>JAHTLZ010000240.1:12398847-12413575 GCA_023846285.1 Phrynocephalus versicolor | reverse complement strand
TATTTATTTATTTATTTATTTATTTATTTATTTATTTATTTATTTATACAATTTATATGCTGCCCACTACCCAAAGGATGTTGAAAACAAATAAATATAAATATAAAGAAAAATAAAACCCTAACCTGCACTCTCCTTTGAAAACCTTTGTGGCTGGTGCAAGGGAGACCTTCCTTCCTCTCTCTGCTTTTGAGGCTTGTCTACGCGGAAACATTCCAGACAGTCTCCCCACAAGCCAGCAGAGGGAGAGAGAGCAAGAGAGAGCGCCATAATTGGCTCGCCAGTGATCATGTGACCTGCTGTAGCGCTCCTACTGCAAGACGTAATCATTGATCAAGAAAAATTTAGAGGAAATGTTTACACATCTTGCAAAACACTCATATACCAAGGTTCTTGTAAACCAAGGTACTGCTGTAGTCACTTTGAAAACATATTTTACTTGTTCCCTTCAACTAGCATGTCCTGAGATCTAAGCTTATATGCAAACACATCAACCCACAAAAACCTGTATAGTACTGAAGGGGTAACACAATTTCTGCTTCACAAAAAGAGTGAAAAAGCTTATAGAAAAGGCTAGAGTCCAATTCTGTGGCTGGAATCCAGTAGCAGAACTAATGCTTATGAATTTATTAGCCATGGAAGTTTTCCAGAAATTAAAATCTTCTGATCCCTTTTCTCCTGGTGAAGTGGGGTGTAGCTGTAGCACTGGGGGAGGGTCCATGCAGTGAAGATTTTCCGCAAATACCCCCCCCCCGCCAACATCCCAAACTCCAACAACTTCCCCAGAATGAAAGGGATCCCAAAGGACCCTCTGAACCTGAAGGAAACAATATGGAAAAAATTAATTTCCAAAGATCTACCAGACCATTTGAGATAGTCAACTTTATATGCCACATTTTCCACTTCTGGATTTCTGCCACCAAGAACAAAATCACTGGCTCAGTACTACACCCAAAAGCCCCTACAAATAAACCCATACACATTCATATGATTACAAATAAATCAGACACCAATGCAAAGCTCCCAGACTAGGGCAGGGGTACATTTTTTGTGAGCTCCAAGGGACCTGAGGTCTGCAAAAATGATCTTGGGCAACTACACATGATTCAAGAGGCAAACTTTCCCTGCAGGTCCTCTGGCAAAGGAAACTATCGACTAAAATGCTGCAAATAGATTTCAGCTAAAATTTTAGGGATTTCCCATTCCAACTAAGGTTTGAGACATAAGCAGCTAAGGATCCTATACTGCAGGCAAAATTGTGCTCCCGACCTGGAGTTCAATCCCAGGTAGCTGGCTCATGGTTCCATCCTTCCGAGGTCGGTAAAATGAGTACCCAGCCTGCTGGGGGGGGGGGGAATGTGTAGCCTGCATACTGTAATTAAACTGTAAACCGCCCAGAGACTACATGAAGTGGTATGGGGTGGTATATAAGCAGAATACAGTACTTTGCTTTTTGCTTTGCTTTGCTTTTTTGTTGTTGTTTAATTTAGGGGAGAGGAACAGAATATTAATCTTAAAAGCCATCCCTTGAAAACATCTCAATAGTGCACAAAGAGAGGAGATATAAAACCAATGCCTTACCTGTAATCGTCTATGGCCACTAAAAATCGTACTATATCATGATGACCTTTCAGTACAAGGAGTTCAGTGTAGGGATTCTGGGTTTGTTCTTCTCCAATGGTGTGCACAGATTTCTAGAGATCCATAAAAGTCAGAACAATGTAAATAGTCAGTTTTAGTAATTGTAATCACTCTGTAAACATCAGCAGACTGTTTCCTTCCCTAACTGTTGTTTCCTGTTTTTTTATCACATGAACCGAGGGAATGATTCAAAACTGGAATGGAACTGGATATCTGCTTTTCAAACACATTTATATGCTATTTCATGACTGTCACGTCACAGCTGAACTGGGAAGGGAAGCATGAGCATAAGAAAATGCAGGCCACATGCTATACTTTCAAACCTGTTGCTTTGTTGCTGTAATGTGCAGTAAAGTTGCTTCCAACTTCCAGTGACCCTGTGGGTTAGTGACCTTCCACATGACCTGTTAACAGCCCTGCTCAGATCTTGTAAACTCAAGGCTGTAGCGTCCTTTATAGCATCATGTTCTGTTAGGAGCTTATCTTATCAGGTGGCAACATGCTGACCTGCTCAAAGCAGCAGCTTGTGGTCCTCAGCATGTAACAACTTTTCTTTCCTGAGCTGCAACTACAGTACATGTTTGAAATAATCTGGAGGAAAGGTATTTACTGCAAAAGAAAGCCGTAACCAGGTGTGAGGCAATGAGGACCTCTTAGAATGGAGAAATATGGCATTGGTAGTCCAGAAAATTCAAAAACCCAACCTCTAACAATGACTGTCAAAGGAGAGCGAAGGGATGGTAAACAGGAGAGGCTGGAAGGGGCAGGCAGAGGTGAATCTACAGCCTTGGATCCAGAGTTTCCTGGAGGATTTTCAGGGTGTATCCCAAACATAAAGGGGCACATTCTGTTTTATCTCAAGTAACCAACGCTATTAATTAGGGGCATGGTGGATCAGCGGATTAGAGTACTGAAATGGTTGGCTGCAAAGTCAGCAACTTGGCAGCTCAAATCCCGGGTGCCATGCAGCAGAGTGAGCTCCCACTGTTAACCTCAGCCTCTGCCAACCTAGAAGTTCAAAAGCATGTAAACGCAAGTAGATAAATAGGTCCCTCCATTAAAAGTGGGAAGATAAACAATGCTCTGCGCAGCCATGCCGTCCACATGGCCACAGACTTGCACAACACTGGCTCTTAGGCTTGAAAACAGAGACGAGCACCGCCCCTAGAGTTGGACACAACTAGCACACATGTGCAGGGGGAGCCTTTACCTTTAGCCAGCACTATTAAGTCAACTGTCTAAAACAGCCCTGAAAACAGATATGAACAAGGGGGTGGCAAACAGGAGAGGAAGGGGCAAGCAGATGGCCGGTGGGGTGGGAGGGACAGTCCTATAGCACCCAAAACTGCACAAAACCTGAAATTCTGAAGAATAAACAAAATTAATTGGGCACCATTTAAAACTGCAGTAGGCCTTGGCACTGTGTGATACCACAGGGTTCAAACCTGTTTCAATCCAGGGGTTGGGGTCTTTTATCTTTCATTCTAACCTGTCAGTTTACAACCAGAGCCTACAGCACAAAAAGCATTTGGATGCATAGGGTGAAGGAACTCCTCTGCTGTGGGAGGGAAAACTAGCCATTTATATGGCACCCACCTCAATAAGAACCACATCCAAAGAGGATCACAGAAGCTTTCCAGTATGGGTACATGTCTGCATGTTTATTTTTTATATACTGTATGTTACTTTATTCCTGACAACCATACCAAGAGTGTTGGTCTTGGTTTCCAGTGACACCTCTTTGCACTTGATCTTTCTAATGCCTCCACTGTTGCCATTCTGAGTCTCAGTCTCTGATGCCTTGGATGCAGTCTCCATTTGGGGACTGGAAAATATATTGAACATGCTATATATATATATAGCATATTCTTGTTAGGATTTTAACAAATTCCATCTCTGTGGCACGAAATAGTTCTACCAGTATCCCATCTGCCTCAGATGACTGATTTCTTCCTAGTGCTTTCCTACTGATTTCACTTTACTTTCTAGAACTGCAGGTTCTTCATCATAGAATCCTCTTCATCTCTTCTGTATAGGTCTTCAGTACTGTTTCCACTTTTTCTACTTTCTCCTGATCCAATAGTGTGCTTCTCTATTAGCTATTCAGGGATTAAATAGCTTATTCAGGGCTTTCTCTGTCGATGCTCCTAGACTCCGAAACTCCCTCTCACAGGAGACCGGGCTGGCCCCATCTTTGCTGTCATTTCTCAAAGAGACAAAGATTTTTGTCTTCAAGCAGGCTTTCCTTTAAGTAACTGGTTGACCAAGGGGATTATTTAATGGACTGCTTTATTATGTTGTTTCACTTGTTTTATTATGAGTTTTAATATATATGTTTGATTACAGTACTTTTTAATATTGTAATAAATTATTATTATTTAGTTTTTAATAATGTTTCTTTTAATGCTGTGAACTACCTTGGATCCGAAGATAGCATATAAATATATGTATATTTAAATCAGGATTCTATTCTAGCCTTAACATTCTCTTTAACTTCTTGGATCTTCTGGAAAACAAATAGTTTTTCCTCTTCTGTTGTTCTCTATTTCTTGCACTGGCCATTATCTCCACATTACAATCACTTAAAAGGTGCATTCAGGATTATAGTGCTCACTGCTATTCACAAGAAGCTGACTCCTTTTTCATCAATTAGTTATTTCTTACCCAAACACAAAACAATCCTCATGGCTGTTTCCAAAGTGTTGACGGTAATGTATCCTGTAAACCAGGTGTGGGGAACCTTTGGCCCTCCAGATGTTTTGGAACACAACTCCCAGTTCATTATCATTTGCAGTAGAGGGTCAGAGTGCTAAGAGTTCCAGACCACAACATCTGGAGGGCTGAAAGTTCTCCACTTCTGATATAAACCATCTCTGCAATTGATGTCATCAACATTCATGCTGCCCTTTGCTATGTAAAGCCTGGCATCCTTTTTTCTGCTGGCAAGGTGGGCACATTATTGTGAAGCAACAACAGTTCAGTTATGGGTGTTTTGAATTCTGGACATCCCACATTCATAAACTGGAGGTTTAGCAAAGATGAGTAAGCATAACATATACAACAGAGAAACCTATACACCTTTAAACTTTTGAAGGCAGCAAATGCTGCCATGCCTGCTTCACAGAATGCAGACTAGAAAGCTATGTTCCTATTTCCAAACCCTTTCCTTCAGTTAGGCAAGCTGAGGAAGAAAAGCTGCAATGGACCAAACACTGCATCAACATTTTTTGTCCCCTTGCCTTTTGAAATAGAAAAAAGGGGTGGGTTGGATCTAGCCAAAACTGACACTGGAAACCAAAGTCCAAATCAACTGAGACTATCCTACTATACACATATAATGAAAAGACAAAACTGACCAGAAAAGACAATATTGCTCGGAAAAGTGAGATGGGGCAATATGAAAAGACTGAGACCCAACACAAGATGAGTTGACTCAACAGAAGAAGCCACATGCCTTAGTTTGCAAAATACGAGCAGAGCTGGTACAGACAGAGCATTCTACAAGAAACTCATATAGTCACCAAATGTCTAAAGTGACTTGATGCCACATTGCATCTTTAGTTTTTTCTTTAGAGTTTTTTCTTTAGAGTGACAAGATCAGTGGAATAAGCACCAAAGTCAATCAAGAAAAGCAAGACTGGTCTGCTCAGTGTATATTATCTGTTTTAAATCTGCAGACATAAAAGGTTGTTGTTGTTTTTTGCAGGGGGCAGAAAGCTTTGTTTTTTAAAAAATCATAACTTAAAAACCCTTTCCCCACATCTCCCCAAAACTGGCACGGAGCAAGAGCAGACTGTCTACTAGAACTGTGCCAAATTTGGTTCTAATTCAAAATCCAATTTCAAAATTATAATTTCTTGTTTGAGGTGGCCCATTTTTGGAATTGACTCGGGAACACTGTTGATTGGTTCTGACACATAAGAGAAATGGGGGAATTATGACTAAACCTCAGGCCTCCTTTGAATTCTTTTGCTGTATATTTATTTACTTAAACTTTTACCCCACCTATCTAGAGGCCATGCCATTATTCTAGGCATCTAACAATATTGCAATATAAACAAACTAATCTGGCGGCCTAGCTTCTCCCCACCATCACTGTCAACCCCCTGTCATTCTCTACCTCCACCTCCCCCCCCATCTTTTTGTTTTAAATCTCCCTCCACTTCTCTGGAGCTACAACTTTTATTATTTGCCCAGGACAGAAAGTGTTCCTGTTTTGATTTTCGCCATTGCAGCCAATGTTTGGTATGAAACATACATTCCATTAGATACTGTATTGCACGCCTCATTCTGTTGCTATATGTCTGAAGTGGACGTGTCCACGAAACGTTATACAGTATAGTATTAAAAAACTGTATGAAAGTTATTAGTCTTTAAAGTGCCACATGTTTTGTCTTTTGTATCTTTTGTTTTGTTTTGTTTTTCTTTTATTTTTGCCTGGAAACCATTGCAGAAGCGACTTTCCCACAAGGACTAAGATAATTAAGAGAAGATAATTAAAACGAAACAGGCGAACCTCCACCTCTGTCAGTGGGCGCCCCTCCCCCATCCCGGACAAGTGAAAGGAATTCCCAGAAGGCCCCTGGCGCGCGCGCCGTCCCGACCTCCGACCCCCCCCCCGGCCCGGTTCACCAACGGTTTCTTTTACCTCGGCCAATCCCTGCGGCTCTCGCCCTCCTCCGATCAGCCACCGCAGCATCGCGAGGGGCGGAGCCCCAGCCGCGGGGGATCAGGCCCACTATTAGTGCCTCGGGTTTGAAGCTCCCGGGCCTGGTCCGCAAAGCGGCTCGCTGACGGAGGAAGCTTGTCCCTCGCCCTATTCCGTAGTAGTCACAACAAAAGAAGAAGGCAGTTAAACGTTCGGTTGGGGAAATCGAGAGGAGCTCCTCTGGGGTAAAGCTGCGACTAATCGATCCCCGAACCTGACGAGGGACAAAAAGCAAGGCGCCTCCGCCGCTCTCCAAGGAACCGGCTACGTCCCCTTTCTCGCTCTTGAAAGCAGGCAGAATGGTGCGAGCGCCGAGCAATCGATCGTTATTGTTAAAGTCGCCGCCTCCGCTTCGCTTCTGTATGAGGCACGAAGCGCGAATGATTTCGCTATATTTATCTATTTATGTATTCATTCATTCATTCTGTACATCTGGCAACGATGCCACTCTGGCCGGTTTACAGTACGTATTACATAAAAAGCAAAACTTTTTGGTTGGTTCCAACCTACGAGGTTCCTGCGATTTCATGACACCCAGAAGTTCCTGACAATTAAGGGTTGCCAGTTCTATCCTAGGGCGCCCTTTCTGGGGTTTCCTAGGCGCCCACTTCCCGGAAGTGGTTTATCACCCCTGGGATTGTGTAGCTGACCCAAGGCTGCAGGGGCTGGCTCTTCCCCTGGGAGACACGGTCACAAATGGAACTCCCCACTTCTGGCTCCACAGCCACATGCCTCACCCATGGAGCGACCTGAGCTAGGTATCTGGCTTCAGTCCCCCCCTATGCCTCCCTGCATGGAGAAGGTCCAGCCTTGGGTAAGCAACGCAGTCATAGGGCACCCCCATAAGAAGGGGTGGTATGGTACTCCTGATTACTCTACCTATAAAACTCTGGAAAGGACCTCCATAAGACAGAATTGACTTTGTGGCTAGCAATTATAATTAAAAAAAGCCCTAGTTCCACTTAGGGCTTGTAAACTCAAGGCTGACTTCCTTGATGGTTTCCTTTGTTGGGTTATATAGGCTCACTCCAGCTCTTCCTTCATAAGAACATAAGAAGAGCCATGTTGGATCAGGCCAAAGGCCCATCACGTCCAGCTTCCTGTATCTCACAGTGGCCCCACCAGATGCATTTGGAGGCGCATGAGACTAGATATCTGTCTCCTGATATCACTCCCCTGCATCTGGTCCTTGAAGTACCCCGGTTTTAAGCCTGGAGATTACACATCTTCATCATGGTTTGTAACCTGTGGGGGACTTTTCCTCCAGGAATCTGTCCAATCCCCTTTTGAAGGCATCCAGGCCAGATGCCATCACCACATCCTGTGGCAGGGAGTTCCACAGACTAACAGCTCGATGGGTAAAACAAATTTATTTTGTCTGTTCTCATTCTCCCAATCCTCAGTTTGAGTGGATCTTCCTTCCATCCTTCTGCTGCTTTCAACATTCCTTCCTTCCTTTCCTTTCCTTCTTTTTGTGCCTTTATCATTTCCCAGAGTGATAGTTTTTTCCAGTGAGTCAACTAGGATTCTTGATACCAGGAGTGTTGAGCTTTTGGTCTTCCGGAAAGTTTGGTCTACAAATTCCAAAATATCATCCTGGCCAGTTGTCCTAGGACAGTGTGGCAATTCTTTGGCAATCCAGATGTTTTGGACCACAACTCCCAGAATTCCAAGCCTGTGTTGCTAATGACAAAGGACTGTGGGTTTTGTGATCAAAACATCTGGAGTGCTGAAGGTTTGCCACCACTGTCCTAGGATGTCATAGGTAACCCTAACTTTATGAAGGGTCAAAGATACCCAAGCAGCTAATCAGTAAAACATTCAGTAATGTGACATCTTAAAAGACTAATACCTTTTATGGTATTATGCTTTTCTATTCGTTAGAGGCAGTACGCTATAGTCCACAGACCTTATGTGAACAAAAAGTTGTAAACTTTAAGATAATATACAGCTCACTTGTTTTGCAGCAGCTAAAGGCAGATGTAACTCACCTTCTGAAAAATTATATGTACATATGAGTCTTAGAGCTTTTAGCAACTGCCTAAAAAGCATAAAGGATTTTTAGTCGTGGCTGCCAGGGAGACCTTTGGTAGCTTTCACCTAGTAATGGAATCTTGTCTTATCACTTCATCCATCCTTTTTCTTCCTGCAAAAGTTACAGGGAAATTACTAAAAGGAACATTCATTCCAGTTGAGCTTTTTTAAAAACCTGATCAAAAATCACAGATCATCCTTCCTGTACCTCTAAAATAATTAAAAACAAGAGGTAAGATCCACTCTTTGATTCCCTGAAGAGAGATCTGTAGGAGATAAAATCCCATTTGTTTTCTTAAAACTATGTCTATTAAACACAATAAGACTTCTTCAGCCCAAATAGAAGTTAACTGGATTGAAGTTAAAATTATGTTACTGTGGGTTGGATTGCACTGCAGATTGGCTGTTTCTTGAAAATGTTGAAATCCGTTTTTCATTTCAGCTGTTCTACATCACTTGATGGGATGGGTTAGCTAATGGGATTATGCCTGAACATTTTGCTTTAAACCAAAAGCTTTTTATTGGAGGGGGTATCTTTGTAGAACTGATCTTTATCGCAAATAAAGTTGCACTCCTTTATAAGGTAGCTGCTGATCTAATACATTGAGATAAATTTACTATTAGGTAGGCAATAGAATGGGAGCTGGCACACCAGCCTTTTGCATGAATTTTGCAGATTATGGTAAAACATGGCAAATAGCTTTCCACCCCAAACTGATCCGTTGTGCTGGTTGTGGACAATGAGAGTTGTAATGCTGCTTGGCTTGAGAGTGCTGTGTTGGGGAAGATTTATCTAATATCAACATGTATCTACACAAACACATTCTTCAGTGATATGTCTTGGAATTCAGTATGTGCTCAGGGGCACTCTGCTCAGCTTGTCCAAGTATTAAACCCTCATTTTCATTTTCCCTAGCTAAGAGTATACTGTATAGTGACAAGCAGCAGAAAGAACTGAAAGGTGAGGAGGCAAGCAAAACTGTATCTTCCCCTGTGTTTAAAGAAAATTGCCATTGATGGGAGAGCTCTCAATGCAAATTAGGTTAAAGAAGCTTTCACTGATGTACGTCTTGGCAAGCTAATTGAGCGCCCTTCTTTTTGTCACAATTTCTGTATTCTAGAAAGAAACCGTAGATTGCTTAATGAGCACCAGGAGACATGCTGCTGTAGTATAACATTCAACTGATCTCTCCCACAGTATCCTTAATAGCTTTTCATTCATAATTACAGTATTCCTAATGAGTGTTTTGGTGATGATAGAAATATGCCATGTATTATCCATTGCCTCATTTGAATGCAAGCTTTTTAGCTAATGGCTTATTGGCATTGCCTTTGCACAGTCAATAGTGAAGCATAAAAAAGGTTCACAGTCTATCCCATACAGCAGTCTTCCCTAACTTGGTGTCCCTGAGATCTGTAGTGCTATTATCTCCAGAATCCTAGGCTATTCGTTTTGTCAAATGGGGCTGATGGGTCTTGTAATCCAAAGCATCTGGAAGACATGAGGTTGGGGGAAACAGCCACAGACTGTGTTAAAGTTCCTCATGCAACTCAAAAATCCAGAATGCATAATATGAAGCTGTTCATAAATCAATATACAATTTGATTATAGTTCAGAGCAGGTTACACTGGCTATCAAGTGGCTGTCGAATCAGGGTTCTAAGGAAGATCTGAGGCAGAGTAGCTGTGATATTCCTGTACACCCCCAGATGGCATTATAGCCTTGATTTTCTAATGTGTTTGTTTTCATGACGGGGGAGCATCCTTTCCTATGATGTTAAGCTTAATTATTCTTCATCCTCATAATGGCGGATTTGAACAAAGGAATTTTGATCATGTTCATTTCTGTTTATTTTTTAAAGAATCTAACTTGTATATATCATTGGTACCACTGGTTCAATAGGGGAGAATTCAACCATGAGAGATGAAATCATGTCCCTTAACTATATTCAGCATATTAAAGTCCATGAGATAATGAAGGTCCTACAGCAATTCTTCAGTAAAAAGAGCCATTCAGGTTTTAAAGACGATAACTATAGTCAAATTAGTTACATTCCAACAGCTTTATGAGAAAAGTGTGAATTCAATTATGACTAAGGTTTTATTATACATGAATATTAAACAAATGCTATATTGCAAAAGAATCTGTCTAGTATTATTTTGTATGGGCCAACTGGATGTCGAAGGAGAGAAAAACACTTTGTGTTTTTTCAGAAAATGGCTTTTATTTTAAAGGTCAAACTGGTTCCCTTTTTTGCTGTTCAGTAATCTTATTCCTGGCTTATGGTAGAGTGAATTCTTTCAATAGATTCCTATTCCTTCTTTGTCACTTCCTGTCAAAGATGGCACTCTTAGCGGGGTCTGCAATGGCCATTTCTTCTGCCATTTGGATCACACCTGGCAGGCTCAAAATCGATTTTATATATAAAATCAGCTGGTGGGATGGTTTTATTTTGCTTCAACTTTGCTGGCATTTCTTGTCTCCACTCTCTGCCCTGTGTGATCACCTGATCTGATGCATAGGCGTAGTTGCTGCGTTTCAGCTCCCCTAGGAAGAGCATCTGCTGTCTCCACAAAGTACTGCCCTGTGCTTTTTTTTTCAAATATTTTAAATTAGTACTGATCAGATTAGTGCTATGTGGCCTTGGGAAATGAAAATATATAAATAATAAAACAATGCCTGTTCATCTTATGCCAGTGGCAAGAGAGGGAGGACACAAAGGATGGCCGAGTGGTAGAAGGGCTATGTGCTTGATCCCTATGTAGGGGGCTACCCCACTGCTCCCCAAGCAGCTGTCAGCCCCTCCCCATGAATGTTGCTCTCTGAGAAGGGGTAGGACGCCAGGACTGAGTGCAGATGCATAAGACTGCCTGAGGGAAAGACTGTGGGAGGGGGGAGGGGGAAAGCTGAGCTGGACTCAGAAGGAGATTCCAATGGGACCCTTGGCTAGTCTTGCAAGGGGGCAGGCAGAGGCTGGTGGCCAGGGGTTTGTTGCTGAAGCCACCACTGCTGGTACTGCTCATAGCTTGAAGGAGGGTGAGGTGGGTGGGTGGGAGCTGAGGAATTCAAAGTGGCAAGCCATAAGATGGCACCACCACACAATCTCTTGCAGTGTACCTTCCCTGTGAATAACTCCAGCTGTTTCAATAGTGAAAGCTGCTTGGGATGTGGTGGAGAAAACATTGAACCCCGCTAATTGAAGTTGAATTAACTTTTCAGCACCACTGCCTGTACCCTTGGCATGGTTTTACATTGACCACTGTGTTGGGCCAGATGGCTCTGCCTTAGGAGAGTTCACTTCAGAATTCAGGCTTCCTCCCTTGCTTGCCACTTGCCTCCCCTTTGTTTTTGTTCTAGTTTGGTGAGAACTCTTACGTGATGGCAAGGAGATGTGGCCCACTTGGGAACTTGCTTGCTTTCCCTCCCCCTGAACTGCATGTGGTCTATAATTCTTGGTAGGAGTATTTTCTTTTAGTGATACACCGAACTCTGTCCCCCAAATAAAAGTTGCTGCAATAGGTTCCATTTTTAGGAGACAAAAATGTGACAGCACAACTCCCTGCCCTTTAAACTAAGATGTGTATTGTAAAGCAAAGTAAAGCAAAGTATTCTGTTTATATACCTCCCCATACCACTTTAAGTAGTCTCTGGGCGGTTTACAGATATATTTTTTAAAATTACAGTATGCAGGCTACACATTGCCCCCCAGCAAGCTGGGTACTCATTTTACTGACCTCGGAAGGATGGAAGGAACCTTGAGTCTGCTACCTGGGATTGAATCCCAGATCATGGGCACAGTTTTACCTGCAGTACATTCATTTAACAACTGCACCACGAGGCTGTAAATTACAAGACGCATCAGAGCTATAACTAACCATTTTGGCAACCAGAGCAACTTGATAATTCTTGATATGGAAGTAACACAAAACATTTTGTTACTTACTGCCTCCTCTGGGTGCTGCCTTTGAATAGATGCCCACTGGAGGAGTTTTGAGCTGGGAATTGGCAAATGTCTGTTTGGCTGAAGGGTGGACTAGCATGAATCACCTGTCCAGTGGTTTGTACCCATTTCTAGTTTGAACTGCTTCTGGGGCAGGAGGAAACCACATGTGTTTCATATTATATAAAGATATATGTGTTTAGTGTACCCATTATATTAATAAACTGATCTTCTGCCAGGCCAGAGACCTCATGTATCAAGACTAGGGTACACATACCCCACCACCACCACCGTGGAATGGGTCTACAATTCCTCCATTTGCCTTGGGGGAGGCCTGGTTGACCAACTATTGTACCTCCCTTCCCCGTCACCAGTGGCCTGCTTTACTGGCTAGATCAGTGGTGGCGAACCTTCAGCACTCCAGATGTTTTGGACCACAACTCCCAGAGTTCCGAGCCTAGACTGCCAATGACAAAGGATTGTGGGAGTTGTGGTCCAAAACATCTGGAGTGCCAAAGGTTCGCCACCACTGGGCTAGATGGTCAGTTCTGCCCTGAAGACCTGGTCTACTGCTGTCTTTTTCCATGGTGCTAGACCAAGCTGCCAGCCAAGGAAAGCCTATCTTCTCCATTTAGCACCTTCTCTTACCCCACCCTAGCTACATCCCTGAAATATAGATACGCACAAAAGAAGCTGATGCACTTGCAGTAGTTATTTGAAAACAAAGAGCCATAACCAGATGTGTGTAACAGTAGGAGTAGGAGATGTGTGGAGCTAATGGACTTGATATCGACAACCATCTCTGTTCAGAAGTGGCACAAAAATGGCATAGGATGATAGATTGTAAATTTCTCATTCATACGTGCACGCCAACAGCAGAAAAGCATTCAGAAGTGTGGCATGAGCAAAATTGTTCTAACTCTTCACCCAATTACAACTATTGTGTTGATCTCCATGTCTGGTTTCTCCTTCTTTCTGCCAGTAAATCCTCTGTAGTACCAGTTCAAAACCTGCCTCATTACTCATCTAGTTGTTTTATTCCTGTTTAAAACTACAAAACTGAAGGTAATGCTCACATAACCTTAAAAATGTAAGCTATATTGTGCATGGCCTAATAAAGGAATTTAAAATAAATGTGTAGTTTCACTTGTGGTGGGCACAAAGGAAAATCAGTAAATATTTAATTATGGAACTGTAGTTTACATACCACACATTATTTCAAATGTGAATATGAATAGGTTTATGCTGCTAGTAAAGCCAGACAAATCACCAGGTTACTATCACATATATCACCAGGTTACTATCTGCACCAGGTTACTATCTGCATCTTACACAAGTCAAGTGTGGTTTACTGTTTAACCAAAAGATACATCATAAAATACAACAGAGAAATAAGCCTTGTAGGCGTGTACTGACAATCCACAATGTGCATATTAAGAAACTGTTGTGTCAGTTTCTGAGAAACCACTGCAACTTTTTTCACTATTTATGTGATTACCTGTTATTCTGACAATCGGAAATAAGTATTGCTGAATTTCATCGACTAGAATTTTACCAACAAGGTATTGACTATCTGTTTATAGATCCGATATAAATAATGCAGTGAAGTGCATACTTTTTTTTTAAAAAAAAAGCTCTTTCAATTCATTTGCTCTTACAGGCACTTAGCCTTGGTTCAAGTGGAAATTTTCAGTAATGGCCCTCAAAATACATGAAAGCCTTTCTTTAAAGGCTTATTGCAAAGAAAGGTTGTCACTCAGAAAAACCATGTATTTCACAGGGCAGTCTCTTCTTCCTCAGGAAAAGTTGTTTCATGATCCTTGCAAAGAATGAAGAGGAACCAAGCCTGTGCAGATTCTGTCATTAAGCAGAGTGAGGAAGCCATCTCAGGCCGCAGGCTTGAGGAATCTAGATGGAATTAGCCTTTGAAAAAAATCTGGATGCACCTTATACTTGTCATTATTTGGTTTTGATTTTTTTTCTTGGGGTTATAATTTCTAATTTTTTAACAGTTGTTTATTGGTGTGTGTTGGGGGGGGGTCCCCTTTGGTTTTTCAGGGTGATTTGGGGTAGCTTATATTTATTGTTTAATAATAAATAGTCCATGTAGAGTAGTCCATGACACAAAGTCGAGAGGTATAAAAATGTCTTAAGTAAATAATAGTCATGTATATCTTTTCCTCTGGCTTTTTTTATATAATTGAGGTTGGGGGTTTTTTAAGTGTCTGTTTGCGCCATCTCCTTTTATTGTCATTTTAGTGCTTTTTAATGCTTTGTTATTATTTATTCTGTTTTATATTTGTAAGATTGCCCAGAGTAACGCCTTTGGCATTAATGGGAGCAGTATAGACATGCAATAAGTAAGTAAGTAAGTAAGTAAGTAAGTAAGTAAGTAAGTAAGTAA
>JAHTLZ010000240.1:12362497-12390624 GCA_023846285.1 Phrynocephalus versicolor | reverse complement strand
TCTATCTATCTATCTATCTATCTATCTATCTATCTATCTATCTATCTATCTATCTATCTATCTATCTATCTATCTACTCACAAACATGCACACATACCCTCACAAAAATAGTAAAGTAAAATCATTACTTCATTACTTAACAAATCCATTACTTAACAAATAGACGAACACTTGATTACTTTTTGTATCGTGTGTGTGTGACCTTTTATTTTAGAAAAAAAAATAGCAAGAGTAACTAGTCTATATGCTGTAAAAAAAGAAGAAGAAGAAGAAGAAATCCTTTGTTCAAGTACAAAGGCTAAAAGCCAGAGCATCAGCTCCAGTATAAAAATTCTCCCAAAATTACCATTGTCTTTCTTCGAAGTTTGACTAAATAATCCAAAGGGCTTTTTTTTAAAAAGGAGGTCATTTTCCCCCTTTCACTGCTATGGGGGATTATTCTAACATGACATGTTTGCCTCCTATTGTGAGTTGCGAAAATCCCCCTGTATCCAATGTGTTTTGTTTGGATTGAGATGGCATGCAGTTGATGGCTGTGACCTTCATGGTGGCTTAGATCCCTGGCTGGCACTGATTTTTGATTTAGTGCCGATCTGCTGCGCTTGTCACAGGCTGCGAGGTGCTTTCCATGCACTAATGGAACAGCTCAAGGGCAGAGGGGCCCTGTAAATGTCTATCTTTCACCAGCAATGTGTTAAATAGAGAGCTGAGTTTTCTACATGTGAATGACAGACACCGAAATTGCATATGGGGGAAGGAACACAGAGCTCTTGCACCCACATCAGGGCTGGGAAATAAATAACTGCAAATTGTACAAAGTGCAAACCTGTTCTTATTCCAGGTGCTAATGAGTATATATGCAGAGTGTTAAAACAGAAAGCTTAAGACAAATACTGATAATATATCTTCATTTAATAGGAGAGGGATAACAGAACAGATTCAAGATGCTGTATTTAAACACGATTTAAAAGGAAGGAAAACTCACTGGCGAAGGGGTTGTGCTTATGTGTCCAGCGATGCATCTAAAGTTGCTAATAAATTTTGGTCCTTAATGATATATTCAGCCGGAGAACGGGAATGCATCCAGCCAGAAATTTTGCCTTGTAAGAAATCATCTGATTATTTTGCATGCTGCCCCAAGCCAAAATTAGGAAGACTAATATATGTATTGGCTTACCTTTGTTGTGACGTGTCACATAAAATACAATCAAAACACGGATATTTACTGAGATTCAACTTCAACAGGTCAGCTGAGATTTCCCCAGACGTATAAGATTGTTGTCCAGTGTAGGATATAAGTTCAGAAAAATGAAAAATAATGCCAAAAAGAGGGGGGGAAGGGGAAAAAAGAAAAAGAAAAGAAAAATATAAAATTGTTTTTGAAAGAACCTGCAGTGATATTATATGTAAATACTGTATATACTCGAATATAAGCCTAGTTTTTCAGCCCTAATTTTGGGCTGAAAAAGGGGGCCCTTGACTTATATTCGGGTCAATACTTTTAGCCACTGAGGCAAGTGTTTGGGTCGGTGGCTAAAAGTCATTTTAAACATTGCGTACCACTTCTCATGCATCACAGGGCAGCGGCGCACGATGTTTACAATGACTTGCCTCAGTAGCTAAAAGTCATTTTAAACATCACACACCACTCCCCCAGCTCACAAAGGAGGAGCTGCCAGGCCCTGCTGCATTTCCCACCCTAGACTTATACTCGAGTCAATACGTTTCCCCAGTTTTGGGGGCTTAAATTAGGGGCCTCGACTTATACTCGGGTCGACTTATACTTGAGTATATACCATTTATAAACTGATACAGTACATTATTTCAAAATGCTTGATACTGACTGGGGATAAATTAATGTTATATAGATATCTTCATTTTCGCTGTAAGATAAGATCACAAATCATTTCATTAAGTTTTGAAGCAAACCTCTGTTGAGACTTTGGGTACAGCTATACTGGCAGCAAAGAGCAAACTAGTTTGGGCCATTTGGAAACACAGAAATGGCTCCTGCCATTTTTATGCAGTGGCTTAATAAGTGAGCCACTTCAGGATGTTGGCAAATTAACCACTTCCATTGCTCAGCAGAGGGCAGGGGAAGTTAAGAAAAAAGATACCTTTTTCTGACTGTATATAGACTATTACTGAGGTGCTGCATCAGTTACTGGGGTTTTGTAAAATATATATTTTCTTTCCCTTCTTAAAGGGATGTTTAAGAACCTGCCTGCAGCCATGGCCACTGCCATGGATTTGTCTGCGGGTGGTTTCTTGACCAGGCCTCTTAGATGAAGCAAGTAAAAGACTTGTTAATTTTTATATAACTGATGTAGTGCATCAGCGATAGTATACAGAGTCAAAAACATATTTTTTTTGCAATTCCCTTGCCCTCTGCTGAGTAGGGGAAGGGATTAATTTGCCAATATTCTGAAATGGCTTGTTTATTAAACCATTCCACAATGCTGGCAAATTGACAGAGGAAGGCTTGCTTTAGATCAGTTCCAACAATCACACATGCTGGATCAGATCCGAACCACAGCAATCCTACCTCCACTATAAAAGTTGGAACCTCTTGCCAGGGGTCAGAAAGACATGGGTAGGGACACTCTGGGGATGAGATGATACACTCCAGCAAAAACACTGTCTGATTCCCATATTTTAAGAAGGCTCAGCCTGTTTATGCAAGCGACATATGCCCCATCCCAAACCCAGCCCACCATCCAGGCTTTCATTTTACTGACCTCAGAAGGACGGAAGGCTGAGTGAACCTTGAATCTGCGACCAGGGATTGAATCCGCAATACCACAGTTTAACCACTGCTCCACAGGGCTCCAGGGGGAGTGCACTTCACCCTGAAAAGTGTGATTTAGCCATTCTCCAGTCCTTTTCTTCTATGGCAGTTGGGTTGACAGGATGGCCATCATGTTATCTACTGTACCCTTTGAGCCATTTGAACTACAGAGCTGGAACAGATCCAGCATTTGCTCTCTCTTCCCATTAGGCCTCTGCAGCAAATAGTGCATGCGGAACTGAGAAAACAGGAGCAATCCTGATGCCTGTGAAGATTCTCAATTATCCAGATGAGGTGATCTGCAAGTTGAAACACGCATCCTTCCAAGGAAACCAAATCTTAGTAAGTGCTGCATCGTGCATTAGTGACAGAAGCTAGTGATGCTGATTTCAAGGTTGCTGTGAATCCACTCCAGTCTCTCACCTTACAAGCGATAGACCAGAGTAGTGAAGGGGGCAGTGTTCTGCATATTGGGTAGCTCCTAAAAAGCATTGAATAAAATCTGGAATGGCCCTAAAAGTGGAGTTGACCCCAGCCCATCACTTGTTTAGAGAAGTAGTGTTGCTTCTACTTCTGCTCTCTCTCTCTTGGCAATGGAGACGTCCTTACAAATTAAAATAGCAGCTTCAGCTGTGTTGTCGGTGGACCATACCTGAGCTGAACCAGAGAAGAAGCATAGAATGAGGAGGCCCTAATCCCTTGGATATCCTTCGAGAATCTTTCTAATTATGTAAGAGGGGCTTTAGTACCTGCCCCTGAAGGCTGTCATTGGAAAAACTGAGGCATGCACAGGCTTACAAGAGCAGATTTCCTTTGCCTCGCAATTGGTAAAATTGTTCAATAGCATTTCATTTTTCCTTCCCATTAACTTCTCCTCTGCCATGCTGCTAAGGTCAGGCAGACCTTGATTCATCTGCTACATAAAGCAACAGTTGCTTCAGTTGAAGCTGCTTTGGGACAAGTTTCTGAAAACATTTCTACCCTTCAGATTTGTGAATTGGCATGTGTATGTCAGCTCCTCATCTGCCTTTTTATCATTGTGTTCACATCTCCGTGCATTGGATATCTTCCCCAGCATTGACTCATGGGTGGACGGTGGTCATGTGCAAGGGCTCATTGCGACAGTCTCCATAGTCATGCCACCGTGGGCAGCGCATGGTTCAAATGGCAGAGGGGTGTGTGTCACTCCAAAATGACACATTCGGGCATATTACCAATAATGTTGGTTTGTTGCATTATTTGTACACTGGCCTTGTTGCTAGATGGTACAATATATAAATCTAAACAAGAACAAGAACAACAACAAGAACAACAACAAGAACAACAAGAACAACAACAACAACAACAAACAACAAACAACAACAACAACTGCCATGGCACACAAGTGCATTAAAACACACTCCAACTACACCAAAAGAAGTGTAGGTAGAAGATTGCTAAAACCAGTAAGATAAGCGGAAAAGCAGCAGGCTGCAGCTGTGAGATGGGGACCCTCCTCTGCACTGTTCTTCAGCGCTCACTCCTCCTGCTGCCAAATTAAAACAAAAATTCAACAGAGGCCCTTGACAAAAAATATTATTGTTTGTAACGTATTATTACTTGTAATATAAGACTGGGCTGTAAGTTTATAAGGTGCTTTTTTCAACAACAAAGTTGTCTATTGCTCTGCAAGACTTTATAGTATTGGTATTGATGTTGGTGTTGATATTGGTATTGCTAATTATTTACTTAAAATATTTATCTGCCCCCTTCCCCTTAAAATGGATCCCAGGTCGCTTGCTTTGCTAAAATGCAATATTTAAATGCTAAAAACAGCACATATAAAAATGTTTTCCATTTTACTTTCCTTTTCCCTTTATTTTTATGTGCTCTTTGTGGCTCTACTGTTACTTTTTAATGTTCTAAGATGCCTCCTCTAATTCCCTGTCTTATATGTTCTGGGCTGTATATTGTCTCTCATGACTGTAAGCCACCTTGTGTCCTTTTCCAAAGAGAAAGGTGGGGGTAAAATATTCAAAATAAAAATAATAAAAAAATTTAAAGAATCAAATACCACACTAAAAAGGTAAAGGAAATCAACCTAAAAATAAATGCAAAGCAACAAGGCGTTAAGACTCCATTTAAAAACACTACTCAGAGAGCCAATCACTCTGGGGAAGCCTGCCTGAAGAGAAAGGTCTTTGCCTGCTCTAGAAGGACATCAAAGATGGGGCCAGCCTGGACCCCTATGGGAGGGAGTTCCAGAGTCTGGGTGCAGCAACAGAGAAGGCCCTCTCCAGTGTTTCCACCAACTACACCTGTGAAGGCAGTGGGACTGAGAGAACGTCCTTCCCTAATGAGCTTAACATCTCAGCAGGCCCATCAAGGGGGATGGAGTGCTTGGATTGAAGCCATTTAGGGCCTTATAAGTTAAAACCAGCGCTTTGAATTGTGCCAGGCCCAGGAAATGGATCAGCAGCCAGTGGAGCTGCTGTGGTATGTGGTATTTGGTGCCTCTACCACTATATTAAGGGCTCTGACTGACTGTGGACACTCTGTCAACAATTACTAGCATTAGCTTTATTGCTGGTAATAATGGTAGTATTGGCACCACTGCTATGTTAAGGAAACTGATACTCTGTGGATCGTGTTTTGAGTTTCTTCCTCAATTTTGCACGAATGTTCATGCAAACTATTCATGATCTCGTTTTAAAAAGAAAAATGTCCCTATAATCCTGCAACATTTTAATGCCTCATTAAAATCATTAGTAATGCTAATATTAGAAAGATCTCCCTTCATCTTTCAGGGAACCCCAAAATAAATCATAATCAAACATTTGCTAATGCATAGGGAGAGAAATAATTTATATTTTACTGGCATATAGACATCACACTCTCTTCAGAAGATGATCAAGTAAGGTCATACCATGAAAACATTTGCAACTAGTTGTGCCTTTGGAAACTCACTGTAAACAATATTCTCTCCTAATTTCCATTAAACACTCTGAATATTGTTTGTGGGTGGGTGAGGTTTTTTTTTTTCTATGAGAAAAATATATAGCGTGCTGCCTATCATTTAGCTGGGGCTTTCATGGAACTCTAGATGCAAACAATGACATGCTTCACTGACCTGAATGACTTACAAAAGCCATTTATATTCAGTACTCTCATTTAGGCTATCTTTAAAAATGAGTAAGAGACATATATTAATAGCAAGAAACGGGGAGGATGATTGCATCACTACCCATCTCCAGACTTATTGCAACACTTCATTCTCCATCAGTTCAAGTGACATGGGAATGTAAATGTCATATATAATAGTCAGATAAAAAAAATTTTACTACGGGGAGGAGAAAAGATGAGGCCCATCTCTTTGAGGCCCTCCTTAGTCTCAGATGAAAGGCGCCTTCCTTTCTTACGCACACTTGCCTTGGAGCAAGGGCATTGCATCCGTGGCTGAGATGGAACAATAAATGGCACTTTCCCAACATCCATCATGGCCATGGTAGTCCAGAATAGCCTTTCTGGACTGGCACCTGAACAACAACAAAAATCCCTATTTCTTTGACCCTGAAGATAGCAGTAATACAATAAATAAAAGGGTAATTGTCCTTCCCTTTTGTGGTTCCCTACCTGAGGTGGATAACACGTTCAACCTCATATTGTTGTTCATTTGTTCAATCATGTCCAACTCTTTGTGACGCCATGGACCAGAGCACACCAGGCTCTCCTGTCTTCCACTGCCTCCTGGAGATTGGTCAAATCCAAGTTGGTCGCATTGATGATACCGTCCAACCATCTCATTCTCTGCTGTCCTCTTTCCCTTTTGCCTTCCATCTTAACCAACATCAGGTACTTTTCCAAGGAGTCCTCTCTCCTCATGAGGTGGCCAAAGTACTGGAGCCTCAGCTTCAACAATTGTCCTTCCAGTGAACATTCAGGGTTGATTTCTTTCAGGATGGATAGGTTTGATCTCCTTGCAGCCCAGGGGACTCTCAAGACTCTCCTCCAGCACCACAGCTCAAAAGCATCGATTCTGTGGCAATCAGCCTTCTTTGTAGTCCAGCTCTCACTTGCATACATCACTACTGGAAAAAAACATAGCTTTGACTATTTGGACCTTTGTTGGCAAAGTGATGTTTCTGCTCTTTAAGATGCTGCCTAGGTTTGTTATCGCTTTCCTCCCAAGAAGCAGGCGTCTTTTAATTTCACTGCTGCAGTCACCATCTGCAGTGAGCAAGGAGCCCAAGAAAACAAACTCTGTCATTGCCTTCCATTTCTTCCCTGTTACACAGCTGGCTCTATTTGCCAGGAGTCAAATAGAGCCAGCTTTGTAACGGACACATGTTATACTTCAGATTATACATGGAAGGGACTTTCTAGCACAACAATCCAACCCCTTGGCACTGAAACTGCCACAATGTAGGGCTTCAGCCTGTTTTGGGCCGTTCTGGGAGAGTAGGGCCAACGGCCTTCTGAATCAGACAACTGGAAGGCTTGCATCAGCAAGGACAAATACTGTACATGCCTGAGTGAGTTCTTATTGGGAATTCTACAAAAAAATTCTGAAACTGGCGAACAAAGCCACGGAAAGATCAAAGGCAACCAAGTAATGCCCAAAGTTGACTAGTTAATATACGAGTACATTGGTAGGTAAGAGAAAAGCAATTGCAGTTGTCTCTCTCTATATTGTGGTTCATATACTGTACTGCTATTTCGGTATATTGTGGGACCGCAGTATATGAAGGCAAGGGCTTGTGCGGCAAGCTGTGTGGGGCGGTTTAGGGCCTCCTGCACTTACCCCAAGCCCGGCACTGCCCTTAGCGGGCCTCTGATGGGCTTCCCGGGCCTGTCAGAGGCCCCAGAAGTGGTTTCCAGTGAACTGGAAGTCACTTCTGAAAAAACAGATCATCCCACTCTTTCCCTGTCACTCGTGGACTCGTGGCCTCCCATCACTCCCTGCTTAAGGCAACTGCCTTGTTTTGTTTAATGGTAGGACTAATTTCAACTATGTTCTATACTTCCAGCAGAATACTCTAGTATAATGAAACAAGAAGTCCGTGTTGTCATGCTTGTTGGACTTCATTTTTTGAGTTTATAGCAAGTGTGCCTTTTGAGATGCCACTATATTCTAAAGATGTGTGTTCTTAGAGCTATCTTTTATTACTCTTATCTTGTGTTTATTTCTGAGTTTTATTTTCATTTTATTATAATCTGTTCAGTAATAGATACTTGACAAAGATGAGACCATATTCAGCAACAGGTATGTGGGGATATTGTAATCTTAGTTCTTATGCATGGAAGCATCCCTACTGTCTGAATTATAAGCAGATATGGCCATGAGTCCTTTCCAGGTCAGGTTCCCAGTGTAACATTGACCTACTGGTACATTTAGAATGTTTGGCCCACTGCCAGAATAAATTACAGGATGAACTAATACCAGTGATTGCCTTGCACCAGTCTCCCATTTTAATAAGCCGTTTAACAGATCTTTTAACATTCTTATTCAATTTTACTTGAAACCATTCTTCTGTGCACCCAGTTCTTGCTAGTCATTGCAAAAGAATTACGGTTACACCATGAAGCTGTTGAAGACAGAGCTTGGAAAAGGAAATATTTTCCAAGACAGTGCTTGGAAAAATTAATTTTTTTGACAATTCCCAGAATCCCCCAGTCTGCACATATCAGCTAGAGAAGCCAGGTGCATTTCATCTAAAAAGTAACTTTAAAACCCAATGATACTTTGTAATTGTGGAGAATTCTGCCTTCTCCTGAGACAGAATTCCCTAGCTTGGTGCCCTTTATATATTAGGCAATGATTCCTATAATTCCTAAACAGCTGGAGTTGAGGTCTGACATCTGGAAAAAACTAGGTTGGGGGAGGGGCTGCCACAACATTTTGGAAAGTTACTCACCCAGAACTGAACAACCAGTCACCATTCATCATAGATATCAAATGCAGTCATGAATGGCAGCATGTTGTGAGTGTTCACAGTATGACAGAAAAGTACATACTCTACACAGACACATGGATAGTTGGTCCCACAATAATAAATCAGAGGAACCATTAAATTTTAATGACTAAACTTTATGACAAAAAGTTATATCTTGTATAGAAAAGCCACTAGACAAAACGGTCCCAAGGAGCAAATGACAGGAGAAACAATGTGCTCTTTAAAGAAACATGAAGTAGAGTGAATATGAAACTGCTAAGCAGACCCTGTTAGTGCCAGTTGAACAATAAGTAAGTAGAGGTCAAAGTCAAAAGGGACAGACACACCTTCCTAGCATCTACTTCCAAATTCCTCTTCTGATTATTCAGGCTGGAGAGGTGCTACATGAAGTTTGGAGGACACCAGGCCAACAGAGCATCCTAAGTGAATGGTTGACAAAGGATAAGCCAAACCAAGTGTTAGGAGAATACATATTTCCTGCTACTACAACATTTTCCCCTAGGCACACCCTAACCCTAATCCTAGGCATACAATTTCTGGGGTTCCCCAAACCACCTCAGCCAACCATAGCATAACCAGACTAGCAACTGAAGCTTGTGTTTGCCTTCCAGAAAACCTTTTGTGGTAGAAAGAGAATGATTCTCCCCCATTAAGTAAATATTGTGCAAATAATCCTTTGCTCAACAATGCATTGATGCAAATGATGTGAATTGTGCAAAAATGTTTGTGGCTCCTTGGGCACTAATTTATTGTTTCGTCTTTTTTTTTTTTTTTACCTGAAGAGGTTTTCTGAACTAACAAGTCCTTGCTATATTTATGAGCTTTGCTTCACAATGTGAAGGAACTGAGTTTTTGTTGTTCCCGAGCCAAGTTGCACAAATTACAGACAACCTTAATGAGAAATAGATATATTTTTCTCACACACACACCCCATTTCCCATTAGTCTCGAACATTTCTTGCCAATGTATATTATTGCTGTGTTGAGATAATCTGAATCAGTGAGGACAAATAATTTGGACAATATTCTTGGCATCTTTACTGAAAAACAATCACAGAACATTTGCAAACTAGATTGCAAAATATGTAATGAATCAAGTTCATCCCACGATAATCAAATGCCTATCATTTCAGGGAGCTCTGCTTTTGATGATGTGCTAGCTGTAGGAGAAATCTATGCAACACAATATCCAACTCTTTTCCTATGTTGTTCACTTAAAAAGTGTTATTTAAGCAATTTTGTATCCTACTCATATTCATACCTGACTGCTACTTTAACACAACACAAAAGTGTCCAAACTACTGTAGCAACTTAGATTTTTACCTTGAAAAGCATCTCTATGAGATACTTTGATTTACAACCACATTTTGTCTATTCATGTTTCCTACTTAATTTATAGTTTCCTTTAAAATAAAAATATTATTGAGATGCTTTACAAAATGTAAAATACTCATTAGCAGTAAACATGGTAAGAGAATGAGAAATTCATTTGTTTTGCTGGGAACATTCAGCTATATCTTTCTTATCCAATAATCTTCCCATCCTTGCTGAAATTAGTTGTTCCAATCTAGTAAGCTACGAAAGAAATATAGATGACAAAGGGTGAAATATGAACATCAATGGTAAGTTTTGAATTCACCCTATTTATCTTGAACGCAAGATCTCATGACCCACTAAAATTCAGTTCACAGTGTTTTATGAAAAATAATGGCTGAAATTGAATGTCTTAATTTACATTTAATGCAATTAAGAATGGTTTAAATTATGACTGATGAACAGCACACACAGATGTCAGTCAGTTTCATCAGAATAAATTGAAGTCAGTGTCAATGAATGCTCCACTGATAAATCCCACTTTACACAAAATTAATAAAAAATAAGGAAATATAATCCTTAACTAATTGCAAAATGTGCTGGAATTCCCCTGAATTTTGGTGTGGAAAAGAGTATAGCTAGAAGAAGCTATGAACTAGTTTACAAAATGACAGTTATTCACAAGCTGCATAACATAATTTTTTCAGGAAATCTGTCAAGAAGGCTCATAACTGGAAAAGGTGCTACGTGACAATTATGTTTACTCATTGAATAAACCAGTCAAAGTACATTTTGCAATAAAATTAGAGGATGACCTACAATGGTGGCTAACCTTTAGCAATCCAGATGTTTTAGACCACAGCTGCCAGAATTCTGAGCCTAGATTGTCAATGACAAAGGACTATGGGTCCAAAACATCTGGAGATCCAAAGGTTCACCACCACTGACCTCCGAGTAGGACAGTACCCAAACATAATAATACATAGTGAAGTACACCAACCTGTCCCATCCACTCATCCAAATCCTAGGTTCCATCTAATACCATCTGAAAGCCCAGGCTATGAAGTTGCCTCAGGTGCATAGACCAGACTGTGCCTTCCATTAGGCAGGCTGAGGCAACTAAGATGGCTAATACTGAGGAGTCTGTCTCAGTGACCCTCTAACCATTATGCCTGAGTTCCTTGACTGTGAGTGCCTGTACTGTAGCATTACCTACAACTCTAAACTAGCTTGCTGCCTTTCACTGTTGCAAATCCCCACCACACCCCAGTTTTCTATAGTCACACCAGCTGTCCGTGGAATGAAATGAGACAGTAGCTTGTCTTTGGACACAGGCAGCAAAATGTCTTGCTGTTGTCATGTGTCTCAAGTCACTTCTGACTTATGGTGACCATTGCATTAGTTACTTGCAAAAGGTCTGATTGTTAGTTGCCCTGATCATGTCCTGCAGGCTAAGAGTCATGTCTTCTTTGACTGTGTCCATCCAAAATTATTTTGGACTGGCACAAATAATATGCCATGGCTTGTGGATTTATTGGGTCTAACTCCCAGAAGTGTGAAGCCTATTCCTTGCAAAGTCAAGATGACTTTTGGGTCTAAATAGTAGCAAAATCTAAACAGACTTATCTTCTCTGTACCACCAGTGTATTTCAAACACCCTGCACAGGGCAGAGGATAAGTTTTTTTTCTGTTGCTTTGTCTCTGCTTCTGCCAAATGACACATTTTCCATTTCTACAAAACACAATGGCTTTTTGTGCAATATCTTAGCAGCAGGTAGTTTTATAAATCTAGGGCTCAAATCCCCCTGTCTGACCACATTTATGTCACACATACCCATATACCCTGTCATCCACATTCATCAGCAAACAGGAGAATCTTCTTTAACTCTCAAACCTAGGCCAGTGATGGCAAACCTTTTAGAGACCGAGTGCCCAAACTGCAATTCATAACCCACTGATCTTTCGCAAAGTGCCAACACAGCAATTTAACCTGACTACAGGTGGCTGTGAAGGGTCGATGCTGGGTGCCCACAGAAAGGGCTCCGAGTGCCACCTTTGGCACCCATGCCATAGGTTTGCCAACATTGTTATAGGCCCTCTGTGAGTTTTTGTTGCTAAATTTGTACAGATGTATAAGACAGGCATTTTACAAAACCAACATTTGAAGAATTGTTAAAAGTATCCCTAAAGTAGAGTAATTTGAGAAAATTACAAGACAAGGATCCAAAGAGATACAACAGAGATAAAATATACACATATGCATGATACCCATCTCATCAGATTACAGTAAGTATTAGCCAAGAATTCTTAAGCAATTCCTAAATGTAAAGTACTACTGTACAACAATTATGATGTTATTTGCAATTATCCATAACCCAGGTTCCTTCATAACCATATCCACCTTTACAGTACAGGCTTCAAAAAAAGTCAGGGATTCTTAACTTATTACCATATGTATAATCCCACAACAATTATGTTGTTTATACTGTTATCTACAGCTTGCAGTTACTTTTCCCACTAGCCCTTTTTACAGAGCAAGGTTTCAAAGAAACAAAACTGAAAATCCAATAGGGGTCTTAAGCCATTACTAGGTGTGAAATGCCACACTGTATCACACAGTTTCCAACATGTGTCTTCTAACCAACCACTATCTCTTTGTTTGGGGAGCATGTACAAAAAACTTTATATATTTATCCATGTAGTCTCACTCTTCATCCATGAATGCTCACATCGAAATAGAGCAATTAGTCTTTAGGGGGCCACAATGTTTTTGTCATAATCATTCACTCACTCATTTTGCTTTTGTTTTGGTTCTTGTATGATATGTTTGTTTGACACAGTTTTATTTGTTTTTTTTAATTATCCCAGCCATTTTATTGTGATTTGCAATTGGGGTAACTTTTGTCCTAGCCAATGCCATATATTAGGGACAAAAAAGGAGGGGGGTGTTCCTTGCCTTTTTTTAAAAAAAAAAATTATTTTACAGTATTTTATTTTATTTATTTTATTCTTTGGCTAGCAAGGATGTGGCATACTCTGGTTGTCAACTGATCAGTACCATTCAGGGAGATCAATGGAATTCTTATTTCAAGAAATATTACAATTAAGAATCCTTGCCCTCATAACTTTGAAATCCCATGGATGGGGTCAGAAAATGGTCTAGAAGTTATTCGGCACACTTTTAAAAAATCTACCTGGGTGAGGGATAAAACAAGTTGGAAACAAGTAAAGGTAAATAAAGTGAAGCTAAACCAAGGTAAATTAAGCTAAGTTAAACTACCCTATGCTATTTTTGGCATTAGACTTTGAGAACACCAAACTGTCTTATACTGTATTTATTTATTTATTTATTACATTTTTATGCCACACCGATTTCCTAGAAGGGACTCTGGGTGGTTTACATAAATGCAAATAAGAAACAAACAACAATACAAATTCAATAAACAGTAGAACAAACAAATAAAATAAGCAAATAAATGGGGCTACATATGACCTACGGGCCATATGTTGCCTCCACCTGTTGTAGAGTTTGTTGTTATTTGAAAAATCACTTGTTGACTCAAATGACTGTGGTGTAATGATGATGAAAGATTATCAACAGTCCAAAATATAGATGATAAGAGTATTAGGAACAGATAATCAACAAAGATGACTTAATACAGTGAAGTAAGTTAAATGCAGTTTAACAATGAATGTTAAGAAAAAAGCAAGTTCATAGTCATCAGAAAAAAGTAGTCACCTCAACAAATGGAGTTTAAGATCCAAAATAAAAATACAGAACAGAACATATTATCAAATACATGTATTCTGGAACGTGTTTGAAGGGCCAATGGGAAACAGAGATTGGGAATTACACTGTGATTCTCAGAAGAGGCCAGCGGTATGGCCCTGTCCAAGTTGCTCAGCCCCAGGCGGCCCTCAGAAGAAGGGAATGGTAAAGCACTTTGAGTAATCTCCACCTAGAAAACCCTGGAGAAGGACCACCATGTGTCAGAATAGACTTGATGGCACACAGTTCATATCCATCATCTTGCACCCATCAGTTGGCACTTCAAAGAAAGCTGTGTCCCTTTAGCAGCAGCTTTTGTCACCCGAGTCAAAGCAGGGATCATTGGTACCCCTTTCTCCTAAATGCCTCATGGTCAAAGCAGGGCAGGGTGTGGGCTGACCCCACTTGGTCCATAAGTTGCCCGATCCTTTTCAATATCTGCACAAAAAGGTACTGTTAAGCTATAGCAGGTACCAAATAACAAGTTGGCAACTATAATAGACACTGAGAAGATTTCTTTTTTTAAGTAATTGAGTTTGTTTGAAAATAGCCTTGGAGCATATCTGAATATGTCTAGCCATGTGATTATGCCCTACTTTCCAAATACGTGACTACCTTTCCAACCTGAAATATTAAATTAGTCGGGATACCCTAATTGCATATTCACTCTGGCTGAAGATATTCATTGTCTTTCTGTTAAGGAGATGGTTGTCCTACCTGTCCTACATATGGCCAACACAGATCAATTGAAAAACAGGTTGTCATAGAGGAGTTTTGAATTGGTTATGTATGTATTGCCCTTGCCCCCGCCTCAAAGTATCCTGGTCAAATGTCTGCTACAGAAAGCATTACATTGCACTGTATTGTGCAGTGCTATTGACATGTTTCATCAAATGATGAATGACAGAATTTTCTTCTCTGGTTTTCTCCCTAAACACTTGTTTCCTAAAGCAGAAATGGACACCAGTGGAAGTGGAGGTCTTGGCACTTGGCTAAATGTGTACAAGTATGAATTTATATGGTAAAATGTACACCTTTTGCATAAAAGTATGGTCTACCTATGCATGGAAGAGAATCCCTCTGGATATCATTTTAAATTTGGGGAACACCCATTTTGACAGTGATGGTGCAAAAGACCTTTCTAAGTTAAGAACAGATTTTCCCCCCAGCAAATTAATGGCTGCCAAGTGACCGTGAATCCTATTCTCCCAGGCCACATGTGACTGAACCTCACTGATCTGTATCTATCCATTTATAACTGAAGAAATAGATTTGGTGTTTTCTTTCATACCAGCAGCCTTAATATTGTCTAATTCATAAAAGTTCTGTGCCTATGAGTGGGTGCTGTCAATTTATCACCCAAGGGCCAGGATCTTTATCCCATGCTACTAGGATCAGGTTCTTTCTTCTCTTGGGCCAACAGTCCATTGGTTTTTAATGGGGTTTAAGAAAAAGAACTCCCAACAAGACCTTTTTTAAAAAAAACATTTTATCGCATCCTCCCTATGAGACTTCTACCTATCGTTATATCTTCCCAAGTTCCCTCTGCCAGAGATCTCAGATCATTCCATGAGTTTTTAGGCAGGCTCTTGGGAAATCACAGGTAGCAGACCCTGCAGCATCCACTGCAAAATGTGTCAGACAAAAAGGAGGCTCTTCACAAACATCTTAGACTTTGAGGAGTTTTTCCCCTGATTGTCCCTCTGCGGTGACCTGTCTTTGAGGACACCTCGCACCTCAGCCAGGAGTACAGTTGGCAAGCTCCCCTCCTCTTTAGGGCGCTTTTACACGACCCCTAAGATCCACTGGCAACTTAAATTCAGACCACAGATCTTGGGGGTTTGTTGTTCTTCCTGTGTTCCCACCCCTCCATACTCCCTTGCTCCTGTCTGCATGAGGAGAGGGAGAAAAAAAGGGAGAAAAGAATGCAGGCTCACCTCCGCTCTGCCGTCCTGCCCCGGAAGCAAGCATTCCAGTCTCTTTCAGTTTCTTAAAGGGTGGGGGGGGGCAAAAAACAAACAAACACAAGTCGAGGAGAGCCCGGCACTCACTGCTTTACATCCGCATCAGAATTTTTTCACCTTTGGAGACGAGGTACTGTACTTGAAAAGTGCGGTGGGACGCGCTTAGGTGGGCGTGGTCGTACTTAATTTTTTTAAAAGTCCGGAGCTGGTGGGAAAACATTTTAAAGCTCCAGATCTGGGAGTCCTTTGCCTCGGATTTTAGGGGTCGTGTAAAAGCACCATCACTTGTTGGATAGAATGAAGCTTCTCCATGACACCATCACTTGGGGATCTCCCCCCCCCCCCCGCTTTGTAGCAGAATCACATTCTCCTCCTTCTTCTTTGGAGGCAGGGGGCAGGCTTGCACTTGTGCCTCAGAATAAAGGCTTTCCCATTTTGTCCTGTAAGGTAAATCAGGCTGAGGGAGTAGATTCACATGGAATATACTGAGCCTTTCTGAAGATCAAACGTTTAGTCCTGGGAATGAGCCACGCCCCTCCGGTAGTTCTCTGTTTACCAGTCTAGGGTGTTTTGTGTCCTAGAAAAATCATAGCTAAGGCACCATCTTAGAAAGTCAAGCTACAAATATTCGTCTGCCTGAAGCCATTGGGTGTTTCCAAACACCTCAGCAGTGTAGTTCCCTGTTTCTCTTTTTTCAAGTGTTTTGTCCAGTTTCATTTTAAACATCTTGTGTGATGAGGCTTCATGCCTTCCCTTGAGAAATGGCTCCACAATTGTATAGATTTGACTGTCAGGAAGCTTTTCATTATGTTTAACCTAAATTTTCCTTTTATTAATTTTTTGTTCTCCAAGTGAACACTTTTGATTTTCAGCCATGCTGTGTTCTAGTACCTCACTCTTCCCACTTCCTTGATCTGGTTTTAATTTAAAGGCAGAAAAAGAAGAAATAAAGATAAAAATATTGTGGCACCTTAAAGACAGTGATATTTTAATGTGAGTTTTCATGGACAAAGTCCTCTACCTCAGATATGACTAGGCAACTCCTGTCTGAGGAAGTGGACTTCTACACAAACATTCACATAAAAATATAACAGTCTTTAAATTGCCACAACATTTTGACTTACTTTTGATTGATTGATTGGTTGGTTGGTTGGTTGTTCCACTTATTTATGCCTGATATGCTGGCACAGACTAACATGGCTACCTCTTCTAAAACTGGTTTTAATCTGTAATCCTAGAGAATATTTTTAACCTGACCCTGTAGGAATCAGGGAGACTTAAACTAACGGCTTTTAGAAATGAGGTAACAGTCTTCTTCACTTAGTACTGCCCTGATAATTGGCTGGGGAGAGAGAGAGAGAGAGAGAGAGAGAGAGAGAGATTGAAAATGAACGGTACTTCATAATTCACCCATCCTTTCCCTTCTCTTGTTGGTTTTAACTCCAAATATAGGTGGGTTGTCATTCTGGTTCTCACATCTCAGCCCTAAATCCACAAAAATACAAGACATCATATTTGGCAAATTTCATTCACACAGACAGAAACGTGCCTTATGTGTTTATTGAGAGAGCATAGAGTCTCTGTGGCCTATGGCATAAAAACACCAGGAAGTCTACATATATGCGCAGTTGTACTGTGTAGGCTGGGATCATTTGCACATCCAGATAGCTTGACCTACAACTTTTGTCATACTTACCCAATTGTGTCTGGGTGGTGGAAGAGAATATTTTGTATGAGGGGGGTGGTATTGATGTTGGACATATATACGAGTAATGTGAGCTCCTTGTACTACATTATGAGAATACCCCACCTCACGCCTTAACCTGGGAAAGAGAATTAAGGGATTTTTCCTGTCCTGCAGTGCAGTTCTCTTATTATGTTGTAATGGGCCTTCCTCTTGGAGAAATGAGCAAGAAGCTTTGCTTTGTTTCTTTTCCCAGCGTAGGTGTGTACAAAAAAAAAAAAAAAACCCAAAGCAATAATGAACTGTTTATTTGAAGAAACACACCCGAAACCTCTACCCCAAAAGCATTGCTGAAGGACGAGTTTTCCTATAAAGTCCACTAATTCATGGTGGCTGTTAAACATGCAGATAAATGGAAGAGGCAGTTTGGCATCTGTCATGTTTTCTCTGCCATTTTCCAACAATGCACATTTCTTCCCTTTTTACTTTGAGACCCTCATTGTTTCTGATGTCTGGAACCGAAGGGGGGGGAGGGAGGGAGAGAGGAAAATACTTTGCCTTGGTATTTAAAGATACTGATTTGCCCACTGCTTGCTGGTATAAATAGTATGGACATAGTAAAAAGTACTTGAGAGAGCCTAACGAACCATTTCTTACAGCCCATTACCTTTAGTCTGATATGACTGAGAATATGGGTGCTAATTATGCTCTTTCTCCTAGACACCAGCATAGATCTACAGTCAGTCTTAAAACAAAACCTTCTGCACATCTCTTGGCCATTTCTCATATGACACTGGCTTGGCATTTAGTCTCTAATTGAAATATAAATTAGTGTTCCTACTCCTGTTCACCTATTCTTAGCTCCTATACTGGGAGCAGAAGATGCATAAATTTTAGAGACCAGTTCTTCACAGTAATTCCATATTGCTGTTCACCACCATCTTCATCATTCCTGATAGGCAGGCAGGAATAGAGAAATGTAAAGCACCATTAGGACAAATCCTGAACTCACTAGAGAGTGTCATGAAAGTTGTTGAGCTAAGACTGTTGCTTTACTGCCACATCTTGAGTGTTGTGAATAATATTGATTCGTCTTTAAATAAGGTGCCCAGAAACTGTTACTTTATTGCGGCAAAATATTCACTGGATATCATAAAAATGCTAGGCATACTTAACAGAAGTGAGAAAAGTTAGGGTTGTTTTTGTTTGTTTGTTTGTTTGTTTTTGGCCTATAAATATCAGAATACCCCAGCCAAAATATCTGCTCCAAACTGGTCACTAGCTGACTGATGTTGCTGAGCTCTGGTACTCAGATGCCACAGTGTTTCCTGGAAATGCTTGACACTCCAGTGGGTCCAAAACACTGCAACCAGATTGTTAATTGGTGCTCATTACAGGGATCACATACCCACCAGTTCCATTGGCTGCCAATCCAGTTCTGGACACAATTTAAAGTGTTCAGTTTCACCTATAAAGCCATAAACAACTTGGGTACAAACTATCTCAAGAACTGTGCCTCCCTTTATGAGCTTGCCTGGCCTTCTCTTCCACTCAAAATTCCTTATTTTGATTCAAACTATTACTCCACCTAATCCAAGTAGTAGTATCTCTCTTTGACTGGTAGTAGATGTCCCAATTTCTGGAGGTTGACCTTGAGCCTTTACATCACTCACTCCCAAGCTTGGGCCGTGATGGCCAGCATTCTTAGCATGCAATAATCAGGAGTTCTGGCAGTGTAGGTCCAAGAAGAACTGGGAACCCACATTTTGGAATGTGCAGTATACTCTAAATGGTAGTTGTAACCATTGAACCTGGGACTGGGTGGATGAAACACATTAACTCTGGGAGCATATGAATGAACTTCAAGTGAAAACTGGGACACGTTCTTGAAAGATAGCTTGAAGTTGATAGATTCTATCTTGCCATTGATGTGCTTTCTACTGCGACAGGATCATCTGCAACCACATGAATGGAAGCACTGAGCCCCTGACTAAAAATGATTCCTTAAGATTCATTCTAAGAAAATGCATAGCTAACCTGAGACAATGCTCTTGGCAATACCGGCAGAAAATCTGGAAAAATCCACGCAAGAACTGATCCATTACATGCTGACAGTGGCCAGAGTAATAATTAATGGCTAAGAACTGGAAATCAGACTCATGTCCATCTATACAAGGATAGAGAGAGAAAATGTCTGAATAAACAACAGTGGCCAAACTCACAAATTATATAAAGAGATGACCGGTTGAAGAATTTGAAAACAAAATAGAATAATTATTTTGATTACCTAAATAAATAAAAGGGAGGTGGATTCAATAATGGGGAAACATTTGCAGAGGAAGAGAAAAAAATATGTAAACTAAGATTAAAATAGAATTTATGTAGTACAGCAGATAAACTTTATTATATTAAGTAAACCAGAGGAATAAAACCATGTGATTAATTTGAGATATAAACTATAAGTCACAAATGTAATTGTGTTGGACTTTCATAATGTGTTGGAAGTTTTGTATTTCCTATTTTTTCCTAAGTAATAAGAAAATTTAAAAAGGGGAAAAAAGGAAATGCATAGCTAGAATATTATTTGGACTAAAAACAAAGGTGTAGAAAAACTACCTTTTTGGAATGATAGCTCATATGGCCACTGGCTATATTGCTTAATAAACTCTAAAAACGTAACTTTTCAAGCTCTGCTAAAAGCCCAGTTTCGAAGGTAATGTAAGGACTTAGTGCTGCTGCAACTAAAGCAGTAATCCTTTGATAGATAAGCAAGAAGAAATCTCTGTTATGTGCCTAGTTCCCATAGTACATATTTTATAGGTTGTATTATGGTATTGTGTCAGTGCAAGTCATAGAGAACAACAGTTTGCTAGAGCCAACTGGATATGCTACTCTTAGAGTCTCATTTAATGTATTTTAAAAATTAAATATAGCATGTATTTGCATTCCACAAACACATTTCCCCCCCACCTCCATTAAAAACAAAACAAAACACCATCTTCTGTTTTCAAGCTGGAAATTTCCCCCAGTTAGCAGAAAGTCCATGCATATTCAGTTTTGCCCATTATCGAGTCACAGGTAAGTTATATGACACTTTGGGATAATTTACAATGTCCATTTCCACATGGTGTCAATCGAAGTCACACCAAGTAATGGAGAGTAATATTTGAACCTGTGGCAGGCAGGAGATGGAGTTGGAGTTTTCCGCTGGCTAACGAGGAAACACTTGGAAACATATGACCTGCATATTAGGATGCAGATGGTTTTATAAGACAGTACATACATTTATAAAGGAGACATGTAAGGTCACGGGGAACCATCTGTTTAAATATTTAAATGTCCTTACACTAAACGTATGATTAGTTTTGCCCTGGACTTGTAATCTTATCAGTCCACCAATTTTTTATAATAATGGTTGAAACAAAAGAAAAATGGAAGCGTGGAAGGAAAGCCATGGTGGCCAATTTAGAGCATATGGGCCTTGCATAGTCAGTTTACAAGCAACATTAAATGTTCAAAGGCTTTTGAAGCCTTTCAAATAGATTTCATGAGACCATATACACAGTATATTCTCTGCAGCGGGGGTGACCTGCAGAGGCATGTTTTCACATGACGATCATGGATATCACAAAACAAGCCACACATTTAACGTGTTCCATCACCCGTACACTCCCATGAATAGAGCTTTTCTTTTCATCAAGTACTAGCCATGTTTTTCACAAGAACCTCCATCTTATAGCAAAGACCTGTGAATGTGTAAATAGACATGTACTATTCACAGCTTACTGTGTCATTGCCCCTGGCTTTAAAAAAAGGAATTGACTGGCCTTGAACGCACTGGATGAGTTGAGCATAGGGCCTGAAAGAGTGAGGGAGTCATATTAGATAGATGATACAGAAAGACAACCATATTGGGGCCAGAGGTGCTCTGTACCCACTGCAGAAGATGTAACAGAGGCAAACAAAGCAGAACAATGGGCACAGGCAGTTCTCACACACATATACAGGCAGGCAGGCAAGTATTCATAATATACTCATAATATTTAAAATAGAAGAGGAAATATAGATTGTTGGGTTGGTTGGTTGGTTGGTTGGTTGGTCGCTTGGTCGGTTGGTCAGTTGGTCGGTTGGTTAGTTGCTGGGTCATTCAGTTGGTGGGTCAGTTGATCTGTCTGTCTGTCTGTCTGTCTATTTGTTTAGTTATGAGATTGTTAGGAATGAGCTGGTTGGAGGTAGATCAAGATCTGTGTGTCTGTCTGTCTGTCTGTCTGTCTGTCTATTTGTTTAGTTATGGGACTGTTGGGAATGAGCTGGCTGGAGGTAGATCAAGCATGAGCTAGAGTAGTCCTGATGGACAAGACTCCATCGGCTGGAAGACAAGCCCATGTATTTCAGACAAGCTACATTGCATATCCTACCCCAGACTGCTTCCTTCAGGCAAGGTGGAGAATGAAGTCTTACTGCCAGTATTAAAATAAGATTCACATTCACTAGATGGAATGCTAGGGAAGTGGGATGGGGGTAGTAAAGGAGACACCATCTTGTCTTTTGCTTATAACAGCCAGATGCCTTGGGTCATTCATATTCAAGCAATTATTTTTGTTGGTCTTTCAAAACCAAAACAATTATATTATTTATGTAGACATTGCCTATACATCTTGCCTTTCCTTCAGTGAGCACAGAGTAAAGCAAAGTGTGCTGCTTATATACTATCCCACAGGACTTAAAGCACTCTGTGGGCAGTTCACATCTTATTTATGCAGGCTACACATTCCTACCCCAGATGATCTTAGAAGGATGAAAGACAAGTTCAACCTTGAGTGGGCGACCTGGGTGTAACGGATTTTAGAAGTAGGGAAGCCTTTCTCCAGGCCAAATGTTAATTAAATGCAGTTTAATTTCAAGCAGCTAAAGCTTATCTCAATGCTTATGTAAACATCAGGCAAAGTCACATTCCAGCCAGAAGCAAGTGATATCTGATTGATCCAAGAAGCAACATGTGAGTGTTTTCCCATGCTGTGAGCAGTCTATGAGAGAGAGAGAGAGAAGAAAGGGCTTTCTTCAAATGGATTTTATGGCTGGAGGATGAACTGAAGCTTCAAGATGTAGGTTAGAATTTAGGTAGTGAGGCTTTTCCCCTCATAGTTAGGGAAGGAACCATGCTTTGTTATTTTGAAATAAGACTTATATTCCTGTGTAATTCCTATTGCTAAATAAATGCCTTTATATTTTATTGGTGCTTTGGAAGTCATTTTGGTGATAAACTTATCAGGATTGAAAAATGATCAGATCATCCGCATCCCACCACTGCCACCATATAATGGAACGGGGAGACAATCATAAAGAAAAGGACCCACGTGGGCTTCAATCTCCAAGTCCTGCATTAATTGGCTGTGATTAATTTATTGCAGAAGGCACTGGGTAGAGATTAATTAGCCCATTCCATTATGCTGGGATTGAACCCCGGGTCATGAGCACAATTTTGGCTGCAATACAGCAGCGTAATCACAGCACCACGAGGCTCTCTACAGGTGGTGTATTTGGTTCTTTTCTTAATTGATCCTTATGAGCATTCTGAGAGACTGGCCCAAAGTCACCCCATGTGTTTTGTAGAACCATAAAATATTGCTGTTGGAGGAGATCATAAGGATCATCAGGTCCAAAATCCAGGAAGTTATGGCTGAAAAAATCCAGCCCTACTAAGTCCTAGTCTAATGGTGTTATCTCTAGCACCATCCTTAATCTCAAGGCCTTGACCAGCAACATGCTAAATCTTTCCTGCTTCAAATCACGCTACATCCAGAGTGGTGACTTTAATCTAAGCAATGTGAGTAGGAGGTATTCCCCTTCGGATCAGGTAAATGAAAAAGGCCTGTTGCCTTCTATAATTTATACCAGTTCTTGACAATCCTGAAACCTAGACACACCAGTTCCTTCCTAACCTGACCTCTGGAGCAGACTGGCGGCAGAGTGAATGCAGTCCAAGGAAGGTTATTAGGCCAAGTCCCTATCAGCACCGATTAAGGCTTGAAAGACAGCTTAAGGGAAATATCTGTTTCTTGCTATTACAGTGTTTTTGCTTCTGGTATATTCTTTCTTCAAAGCTGATCTGAACAGTCAGACATAGCAACAATACCTGGATTTACTTTGCATTGACCAAGAGGAAAAGAAAAGCAGGCTACCATAATTTGCAGCATGCAAATAAAGTAGGCTTGCACTTTTACTTTTTAAAGAAATTCCACATGCTAACTGTATCATTTGCTTTGAACCCAAATATAGAACTGAAAACCTGAGAGAGAGAGAGAGAGAGAGAGAGAGCAGGAACTCCAAAACCCCATAAATGCGGCTTGAGATGCCACATTTCACTATACCACTGCTGATGGACCATGGCCATGCCTATAAAAAGATACCTCTGAGATATAATAATATCTTGAGACATTTGAATGGAGTGGGTGACTTAGACTAGAAATGTAATAATAACAGTGTGCCGCAGGCAACCAAAAGTGACAATTCCTATTTTGTGGTACTTGTCACAAACATGAGGAAAGAGCAGGATTTCCAAATTTTAAAAAAAGAATACAGCACCAAAAATGAAAAAAAAAACTGCTCTATAAACAACAGAAATATTTCTGTCTAGAATTCAAAAGATACCAGAGACTTGTGGGTTAAATTAATGTTCAGGCTGCCAGAATGAATGTTAAATCTCTCGTTAAAGAGCAATTAAAATCCGTCTAATCACAATATACAGAATTTGTAAAGAAAACTACATTCTCCCAGAGTATTAGATGGTCTCTGTGACACTGACAACCTCTTACCCTTTGGTTCCACAGGTCCTTCCAACAGTGATTTTAACCTGTCAAAGCCACATTATAGCTGCTCCTTCTCTGGAAACTAAACAAGGCAGCCCTCCCTTCCTTCCCCCCTTTCTATGGCAACAAGCACTGAGCCCTTCACAATCTGACCTGCTGAGAAAAACCTGTTTTTAATTACATGTTAATTGCTTTAATTCAGGCTGCATTATGTGGAAACCTCAAATTATTTTAATCTGAGGCCTCAAGCAACAACTGGAAACAGTTTATAGGGGCCAGGATCCAGAGAACAACATGAAGAATGCCCAGAGCTACACACACACACACAATCTACTCTCCAGGGCCTTAGAATACTTCAAACTGCATCTCTTAATTTTTTTTAAAAAAATAACAAGCTATACTACCCCTCTTCTCTCTCTCTCTCTCTCTCTCTCTCTCGCTCTCGCTCTCTATCACACACACACACACACACACACACACCATGGGGGTGGGGGGAGCTTTAGAAAGGACTTTCCACCTGGCTCCAAACTATAGAGGCAGGAACTATGCAGCAAGAAGCAACTTCGCGATTTGTAACTCCATAAACTGTACACATTATAAAGGCATTGGTTTCCCTAATAAACAGTAACCAAACTCTCTTTTCAACCTTTGTGTGTGTGTGTATTGTGTCGTTACAGTCGTGACCAACTCTTCATGACTCCATGTCCATAGAGTTTTCTTGGCAGGAGTACTGGAGAGGCTTGCCATTTCCTACTCCAGGCACCTACAGCACCTGGTATTCCCTGGTGGTCTCCCATCCAAGTACTAACCAGAGCCAAATCTGCTTAGCTTCTGAAATCAAGTGAGATCGGATGTGCTTAGGGCATCTAGGCAGGACTTTCAACCTTTAGAACCATTTAATTTCTGTTTGATGTAGCTATCAGCAAACATATGTTCACTTACTAGGGGGAATGTGTTTTAGTCCCAGGTTACTGTGTATAAGCCGACCTGAGCAACTGTGACCTTCCCAGCATTTTTCACATACAGATCTTATCAGCCTAGCCAGCCTTGCTCATGGTGAACAATTATGGGAAGTCTAGTCCCAAAAACACCTGGAGGGCTTCAACTGCCCATCCGTTGTGGATGGGCACAGCAGTCTTAATGAATTCAATACCAGAATTGAAGTTGTTCACTAGTCCTCTCCCTTCTTCAAATATATTGCTAGTAGTACGTACTGCATGCCTTACATCTGGCAATAGTCCTACCTATGCCATATTATACACTGCTATTGAAAGTCTCTTGCCATTCATAGAGGTTTGATAGGCACTTTAGACAGCCAAAAGGGCTGCTGAAGAAGATGCTCAAATCAAAAGTCCTCTTGGACACACAGTCTTCCTTTGGCAAACTGTCATGCCTGAGCAATCAAACTTGCAAATGTTAAACCTGTAATTGCTTCCCAGCAGCCAATCAGAAAACAAAGCAACTGATATACAAACTCTGGCAGTATAAACCAATATGCCCTATAACCAAGACTTCGAAAAGTTCACTTAGGATCCAGATTATGGTTTAGAAAGAAATACATAAATGCATCTTTTTAAGTTTCACATTAACACATTTAAGAGAGACAATGCCAGCTCATCAGCTTATATGTTGAATGACCATTGGATGTAAATACAAAGCTTAGTTTAAACTCAATATTATTGGGGGGAAATAGGCTATCTGTATACCATTCAGTGTCAAAGATTCTTTTTTTATCAGTTTACAATTCATAAAATTAGTACTATGATGAATTATTTGTATAAATTATTTGTGGTTATTTTGTACTGTATTGCACTCACTAATGGTTGTTAATCACCCAGAGTGTCCTCACTGCCAGATAGGCAGTATAAAAATCCAATAAATAAATAAATAAATAAATAAATAAATAAATAAATAAAACACTCAGACTTGTTTAGTTTGGATGGTCTGGCAGAGGTCCTGTTGGTTTACAAAGTAAAGTATCAACCTTAAACATTCTATTCTATAAATGTATGTTTTATATCATAGAATAGAATTTTTAAGGTGGATATTTTCTTTATGGAGAGAGAGAGAAAAAAAGAAGAGAGAGCTTTCAGAAGACTAAGTAGCCTTGCCTCAGGGTTTACAGAACATAAGACTAGCAAGCAATTATTTTCAAATCCTCTTTAAATTAGAAGAAATGAAAAGTAAAATCTTAGAGAGAGGAAGTATCATTGTTTTAAAATACTGCTTGAAGAAATAGCTTCACCCAGTGGACATAACTTCTTCCTGTACCACCTGCAGTTGGAATGTCTGGATAAGATCCAACAAGCTGATAAATTTGGGGTGTGTCTCATTGTTTTCCTAATTTTATGTGCATTATTTTTCACATCCTAACACTGTCTGAGTATAGAAAAACACGGGACTTCAATAACAGTTACCAGCATGATTTGCTTTTATTACCTCTCTGTTCAAGACCCTTGTTTCCCCTTGTAGCATGTCAAATTGCCCCCAAAACCATATTATACAGCAGAGAAATGTCGTTCACACTTCACTGGCTATTGATTTACTTTATTTATTGGCACAAAATCAGCCTGAGATAAACATTTTGTCTCCCATTTCCAGTATTGTAAGCGGTACAGTTCACTGTGAGATAGGTAAACCCAAATGTGCTGGGATAACAATTCGACATGGCTTTCTAATCAATGTGTGAAAAATTACTTAATGAATAATGGGTTGCACATTTCCACAAACAAATTAACCAGGGTGAGACTGAAACTAATGATTATATTTATCTAATGCAATTTCACATCTGTTACTACTGGTAGTAATTTTTCCCCCACCTCTAGTGTTCTCAAAATTAGGATTAATTTTTTTCAATGTGGCCTCAAAATGAGGTTTTGACTAGGACATGCACCACTTTGCTTTGGTATTTCATTTATTTTTTAATATAATTTCAACCTGGGGAAGTGGGATAATGCTTTATTAGCTGAGTATATCTTACAAAAACTCCAACAGTGTAAAGACGGAGTCATACCTTATACAGTACTTTGCAATATGTTTGTGATACATTTTGCTTTCTTCATTATTCCAGCAATGGTGTTGGTGCAATAGCTGAACTATGATGGAAACAATACAAGCATATCCCCTTCTCATTCTGCTTGATGAAGAGCTATATCTATCTCAAAAACCTAGCACAACAGAAAAAAAAACCTGTATTGGCAAGACATGATATCATCCTATAGAGATTCAGAGCTTTGGGTCTAAGGCATTATTGCTTGCTTTGACTAGCACCATCTTTACAGGTTTCTAGCACAGATCTTCCCCAGAAATTCTTTAACATGGTGAATGCCGTCTTGCAGTTAAGAGCTGAATGCAGTCCTCCAATGTCCCAAAGATAACACTCCAGCACTCTTGTTGCCCACCACCCTCAAACTCTCAAACAGTTTTTTTAAACTTAAAAATACATGTCTTTTAAAAATCATCACATTGCCATGTTTTGGTTGGTTCCCAGCACCCAGAGTATGCAACACATGCATTAAAATGAAAACTGCTTTAGCCATTCAGAGGGAAACGATATTTTAAAAACTGTTTTTAAAAGTCTGAGTGGGTTTGTAAAGACACACAAAGCCCTCCAGAGTCCAGATACAGCTGTGTGCAGTCCCCTGGATACTGACTACCCCTCCTCCTTCCATAGTTGTAGATGCAGAAGGGGTAGCCATGTAAGTCTGTGCGAGCATTTTAGGAGAGAGCAAATTAACAATGAAAAGTTTAAAGTTTAAAAAGACAAATACATGGTGGCATTTTAACGAATAAATTTTACATTTAACATTATTTAAAACTGTATTATATTATATTATATTATATTATATTATATTATATTATATTATA
>JAHTLZ010000240.1:12339564-12361219 GCA_023846285.1 Phrynocephalus versicolor | reverse complement strand
TATTTATTTATTTATTTATTTATTTATTTATTTATTTATTTATTTATGTACAAGATTTTTAGCCGCCCCACTACCAGGTAGTCTCTGGGCATTTAAAATATTTAAAGTGGAATACTTGATCAAGTAGGTCAGCTAAGTTTAACTTAATGCACAGATAAAACATTTTAGAGTGCCTGTCTAAATAATCAGGATTTTAGTGACTTCTTAAAAACACCAGTGAAAGGGTCAAGTCAGTTGTGTTGGCTGCTAATTCCAGGAGCAACTGCTGAGAAGGCCCACTTTCTTGCAATGTTCTTGTAGGACAGGAAGATCCTGTTGGTACATATACTGGAGTCTCAAACTGTTTAGGGCTTTATACTGTAGGTTAGAAGATGAACCATCACCTTGAAACTGGCCCAGAAATTGACAGGTAACCAATGTAAAATGCTGTGGATTGGATTGATATTTTGATATTTATTGACTCCACTCAATAACTTGGCTGTTGTGTTCTGGACTGGTTGAAGGCAGGGATGCAGCTTGGCAATCTGTCTAAGACGAAGATGGCAGACTGGACCACCTTCTATCTGAATGTCCATAGACAATGTTGGGTCCAGTAGGACACCCAAACTAAAAAACCTCATTCTTTACAGAGAGAAGAGCATCCCCAAAGGAAAGAGAGATATCCAATCTGCAGACAGCTGGAGCACCAACTCAAAGGACCTCCATCTTGTCCAGGTTCAGCTTCAATCTTTTGGCCCCCATCCACTCCAGTACGACAGTCAGGCAGCATTCAAGGGATGGATGACATCGGCTGCAAAAGGGTGGAAGGAGAGACAGAGCTGTGTGTCATCAGCATAATCCCCGAATGACCTCCTCCAGCAGTTTCATATAGATATTAAACAGCAGTGAGGAGATGATTGACCACTAAGGGATGTGGAGACATTCAAGAAACCAAAGGGTGGAGATCACATCCTCAGTTACACTGCTTGAGAGAAATCCTCCAGGAAAGACAGGAGCAAGGACAGACCCAGGCCACTGATTCCCAATGCAGGGTACCTCCCCAGGAGGATATTGTAGTCAATGGTATCAAAAGCAACTGATAGGGCAAGAAGGACCATCAGGGACATTTTAACCTTGTCACCCTCCCTCAAAAGGTCATAGTACAGAGTGACCAATGTCATCTTCTTGCCATGCCATGGATTGAATCATCCAAGAATGTCTGAAGATGATCAGCCACCACCCTCTTCTCTAGCTTGTTTTAAAAAGGAACATTGGAGGCAGGATGGTAGTTGTTATAGACATCCACCACCAAGTTCATTTTCCCCCCAGATGGACCTAATAAGTGCCTTCTTGAGAGTTTGGGGAACTCAACCCTTAAGGAGAAACTCATTGATGATAGAAGTGGTTCATTCTGTTGTAATCAGCCTGGCAGCTTCTGAAACCTTTCCAGACAAGGATCTAGGGAAGTTGCAGTGGCCCTACAGCAACTGACACTTCAATGCTAGTTACTAGCAACTAGTATTGGAGTTACTAGTTACTAGCAACATTAATACTTCAATGTTTGTTGCTAACAACTTCCAAAGGGGTAGCTTATTAACATAATGATTATATAACAACACAACACAAAAATATTTGGAAATATAACTTCATTGCCTTCTCATTGCAAAACAAACAAACAAACAAACAAACCAAAAACTAGTTACCAAAAACTAGTTTATTTACTGATAACTTACTGCTTCCAAGGTCTAATGATAGGGACTGTTGGTACAAGCCATCCTCATATATATTGCAATGTAAATAGCTCATAGTATCATTTTACCGCTGCAAAAATCCCTCCATCCCTACACTCTCTCCAGCAAGTGATTATAACTAAACTGAGAAGGAACAGGAAAGATAGTGGTGGGTGGCAGATGGCATCATCACCCCTGCTGCTCAATACAATCCAAGTGCTTAGACCCTGTGAACAGCATCCTCCACTGCACCCCTAGCTGAGATATGTGAGGTAGCTTGCTATCTTTCTTCATACAGAGAAAATACTCTGTGTCCTGTTGATTTTCATCATGGAAACAGTATAAAACTAAAACTGTTCATATCTCAGCTTGACATTTGAGAAGACCCTGCTGTGGGGGGATCACGATAGAGCAAGCAGTGGAATGCATGGAGATTGTGCAACGAGGTCAAAATAAAAATGAAAGCTAAAAGGCATCAAATATTGCCAACATTTCACATTTAATAGCCATAATCTGAACTGCTGTTTTCTGAAGAACAATAGTGTGTAGCGATCGTTGTTCTAATGTGTAATGTGTGGACTTCCTGACAGGCATCTGGTCGGCTCCTATATAAAACAGAACAGGCCTTGGGTCTAATACACTGAGTCTTTTTTTATTTTCTTAAGTTCTTCACCTTAGATCCCTGTTCTATCAAAAATACTGGAAGACGCAATGAGCCTAGGGCCACCTTAAAGACTACCAGTGTTTATTTGGCATAGGTGTTTCTGGACTGTAGTCCACTTCTACAGAAGCATACCTGTAGCTGAATGAAGGTTTCCCCCCCCCAAAAAAAAAAGGAAAATTCATATCAAATAAAACTTGTGGGTCTTTAATATGTCATAAGACTGCTTGCGGCAGTGACAGATTAATGCTGCTACCTCTCCCCTACTCCGATAAATGCTAGCTTATTCCAAATATGCCCACCATGAAGCCAGGCAGTAAAGATGGAACAGAACCATGATGCATCAAAAGATGACAGTCCTGTAGTGTTTGGGTGACTTTTACCCAAAGCTAAAGATGATGGTGTTAGTTTGCCATTTGGTTTTGGTTTCTCATTTCATGACTCCTTGCTACTGTGCTTTGTTCTGATCATCCTACCAACCTACTTTTAGGATGGTGTTAATAAATAAATAGTAACTCCAAAGTGATGTCACCACCTGAGCCAACATTATTAAACAATTTTGCAACCCATCATAGCTGTGGTGGCAGCTTTCATAAGGATTTATTATCCAGAGCGCAAAGGAAAGGGGGAGGGGTGTGTGGGTGCAAAGGTACACAGAGGTTTGAAAATCATTGTACCGAGAGTTTAATTATTGTATTTTCACTGAAGTTGAAAGTCTATATAGAGAGAAAACTACCCAATTTCATATTACCTTATTTTATTAAAGAAGTTGTATGATTGTTCAGAACGTGCAATTATCACACCATGCAACGGGTTAGAGAACTGCTTCTAAACTTTATGTTTCTAATATCCATCCGTTGTATTTAAATAACCTCTCTAGACAAACTGAATTTATAATACCAGCTTCATTTCAAATATACGAAAAGCCTGATTCAGATGAAAACAACGAACTGCTTATTTGTGCAAAACATTTTAACCGGAAAAATGTGAAAAGTATATTTCCTCCAAGAAAAATGTGCGCTATGAATTACATCCCTTGTCCTGGACCCAAAGAATGCCATGATAGCTTCATGCTCCTAAAGAAGAAAATAGTAGTCAAGCTTCTCGAGGGGCAGAACCCTACAATGTGTGGCAAAAAATACTTCTAAAACAGAGGGTAGCTTAAGTAGCCATTTGTGGTATGGCAGTGGATAACTATTGGCCTTGGTAGAGGGGTTCCAGATTCAGTCCTCACCATCTCCAGCTGAAAGGCTCTCAGATATTGGAATTTGTAAACATTTTTAGCAGCTGGGTCTCTGGATAGCCCCCATTGATAAAAACAAACAATGCTGGACAAGACAGGCTTATGGACTAAAACTTCAAAGTATGAATGGATGTGTATGTATAAATATGTTTGTCACATGAGCAGGAGGCTGCTGTTGTGCTTGTGTCTTGCTCTCAGGGTTTTGCATAAATAGGCTGCTGCCTGCTGCCTAGGGCAGATGATCAGACTCCAGTCACATTTAGGTGTTGATATTAGGTAGGTATTAGATGTCAACTTCTCCTTTTTTGTTTATCAGGACTGTGGCAGGGTCAAGGAGGACACCATGCCTGGGCCTCTGCCCATGCTTCCCATCGCATCCTACTGCTCCAGTATTGGCATCTGGGGGTTGCCACCTTGTGGCACCTCCTAATGAGAGCCCTTCTATATCACTGGCAGCCCATCTTGCAGCAGATTCCAGGAAGAGGAGCTGCCCATTCATAATGAGGGCTGCCTGATGGGATTAAGCCCTAGTGCAATGGTGACCACAACTCCCAGAATTCTAAGCTTAGATTGCCAATGACAGGGGACTGTGGGAGTTGCAGTACAAAACATCTGGAGGGCCAAAATTTGGACATGCCTGCCCTAGTGCATCATGTTGTGTTACATTTGTGACCAACTCTTTGTGACTCCATGTCCATGGAGTTTTCTTGACAGGAATACTGGAGTGGCTTGCCAGTTTCCTAGTAATCAAAGTCAAATCCTTGGAAATGGACATGACTGAGAGTTACCTAAGAGGAGAAGGCAGTTGCCAGGCAGATGGAATAAAAGTAGGGCAGGCAAGAAGAGAGAAAAAGAAGAGACAGAGGAAGTGATCTAGTACATCCTGGTAAGAACTCTGAATAATTCTGCAAAATCTGCCACCCTGAATAATTCTGCAAAATCTGCATACAGTGTCAGCACAGTAGGCAAATGAAGAGGCAAATGCACAAATGAAAAGCAAACTCTAAGCACCCATGTTGCTGGGGGGTCCTGGGAACAAATAAACCAAAAGAGTAACTTTCTCAAGCTCTACCTGTGGCAATCTCTCTTTGCTGCAGAAGCTCAGTTCCAGGACAACTCCAGAAATGATGCCAGCCTCTTGAAATATAATAACAGCCTTCAGGAGTACAGGAGATCAGAAGCAAAAGAGCCATGATATACACTATAATACAAAGAAAAATACACCCACCACAATGTCGGACAGCTTTAAAGGATCACAGTGAATTGAAGGCAGGTTTACAGTGCAAACTAGAATCTATACAAACCTATTTAACTCCCTTGGCCTAAGCTCTCAACATTTCCACTGTCTAGGTTCTTTTGGGAAAATCTACAGCAATAACATTGATTTATAATCAGACCTAAATCTGTTATGTGAATGAGGCATAACCAATGGTCACCTCTTGATAGAACATTTGCTGGGTCCTTCCGTCAGACCGCAATAGTTTTATTACAACTTCATCCAGAACAGGTAAAAGAACATTATAGGTAGTTCCAAATTAATACATAGCATTTGCTTTCATTTTCCATTTGGAGGAATCTGAGCAATAGAAAATGACAACAGAAAGTTTCCAGTTGTATGGCAAGACATTGGCTGAGCCATGTTCTGTCTCTGTACATATGCATATGTATATGCATGGCATACATGCGTGCACACATATACACATGTTTGTTTATTCCATCTAAGGCTCATCCTCATATTTGTTATTTTATCATTTTGTGATCTGCACCGTGGCCTACTAGCCAGATGGGCAGTAAAAAAATGAATAAATAAAACAATAAAATAAATAAAACTTACCATCAGCTAAAGCGAGGCAAGTAATTCAAGTGTCAAATGTAGAGAAGCAACAATGGAATGCTGGATGCAGGAACCAAGGGAGCCATGCAGTCTCCCCGAAATCCCCTAAGTTAACCTGCTGCCTTTGTCTACTGTGGAAGACTTTGTGCCATCATGTGTGTTTAAGTAAGCTTCAACTGGCAGTCTGCTCATACACTGTCCAAAGGATGGGACAAGGCAACATCTGTGCTTTCAGTAGTGAAATGTCTTTGACTTGCCTTCCATCCTGAAAGCTCAAGGATTAATTCCTTGAGCTTACAAAATGCATCCAGCAAGCTATTTAAGTGAATGAAAACATAAGAACATAAGAACATAAGAAGAGCCATGCTGGATCAGGCCAAAGGCCCATCTAGTCCAGCTTCCTGTATCTCACAGTGGCAGCACCACTGGAGCACATGAGACTAGATATCTGTTTCCTGATACCACTCCCCTACATTTGACCCTTGAAGTACCCTGGTTTTAAGCCTGGAGATTACACATCTCCATCATGGTTTGTAACCTGTGATGGACTTCTCCAAGAATCTGTCCAATCCGCTTTTGAAGGCATCAGGCCAGATGCCATCATCACATCCTGTGGCAGGGAGTTCCACAGACTAACAACGCACTGGGTGAAAAAATATGTTCTTTTGTCTGTTCTTACAGAAGAGATATCGAAGATGGTATGCGTGTATATACAATACGCAGGAGTAAAACCTAACATTATGCTCAAAATGTGTCAGTTGCTTCATACAGATACTGTATCTCTTAAATGCGATACTGGGAGAAGCTTTTGACTACATAAATACAGCTGGAAGTTACAATTATTTACTATATAATTGTGTGTATATTGTGAGACTTCAGTCCAATAATAGGCAAAACAGAAACCTCTTTGTGGGCACAGTCCACTGGGAAACTATCCTGTGCAACCCCAGTGAAATTATGGGGTGCACCCACGTAGGCCATTTCAGTGCAAGAAGTGCTGGATAACTCCTCAGTGGATCGTGCCTTTTGCCCTCTGTTTATTTAAAATGTTAACTCGGAAATGGCCTCATTTCTTGCACTGGCTCACGTGGATATGATCTATGTTAAGACAAGACAAAAGATATCCAATTTATGCCAATCCATTAATTGCACACACGTTCTACTGGATATAAAGACAGCTCAGCTATTAGCCTTTGTATAATAAACCAAGCACATGCCTAGTCACTTGCGTTCTTTCACTTCCTTCTGAAACATGGCTGTAATCTGAATTAGGATGTAAGCGCAAACGACAGCTGCTTCCCTCCACCCCTTTCAGATGAGATATTTGTGCTGAATTATTAGGGTAGTCTATATTACCAAATTACTAATAAACATTGCTTCTGTCTCAGTTTAGCCTGAACTCGGTGAACCTAGCCAATAGTGACAAATGGAGAGAGAAAAAACTGCTCCGAAACATCCAATGAATGAATCTAACTAATCAAAGAACTCTGTAGGAAGTAGATGCCAGGATTAATGATCCAGGGGTCTTCCCATGCCATGGTTCTATTTCTGCACATAAATGTCCTCAGATGAGATTATCTTTGTCATGAAAAGGAGAAAGGGAAGGTTATGCACTTTCGTCTGACAGGTTAACTGCCATCACTCCATTACGGCAAGAGACATTTTCATGTTCTGAGGTTTTTATTCTGAACATGAAAATTTAAAGTGCACAACACAAATTAATACACATTTTTGTTGCCAGTCACAAGGATGATTGCAAGTGATACTAAAAGAGCATAATCTATTCTGTAGCATCCTCTGCCCAAAGTTTCTGCAACTGTTAATTATGGCTCACCAGGGGCATTTACAGAGCTATAAAGCAGGAAGTGATCGCATGAAAGCCTATGTTGTGTAACCTTTCCCTCTCTTATCATGTTGGTTCAGATTTTCTGGATTATCATTGACAAGCAGCAAGCAAGAAAAACTGCAAAGCATCCCTGTTTTAGTGAACCACCTGCCCAGTTTTATACTGAGAGCAAGAACTTTGCTTTGTAAGGAAGAGGAGGTAAATGACATCTATGTCAATAAAAGAAAAGAAAAGCTGCTGTCTAATTGTACAACCCTATTTAGATTTTATGGGCTAGGCAATATTTTTAAAAATCTAAGCATGTGTGTGGGCACGTTGGCATGGAAATAAATCAGTACATACCTGCACAGGAATAACAGAACATAATTAAACCATTATAAAAATTGAAGCTAAAGTAATCCATCGAATGAAAGTTCTGTCAAACAGTAAAACATGGTACATTATTGATCTTGGAAGCATTTAAAAGCTAATTATGGGCTAAGTACACATTTCCTTTATTTGTATTTTAACATACTGTACATATCTGTTTCCTCGTGTTGAGTTGCTTCTACAGCATTTTCCATTGAACAAGTATGAGAATCTCTCGCCTCAGTTGAGTGGGAGGGTTCTACATGCAGAGGTGCATGAGATGCTGATACCTCTGAGCATCAACATTCATCTGGATTCATGCATGATCTGAAACGTGCAGGGGTTCCTCAATCCATTGCTGCTACTCACTGCACATATGTAATTGCAAGGCAGGAAAGCTGGATCAGAATATTCATCTTGCTTGCCCTCAAAATATTTCTGAAATATTATCTTATTCCCACTTTAGAGAAAGGACAATGAAGCAGAGAGAAGGCAGCTTGTCAATGCCACTTAATAAGCCCATAACCTGGGTTGTGGTTCTGTTCCTAGGACTCCCGTAGTCTAGCAGTGGTACATTCTTTCTTTTAATTTAATGAGCTAAGTGCTTTAACAATATCCTGGTAGTGAATGATTCTTTACAGGACTGATTCTGAAACAAATCATACTCAAATATACTTGTCTATGATCTCAGGGTTCTTTGGTCTTAGAAAACAAACAAAAACAAAAACCACGTATGTATGAAACATGTCCACAAAATTCATGCTTAACACTGATCCACAGCCTGTTTACTGCATGAGCATCCAGGGTATACACTCTGTGGGAAGTCATGGGTGAATGTGACTTGTCATGTACATGATTAAAACCTTGTAGGTAAGATTGGCCCATAAAATGATGCATACATATGTTTTGCTCTAATTTTTATATGACGATAGTAAGTAGCAGGTAAATACATAGTAAGTCACAACTAAAGTAAGCCCTTTGAATCAGTGGAACTTACAGAGAAGTTGGCTCTCCCAATATTTACTGTTTCAATGCACCCTCTAAGATGTATACCATACTAAGCAAAAGGATTTCAGCCAGATAAGGATTTTTTAAAATTATCATTATTTCAAAGCACAGCAAGCCCTGCAGAAGGGAACAGATTTATCAAACACATTTATTAGACAAATAAAATTATTTGAAATACTTTTAGAATATTTGAAATTACTGCCATATACTTTGGAATTTGAACTCAAATTAAGTCATGTGTGTTGTTCTCCTGTTTGTGTTAACCCATAAGCAAATTCTGCTATGATTAAGAGAATTTAGGATTGCAATCTATGTTCTTATCCATTAACTTGGTGAGGGCTCAAACAAGCCACTGTCTGCCTCTGTTCCTCCTCTATCAAAGGCAACCAGTAATAAGTGGGAGTCTTACAAAGTTGTTGTGAAGCTAAATGCAGACGAGGTGGAGTTTATAAGGCACACTGCACAGTATAAATGCTGAAGGAATTATTGCCAACATGTTACGTTCATCACATTCCAGCTATAAGTGCATCCGTTCCTATGACTGATGGAAGCAGGGCTTCTCCAGCTATCCTGAATCCATATGGCTCCATACATTTCCAGGCCATCCTATAAGGCAAATATTTTTTGCCATGGACCCTGACACCACATTTTAAGGACACCAACAAACTGTATCAAGTTCAGAGCAGGACAACAAGGATGATCAGAGGACTGGGAATTAAGCCTTAGGAGGCAAGACTGAAAGAACTGGATGTGTTTAGCCTTGGGGAGGGGAGAAGAGTACATAAGAACATAGGAAGAGCCATGCTGGATCAGGCCAAAGGTCCATCTAGTCCAGCTTCCTGTATCTCACAGTGGCCCCACCAGATGCATCTGGGAGCGCATGATATCTGTCTCCTGATACCACTCCCCTGCATCTGGCCCTTGAAGTACCCCGGTTTTAATGTAGTGTCAGGGTCCATGGCAAAAAGTGAGTGAGGGGAGATATAGTATTTTTCAAAAACTTGAAAGATTGTCATACAGATGAGAGGTGGGATCTGCTCTCAATCATTCCAGAGGAGGACGCCTAATAATGGTGTCAAGTTACAGCAAGCCAGATTTTTGTTCGAGTATCAGGGGGAAAGTTTCTAACTGTTAGGGCAGTATGACAATGGAAACAATTACAGTGGACCCTTGTATAACAAATGGTTTGTATAACATAACATTTGTACAACATAAAAAATTCTGGAGATAGGGGAAAGTTGCTTAACATAAACGCCTATGGGGTGAATCCATACTACATAAAAATGGGATCACTCTGTTTTCAATGCATTCCTATGGGAAATTTGTATAAAGGAAAGTTTGCTTAACATAATTTCATTTGGAATGAATTAATTCCTTTATACAACTCTGCTCCAGGAAGTGTTGAGTGTGCTCCAGTGCTGGAGCCATTCAAGAGCAAAATGGGCAACCATATGTCAGATCTGCTTTGATTTGGGCTCCTGTATTGAGGAGGGGTATGACTCAGTGGCCTTATAAGCCCCTTCCAATTCCATTAATCTATGATTCTGTGAAACCAATGTTGAAACCTGGTTGTATGGGGCCACGAGGCTTCCTTCAGAATCAGTAATACTGTTTTCATTAAGCTCTTGAGAACACAATAGATATTTTTGGGGGGTGGTAATTACGTGAAAGAGTCTTTCCAGTGCTTTATCATTTTTCCATTAGTGAAAGGCATTCTACCTTTTGGCTTGGTATTTCTACTCTCTCTGGCTAAGAGGCCATTTCCACCTAAAACTTTAAAACACATGGCTTTTTATTTTTTTACAAAGCTCTTATAGACTGTATTTTATCGCATGCCTACATCATAAACCTATCTTGCTTAAAGCATATCTAAAAAGACTATAAATTTAACATGCTTGTAAACAACCTTTGCTGGGCTTTGTGGGAGATTTGGCCAAATCAACTTAAACATGAGGTGAATCATGCCTCATAGGAACTGATTCAAACAGAAGGCCAAAAGTGGGTTATGTAAATGGACACACATCCTGCTTTGGCATGGCTCCGTTATTTCATAGCGGCACATTTTCCACCACACTTTACTTCCACTACACAGATAAACATGTATAAGATTGGAACCTGAAAGGGCTGCTCTCTCTGTGCTTGATGATGCCTGGAAGTTTTCTGTGATAGAGATGGAGCCAATTACTTGCATAAAAATACAGAAACAGGGATTTCAGCCTTAAGTTTACTTAATTTATAGTACCTGTTGTTAATAACGGCACATATTGTAGAATCAGTGCCTGTAGAACTGCACCCAGAGTGTTATTTTTAATCTACAACAAACTGCCTATGGAATTAACTGATCAGTAAACCCATCCTCAAAACCTAGATGCATAAAAGCATGTGACTATAAACCATACTAGACTAATTTACTTCCATGAGGGTGACATTTCAATCACAAACAGATGTTCGTGCCATTATAATCCATTAATTTCAATGGGATTTATTATGAATGCAGTCTAACTCTGCCTATTGTTTAGTAGTCCAGCAGCTGTGTCTTAACTGGCTTGTAGGCTGGGCTTTTCAAGCTTTATGCATCAAGAAGAAGGAGATGCAATGTACAAACCACTTCATCTGTACCATAATAAGCTAGAATACTGTTATAAACCCCCAATATTGCAGATTCAAGGGGCAGAGGATCTGAAGGCCATTATACGCATTACATGTTATTTATTATTTATTGGAGTTTTATACTGCCCATCTAGCAAATTACAATGTTTTGTGTGTCTTCTTACTGGTAGCTATTTTATATATGAACATGATATGTATGAAAATGCAAGATACAGTTCCTGCTTGGAAAAGTCTGTTTAATGTGTGAAGATACTCTAAGATTACCTTGCCTAAGGTCACCCCCAGTGCTTTCCAGGCTGAGACAAGAGTTCTCATTCAGATTTCCCAACTCACAATTTTCACCATTACATAACACCAGTTGTCCACTGCCAAACCTGATATTACAGGATTCCACCACCATCCCCCACGATGTGTGTCTTTTTTTGAGGGGGAGTGGGGAGGCAGAAGTACTTAGTAGATGATAAATGTTCAGTGGTGAGACCTTTCTTGCTCTCAGTAAAACTAAACCAAACAAAATGTGTGTATTTCACTATTTAAAAATGCATTATACGGCAGATAAAAGGTGAGCTACAAATAAAATCTTGAAGCACACAATATAAGGATACTATGGTACTAAATATATGACAAAAGGCATACCAGAAAGATGACATATATAGAACGACAGTGAACTGGGTGGGTGGGGGGGGTGCTAAAATAAAAGGTGACCATTAAATACTGTGGAACCAGTATGATATCAAACGTTAAGGATCATTTAGAATCCTTCTGGGATCTTTAGAAGCAACTAGAATGACAGCTGACAAAAAGAGGTGATGGGGGTCATGGAATACAAAACTCAACAGTAAACCAAGATTTTCCTCTCAATGGATTTCCAGGACTAGAATGTATGCTACAGAATGTTCGATTAAAGTCAATGAATGAGCATTTAGTTCACTGTGCAAAATGGGAGTCTGATTTAACAAAAGCATTATTAAAAAATTCAAGAATAGTCCTTGCCTATGCTACCTGGTAGATCTATATAGGGTGTCATCTGGCATAGAGATTAATCTTCCTGCTCATAGCAAAGGGAGCTTTAAGAGTTTAATTTCCAAGTATCTGTGTTATATTTGAACATCGTCAGCATAGTCCCTACATGTTGGTTAAGTTTACTTCTGGCTTGTGTGTTGCATCTGAAACTGAATATTTAAGAGAGATGCCCTTCTCATAGCCACCAGTAGCCCCGAAGAGTGATATCTTTTGAAGAGAGTAGCATTGAAATGGCACTTGGACTTCCAAAGTTCTCCAAAGTGCTTTTCCTCCAACTCACCAAAGTGATTTCCTTTCCTTTCTGGACCTTTAATCATCATCTCTGTTGAGGCGCCATATGTCATATTTACTTGGAACAAGAGCTCTTCTGCCAAAGGCTCTAATACTTGGGTACCCTCCGGAGTGTCACTAATAAGATAGGTATAAGTGGCATGCGAACAAAAGCATCTGAGTGACTACCGAGAAAACGGGAAAGATCCTTTTTTGGTCCGCTGTTTGGTTACTTCGCCTGCCCTTTTCGGAACCCAAACTTCCAAACAGTTGTGGATACCATGTCACCATCCCTACAGTTTTTAGCTAACTGAGATGAAAGAAAATCAGCGGGACCTACTTAAACCCTGACCCACCCAGCAATGCTCTTTTGGCTCTCTCTAGTTAGAAATTGTGGGTTTTTCTCCTTCCCTAGCCAACCACAGCAGTCGGGAAGAATGACTGCAAGAGACCTGCAGGCTATTATTTCTCCGAGCCGTCGCATTCTCTGCAAAATGGACCCAGTTTGGGTGACCAGATTCTTTTTGCTCTTACTGCAAGAACGAAAAGAGTGCCTCTTCGTTCAACTGTTTCATCAGCAAAAAGGGGACTCCTTCGCTGCAATGTCCGACCCTGCATTTACAAACACACAGTGAAGGGTTATCTAGTTTAACTTCAATTGGTTCTGGCTATTGCTGTTATTTCCAGGATAACCTTGCCGCTGAGTTTAAAGGTCACTTGCGCGGAGAGATTAAAACGTTTATCCATACGGTATCTTAACTCTAATGAATGGGATGCTTCTTCGCCAGTTCAAGTAGGCGAACTATTTCGAAATGGACAACTTCTCCCGCACTGGGTTCCTCTTACATCAAACACCTCTTTTATCTCACGCCACACCATCATTCTTATTATCACATATTGAAAATGATTTTATTCATCCATGTACATTAACTCGATATAAACTTGTCGGGGAAAGTCAAATCATATGCTTTTATAGGAGCCTCAGACATTTATTAAGAAACCCAAAATTCCATAATAAATAAGCACAGACAGTAAGTTTTCTTCTTCGTCTTCATTTTTAAACATATCACAAATCGACCAGTATGTAACAAGAATGCTTTATCTACACAAAACATCCTATTTCACAGTTTTTTCATTCTTGGAAATAAATTCTGTTCTCTGGGACCGGACCAGCACATGCAGAAAGGGGAAAAATATAGCTGAATTGTTTTATCTGTACAAAGTCTTTGTCAGGTTGGAGATATTAAGTCCACCTCCGCCATGCATCTCCCTGCCTCTTGCCGAGAGGAGGGGATGCGTGTAGGGACAACAACCGAAACAAAGGAAAAAGATCGTCAAAATTCGTCATTGAGTTGTTCTATAAATCAAAACGCCCGCTGTCAAAAGGGAAAGTGTTTGGGGCTGCGCTTGAACTAATTCCGCCGCCCCCCATCGTCTAAAAATGTTATATCAAAATGGGTTCAATGTTTTCCCTCGCCGCTTCACCTCAAGGCCATTCTTGTTGCCTTCTTTAGAGCCACCCCAAAGGCCAAGTTTGCCGGTTAAGAAAACCTTCTATCAAAACCCCTGGAACAAACTCAGGTCTTCACTTGTATACTGTACATACATATTATAGAGATGCACACACGCACGCACACTTATAGGCGATCTCCCTCCCTCTCTCTCTCCCCCGTGGGTTCTTGTTGTGCTTTCTCTTAAAAAATAAAAGCCCAACAAACCATTCATGGGCGATTGTGGTGTGTGGTGTGAGTGGGGCCTGAAGGGAGGGCGTTGGGAAATTCGGGAAGAAATTAAAATGAGGTCCGTCGAGTGTTTTGTAGGGGTTAGGCTTTTCTTAAATCAGACACCCGTTGGCTGTGTCTCCGCCTTGGGAGCACAGGAGGCGTGAATGAGGGGGGGGATGCGTGTGTGTGTGCCCATAAACCAGTCCACTGGTTTCGGATCCTGAGTCGACTCCCTGGTAAGCGTTTCGCTTTATTTCCCCTCCATCTAATGAAAAAAATTGATATTCATAGTAATAATACATTTAAGGGGTGGGAGAGAAATGGCAGGAACAACGCGGTCCGCGCGAGCGGAGGGAGAGGGCAGGGCCCGGAGGTCGAAGAAGAAAAGGGCGGGAAAGCGAGCGGCGCGGCTGGGGCAGGTTCGCTGGTTGGCTGGCTGGCTGGCTGGGAAGGCGGGAGGGAGACGCCATTAGGTGAAGCTCATGGAGACTGTGTGCTCTAGCGCCTTTCGGCGGAGGGAGGCGATGCTGGTTCCCCGCCACACGTCGCTGCTGTCCGGGGAGCTGCAGAGCTGCGGCGAGCCCGTCACGTTGCTGGGGCCCGGCAGGGAGGCCGGCACCATGCCGGGGAAAGCGGGCTGGTAGAGGTGCGACTGCAGGCCGGCGCCGTTGGTGCCGCCGAGGCTGTTGGACAAGCCCATGGAGTTGGGCGGAGGCCCCGCCGCCAGGCTGCACTGCGACAGCGACTGCGCCATGGCCTGCTGCCGGCCCAGCGCCGGAGGGAGGGGCAGCTGCGACACCCCCGGCATGGCGGCCGCGGCCCAGCGCGTGTCGTTGGCGTGGAAAGAGCACAAGCTGTCGCCCATGGCGGCGGCGGCAGCGGCGGCGGCGGAAGGGAACTGGGGCAGGCCCGGCGTGGGCAGCAGGGTGCCCGGGGCGCGGAACACGTTGGTCGTCTTCTTGCGCTTCTTCCACTTGGCCCGCCGGTTCTGGAACCAGACCTGCCCGCCGTCGCCCCAGGAGGGAAGAGGGTGGAGAGAGAGAGAAAAAGGGAGGGGAAAAAGAGAGAGAGAAGGGTTAGTGCTGCACAAAACGAACGACCCAAAGAGGCCTGGGCTCAGCGCTACCCCACCCCCTCTTTCGAAGGGGCTCGTTGTTAATTAAGGAGGGCTTCTCCATTTCCTGACACTTGGAAGAGGCAAAAAAGCTTTAGCCGCCTTTTCTGTTTGCATCCCCACCCTCAGAGAGGACCGTCGTGTGGGCGGCAGACTTACTAAGGCCAATTTGACCCCACCCCGCATAATAATTCCGTTGGGACTTCGATAGAAAAAAGGGAGCCTCCTTTTAAAATTAGGGGCATCTGCCTGCTCAGATGGCTGGAGGAGAAAAGTAACATAAAAGTTGACATCCCGTAGTATCTGCTGTTCACTTGTAATGAAATAATTAACAGAAAATTACAATCAAGTTCTAAGTGCATTCTAGTGCGGGTTTCATCTGGCAAGGTTATCCTTAATTTTGCTCTTATACGTTTATTGGAGATTTTATAATCTCTTGCCTTGTTTCTTTAACTAGCAAAAATCTCCATCACCCTTAAGGAGGCATAATCACAGTTTTTTTAAAAAAAAAATGTAGCTACTGTATGGAACTGTCTGGGACCTACATGTAGTGTAGTTGTGCAGAATGTGGTTGTACATCAGTATAACTGTTTCATGCTGTTTGTAAGGCCGCTTTATTTATTTTAAGTTTTGCCCCAATGCAATGACATTTGTTTCAAAGTAATAAAGTGGGTGGTCATTGTACTTCTCTCTAAATATACACAATTGTTTACTCCTTCAAGCCCAACAAGGATTCTGTTGCTTTCCTCTTGGCTATGCCTTTGATTGTCTAGAATAGTTCAGGGAGTTAGGTATCTGGCTGTGAAGCCAAAAAGACTGGGAGTTCAATGTAGCATTGCATCCCGGAAGAGCCAGCCAGTGTGGCCTTGGGCAAGTTGCACAACCGCAGGGTGCTGCCTGAAGAAAGGAATGGTAAACTACTTTTGAGTACTCTCTACCTAGAAAACCCTGGGAAGGGTTACCATAAGTCAGAATTGACTTGATGGCACGCATTTTATGATTTCATTAAAAGTTGGATTTATGAGCCAGATTGGCTCTTCCAGTTAAACTGGTTTAGTTTTAAGAGTTTAGGTTAAACCTATTTGTGTTTTAGAGTGAGGCTGGAAGTAAACTCTTTGCTGATCCTTTGAATTCATTGAACTTAAATTATCCACTCATGAGATGTGAAGGATGGCCAGGAATACAGTCATGTAGGTACAATGGTGTATTAAGTTGTAGCCATAAAATATAAAATATTTCTTTTTTGAATGACCAAGAGATTCATGTAATTCAATTGTACCCATGTATTCCGTATGGTATATCTATCTTGTGTGTCCTTCCTTTATAAAATTGACATTAGTTCTACATCTTTCACATGGTTAGTAAATACATACATTGAAAAACACAACATTCCATACGTCTGTTCTAATGATTCTTGTGTTTTATGTTCTAATGGTGCAGATCTGTGCATCTTACAGAGCTTATTATTTAGCACTAGTTCTGCATATGTTAGTGCTTGACATCCTCTAAATTTGTATTGTCATTCACATCAATAGCCAGATTGGGAGCTGCATTCACATCTACAAATGGCATCCATAATCCATCTGTGTTGCCCATGTGTTGAGAAAAATTGCATGGTTTTCAATCTCAAGGTTAGGAATCATACACCCAATGATCCCTATATGAAGAAATCAAGTGTCCGGCTATAGAATCTTTGTCCAGAAGCTTGCTTTGGAACACTGGTCTTTCTGGGGTCAAGGGGGTAATATGTGCATGTACCTTACATGTAAAGATACAGTGCAAACAGGTGTGTTTTAAGTACAGTGTACAATAATATGAGTATTTACCTCTGCTTGTCAATCAGTGAAAATATGGACAAGTATCACAGGTGAATATATAATGCAGTTGGTGAATCAGATAACACATGCTTACTTAAGTCTCCTAGTGAAAGGAATTGTGTTTTCTGATGTTCTTCTGCCTTGAAGATGAGAAGGATATTTAAGTGAAAATGTAAATAATGTAAGTAAGACCCAAAGGATAATCCTTCATTGTCCCCAGGGAAGTATTAATGCAATTGGAAACAAACGCAGAATTACAGACTTGAAGAAGATGCTCAGCTGTTTATGAGTATAATATCAACAGTATCATGATGATCCACCCAATTCTTAATTTCTTTGAGTATTTATCTAGATATAGATATGACATACATATTAATATTAAGGTTTCTTTTGAAATAAAGGAAGAGCTGACCAACAATCAATGGCCTTCTCTATCTTGTTTGATAGAGGGTCCCACTGAGTTGTGAATTACAGGATGGAAGTTTTTAAAATACACTATATGCAGGGTCCTGGTTTTCTCAGCTGTGGTGAAAGAAATTTCTTTCATTCACTGACAATGAAAGAAGGTCCAAGTTTACTTATTCTAGATATCATATAATTTAAATTTAAATTGGAGGGAACCAATTGCATTGAAATGGAGCTGTGGCATGAACTATTTTAGAAATTTAATGAAAAAACTGATGATAGGAAGCGGAACTCTTTTGTTTAGATGTTTGTTTTTATTTTGTGGTGAAGTAGGGATTAAGCACAATTGCCTTGCTTAAGGAGATGCAATGCAACAAGAATCCTGAATTAAATCACTAAACTGCATTGGAATAATCATATAGCATTTTGTTGTGGTATTCATTTTGATGCATTGAGCTTTCCTCAGCTTTAGTATTTTGTTGCACTCATTTATGTTAGCCCCTATTTGTTTTTCATTAAGCCATTCTCTGTTTTTTTGGGGGGGGGCGTATTAAAGACTAGCTTACTTCAAGTGGCCTTTGTTTTAGTAGGTTATAGAAATAAAGCAAGCCCGGCTGGTCGAATTATTAAAGCAAAACTACAGGCACCGCAACCCAAAACTTACTTAAACTGAGTCCATTAAGACTTGAAGTCTACATTAGCCCTAAAATACAATCCTAAACTAGTTTTATTGCATTGAGAGGAACTTATTTCCAAAAATTCATATATAAGATCATGTGTATAGTTAGCTGGAGACAGACTTTGTTTTTTTTTATAGCCCAATTCGTTGGTCCATTATACAAAAATACTTGGATTCCTAATACTGTAGGTGAATTAGCCCAGTCTGTAAAATGATCGTTTTACTGAAGGATTCTCACTACGTCTTGCTTGGGTTTAGCTGACCTGGTTGTCAGTTTTTGTTTTGTTCTGTTTGTGTCCTGCCCCAACCCTCTGTCCCTTTCCATTGTCTCCCTTTGCTTTGGCTCTTTGCGCCATTAAGGCGGCTGTCCTCCCTCAAGGCGCCGGGTAACAGATTTATGAAGGGACACGACTTTAATAGCATAGAAGGAGACTAATAGCTGTGCCTTAACATTCTGTAGCCGGTTTTTAATACAATCAAATCTGAGTTAATTCTGCATGTTAAAACTGTTCAGTGTGTTGGCTCAGAAAAAAAAATGGAACTGGAATATTTTATAAAAACTAGAGATAGGTTTCTTTTGATTTAATTTTTCCATGCGACAATTTCTGGTGGTATTGATAACAGTTTAGCTGTCTTGAAAGTGCATTCATTAATTTCCGCGGGGTAAAACTACTACCTTTCCATGTTCCCCACTCTGGACTCAGACTCTCTAGGATCTTGAGTTTATTCCACTTGTGAGGCAAACTACAGCCCGGGGCACTTAATCCTAAAGCAAAGCCGGTGCAGTTTGGAATGGTCTTTCCGAGTCTTTCAGTTCCTTCTCCATTAGTGAGAAGGATCAGTTGTTACAGACCTAAATGTTACAGGAATAGTGATCAAAAAGAAGAAAGAACGTAATATATGGAGATAGGGGAGGGAGAAGAAAGAATCTTGTTTCATTATATTTTAGGGTTAATAGTTAAATGGCGGTCACAAAATCTTTTTATGTGTCATGGTTTACTGGGGTTGTAAAAGAATCTCCGTCGTCTAACTTCAGAGCGACGGCACATATGCTTTGGAAAATGTGAACGTATCCTCTTGGAAACCGGTGCATGACAGATTAAAAGACAGAGGAAACCTGAGGGAGGTTTTCGAGAAGGCACAGATGACAACTCGACACTGGAAATATATTAGCCACAGGCATTTGGACAACTTCAGCGCGCCAGCCGAAGAAGTAGCGACTCCCTCTGCTTCCACATCGCCCAACATTATTAATACAACACTGAGAGTCTAATGGAGTTTGCAATTTCAGACTCTACCTCTATGATACTTGCTGTTACAGTAATATAGACATACTGTAAATGTATTTGAAAATATATAGCCCGTTTAATTCCCCAGCTATAAAGGGGGGGGGGGGGGAGAAAGAGGGGAGAGGATAATACTTTCTTTTCTTTTCTATCTCCCGCGCCTTATGAAGATCTCATTGGAATCCAGCAAATGATTAATGCGAAGATTTGGTAGGAAATCTGGGGAGCTGCATTAAAGCTCAGATCTAAGGTTCATTTCGATCAGCCAGCCGTGAACTCTAGGCCGAATTCATTACGCTTTAATAGTTGCAGGGAGAGGAAGAAAATGCAATTTCTCATTCCATTAGAAAACTAGAAAATACTCTCAGCTTGTTCCCTATTAAGATGTGGCAGGTGACATGACCATGGCGGGGGACAAGCTCGGTGGAGTCCCAGCACATTATATTTAGGTTGGTGTAAAATATTGAAAGGCAAGCCTGGCTGTGCAGAAGTTATTTCACTGATTTGCTTTTTATGTAAATAAAATATTGAAAGTTAATTAATCAGCGCGAGAGACTAATGATTATGCTTATTAGATTGCATTGGATCGCTGTCATTTGCATGATTCTCGCATTGCTGCTTAATAAGCCATTCCAGGTTATAAATAATTCTGAAATTGGTTTCTAATAATGGCATGCTATAAAAAGAATGGTTTTATTACACCCAGTCTGGAAAGAGGCGGCAGTGTGGGGAGGGAAAGAGAGCAGTAGTTTAGACATGGCCAAGGCCTCCTCGACAAAAAAAAGGTAGCGTTTTAAAATGAAGATAGGAAAATGGAAAAGAGATGATTTATTCTTGCATATAGTGGTGCATAGAAGGCTGCCCTAAAAGGGAGCATGTGGAGCATCACTTCCAGAACAATGTGGAGCCCCTACACACCAGAAAGATAGTGTAAAGGAGACCATAAACCCATCCATTACTCTTTCATCTCCATGTGGTCAAGTAGCAAGAATACAATGAACTGGGAAGTAAATACATTTCCCATAATTTATTTTTTGCACAAGCTTACACAATGTTAATCATTTTGAAGTGTTAATTAAGAAGGTTATATTGATTTGATTACTTTTTAAACTGCAGAACATTATTATAAAGAATATTTAAATTGCCACTCAATTAAACTGTTTCTGTTCAGCTGCCTAAAGCCATTAGAAGGGTGTAGGATTATGCTGAGGTCATTAAGATACTTTTCACAGATCATATTTCACTTGGAGGTAAATCCTATCGATGTGGATGGGACTTATTTACAAGTAAGCCTTAAAATTAGCAGCGTAAATACAATTATGAACAAGCTATAAGGGGGAGCATCTAATGTCCCATGCTTATCCGGAAGGAAAGGCAATGATTAAGGTGACCTGCAACACTTGAAGTGCTCTTTTTGACTCATTGGTTGCAGTAGAGATACAGTATGTTTAATGCCCGCTTCAAGTAATGAAGTTGTTTTGTCATATCAGGAATGCTAATTAGTATGTATTAATAAAACCCTGATATTTCATGCACACTCTTAATTTCCTGTACTGTTACTCAATTTTTTAGAGCTCCAATTATTATTTGCTTTCTATGAATTTCCACTGTGGGGATGAGGGAGGGGGAAGCACAGATGAGGAGTCACAATTTCAGTATTATACATTTTGCTCTGTTAATCACATTCTGGATAATAAAGTTGCTGCCATTAGCCTTGGGAGAACCAAGTGGAGTTTACTATATTTTCTTTCTCTTTTCCTTTCTGCTCTGTTGTCCACTTACATTTTATTGCAATCTCTGTTCTGTTTAATTTAATTTAATTATTGCATTCTAGGAGTTACATAAATATTTAACAAAATAACGATCTGTACCTTGTGCTGCACAGTCAACTTACAGTTTCAGTTGATTAAATTAGGTCTTTCTGTATTAGGCTTCTTTTTATTTTGTTAAATATGTCACCTTGATTTAATTTCATTTCGATACCCTAAACAGTTTTTTGCCAACCCCTATTGAGGTATATACTAATTCTGTACACAATCTGAAACAGATTTGTGAGTAATTAAGTGATGGCAGGTGAT
>JAHTLZ010000240.1:12330175-12339554 GCA_023846285.1 Phrynocephalus versicolor | reverse complement strand
ACACAATCTGAAACAGATTTGTGAGTAATTAAGTGATGGCAGGTGATCTGCTGAAAACCCTTCAAAGTCTTGTTCAGAATTGTAAAGTGTTGTTTCGATTATCCTACTGGATATTTGTAATAGGATTTTTCTAGTTCCTGGCTAGATCACTTGCACCGGAGTTTGTTTTATAAACCCAGACCATACTTTGATCCTCTATATATTTTTTCAGGAGTTAATCTCACAAATTGCCATGTAATTAAGTTGTTCATAATATCAAACTGAAAGGATAGTTATCAGAGGTAATAGTGCTTAATTATAGCTTTTTTAAAAATCTGAAAACCAGAGGAATCCATAAACATACAATTTAAGTTTGTTTTTTAAGAACCAATTTTAAATGTAAGTGTAATTAAAGTGTAATTTTTTTTCATTGGGCGTGAAATGTTTCAATTAGAGCAATCAGAATTGAATGAACTAGATAGATAGATAGATAGATAGATAGATAGATAGATAGATAGATAGATAGATAGATAGATAGATAGATAGATAGAAAATTTCAGGACCAAGGACAGCGTCACAAGCATGTCTCCTAATACAGTAGTGCCAGTGTTATTTTTAAAAACAAAAAACACTATTTGTGTTCTTAATAATAATTAAACCCCATGTGAAGCGAAACTGGCAGATTATAAAGCAGATGAAGTATGACTTTGTATGATTTTTGTTATATACTTAGTATGTATTTAGCATTTTGTGCAATTTAAGTATGAAACAAATCTCTTTATTTCCAATGGAACCTTGGAAAGCGAATATAATTGCTTCTTTCCTAAAAATGTAGGTAACAAGTTCTTTAGTAAAGGATAAGATATATTTTCGAAATAGTCCTAAACATTTAGGTAGAATACAAGCAAGCATTTTCCCCGGTCATGGGATTTTAATGGTGTTTCATTAATTTCCTCCCACTGTTTTCCCCAAAGCCTTCTTGGAAGCATACCCTATTGAAATCAATAGTAGGGAAATCATGTAAGGTGTTTGGGGTCGGAGAGAGACATTCTGGTGCATAAGAAACCGATCACCGGCTGTTGCAATGTTTACTAAAGGCGCCGTCGCTACATTTTCAGGCTGCTAGGTATTAACCAAATTTGCGGTTCAGCGCTGCTGAGGGGCCGGCAAGGGAGGGAAAGGTCTTCTTAAATTTAATAAGTAAAATAACTTTAATTCGTGATGTCAAAAGTATATGTTGTCGATGGTGCCTCTTTATTTAATGCCTGACCTCATACCTCGAGATTTTTCTTTAAAAGCCTCTCACCTTTTAGACACCGTTAAAACCAAACGAAAAGGACAAGTCACAATAACAACAAGGGACTCGAAGTTGCTTCTCCTGGCACACTGTTTGAAAATCTTTGTGCCTTTTCTCTTTTTTTCCCTTTCCCTTTTCCCATTAAAATTAATAAAATCTTTAAATTAAAAAGAAAAAGAAAATCTGTTCGTTTAGGTTTGGTTAAAGTGTGATCTGCGAGCCTTTTGTCCCTAGTTTTGGATAACGATCCAGTATTGTTACTCTCCGGGTAGTCATTTGAGGCCACGCGGAGATTCAATTTCTCTCTATTAAACTCTTTGCGGGTGGGACACCACTTTGGCTTGGACGGGGCCCCGAGGTCCATAGTTGTGTGGGAGGAAAAAAGGGGTGGAAGGAAGGAAGGAAGGAAGGAAGGAAGGAAGGAAGGAAGGAAGGAGAGGGAAGGCGGGCGGGCGAGCGAGTTATTAGGTGGGCCAGTGCCTGAGGGCGGGCGAGCGGGGCGGGGCGGGCGGGCGGGCGAGCGGGCGAGCTGGGCTCCTTCCTCCGCCTACCTGGACCCGGGACTCGGTGAGGCCGATGCGCAGGGCCAGCTCCTCGCGCATGAAGATGTCCGGGTAGTGGGTCTTGGCGAAGCTGCGCTCCAGCTCGTTGAGTTGCGCCGGCGTGAAGCGCGTCCGGTGCCGCTTCTGCTTCTGCTGCCCTGGCTGCTGCTGTTGCCCCTGCCCGCCCTGGCCGGGGTTCTGCCCTCCCGGCGGGCCCTGGTGCTGCTGCTGCTGCTGCTGCTTGTCCGGGTCCTTGGCGCCGCCGACGGACAGGGAGCTCGGCGTGGAGCCCACGGTGGTGATGTCCTCGCCGGGCAGCAGCGTGGCCCCTTCCACCGAGTCCGCGTTGGGAGCCAGGTCGCCCGGGTGGCCTCCGGGATCCGAACCTCCGACGCCCAGGCGGCATTTCACCGCCTCCCGGTGGCCCAGCAGCTCGGCGGCGTCTTTCATTCCTGCGGAGGCAAAGCAACGGCCCAGGGCGCTTCAGCGTCGGATCCGGCGGGCGGAGGGAGGGAGGGCAGCGGGGACCCTCCGAGCCCATCCCGGGGCCGCCGGAGCCGCCTTCCTCGCGCCCCGGGATGGGTCGGGAGGAAAGGGACGGAGCAGCGCCGATTCCTCCTCCTCCACCACCCACCCCCGAAGGGGAGAGCCATCCCGTTTAAGTAGTCTGCCCCGGGTGGGAGCCCCGCAGGCGCTTCCTTTCCCGCCCCAGAAGAAGGGGGCAGAGTTTGCTCCCTGGCCTTGGGAGGCTCAGCCACAGCCAGAGCCCCCGAAGCCCACCTTGATTGCATTTCTGTACAGAGAAATATATGTAGGGTTTGAATTTGTTTTAAGAAGAAAAATGGCTGAAAATGAAAAGAAAGCCAGGAAGGGAGACGCAGAATAGCAAGGAGAAGCAAGCAGAGGGGGCAAAAAGCAAACGGAAATGGCCCCCAGTTCTACTTTTGGATCTACATATTCCATAGATTTTTTTTTAAAGAGGCGATGTTAAATCAAATTAAACTTTAATACAGTACAATTACTTTTAAAGAAATTAGCCCATTTAGAGCGCATTAAGGTAAAATCAGGCGCAAATTGTCAATTTCCTGCCCTTGGCTTCTTCCCTGGCTACAGATGCTGCTGGGGGTGAGGAGGAAGAGGGGAGAGGGAGGAAAGGAGAGGAGAGGAGAGGGGGGCAAAAGAGGCGTTGGGGGGCAAACTCACCGAGCCGGGCGTCCAGGAGGTCGGCGTGAGAGAGCATCGCGCACCGCTCCAGGGCGAAAGCCGTACCCCCCCAAATTTTAGCGGTTGGTGGTGGGGATTTTTTATGAATGAAAAAAGTTAAAACCGCTCCTAGTTCGCCAAAGCCTATAGATAGATATATATTTATATATAGATCGTCTAAATGAAAGAAAATTCGGTGTGTGGTTAAAAAGGGGGTCTCTTGCATTATAATGTCCTTTAGAGAGACGGGGAGGTGCTTAACACTTCAGTGAACCCGTGAGCAGCTCAGCGAAGGGACCAATCAGGAGGGCAGCCTGGAAATGTCAGCAGCAGCAGCACCCAAAGAGTCCCCGCTCCACCCGCCCGCCCGCCCGCAGCTTCAGCACCGCCGCCAGCCGCCGCTGCAGCCGCCCAGCACCGTATGGACGGGGCTTTTAAAGCCCCCTTTGCAATTCGGTTTCTCTCTCTCTCTGTTCTCTCTCTCTCTCTCTCTCTCTCTCTCTCTCCCCCTCCAACCCCACCCCAAGCGGATTGACTGCATTAGAAGCAACCTTCCCCCCGATTTCCAATCCTCTCCCACCTCTCCCTCTCTTTTTAAACAAAACTGACCTCCTGATCAAATTAGTTGGAAATGACTGACAAAGCCAACCCAATCATAGGTGTGGGGTGTATGTGTGCAGTGTGGATGGCTGGTATGTCCAGTAGCTGTATAGAGACAAGCCCAAATTTGCCGCTGCCCCCTTTCCCCTTCTCTCGCAAAACACTTCCTGCGCTCCTGCAGAAGAATATTTGTCCTCCGTTCTGGGCTTTCCATGGGGAAGGAGAGGAAGCACCCCCATCCCCCCCACCCCCGTTGTGGAGAGGGCTGTCCCGTTGGATGGCTATATTTAAGGACCTCTAATACCCGTTGCATGGGCGTTGATTGCGGTTGCTAGCGGAGGCGCCCCGGTCGGAAAGGCAGCAAAGAAAAAAGCGGGCGCTGCCCGTAATGAAATTTACACACTGATCTGAGGTTCTTGCTACGCGCTATTCTCCCTCCTCCCCACCCTCCCCACCACCCCGCGCCTCAAAGCATTTAAAAGCACGGAATTAAGTATTTCTATAAAAGAAAAATGATTCCAGCTGTTGGTTTTGCTTTTTAGGCAAAGGAAAGCGAGAAAAGACCTCCAGGCACTTGGGAGGGAGACAAAAGTTTCCAAGTCCAGCTTGTCTCCACAATCAATTTTAAGACAGTACATAAAGTACTCCCCGACCTCAACAACAAAATAAAATGTAAAACAAACAAACAAACCCTAAAGCATTATTTTCCTTTTGAATAAGTTAAACTATCCCAACAATTTCAAATGCTTTGTACAAGGGAAGCGAACCATTTCTAATGTTCTGATTTTTCAAAGCCAGCCAACAACAAAGTTTAGATTAGTAATATATTTCTAACCAGAGTAATTTTCAAGATCATTAGGCATTTATGTAATTAGTGCCAAATCTATAAGCTTTTATTACGATTATTAGAGTAAAATCAGTATAAATTTGTACTAATTTACTACTGTTTAGACTTGGCTGTCAAGGCAAGAGGTTCTTATTGTAAATGATAACGGGGGAAATTAAGTGCAAAATTCTGTACCGCTTCTGATCCGCTCCTAAACAATCCGTTTCAATTGTGTTTGTAGCAGAACAGAATGGCCTTTTAAAGTTATTTGATTCTCCTTCTCCCGCCCCCGCCCTTAAAGAGGGAAGATGCCATCTAGGCCAGACCAAAATGAAAACTGATATTTCCCCCCTTTTAGCTTGATTAATATCGATTTCTAATTCGAAAGTGATGCAATTAAGATTATTCATTTAGTGCAAATAAAGCTTACAGAAAGAGAGCGAGCGAGCTAGAAAGAGAGGACGGAGCATTCATGGGGGTGGGGGGGTTGGCTCTGTGAAATCATGTAGGGCAAAGGACTGTCGGCCTTGGTGGTGGGGCAGCATTACTGCTACTCTTCACGCCACTGAGGGCCGCCAAGACGTGGTTAGTTAAGCCAGCCGGGGGCCGAGGGAGATTTTTGCCTTGGCACCGCACACGGAAGCTGCGTTTTGGACCTTTTGGAGGGAGCGGGGAGCCGGGCAAAAAAGGAGGCTGCGGAGGGAGATGCGGAGCAAGCGAGCGCTTGGCCCCTGCCCTTCATTCAGCAGCCCATTCAGGGCAGGAACCAGTTCGAGACTGGTGGGACCCACAGTCGCCGCCCAGTCTAGAGCCGGTGTAGCCGGGGAGCGAGGTCTAAGTTTTGGGGGACCAGGAGGCGGCAGCTGCTTTTGGATTCCGCCCCTCGCTGTCGTCCTCGGCTTTAGAAAGAATTGACAAAGAAGCAGCGCCGCTGCCGTGCCCGCTTGGTCCCCGCTTTGCCAGCCGAAGCGAGAGGAGAAAGCCCGGGGAGAGGCCCTGCGGAGCAGCCCTTAGCTGCCAACCAACCCCAGTCTGCCCGGCAGGTGGCCGCTTTGAGAAGCAAGTCGACTTTAGTTCCGCAGGACTTTTTCCCCCGAGCCGTCCGGGAGTTTACAGCTCAAGAAACCAAGGCACAGGCGCGCACCCCGCAGAATTCCCTCCTGGTGGTTCCGTTTTCCCTATTCTTATTTTTTCTCGAGCGCTTCAAACTTCCAAACATGGTTCCCCCCTCTTCTTTTTTTTGGGGGGGGAGGTGGAGTGGGGGTGGGAGTCTGGCCTCGTTCTCCCTCCCAGTGCTGACATTTCCCACCCACCCCTCCTTAGCTCGCCCGGCTGGGCTTCTACGTTTTGAAGTCGATAAATAAAGGGCGTAATAGTTAATGGGCAGCCCCATCATCGCGCTAACAAGGGGCTGAATCCCGCGGCTTATCCATCTCGCTTAGGAGCCGCGGGAAAACAAGGCGGCGGCGTGATGGATGGCGCGCTCCCTTTTATGACTTTTCTGTTGCTCTTGATTTTTATAGCAGGATAAACAAACTAAATCATTCCTTCCCAGACTTCAAAGTGCGATGCGCTGGCGGGGGACGGGCGCTGGAGGGGTGGTAAGGTTGAAAAGAGAGAGAAAAGGAAAAGAAAGGAAGATCGGGAAGGAGGGAGCGAAGGAGAGGGAAACCGGGACCGGAGGCTTGTCAGAGAAAAAATAATCGTGATTTTTTTTTCTCTTTGTAAAACACATAGACACAAACGCACACGCACACACCTAATCTCCGGCTCTGCGATCCAGGTACAGTATATTGGAGGAGAATTTGACTCCACCTGGGCTGAGCCGGAGAGGTATTTTGCAAAGATTTCCCGGTTCCTCGTCATCTTTGCCATCACCCTCCTACCTCTTCCTCCCCCGCCTGTCCGTCGCCGCCTCCTCCTCCTCCCCCCCCAACCCGAAAAGTGCCACTCAAGCCCGTTCCTTGGATAATGGATGGTATTTCCCACCTGATCAGGCCTAGTGAAGTTCCTAAAAAGGCGCGGCTTAGCACGGTGGCCCCCCAAATCTCCACCATGACAAGGGTGTTCTTCAGAAAATCACTTCTGAGCAAACTAAAAGGATTTTCTATGACGGATCCGGAGATTTTCCTTCCATAAATAGGTTTTAGATTGTTACACACACGTAGCACTGGAACAACGGGAACGACCAGAAAAATATATTGGTTGCCCGTAATAAAATTTATTTAGACGGTTTACTTCTCATAAGAAATAGAGATTGAATTTTGTACAAGAGCGCCTGCCAAAGGGCTGGGGGCGTGGGGAAATCATCTTCCTTCCCCCCCTCGCCCTTCGCTTTATTTCTCCCTCTTTGTGGGGGTTCCCCCCCTCCCAGTTCGGCCAAAGAAGGTAGAAGGGGGCCAACGCAGGGAGCGCTCATTTCGGCAGGACCCCCGAACGGGGGAAGCAGACGGTGCAGTAGGAGCGACGCGTGGCTGGCTGGCTGGGTGGGTGGGACAGAAATCAGAAACAGAAAAATGCTTCATAAATCCAGCCCTGGGGAGGGGGGTGAAGAAAAGACGGAGGATTCGGAGTGGCATTCTTCGGGGGATCTGGTCGGCGCTGCCTCCAAGAGGTGGACGCGCGCCCCCCCCCCGTGTCCAAATTCATGTTGGCCCCTATCTCTTGTGCCTTTTTTTAAAAAGGTCGCGAGTTTTTGCTGTGGCTTTTGAATGGCCTTGATTCTGCCCGCGGTTTCAGTGGGAAATCAGATAAGGCGACAATAGAAGGTGGATGGGTATGTGTGTGAGAGAGAAAAAGATGAGTGACTGCTATGGAATTGTCATCTGCTTTTGCCTGGTTGGAGGCAGAGAGAGTGGATCCCTCGATCGTTTGGTACTAATCAGAAGCTCCCGGGTTGTTATTGTTTTTTTTTTTAAAAACACCTTTCGTATCTTTTTCTAAGGGTCGTTTTCATTTCCATTCGAGAGCGGGCTGGTCAATGGAATTTATTTCTCTAAACGGAGCTTAGCACCGTTCGAAAGCCACTTTAACTCGAGAAACGAGTCTTCTTCCAGCCAAATATATCTGGGATTCCTGGGGCGTCTGTCTGTCTGGCCCTCTGCAACCGGCTCCGCTCTTTCTCCTGCGTCTCCCAGACTCGATCCGCCTGTTTTGTTTTGTTTTTAAAAAGGCTGTCGTTTTTCGGTAGGGTCGGTGTGCCTTTTCTGAAATATGAGTTGTGACGATAATTATTTTTCATATTGCTGCTATGTAAATGCTGAATTGTTACCTCGCGGCCTCTAATGAGAAAGCGCCTCCCTGCATAATTAACGATCTCACATTTTTTCCCCTATTTTCTTTGCCTGATGAAAAGAATCAATTTTAATCCTTTATAAATTACGAGCCCACTTTTGGGGAAAGGAGCGGGGCGGCTCCTGCGTGTTTGCCCGTTTCAGCGCCATTCGCGCGGGCAAGAAAAACAAATCCAGGCGCTTCTTAAGATCGCTGGGAGTGCCGGCATCTTCAGGCCCAGGAACTGCAAGAAACTTACCCCTGGACTGGTGGATCTCCGGGGAGTTCAGGAGCGGCGAGGGAGAAAAGGGGAGAGGCAAAAATTAAAGGCCGAATAAGGCACAGTCTCTCGGAGCAGGAGGACTTCGGGGAACCCTTCAGCAAAAGAACAGGGCGGATGGGGGAACCGGGATCTAGCTGCCCCCTCACTCGTCCTTATTTCAGTTCACCAACAGGAGAGGATCTCTTAGCAGCCAAAGGCAAGGGGTTTTCTTGTACTGTAACACCTCCTTTCTGGCAGGGGGGAAACTTTGTTCTAATTTGAATCCCTCGCAAGATATACAACAAGGTGGATCAGTCTCGGGTCCAAGTTAAGGAGGGCCACCCGCGGGGGAAGGAGAAGCTGCGTAGGTCCCTTGCCCCTTCTTCCTTCCTTTTTTCCTGCTTTAACCTCCCGGGTCGTCGCTCTTGTTTCCCCTAAACAAATCTCAGAATGACAGATCTTTCTTCTTCCGGTCCAATACCTCCGCCGGAACTGACTAGGCGAGTCCAACTTGCCAAATCTAAGGAGAGCACGGGGCGGTGTGTGTGCCTGCGTGTGTATGTATGCGTCCTTGCATGTGTGGCGTTTTTTTTTCAAAGGCCTCCTCTTTTCCATTAATTTTCCATCAGTCGGTTTTCTAACGGGGGAAAGGCTGTTTTGATAGAGACGGGTTTCATTTCGCCCTCGCTTCCCCTGCCACCGCAAGTCACAGCCGAAAACAAACTCCAAAGCTGGAACCAATGCCTCCCGCAAAATCTATCGCGGCCTGTAAAATGTATTAGTGCTTGTTGTTGCTATTAGCATTACGTATTATTAGTTAGCTTTCTTTATTTTGGTGGATTCATTGACAGCGAATAATGTCATGGTACTTAATCCAACATTTATTTATCTGTATCTGAAAATCCAGTTTTACTGTACAGTATAAGTATTTTCAGCTGTTATTCTTGTCTACCTATCTTTCGTGGTGCACGTTTCTGCGATATATAAACTGCATATAATTCGGGTTGCGTGCATACATACTCAGAGGGGAGAGAGAGAGAGAAAGAGAGAGAGCGTTTCCCAGAGAATCAGAGCAGACCGACAATCACACTGGTGAGTATATTTTTGAAAAAAGAAAGACGCCCCAGCCCGGCTAAGTAAATAGGCAATCAGACGCGACCATGAAAAAATATTCATCTCCGGCTTGACAGGGAGCGTTTAAAGTTTCTCTTCCTCTCTCCAACGCCACCCTGTTAATCTGGCCAATTACCCGGGTTGGCTATAATAAGAAACATACATATTTTTTGTTTGTATGTGTTAAGTTGGGCCGCTTTTCTGATTTCTATTTGCTCAGGATAAATAATCATATATCAGTTATTCAGTTAGGTGACAAGCCTCGTAATTGGAATAAAAAGAAA
>JAHTLZ010000240.1:12297675-12327675 GCA_023846285.1 Phrynocephalus versicolor | reverse complement strand
TTTCAATTTCCCTTATTTATTTTTTCTGGCTAATAAATGCACTTACAGCTTAATGGGAGGGAGAGGATAAGATGGAAGGAACACACACACACACAACTTTTGAAATGTCTTGTGATCACTTCTTTGATCCTAACCCTAACTGGTAGGCAACTAGGTACCATCAGGTTGATTGAGCGTTATGGTGACACTTTCCAGGGCTTTGTTTCTTTGCTTGCTTAGATCCTCAGTGTCCTCAGAAATGTGTTTACTGTTCCCTTCTTCTGGACACCACCTGGGACGGTGCAGTTTGCACAAGGCTCCACCAGCTGGCTCTTCTGGTAGAGAGCACAGTGGGAAAGTCAAGACCGCATCCTTTTCCCACAGCAAGGCACTCAGGTTCCCTGAGCTATCCAGCTGACTAACTGCTACCAGATGGGTGGTTAAATCGATATGGAGGCATTTCTAGGGAAAGAGGCATCAGGTTGGATCTGCAGAGCTGGATTAAAATAAATAGGGGAAAGCTGGTCAAGAACAGTGTTGACAGAGATCAACTAGGTTGGCTTGGATCCAATTTATGGGGTTTTGCAGCCTTTGAGTGCCACTCCGTGGCTGTGTGGAAAGTGAACAGATGTCATTTAAAACCATTTAATGTTGTGTTTTAGCCACATTGGTAGGGTTGCCATGTAAAAAACATGATCTGTAACGACTGCTTCTTGGTGCAGGCTTATTCTTAACCCCCCCCCCCACACACACACACATGGAGAAAGAGAGAGAGAGAGAGAGAGAACAATTAATTGAGAGGTTCTAGTTTTGGTCATCTGAGGTTTAGATAGGATATTTACCACGATACATGTATTAATTGTAACCTTTGTTAAGGTGTTAACAGTGTCAGCTTTGAGAATAGTAGTGAGTGATAACAATGTAATTGTCGCTGTCATTAACTTTCTACATTTAATTTCCCCATGACCTTACGCTCTACCATTACTAACTATAGCCTGTCCTTAATGAGAGCAGGGTGGTCCACTTAAGTGGACCCCTCCCTACCCTCACACCAACTTTGGGCCAGTCACTTTCTCATAATAACTCTCTGACATAGATAAAGAAAAAATAGAAGATCTCCAAAACTTCAGCACCTTCTTAAACCCGATACCATAGCTGGTTAGGTTCTTACCAATAGTGTTGGGCATTTGAGGGAAGTGTCACTTGGGCTTTAACACTCTGTTGTTAAATATCACTAAAGGCTCAGCTACACATTGCAATATGTCTTTGTATTGGAGTTGGATACAAATATCTCCAGCTAAACTATGCACAGCTAAGCACTTTTTTGGCTGGCAAGTGGGGGAGGGTTTATACCCATGTGGATGTTGTTTATTTTATTCTATTTTAACTTGATTCTGTTTGCACTTTTTAAATACTAGTTGTGGTATGTGTTGGAGCAAATAGTTTCTGTGGGGATCTGTGGGGTTTGTCAAAACAGGTACCAAGTACAAAGAGTTTTGGACTGAAGGATGCCCTGCGGTCTGATCTTTACTCTGCACCACCACCATCCATTTCTCTTTTAGCACTACACTAATTAGCGCTATGTCAGTTCAGAAGGTATAGAAAAATATTAAATATTAAAAAAACACAAGGGAACTGGGGAGAGACTGCTGCTGTGGGTGTTGTCAACCCTGCAGCTGCACTACAATTTGGTATTCTTGCTTCCCCAACCTCCTCTGGCACACCACAAAAAGTGTTTTGAAGCTGTTTCCTCTGGTACAGAGCACACAGGTGGGAGTAGCGTTGTATCTTGCCAGGAACCTACTCTGCTCTCCTCTCAGGATTTATGCTACTTCCTGGAACTCCCCCTCAGCTCTGTAGAGTTCCTGTGGTTGGAAAAAGCCAGCATCCATGAGGATGCACACACCAACACAAAACTATGTGATAGTATATTGATCTCTTAAAACGTAACCCAGCTGCTGATTTAGTTTCACAGTGTGGTCATGCCTAAATCACTTACAGTTTATGGCAAACTTAATAGGGTTTTTGAGATATAGAAGATTTTCCGGGAGTAGATTACATTTACCCTTCCATGGTGAGTTCCATGCCCAAGCAGAGATTTGAACCCATGTGTTCGGAGACCTAATCTGTCACTCCATCCACTGCACTACGCTAGTTCTGCATTAACAAGACTAACATATAATTTCCCACTGAGTTCAGGGTGACTGCTTCTGAAGACTGGAGTGTGATGGGCTTTGAAGCACCTCCTGATTAAGATTCCTGAAGAAAGATTGTTTTAAAGAGGTGTGTATATTGGAAAATTGTAACAGATTTCACAAATTATATCTGCCTCTACTTTACATATCTCAGGGCGAAATATTTAACAGCCAAATGCAAAGGACAAGATGGTCCCCGCTGTTGCTCCACCCATGGAAGAAACTTATACCACTGGCAGCTGAATTTTCCTTCAGGGTTGTTGATGGGATGGAACTGCATCCTTTCCTGCCCATCCCCACCCCAAATATCTGATGGCAGGAGACTAATATAGGGAGTGCAGGCCAGTCTACCTGGAACACACAGATCCATTCTTCAGCAGTGACAGCCAGGCATGTCCTGCTATTGCTTTCCACACTCTAGCTTCAGCTGTCTGAGGCAGCTGCTTCTGTCTATCTCATGGCAGGGTTGGCCTTGCTCTATCTGAAATAATGATCCTGGTGTTTTGTATCCTGAATTGATCCAACCAGAAAAAAACAACACCTGAGCCAGCTTCAAGAGAGAGTTAAAACTTAGAAGCAAGAAATGAATATAAAACAGAATGGAAAGAGTGCTGTCATCTGCTTAATTGATTCTGAATCAATACACCATGTGATTTTTTTGTCTAACAAATGCATTGATCAAGTACATTTGCATCAATTTACATGTTTATAAAGCAATGCATTGTATAAGGGCAAGGTGGGAGGATAATACAGCACTTTGCTTAAGAATCTGTTTGCAAGTTGTTCTGCTAGGTGTCCTTCTTTATAATGTCAGCTGTTCCTAACCTGATGCCCTTCAGTTGTGTTGGCCTCAGTTGTCTTGGGGCTGATGAGAGTTCAATATATCTGGCAGCCATCAGAATGAGGAAGCCTGACCCAACTGTCTAGGAAATTACCCAGGAAGCTAACTTGACTCCCTAAAATCCAGGTTGTTGCTTGACAAAGTCTGTCTATCCTATCCGTTCATCCTTATAAATGCACTTGGTTTCAAAGAGCAGGATGGTACAGCTGCGGTGTTCATAACACTGTGAGGCTGCAACTTCTAGCAGCCCTTGCTAAAACAGTTCATGGCAACAGATTATGAGAATTACAGCCCTGAAACATCTGCCCACCCCAACTAAAGACGAAGGAGGAGACAAGGAAAAGGCAGAACTACTCAACACCTTCTTTGCCCAGTTTTCTCCAAAAGAGAAGAAAGAGATCCGCTGGGACAAAGAGTAGATGAGGTAGCATGGGAACTGCAGCATAGAATAGGTAGAGGGGTAGTACAGGAACACCTGGAAACAATAAATGAATTCATGTCCCCTGGGCCAGATGAATTACACCCAAGGATATTAAAAGAACTGGCAGAAGTAATTTCAGAACCATTGGCAATAATATTTGAGACATCCTGGAGAACAGGAGAAGTCCCCATCGATTGGAGGAGGGCTAATGTCCCCATCTTCAAAAAGGGGACCCAAATAATTACCACCCAGTCAACTTGACTTCAGTTCCTGGAAAGATCCTAGAGCAGGTTATTAAACAGGCACCCTGTAATTATTTAACAATACTGTCATTACAAGAAGTAAGCATGGGTTTCTTAAAAACAAGTCATGCCAGACTAATTTGATCTCTTTCTTTGATAGAAATACAGGCTTGGTGGATGAGGGAAATGCTGTGGATATTGCTTATCTGGACTTCAGTAAGGGCTTCGATAAGGCTCCCCATGGTATTCTTGCTAAGAAGTTAGTAGAAAGTGGGATAGATAGTGCTACTGTTAGGTGGATTTTTAATTGGTTGACTGATTGCACCCAGAGGGTGATCATATATGGCCCTCCTGATGTTTTGGACCACAACTCCCAGAATTCTAAGCTTAGATTGCCAATGGCAAAGGACTATGGGAGTTGCGGTCCAAAACATCTGGAGGGTTGAAGTTTGGACATGCCTGATATATGGCCTCTCTTCAGCTTGGACAGATGTGACCAGTGGGGTGCCCCAAGGTTCTGTTCTGGGTCCAGTGCTTTTTGATATCTTTATTAATGTCTTGGAGGAAGGAATAGAGAGTATGCTAATTAAATTTGCAGATGATACCAAATTGGGAGGGGTTGCTGATTCCTGAGAGGATAGGATGAAAATCCAAAATGACCTTGACAGATTAGCATGCTGGGCCAAAGCTAACAGAATGGGTTTCAACAGAGGAAAATGTAGGGTGCTGCATCTAAGTAAAAAGAATGAATTGCACAGATATAGGATGGGAGATACCTGGCTGCAAAATAGTGCATGTGAAAGGGATCTGGGAGTCTTGGTGGACCACAAATTGAACATGAGTCAGCAGTGTGATGAGGCGGCCAGGAAAGCCAATGCGATTCTTGGTTGCATCAACAGAAGCATCATTTCTAGATCAAGGGAAGTGATAGTTCTACTTTATTCTGCTCTGGTCAGACCCAACCTGGAGTACTGTGTCCAGTTCTGTGCACCTCTACAAGAAAAGAAGTCCAGTTGCTGTGGTTCAACCCCCAGATTCCATCATGTATGTCCTTACACACAAATTTCCAAAATTTCAAAACATGCTCACAATCCCACCACATATGAAAATAAGTACCGACTTTCTGGCAACTTCTCCAACACAACTTGGGATACCTGGTATTCAATTTGACATGGAGTTTCCATGCTAATAATTTTCCTTTATTCTTACATATACTGATTTCAATATTCTTATATTCCATATACTTTTTCAATCCTCAGTACTTATTTCTTCTCCAAAATTATGTCCCCATAATTTTAAGTACTCTTGATCTACTGCTTCCAATAATATTTTATAATTTTGTTTACTCTCTCTTTCATTGCCTCATTTGTGCACTTTTGTAGGGCAATTTCTTCATATTTCAAGAGTTTCCTATATTTTACCATTTCTGTGTACCTCAATACTTGGTCCACTACTCTCATTCTGAAAGATTAATCCATAAAATTCTGTCCATTCCTAACACTTATTTTGTTTTTAATCTCCATTTTTTTCTAGACAATCTTTTATTCTAAAATTTCTTTCTTTCTTAATACATTCTCAGTCCTTAATAAATTCTCAGTCCTTTCAAATTTCCTGGAAATTTCTCCAACTCTATCACTGGATCTAGTGGAGAAATTGATGGGGTTAAATATTTTTTTACAACAGTTCCATATTAAAAGCCTATTTTAAAAGAAGGAGTTTTCAATTCTTTTTTCTTTTCTTTTCTTTTCCTGTTCTTATATTTTCATGGTTCAAATTTAATTCATGTGTTTCCATATTTCCAATATTTTACCACAGGGGTCCTCAAAGTTTTCAAACAGCGGGCTGGTCCACCACCACCCCGGACACCACTGGGGGCTGGACCACAGTCCAAAAAACGAAAAAGAAGAAAAAGCTGACATGGAAAAAAGGGGGGAGGGGCAAGTGGGTGGGGCCCCCCACAGTCGGCCCATGATCAGAGCATCTCCAGGGCCCCAGCAATGCCTTCTGCTCCGGATCACTGCCCTGAGGTGCCGCCGCTGGGATCCCTCTGCAGCGCCTCCTCCTTCTTCTACAGTGGCAGTGGCTGGAATGGCTCTCCTTCCTTCCTTCACTGCGTTGGGAAGGAGGTGGCAACCCAGGCAAACTCAGGCCCCTCATCACCTTCTGGGCGGCCACTCAGGATCCAGCCATGCACCCTGGCCATCATGCCTTTGCTGCGCCCCGGAGGGAAAGCTGCCTCCTCTCTTGGCCTGGCCCATCCTGGCCCAACTTGGTGCGCTGCAAGTGAGGGAGGGAGGGGAGGCAGGAAGGCCTGACCAATGCCACCTGCAGCCTGCTCACTGGCTGAGCCCAGCCAGGCTCCGGTGCTCTGTTGGCTCGCCAGCCCACCCATCACCAACCAGAGACAAATGCAGCCCTGCCAGCCTCCCAGGAACCAGGCCCAGGCCACCTTTGGACTTCCCTTCCCTACCCTTCCCTTCTTTCTCCGCCACCTCCTCTTCCCTGGTCTCTAGCCTGGGGGGGGGGTAGCAGCCTCAGCCTCTGGCCATGGCTGAGCTCCCTCCTCCCCTCCCTCACTCCACAGAGCAAGGCAGCAGCTTGGAGGGGGCTGGGTGGGTGGGAAGTAGCTGTTTCTCCCTCGGTTGCCCACCATCCATCCCTCCATTGGTCCACTGCCGTGGCTGCTCCAACGAGGATGGTTGGCTGGCACTGCCTCTGCCTGCCCCCTTCTTTACTCACAACCACAATAACAAAGGTGGCAGCCACAAAAGAAAGTCAGGTGGGCAGGTGGGGTGGTGGAGAAGGAGGGGTGGGGCCTCGGGGCCATGGAGGGAGTGGGAGACCTTGCTGCATCCTTCCCGTTTTAAATTGCCCCGCTCGGCTACAGCCGGTGCTCCGACCATCTGGGCAGCGGGTGGGGGGAGAGGGGGACCTTGCCGTGGCCCTACCACTTTGAAAGGCCCCACTAGCCAGCATGCTAGTGCTTTTTAATCTCCATCACAACATTTAGTAAGTATGTTTTGCCAGTCTTTTAACTTTTCTCCAGTAATCTTTATTGGTAACATCACAAATACAAAATATTATCTTAGGTAAAATCTTCATTTTACATACCATATGCTACAAACCATGACAATCCAATTTTCCTAAGTGTCTAACTTATTCTTTTAAAATTATCCTCTTCCATTTTTTTCCTAAATTCATTGAAGCATTTCTATCTACCTACTTAATAGACTTTCAAACTATTTTCTAATTATTCCAGGCAAAAATCAAATCAAAACAAAATAAACAACAAAAACATGTGGCACCTTAAAGACTATTATATTTTAATGTAAGCTTTTGTGGACACATCCACTTCTTCAGACATATGACAGCAGAATTTCTAATTATTTCTTTTTCATCTTTATTATAATTAAGCAGCAGCATCTCTGATTTATGCCAATTTGGTCTGAATGTACTGAGGAACACATACACTATCCTTTCAGGGCTAAGTCAAAATATTTTGCTGCCGGAGGTGAAAAACAGGATGGCAGTCTTCCATTTCCCTGCTTGGAAGCCAACCAGACTGAGAGCTGAATCTTTTTCCATTGTTGATGGAAGGACAGCTTCTTCCACCACACTAAAGGCTTCCATTGGCTTTTCCCTCCCAAAATCTTGTTTGCTGCTTCTCAGTATGTTTTCCTGACAAAACTACCTCCTTCTGCTGAATGGCAAGGATAGCCAATGTCCCAGCTTGCAGTGTTTCACATGTACATGCACCACAGGACACTGCTTCTGCAGGCACAAAAACGATGGGGTTTCAGTACATTGTCACCCCTTAATTCTTTTTAGGGTTGGAGCACCCTATAGAGACCAGCCAGAATTAGAGAAATAACTTGCAATCATCCCATTCAAGCGAAGAAAGCCATTTCCCCACATAACAGAAGGGAAGACAGTGAATTAAAAAAAAGTACGGTAAAATAAACTAATTCCAACATAGCTCCTTGGGAGTTGGAGGGTTGTGGCTCAGAGGCTAAACAACAAATCAAGAAGGAGGAGGAGCGGCTTAGGGAGGCTGGGTGGGAATGTTTAGCCTTTCAAAAAGAAGGCTGAGAGGGGATATGACAGCTATGTTTAAATATTTGAAAGGATGTCACATTGAAGAAGGGACTGGTTTGTTTTCCATGGCTTCAGAGACTAGAACTCAAGGCAATGGTTTCAAACTACAGGAAAAGAGATTCCATTTGAACATTAGGAAGAACTTCATGACAGTTAGAGCTGTTCGGCAGTGGAATATGCTGCCACAAAGGGTGGTGGAGTCTCCTTTGAAGGTTTTTAAGCAGAGGCTGGATGGCCATTTGTCGGAAATACTGTGATGGGGGTTCCTGCATGGCAGGGGGTTGGACTAGATGGCTCTTGAGGTCTCTTCCAACTCTATGATTCTAACGTTTCAGTTCAGACCGTACCTTTGTAACCAGAAGGTTACTAGGCAACTTCACTCCCCCTTTCAGTCCCAGAGCTTCCCCTGCAAACACTAGGGAATATTTCATAGCTGGTGTTCTTTAGATTTATTCATGATATATATGTGAAGAGGTTAACTTGAAAGCAATATATGGGTGGTTCTGCATACTTAAGTATTATGTGTTAACCAGCACTAGGGTAACAAGATGATTCGGAGTCTTCAAGATAGGTCTAGAAATGGCACACGATCAATTGTGTTTTTGCTCATACCAAAATACATGCAGGGATAGGGTTTGTGTTTTGTACAATTTTTTTTTGCTGAACCATTGATCCATACTGATTGTTCAAAGTAGAATTCTGTCTTAGGATGCAATCTGATAACTCCTTACTTTTGAGTATCTCCCACGGATCTCCATGACACTCATTTTAGATGACTTACGCTTTCAACTGCATTGTTAAGATTATTTACATGACCTGTCATTGCCATCAATCTAATCTTATATTGTTGTCATTTCTGAAAAATAAATTAAAAAACAAACATGTGTACTCTGTCCTGATCATTATGCTAATGGTTAATACTATAATTTACCCATGGTTTGTAATTAATTTTTAAAAAATGATTTCATTTTTATTTTCATTTTAGCTACTGCTTTTATTTGTGTGTTTTCTTTATAGGCTACTGTGAGATTTTTTTTTAACATGAAAAGTGGCATAGAAATGTTCTAATGATCTTTTTTTATTTTAGAGTACTTAAAATAAATACATATAGCATGCTCATTTCCTTTGACAATTTTTCTGTAAGAAGTCAAACTGCCATTCACATAGAATGTCTGGGGTCAGTAATGGACTGGATGAGGATGAATACACTGAAACTTAAACCAGACAAGATAGAGGTGCTTCTGGTCAGTCAAAAGGTATATCAAGGAATAGTGATGAAGCCTGTTCTGGATGGGGTTACACTCCCTCTGAAAATATAGGTGCACAACATAGGTGTGCTCCTGGATTCTTGTCTGACCCTGGACACCCAGGTTTCAGCAGCAGCTAGGGCTGCCGTTGCACAATCAAAACTAGTGTGCCAAATGTGCCCATTCCTGGAGAGGTCTGATCTGGCCACAGTGACACATGACTTAATCAGATCTCAGCTGGATTACTGTATCACAGTCCATGTTGGGTTGCCTCTGGAAAGTGTTCAGAAACTTCAGTGGGTTCAAAATGCTGGAGACAGATTGCTAACTGGGACTGATCACAAGGATCACATAACACCACCCTCACTACCCTATTCCAGCAGTTCCACCGGCTGCAGATCTGTTAGTGGACTCAGTTCAAAGTGATCATTATAACTTACAAAACCTTAAATAGCTTGAGTCCAAGCTCTCTTAAGTCTCCCTTTTTAAGCCTGCCCATGTGTTAGAATCATCAGGGTTCAGGATCATCAGAGACATTTCTCTCAGTCCAATCACCTTTACAGGTTTGTTCGTTAGGTACATGGGAGAGGCCCTTCTAAACCCCTGCTCCCAGATTTTGAAACCCCCTCTCACAAGAGGCTAGGCGGGTACCACAAACTAATTGTATATGAGGCTTTGCTTTGCACCTGCTTGCCCTTGTTTTAGCTGCCTCTTACAGTCACTTGTGCTTGCGGTGTTATTTTAAATATTTGTTTTATCTTTCAGATTGGGATAGTACTATTTCAATATTGCAGATAGAAAAAAAGATAACAGATTAAACTGCAAGGATTCCTTACGGCCTGAAATGTTTGATCCTGGCATCAAATGATTCAAAATAAATTATGTCCGCAATCAAGTTAAAAAAGCTCCCTTGAGGATGTTCAAAATATCTTACTTTCTGAACAAAAAAGCCATTTTTCAGCCAAAGAATGCATGCTAAGCTGTATGTCATGTAACATGACGTCATGTAAGAGAAAAAAATTATTGTGACACTTTTAAGACTACCAGAATTAATTCAGTTTGACTTTTTAAAATTGATTAAAATCTACTTTCTCAAACATAATTTGAAAGTAGATAGATAGATACTGCTGTAGTAATGTAAACACAGCCTCTAAGTTTCATACTTTAGCAGTTTCTGAACTTAAATGTGAAGATATTCAGTTTCAGTGGCAAAGACGCATGGTGTGTTTCCTAGCTACCCTGGCTTCTCGCGACAAAGGTGAGATATAAATATTTGATGCAAATAAATATAATAATAGAGTACATCTTTATTCTGCTGCCTAGATGCCCTAAGCACAGCCAATCTCGCTTGATTTCGGAAGCTAAGCAGGGTCGGCCCTGGTTAGTGCTTGGATGGGAGACCACCAGGGAATACCAGGTGCTGTAGGTGCCTGGAGTAGGAACTGACAAGCCACTCCAGTACTTCTGCCAAGAAAACTCCATGGACATGGAGTCACGTAGAGTCAGTCACGACTGTAACGACACAACACACACACACACACCTTTATTCCATTTGATATTAACATTCATCTTCCTAATTCATAATGATTTCTTACTGATTAAGAACTAATCCCTCACCCTTTATGCGATTTCAGCAATGTAAGTGTCCGTTCCACACAAACAAACCAGCGTCCTCTTCACAGGAGATGTAATTTGGGCCACAGAAAAGGAGTGGGCCACAGCCACCAACCTCCTGCAAGGTTTTCATGCAGGATCAATTTAAGCTAGCCCATACCCTTTGGAAATACCCAACCATCTGAAAGAATGACTTTTAAAGACAGATTTTCCCCCAAGTTAATTTTAGAGTGATAAAGGGTCATTGCACTTTATTAGTGTTCCTAACTCTAATTCAGCCCACCCCCAATACTAGTCATTTAGTTCAAGGTGCTCATAATTAATTTTCCATTACACTTGACTTTCATACACTCTATATTAGTTCATCTGTAAATTTACTTTTGCAGAAACTGTTTATAGAAGGAGCTCATAGCAGGGAGGTAAAAAAACATTCTGAGCTTAAACATAATTGTTCTTAATCAATGTACATATTTCAGGCACAAACAAAAAGTGGACAACTTGAATTAGGCATGCTAAACCAATTTAAAGGAATGTAAAGTTGCCATCTTAATTTCATGTACCAGATGAGGGACTAAAGTCCACTGAAGACCACAAAACGTACTCCCAGATACATGTTAAATTGATTCACTTGCTTTATGCTGTTTCTAATTTGATTTCCTTATTATATGATTTTTGTTTTGCTGTATTGTATTATTCGTAGATATTTGTTAACCACCTTGAGTAGTTCCTCACACTAATCAAGCATTATAAAAACTGAATGAATAAATAAATCTTGCCTGGGACTGTAATAATACCAATGGCAACGGCGATGAATTAAGTTATGGAGTAGGATGCTTCTAACAGCACAGCCAGAAATAAAATTACACCATATGGATGTCATCTCCTGGGCAATCCAGTCTTTAAATGAAAATCTATGCTTTCTGTCGGCAGACTCCTACCAGGTCAAACTTCTTCCCCCAGCTGATTTCAACAATCCACTGCCAGAGCCATCTTCCAGGAGAACTGCCCTTGGTCTGCAGGTTAACGTGTATCCACAAAGAGCTGGGGTGAAGGTATGTGAAGGAAGGAGCTGAATTATGCCAGATTTACATCCCTTCCAGCACAGGAGCACAGCCATGACACAGGTGCTAACTTTGACTAGGATAAAAGCATCGCCAGGTAATGGCTAATGGCTCTAGAAGATGAGAGGGCTATGGATTCAGCACACATTTAGGTGGCCCTGGATCATCCTAACCAGTTTGTGTTGCACTATAACACACAAAGTTAACTCCCCTTTCCCCTTCCCTAACAGCCACTGATACCGCCAATTGCCAAATGCATCTGTTCTTGCAGAAGAGGCCTCGCTTTGCAGTAAGTTTGCTTCATTTTCAAGGTAAATGAAGTCTGCTAGTCTCATTCCATCCAAGTTTTTAATTTAAAAAGAGTCCATAAATTGTATAAAGTAGTCATGAATGTCTTGAAAATCCTTTGTGTTTCACAGAACAAGTACAGACAACAGCAAGGCATTTGCCCCTCCTCACAGCTGCCCTTCTTCCCCTTTGAGAGCCCCAGGAATGATTGGCACTAGAGTTGCCAGCCTGTCTGTTCTTCAGATGTTCGTGGTTCTCCTTTCCTCTTTTGCTCCTGCTTCTTTAGCACTTTCATGGTCATTTTTAAAAGTCCTGGCTCCATATTGGAAATTGTGTGTGTGTGGTATGTGTGTATGTGGTTTCCCGTTTGTTTTTATCAAGAGTTTTCAATGAGAGAGAAAACATACTATATCAGCTTTTATTTCAGACCTCTGATTATTTCTCAGGAGTGCTGATCTGTGGTTACTGCAAGGTATCCAAATGTTATCACAATGAAAGCTTCAAAATAACAGTCCAACAGTGGGATTTTTTTTCTGCAAATTTTTCTAAGACATCCTACCACACACCAGTTTTTAAGCCTTGTTTTGAATGTTATTTCTGTCCCTACAAAAGGCAGTGTGAGGGGAACTTCTCTGATGGGAAGAGAGGGACCCCTGCACGCCCAGCTGAGGTGATGGAGGAACCAAAGAAACCTGAGAATCTGATGAACCTTTCACCTGTAGAGAGGTTTATGGCCCTGAAGGGGTACTATGATGCCCTTAGAGCTAAGGAGAAGGAAGAGAACCGGAGGGCGGAGGAAGAGAAAAGGAAGGATTTGGTGGGAAAGGGGAACCAATCCGCTCCCGTGGAGGTGGAGTTTGCAGCTTGTAAAAAGGGAGGGAAGAGAGAGCTCCCAAAAGGATGGGAATGGGTGTGGATGGAGAACCCATGGACGGGAGATTGGGAACAGATGATGATGCCACACAAAGAAGCTGAGAGCTACCGGCGCAGAGCACACCGTCAGAAGTGCTCTTACTGGGGTGAGAGAGAATATAGAGAGTATAACCGCAAACTGAAAGAGATCCGAAAGGACTTAAGAGTTGGAGAGATGGCTGGTAAAGATTCGGCAGGAGATCGAGGCCGGGACCTTGGACCCTCGGGAGGAGCTGAGCAAGAGGCCCGACTACCCCTTACGCACACCTAAGCCGAGACCACGTGGGCCTAGATACACTTTGGAAGTTGGGATACAAGTGGGGACCCCCCAAACCTTCATGAAGGGGATTGGGACGCAGGTGGAAGGGCTGAGGCTTTCGGGGAGGGCAGAAGAGAGCCATGGTGGAGCCGAATACCCACAGGTAGTGGTGGGGAATTTGATCACTTTCTAGAGACCCCTACCTATGGAGGGAAGAACCCGTTTATATCTGATGTTAAAGAAGTTGACTCTGTTGTCAGAAGAAAAACCTCATTTGCTGTTGATGAACAAAATAAAAGTTCTGTTTCTTTGTTACATGAGATGCCTTCTTTGAGACTGGAAGGGCGGGACGGCTGGGCAAAGACTGAACCCTTACAGGCAGGAACAACATCCTGAGGCTTTGCCCATTCCTCATTCCCTTGCTTTTGTAAGCAGTGTCCCAGAACATTTTATTGTCCATGCATCTTTGAAATAATAGATCTGTGTGGCAAGCACACAGACATATCCCCATTTGGTGGAAGCATTTTAATAGAAGCTCCACCCCTACCCTGGCAATTCACTGGGTATCATTTGTTTTCAGAAACCCTTTCCTGGAGGCACACAGGCCAAACTGGTCAACAGGGAAAGCCACGCCGCGTTTCCGCATGAAAAAAGGGACCAGGATTGTCACTTGGTCCTCTAACAGAATGCCATCCCCTTGAAAAGCCAGTTCATTGTAACAACTGAAGCACTGGTCTGGGGAGAACCAGGCTCTAGTCCAGATGTATGTGCCAACTGTGGAGTGCCAAAGAAGTGCAGGTCTGTCATCTCTCTCTGCCTGACCTACTTCTTATCTTCTTGTCTCACACAAACATACAGCTTGAGGGAGAAGGGGATCCATGCGCGATACCTTGAGCTCACAGCAGGAAAGGTAGAATAGAAACATGAGCAACGGCCACGCAACAGGCCAATAAAGGTGATATCACTACAGAGACCCAGTATCATCCCTGAGACAGACTGTAGAGAGCCTTATGCAGAAGTGGAAATTAGAACGGCACTCCTACCTGTGAAACAGATACATTTGAAATCAATGTTGTCTTGTTTGTTCTAAATATTGACCCAAAGTAAACAATTGCACGAACAATTGAACCAAAATCCTATGCTCATTTTCGAGTGTTAATTTCAAGAACAAGCATAGAATTCTTATTCAAATTCACTTAAAATGGAAGCAAGGGAACAAGAAGCAAGGGAAACACTCAATAGTTTCAGCCTTTTGAAGACTCATAGAATAACTGAGTTGGAAGGGGCCTTTATAAGGCCATTGGGTCCAACTTCCTGCTCAATGCAGAAATTCAAATCAAAGTGGATCTGACAGATGGTTGTCCAATTTTCTCTTGAATGCCTCTAGCGATGGAGTGTACACCACCTACCAAGGTCATTAGAGTAGTTCCATTGTTGTGTGTGTGTGTGTGTGTGTGTGTGTGTCGTTACAGTCGTGACCGACTCTTCCTGACCCCCATGTCCATGGAGTTTTCTTGGCAGGAATACTGGAGTGGTTTGCCAGTTCCTACTCCAGGCGCCTACAGCACCTGGTATTCCCTGGTGGTCTCCCATCCAAGTACTAACCAGGGCCGACCCTGCTTAGCTTCCAAAATCAGGAGAGATTGGATGTTGTTAGGATGTTGTTGCGCTGCTCTAACAATTAGGAAGTTTTTTCCTGATATTCAGCCTAAATCTGGCTTCTTGTAGCTTGAGTTCATTATTACAGTACCTGTCTTGCACTCTGGAATGACTGAGAACAGATCCTGCCTCAGCCCCACTACCTTTCAAATATTTGAAAAGTACCATCTTACCTCCCCCCAGTCTCCTTTTCTCTAGGCTAGACATGCCCAATTATTTCAATATTTCCTTGTGAGACTTCATTTCCATTTCCCTTATCATCCTTATTGCTCTCCTCTGAACTTACTCCAGTTTGTTGGTGTCTTTCTTAAAGACTAGTGTCCAGATACAGTACTCAGGAAGCCTAACCAGTTCAAAGAGGGGGATTAGCATCCTATGGCATTTGGAGACTTATACTTTTAATGCATCCTAAAATAGTATTGGCCTTTTCTGTAGCCTTTGTACATATCCTCGTTAAATTTCATTCTGTTGTTTCTAGCCCAGTGCTCAAGTCTATCCAGATATTTTTGAATTCTCTTTCTCTTCCCTACTTTTTCTCTCTCTCTTCCACAAATAAGTATCCTCAGTCCAAGTCATTAATAAGAATATTGATGACAAGCACCAAGCCCAAGACTGAGGTTTGTGTTATACCACTTGTTGCCTTCTCCCAGTTTAAGTAGTAGTCATTGATATGCACTCTGAGTACAATTCTGTAACCAACTATGTATCTGCCTGACATTTGTTCTATCCACCCCACACCTAGTTAGCTTGCTAATCAGAATATCATGGGGCAATTTACACTGTTAACTAGGAGCATACCTGTTCACAATATCTTTCAGTAAATAGTGAAATAGCCAGGAATATTACAGCACTTGCAAACTTGTTTATGAAGAGAAATCCAAGTTGAAAGAACCCAGTTTGCCACCAATGTAAGCTCTTGTGTATCTGTTGTCTGCTTTTAAGGTACTTCAGCCACCAAAGGAGACAGTCACTTACTAGATGTTTGTGTTGGGGAATTAGTCAGTGCACACAACAGTAATGCAGTTATATCAGGCAGGGCTAGGAATTCAGTTTAATTTCCCCAAAACTTAAAGGGAGAAGGAAATACTCAGACAACTGATTTTGTACTTTTGTATGATTTACAAAAATGTTTCTCCCACAAATCCCACAATTTAATTCCTTAAAATTCTGGACACCAACAGTGATAACGAAGGTGATGATGCATGAGTGTGGACAGAAGTAAGAGTTAACACTATAATACAACAAAACTATCTCTCACCAATTTCAATCATTTATTTTGCATCAAAAACTGTTTAAAACAACTGAAATAATCATTAGATGCCATGTCTGCTGAGCTATAGCATTTTACTGAGTGCGAATGAGAGACTCAACATTGATGAAAAATAACCTCTACAAATTCTCTATATATTCAGACTTGGTATATTGGTTGCCAAAAAGCCCTCAAATCTCCTCACCTTTCCTTTAGCATCCAGTCCCTCTTTTAGGACATTAACAACAACAACAACAACAACAAAATAATAATAATAATAATCATCATCATCATCATCATCATCTTAAAGACGGTATACATGATATAAAATTTGGAAATTAAACAAGTGATTTAAGTTGATAAAAATAGTATAAATCCAGGAAAGGAATAGGGAAGTCCAGTATAAGTCCATAACCCCTTATCATTATCAGATACATGTTGCAGTTTACATGATAGCACTGCTTAGGCAGATCTGAGTGTTGAATGAAAATACTGTACTACCTATGATGTGTAAAGACGTATGCTCTGCATGGTATCTGCCCCCACTCTGTCCTTGAAGTTGTACAATCTGAAGTATAAAACTTGCCTTGGTAAAGTGAGAACTATACAGCATGTTGAAGGCAATGCCTTTGGAAGCAAATAAACAACATCCAAGATGACTGGGAAACAGAAAATGATCCCTCCTTTCATTAAGCTCTCTCCCAAGTGCGTCTTTTCTATAGTACTGCTTGCTACAATCTACAGAAAAGCACACTATATAAAAACAATATTGAATGAAGTAACTTAAAATCATAGCTTTAAACTTCAAAGCAAGTAGACATATGGAAAAAGTGCAAAATATCTGACAAATTAATTTATTACACAGATATTAAAAAAGGGTTATTAAACATGATGACAGCTGTGACTCATGGTCTCACCAGAGTAACATGCAGTTCAAACCACGGAAGGTGTGCTAATTAATAGGAAATACTTGAAAGACTTTTAGCATATTATGAATGCATTGTGACTATTCATTTTGGGTATATAAGTTTGTTTGAATATTTCCTTCTTCTGAATCATCAGAGTGTATTGTGTGTGTGTGCTGTGGGCCAAAAGGAGGTTAGCATATGTTTAAAATAATAGATGAAAGATAAAGATAAGGATATGATACCACACTGAGCATATGTGTGCAAGTGAGGAGCAAGCCAAATCATTAGAAGAAGCGAACACTTCTAATTTCTCAAATAGAAGAGCTGAAATTTGTTTGCAGTTGTGGCGTTTATGATACAAATTAACTAAGGAATGGGTATGAGCAAGCCATTTGGACAATTAATTTCCCACCACAGTTCTGTGTCAGTTTTTCCACCAAGAATCCCACATTCTTGTAACATATTGATAAAACCATCTTCCAAGACCTTTCTCAGGGTGACTATTGACCATAATAGCATGGTGGCTGGATATCAGAGAAAGAATGGTTAATGTGGCAGCCTCACTTAATGGAACACCATCATTAGGATGATCAACCTGGTGTCTTCATTGGACACAAAGCTAAGACTTTCCTCTACTAGTAGGTATTTAATCTTTAATTTCCTCACTAAGTTCTTCTGCTGACTTTTTAGTAACCTAGTATTTGAATCCTGAAATCAACTGTATTATTGTTTTTGGTTGTTGTGGGTTTTTATAATTACAAACGGCTCCAAGGGCCCCTGTCTGTGCTTGGGCAGCATTAAACACGTATTTCTGCTACTGACCTACCCATGGAAATAGCAAGCTACTGGAAACTCAAGAACAGCCAACTGTCCACTAATGGATATGCTAAAAGAAGGAACTGGGCACCTAGAGAAAACAGACATGAATAATCCAGAGGAATGGTCATGCCTAACCTTTTCTACATTGGTAAGAGCTGCCAGTCATTCCTCCTGTATCACCTCCATCTAATGGACCATTATAAGCAAGCACATCGGGTTGATATTGCCAAGGCTGAATACAGCTGCCATTTAAATTACAAATCAATAGAAAACTGCTCTCTTGGTTTGCTTCATTTTTTTAATTTGCACTTTGTAGTATGATTATACAGTTTTCAACAAAGTATTTTCCAAAAGTGTTAGAGAGAAAAGGACCACTCATTTACTATGCATAAAATATAGTTTTAACACACAAGCATTGTTAACACTACTCAAATAAATACAGCAGTTTCCAAACATTGGTAAAGAGTGACAATGGACCCAATACTGAGGCATACATGAAGTACCAAAAACTCAGTCTAAGCCTCTAACTTTACTGTTTCCAGTACTGAGAGTGCATCTTTATATTCTTCAGCTTCTTCCAATTCTTTTTCATTTTCCTGAAATTAAACAAATTTTTAAAAAGACTTCACTATTTTATTACCACTAGACTTTACCTTTGCCCCTCAAAATCATTAAACATGTAACCACCATGTTGTAAACAGTCCACCTTTCTGAGGTGCTAACTTGCATTTGCATCACACCAATTGGCTTAATTAAGGAGGCATTTTCACTTATTCTCAAATCAGTTAATTTTTTTAAAATTGCATTTATCAATAACTGCTTCAAAATAAAACAATGCAAATATTTTATCTCTAATTTCTTGCATTATGAGGAATATTTTGAGCAAAGAACACTGGATGCAAAATAGTTGCAAAGGACAGAAAAACTGAGAACTGAAATTCCATTTTGGCTGAATATGTTTGTTGATCATTTCCCCCTCCAAATTATGCATAAATATTAGGTGAAGACACAAATATTGTGATCAAATTATATTTCTAAAACCACAAAATGGTGCCAATTACAAGTTAATTAATACACATATATCTGTGGAAAAGAGCATAATAATAAATCATATGTGTTTCCAGAAAACCATTGCCAATCATTCCTGGCCAAATATATATACAGTGGTACCTCAACTTACAAATTTAATCCGTTCCAAATGCATGCTCTTAAGTCGAACTACTCTTAAGTTGGGGTACCTATCTAAAAACTGTAAAAATAAGTTAAAAATGAAAAAAAATATTTGTAAGTCGAGCAGACCATATCTAAAATTTGTAAGGTGGCAGTTAAAATGCCAACAGTTTTTCACTCTTAAGTCCAATTGCTCTTAAATCGGGGTACCACTGTATACTGTATACAAAATGATAGCAACTCAGATCCAGAGTGTTTCTGAATGCTATGAATTAACTAGATCAAATCAGTTTTAATCCAGCCTAAGCCCTAGTTATAGGATACAAATAACCTAGCTTGATGTGTGGAACAGGAACCTGGACCAGGAAAGGGTACATTTCCCCCCAGCAGCTTTCAATGCCATCATCTATGGGAGCCTAGCAAGGAGAGGGCCTGGTGATGCTGTTTTCCAGTGGTTCTATTGACTACTGTGCGGCTGTTGGTCTACGTTACCCTACAGTCTGTCCTATCTCATGATGCTTATCATCTTCTATCAAAGGTGTAACATTTGCATTGTGGATCACCTGCAGCCCCTGGCAGTGTGCATGTATGCTCCACTATACCTACCTACCTACATGAGTATGTGGTTAACTGTTGAAAAATGATCCTTGCAACTTGGTTATGTCTGCACATTTAATCTGTTGATACCAATTTGGGACATCCAGTTCTGCTATGATAAACTATTTCTTTAAGATTTGTGACAAGCCCTACACATACCACTTATGCCTTGCTTCATAATTACTTTCAGATAATATGTAGTTTAAATAACTTCCTCCTAGGTTGTGCATAAGACTTTTAGCCTGAAGGCAGGCTATCACTCAGTAACTGGGTGCATTCCTACCCTATGAAACTGCCTTTAGCATAGGTTGGTTCTCATTTACAAGTTGCAATCTAGTCCTGTATAATTTTCTACTAGCATCTGATGAAATGGAACTGTGCTCCAATGGAAGTAATTTCTATCTTGACTATCCAAGCCATACAGAGATTCATATGCAAATAAAGGTGCCCTATACATTCTTTTGGATGATGGAGCTGGTGTGTTGAGTTTTTCAATTTAAATAATCAAGATCACTGTACTTCCAGCCCACAATTCTAAAATACAGTTCCAAAAGAACATGTTAATACTGAAGTTGCCCAGTTATTAATAGTAATTTTTCCTTGAGTATCAAGTTCTGTTTTGAATATTGCTTTTGCTCTAGCAAAGTATCTGTCCCTGAACAACAATTTATGTTGCTTCTGGATTATACAGAATGTTTTTGTAAATAGAGCGGTACCCTGGCTTAAGAGCAACTCGACTTAAGAGCAACTCGACTTAAAGAATGGAAAACTGTTGCCATTTTAACTGCCGCCTTACAAATTTTAGATATGGTCAGCTTAACTTACAAATAATTTTTTCTTTTTTTCTTTTTTTACATTAAAAAAACTTTTTAGATAGGTACCCCGACTTAAGAGTAGTTTGACTTAAGAGCATGCGGTCGGAATGGATTAAATTCGTAAGTCGAGGTACCACTGTACCTAGATATCTATGATTCCTGCTTCTCTATGCACTGAATAAACTGTTTCTTGATAAGCACAGGCTGACGCTTTACCTCTTTTGTTGTAGATAATGGCACATGTACCAACACCCAAATTATTATTTATCATCACTATTACACTCCATTTTTTCAGCACAAAGAGGGCAACAAACCTATGAATATCTCTAAACTCCAAGTTCTGCTAATCTACATTTCATACCAATTGGAATTTGAATCTAGGATTCAGGATGTGAAAGGGATCTAGGAGTCTCAGTGGACCACAATTTGAACCTGACTCAGCAATGTGATGCAGCGGCCATGAAAGCCAATACAATTCTTGGTTGCATCAACAGAAGCATAGTGTCCAGATCAAGGGAAGTGACAGTACCACTCTATTCTGCTCTGCTCAGACCCCACCTGCAGTACTGTGTCCAATTCTGCATGCCACAATTTTAAAGGACACTGACAACATCAAGTGGGTCCAGAGGAAGGTGACAAGAATGGTTAAAGGTCTGAAAGAAGTGTCTTATGAGAAGTGGTTTAGGGAACTGGGAATGTTTAGCCTTACAAAAAGGTTGAGAGGGGATAGTATAACCATGTTTAAATATTTGAAAGGATGTAATATTGAAGAGGGGTCTGGTTTGTTTTCCATGGCTTCAGAGACTAGGACTCGGGAAAATGGTTTCAAACTACAGGAAAAGAGATTCAATTTAAACATCAGGAAGAACTTCATGACAGTTAGAGCTGTTCAGCAGTGGAATATGCTGCCACAAAGGGTGGTGGAGTCTCCTTCTTTGGAGGCTTTTAAGCAGAGGCTGGATGGCCATCTATTGGGAATACAGTGGAGGGGGGATCCTGCATGGCAGGGGGTTGGACTGGATGGCCCTTGAGGTCTCTTCCAACTCTATGATTCTATGGTGGTAGGAGGACTGCTACTGAAGGGAAGATCTGTCACACTAAGGAGAAGTGACTGCCTAAGTATTATTTGTTAGTTTATCATACCCATTCATAAGGTGTAATCACAGGGTTTCCCCCCACTCCAAGTTCATCCTCCCAATAATACTGAAACACAGGCTAAACTTAAAGGAAATGTGATTGATTCAAAGCCAAAATTTACTAATCAACTGTGTGGGAGAGGCAATTTTTAATGCATGACTGAAAATTAGGGATATGCTTTGGTCAGGAACCATTTGTTTGGCTATACCATCACTATCAGATAGTTTTTTTTAATTGCCTTTCCTTCTAACGATGACTGACAGCTTAGTTTTTAAAAAAAGTTAAACTTCCTCCAGAACTGTAGCGACATCTACGCTAAGATTGCGATAATAAAGAGATGCATATAGGATTAATTAATGTTACAGCTTGATAAACTGACTAACTAAAATTCATTTGATAGCCCCACAGCAATTATTTTTCCATACTTACTAATAGTTGAGAAAGATCAGCACGTGCTGCTTCTAATCTGCGTTGGCAATCTGGAATCATCATACGTGATTCTTGCAAAACTTCCGTCTGCAAAATGGAAATCCATGTAGTACACAAGCCACTCATGTTAAAACAGAACTTTACTGTTTTGTGCTAGCTGTTTAAAATTACTCGCACAGAGTGAAATGTACATTCATATACACACAGAGTATTATATTGCATTAAAGCAGGACCAGAGAATTCCTTTCTATAAGGAAAACAAGAAGTGTTAAAAAGCATTCCATGAAATATTCGTGTGTGTTTTTAAAATCTATTTAATATAAACTATTTCCCCTGCTGTCACAGCTTCGTCCAAAATGGGATCAGCTGGTTATCTAAATATCTCCTGCATCTTTTGGGTAATAAATAAAAACAGTGTTCAGATAATACCACCCAGAGATAATTACTGCATGAAAAAAGTTATTGAGTTATTGATCACATTGTATGCTCACTGCAGGAGGTTCTGACTAAAAGAGAAAGGTAAAGAAAAATGAAAAGCAAAGACCAGCAGGGTCATATTTTTGATGCTTATCATGCATAAAAAGTTATTACTCATCCTTGGGCTTCATTTTAGGAGAGAAATTATTCTCACCATGCTTTTTGAGCAAAATTACCAATGTGGCACCCCACTGAATTCGAACATCTTGCACGCATCCCTAGAAAACAATTTTGTAATTGCACACAACATGACCATGTTTATTTCATGGGATATTTTAGCTTCAAATTCATGAACCAAAAAGATGGTGCAAAACTCTGAGCCTATCATATATCTTGCTTAGAAATGAAAATCAATTAGCAAATCTATTCATGAAGAATCTTATAGAAATTATAGTTTATGCACTAATACAATGCAACATGCATTACTGCAAGTGTGCACAGAGATGACAGGAATGCGGCCCACCTGTGCTTGGGAAGTAGGTAAGTTAAACTTCTAATGAAGATCAGGAAGACAGATTGCTTACCTAACTGTAATTTTGCTAACGGTCTTCTGCAATTCACATATTTGGGTTTGTTCTGTGACTGCATGAAGCTCTTTGAAACACTCTAGAAGCTAAATGAGTTAACTAGTCCACACATTCTCACTGTGTATGCTGCCCACCCTAGAACTAACGTTTAGTTCCCCAGTCTGCTGTGAACAGAAAAATGGATTTGCATGGCCTCAAAGCAAGACTTTGAGAAGCATATAGCTAAAAACTTTCAAAGAAATAAAAAGGACTTATTTAAGTACATTAGAAGTAAGAACCCAACTAGGAAGGCCATTGGACCATTAGATGACAATGGAAGGCATGGGATTACTAAAGAGGAAACAGAGATTGCAGAGAGACTCAATGAATTCTTTGTTTCAGTATTACTAAAGGAGACAGAAACCACATGCCCCAAACAGAGCCTATCTCCGTAGGGAGGGAAACAGAAGAATTAAGCCAGATAAAAATAACCAGGGAGGAGGTCCTCGCATGCCTTGTTAAACTAAATCCTAACAAATTACCAGGAACAGATGGCCATCCACGAGTTCTTAAGGAACTTAAAGATGAAATTGCTGATGTCCTAGCCAAAATATATAATCTTTCCCTCAAATCAGGCTTTGTGCCTGATGAATGGAAGGTAATGAATGTAACACCAATCTTCAAAAAGGATCCAGAGGTGATCCAGGAAATTACCGACTCCTGGTTTGTTGCAGAGAATACAGACCCCATCAGTTTATAAACGTAATTGGGATTTTTGCCCCAACATGCATCACTCTGCACTTACTAATGTTGAAGTTCATTTGCCACTGGTTTGCCCACTCCCTCAGTGTCAAGAGATCTCTCTGGAGCTCCTCACAATCTCTCTCACTTTTTATTATCCTGTATAATTTAGTGTCGGCAAATTTGGCTACCTTTCTGTTTACTCCTACTTCTAGATAATTTTTGAAGAGGTTGAAAAGCAGGAGTACCAGTACTGAACCTTTGGGGGAACCCACTCTTTACCTCCCTCCACCATTTAGTGATACTCTCTGTTTCCCGTCTCTTAGCCAGTTGCTGATCCAGGACAAGACCTGTCCCTTTATTCCATGACTGGCAAGTTTATTCAAGAGCCTTTGATAGGGAACCTTGTCAAAAGCCTTCTGAAACTCTAGATAAACAATGTCAACTGGATCTCCCTTATCCACATGCTTGGTGACACTCTCAAAATTTCCAACAGATTAGTGATGCATGATGTGCCCTTGCAAAAGCCATGCTGGCTCTCCTTCAGCAGCGACTTCTCTTCTTTGTGCCTATTAATTTTATCTTTTAGGATGGTTTCCATCACTTTACCTGGGACACATGTCAAACTGAAGAACAGATGGTCATCTGTGAGGAGTACTTTGTTGGGGATTCCTGCATGGCAGGGGGTTGAACTGGATGGCCCTTGAGGTCTCTTCCAATTCTATGATTCTATGATGGTTGTGGCAACCTGCCCCCTGCTTTTAGAGATTTTTCCAAAAGGTAAAATTTAATCCAAGGTTGTATATTCTTTATAGCTGCAGTACTTTTATACAGATGAGGCAATTTTGACTCTAGTGCCCTTGCCCCAGGCAATCAAGACAGTCGGTCTGTTGGTAAGGTAAATCTTGTTGGAAAATGTAATGGCCCTGCTGAGCCACACAGCAAAAAGGCTGGAAGGAGACAATGACTCAGGAATGGGGCAGAGAAGATGGAACCAGCAAAGAGAAGTAAGAAGTACAGTTAAAGCTGTATATAAACACGATGTTAAGGCTCTAAGAATGCACAAAACTGAAAGTGAAGGGAGAATTAGTTACAGGGTGGGGAAAACAGTGGAGAGGGTATGGACTACCTAACTCTTTTAGGCTCTAGAATGCTCCCAAGGTCTTCATGCAAGTGCAGAATAAACCAAAATGTGTGATTCTCAGAGACTACAAAAAACACATTGATCCAAGACAAACATATATTCTAGCCATCAGATCTTCTTATTCTGAACTGTTAAAACCTGTTGTTATTTCTCTCATTCCACAAAGGGCTCCATGTGCTAAGATCAATTACAGCTGTTTCTCACTAATTACTAGAGGCTGTTTCTCAAATTATGCCACAATTGACTTCTAGCTCATTTAACAGAAAACCTGTGCATAACTATGGACAAACAAGATATAACAGAGGAGAAAAATACCTTTTTATATTACACACTTATTCTGTAAACTTCACTGAAGAAAGATCACTAGAATTTTTAACATTTTTTTCTCCTTCTCTATTGCTCTAAGGCTACTGCAATACAGAGTTAAGTATTCCATCCTGAACACATCTGTAGAAATAGATGCATGAGGTCCTGGCCATTTTCACCTAATCTCGCAAGTCACTTGTGTTTCTAACTTGTTATAGGTAAAAACTAATTTGCAGTAGCCATCCAGAGTTCATAGAAAAAGTGTGGTTTGAACCTCCCCAGCTGAACAATAATGGGCAGAAAGAATGCAGGGACTTTCAAACTACTGGGGTGGCATCAAATAAATGTATCTATTTATTATCTGGCTTCTCTTAGGTTTTGGGTCACTGTATCAGAATATTAGATCTGTTCATTTGTTTTAGTTTTCATTATAAAATAAAAGAAATGGCAAATAGGCCAGAAATATACTGAGGCCATCTGGAAGTTGAGTCATGGCAACTGGACTTCTTTTCATGAGAGTGAAACATTTTGCTGCTCATCTAAATAGCTTCGTCAGTCTGAGGAAAGCTAGTTGCGAGTCCTCCATTTTACAGTTCACTTTGACCTCATGTCCCCCTGATCTGAAATAGGTTGTAAGATTAACAATGGCCTGAATAGGCTTGTTAGGTTGACAATAATCTCAACAAGCCTTCAGGTAAAACAGGAGGATAGCCCAACATAGAAGGGACAAACAGTTCACTACCAGAATCAGCAGTACACCTCCACTTCAAGGACAAAGGGCACTCATTCAAAGATGAAGATGTACACATATTAGACAGATAAGTGGTTTGAGAGAGGGGTCAGGGAAGGCATTCATGTGAGTATTGAAAACCCCTCTCTCAACAGAGGTGGGGGGCTAAGGCACAGTCTGCCACTTACCGTATATACTCGAGTATAAGTCGACCCAAGTATAAGTCAAGGCCCCTAATTTAACCCCCCAAAACTGGGAAAATTAATTGACTGGAGTATAAGCCTAGGGTGGGAAATGCAGCAGGACCTGGCAGTTCCTACTTTGTGAGCTGGGGGAGTGGTGTGTGATGTTTAAATTTAGTCACTGATTCAAGTGCTTCGGTCAGTGGCTAAAAGTCATTTTAAACATTGTGTGCCGCTCCCCTGTGATGCAGATTGGGGTTCATGAGAAGCGGCATGCAATGTTTAAAATTACTTTTAGCCACAGTTGACTTGCCTCAGTGGCTAAAAGTATTGACCCAAATATAAGCCGAGGACCCCTTTTTTCAGCCCAAAATTAGGGAGGAAAAACTAGGCTTATACTCGAGTATATACAGATTTCAACAATACCCAGACAAATCAAAAATACTTCACGCCTTCACCACCAAGGCCATAGCTAATGACCCAAAATTTATGGGTTTCAGCATCTTAGGCCATTGTTCACCTGAAGGCCTATTGAGACTATTGTCTGCCTAACAAGCCCATTTAGGCCATTGTTCATCTTATGAGCCTATTTCAGACCAGGATGACATAAGGTCAAAGTGAACTATAAAATGGAGTGCTCGAAACTAGCTTTCTTCAGACTGACAAAGCTGTTTGGAAGAGCAGCAAAACATTTCAATCTCTCAAGAAAAATAAGTCCAGTTGACATGACTCAACTTCCAGATAAACTCAACTGGATGACTGAGAATCTTCACAGACATACTGAGGCCATATTAAAACTTAAATTCAGAACAGCAAACATGTTCTATATACTGTTGTTCAGATGTGTACTGGAGAGCAAAATATACCCAGCACAAATATTCCAGTAAAAAAGTACAGTAAATTACCAAATATTTTAGTCAATAGTAAACCCCATACTTCCCATATTGATCAAATAGTCTCTTGATTTCCTAGTTTTGTTGAGACTGCTAGATTGCAAGTCATCAATTAGGAGAATAATCCCTCAAAGTGTCATTACACCTTTTTTCCCTTTGAAGATATGGACTTACGTAACCTAACTACGGAAAGAGAAAAGAGTGGCTTTCTTAATAACAGTTCCTTCTGAATTCCCCTCTCACACTCACTGTCATTTAACGTTGTTCCCATAAACTTCACAGAGTTTTCTTAATAGGATATCATATCATTAGATTTTGAAACGGAACTGTTATGATAAACGGTGTGATTAAGACAATTAATAATGAATATCTAAGAGTAACTTATTTACCTGTTTTTTAATCAAATAGTCATCTGGATCTTCAGCTTTCATTTTTTCAATCTTTTCTTCTTGTTGTTTTGCTTCTTTTTCATACATAATCTTTTCTTTTGCCAATCTGCACAAAAAAGATAGAACAAACTGTGACTACTGGAATACAGAGACCAGCTGGCAGGGATGCATGACAGGCTGAGCCAGTGGGGAGAAGAGGCCGCATTTGGCCCCCGGGCCTGACTTTGGACATGCCTGTCCTAAGCTCTAGGTGATACCTTTATAGACAACAAATAAAATAACAAAATCATTGCAAGCTTTTATGGACAATATCCACTTCTTCAAAGCAAGAACCAAAAGTCCAAGCATGGCAAGATGTGGTTCGCCAGGAGGTTAATTTTAGATGTAAAGTCCTTGGCAGGTGATTTTCACTGGGCACATCTGTGTTTAATGAGGCAGGAAGGAGGAGTGCTGTGTAAAGTTTTATCTAAAGAAGAGGACTGGGTTTCACATACCAGTCCTTTAAAAACAGGGCACAGGTCATGCAGATATACACACCTCCTCTCCATGTGGCTCTTCTTCAAAACATACATTTTCCTCTTTGGCCAGAGAGAGGTTGGGTTGATGCAGAAATCCCATGTCCTCCATTTGGGGACTGGAGTATAATTTAGTAAATCCACTAGGTAGAACCAACTGGGATCAGATTACTGAATATTTGCTGTCTTGCTTTTGCTGGTGTTGAGAGTACATGTGCCTTCTTCTTGGTATGTGGGAAGGGGGACTCTTTCTTGATATCCTCGTAGTTCCAATTAAATAAAAAGGGGGAGCCATGTGGCCATTACAAAATGCAAATGCAGGAGTAGGCTACAGGTGATACCTTTGTAGGCCAATAATAATAATAATAAAATCATTGCATGATTTGAGGGGACAATATCCACTTCTTCAAAGCAAGTACTAAAAAGTGAGGCTCTTGTTTAAATGCTTTCAATATAAACTACTTGATCAGTGAAAATCCACTTGAAAAAAAGCAGCCATTGAACTATTTTAATACTGGGTAAATGGTACATCTTTATTTCAAATGCTGGGTGTCTGACTTTCTAAGCACTCTAATACCAATACCTATTTTTAAATAACACACTTATAAGGCTACATACATGACACCTGGTACGGTACCATGTACAGAGACCCATAAACAGCTGTGTTACCATTGTTCTTATATAATTTCATGCTATCTGCATAGAAATACTGTATTTATGGAAAAATATATTAAGAGAAGACTAGTTTTATTTACAAAACTTATTTATCAAGTGGTATTTTTATTTGTGTTGGTTCTGCAGTTGCATGGATTGAATGTTTCTTTGCTTGCTTGCTTGCTACCTTTTCCCTAAAAATGACCCAAAGCTGATCATGTTATTTTAAAAGATACAATATTAAACAGTATTTAAAACTAAACCATATTCTATAGAAATATCCTTTTTTAGGATAAAGGTGGCTTATAAATATTTTAAATAAATAAATAAATTTAAGTTGAAAATGTATTGCTTTCTTATACGGGAGCACATGCGTACATGCTTTCTGCTGAAAGGTTATTTATCAACTGTGTAAAAAGTAACAAATTTACTGAATTGGAAAGCCAATGCAGACAGCTCATATTGTTGACTAGCAGCTGGAACCTTTAAAGATCAGCTGCACTGCCAATCCAGTTGCTGAACTGACAATTCATCTCAGCTCTCATGAAGTACAGACTGTCCTGTAATGGAGTCCCACAGATCAAAGTACATCAAATTGTTTTATTTATTAATTTACATTTAAGGCAGTTTAAAACAGTTTAAGGCAGTATATGTGGACTTGCTACTAACATCTACCCCACTTTTTACCCTTACAACACCCCTGCAGGACAGGCTGAAAGAATGTGACTGACCTAAAATTACCTGTCCATTGCAAAGTTCAGTGGGGATTAGAACTCATACCTCTCAAATGCTAACCTTCCTCTCTAATCGCTAACTTTTCACGAGTAATGTTTGAGTTAAGAGACAACCCCTTGCCCAATCTTGATGGATTCCCCACAACATCTGAATAACACTAGCAGAAGCTTTACTTAAAGACAACCAACCTTATTTCCAAATTATGGCCTCCCCCCCTTTTTTTTTGGAGGAGTTATGCCAGACTAAATACTTCCACACACCTCCTCAGTTTTATATGGAAAGTTAAGGTGAGGATCAATATTCTAATGCTGACTTCTGGTTAAGTACAAGATGCAATTACTGGGCCACAGGATTCATTGATCCTGTTGCCAATAATCTGGTAATATAAAATGAGCAGAACCACAAAAGTAATATAATAGGCAGTTGTCTGTATGCATGCATACATAGCACTACAATTGTTTTTAAAATAAAAGTTCTTATTATAAGACATATTTCCCTTGAATAGTAACAGTAATTCCTACTAAGAGTGATTTCAACATCAACTTTTGGATGTCTTTAGCTCCAAATAATAAACACCTTCTTGGATTCTTCTTACCTGAAAGCTGTTGAACAAACAGCTACAACAATAAGCAGAATATCAAAATCAGATCCAGAACGTTTGAGAATGTTCTTGGAAACCCACTTACTGCATGAATTGGCTTAATTCAACTTTACTTTGATTTAATTTTGTCAGAAAGTTTTTTTAAAAACTGCAAACACACACTGTGATTGTGCCAAATTTAAAGACCAAA
>JAHTLZ010000240.1:12250175-12292675 GCA_023846285.1 Phrynocephalus versicolor | reverse complement strand
TATTGGTGATGGTCTTTCTGCATGTATTCTGAAGTTGTTTTTACTGTATTCTTCAAGCTACAAGCCTCTACATTTCAACATAAAGGGAGTGTAAGTCTTTAAATTTCTTATTCATGACCTGGGTAGGATGATCATCTTTTTATTTTAAAAACTCTTGAGACAGAACTGAGTGCACGAGGATGCATAGTGCTCCCTTCCAAGGGTTAGAAAACTTGGAAACAGATAATCTACAGTGCCACCAAACATGCTTTCTCAACTAGTCCACAAATTGTGGTGTTTGGTGTCATTTAAAGTGCCCATCTCTAGACAGATGATGAACGTTCCAAGAAGTGGCCTACAGAGATATTCAGGCTCAGCTACAAACTGGCAAAAGGGTCCACATATACCAAGGCAGTTAAAAACATGCAGTATTGATCGAATATATCCTTCAAAATAGTTCCAGATACCCCAATTGTTATCTTATACCAGGGCTGTCTAACTCTGAACAGCCCACGGTCTACCTCCAGCTCCCCAATGTCCCTGCGGTCTACTTTTCTCTCCCAAACGGCCCTGCGGTCTCCTTTAATCTCTACCAAAGGCCCCGTAGTGTATTTACAGGAGTGCACCTGTGCACATGTGCATGTGCGCACACTTCACCAGTGCTCCAGATTAGGACTCCTACAGAGGATCTGAGCAGGGGGCATGGCAGTGGAAGGGAAGGGAACATATCCAGACCAAACATCTGGGCAGGCGGATGGGTGGGAAAAAACTGTTTTTCTTCGAACACGCCGCCGCTGGCAGCAGATTGGGAGTAGAGATGGGCACGACTTAGCGGTATTCCCGTTTCCGTTTCCGTTACTCGGTTCCGTTACTCTACGGAAACGGTAACGGGAATTACTCCGCCAGAATTCGAGCTCGAACCGACGAACGAACAATTTTGGTCTGATTTGTCGTGCTCGTTACTTGCATCGCGCGATGCCACACGGCACAGAAAAAAAGTTTTTAAAAGTTAAAAAAACCCCGGTTCCCGGCCAAAAAGCAGGCGGAAAAATGCCTGCCATGCCTCAGGGCACCTACCGGAGGGATGGTTTGTTTCTGGAGGGGGGGTCCCGGCCTCCCCCCCTCCGTCCTGGGCTGCTCTGGTCTGGTGGGACTCGCCGCAGGCTCGCAGCCAGCAAAAAGCCCAGTCTCGCCGCCGGCCGCCAAAGCGCAAGCAAGCGGCACGGTCGGCACAGGAAAAAACTTTTAAACTCTCCCGGGTCTCCCCCCACCCGTCACTAGTCTAACCCTAGCCCTTGCACTAACCCACCTTAACCCTAAGCCAGATCTACTTGCATTGCACTACACGCAAGTACGATTCCCTTCTTTGTGGGACATGGCAGGTGCGACCCAGTCCTTGACGGAGGGTCGTACCAGTGGACTGGTCTGACTGTCTGCAATAGTGGTATGCATATCCATATGGCTATGCATGCCATTTTGCAGCAGCAGGTGAGGAGCGGAGACCCCCATGTTGAGGGGTCTCTTGGAGCCTGCTGCTTCCCCTTCCTAGTGGGTGAGGATAGGAGGCACCCACGGGTGCCTCCAGGAGCCCGCTTTCCCTTCCTAGCGGGCCAGAGGAGGCACCCACCCCACAGAGGTGCCTCCAGGAGCCCGCTACCCCCCAAAAAAACAGTACTAACGAAAACGGAAAACGAAAAAACGAATCGACTAATTTTTGCGATTTTTCGCGAAAAACGGAAACGAGCCGAAACGGAACCGGCCTGACTAACGACAACTCGAAAAAATTTTTTTGCAAGTCGTGCCCATCTCTAATTGTGAGTCTGGCAGCAACCTGGCGGGCTACTTCAAACAGCCCTGCAGGCTACCGGTTGCCCGCGGCTGACGCATTGAGCAGGCCTGTCTTATATGGTGGAGGTATATAGCATGCCCAGTCATCAGACCATCACAAGGGTGCAGCTATCAGGAAATCCTACAAACTTGTACCACCATTGGTGACGGCACACCTTTATTTGTACAGAACTAAGGAGCAAAGGCCTCTCATTCTTGCGACTGTTACCAGAGGATTATATTGTGCAAAAAAACAAACAAACAAAAAAACAGTTTGCCACTACCTGGGCACTTTGACTTCATAAGGTATTTGACAATGGTTGCAGGAAAATCTGTCAATTGTCTTGTTCCCCACCTACAAAACTCTCGTAAAGCAACAAATAATATTAATAAAATTATTTAACATTACAAACAAACCTAAGGCACAAATTCTGCCTTGCTTCACTTCATTCAAAAAAGCAGTTTGTGGTGACTGGTAGGAACAATCAAAACAGAGTAGCAGAATATTAAACAGCTGTTTATACAATCACTGGATATTCAGGAAACAGTGTTCATTTATCTGGCATAATCATTCTATAAATCTCAATTATAAACCAATGAAGACATATTTCAAATATCTCAACATGGCTAACTCACCCATTTTGGTAGTGGAGCAGCTCATCAAACTGATCACTCAAAGCTTTACACAGAGACTTTACTAAATGTGGAAAGCTCAGACCTTATATTGCAATGATACCAATTATCTGCATTTTGGCTAGCAGACACAATTTCCCCTTCTCCTAATTTTTCTTCCAGTCCTTCTTTGTTTATCACTGTTGCTAATGTCTTGTTATTAATTCTGTCTAATTTCAGCGTTCAAAAATGTTATAATCTATCTTCCATAGCCTTGCATTTTTCTTTTTCCTATATATTTTAGTCTGTTTTATTTTCTCCTATAACAGGCCCGCCCCTCCCTCCCCCTCCTTCACCCCATTAAAAAAAAAAAAATCTTCCGCCAATACTGACACCGCCAGGAAGCTTGAGGGGCTGGGTGGGCCGGCCGGCCGGTGAGCAGACGCTTGTGGGGTGGGTGGGCAAGGGGGCGGGCCACCAGCAGCACCACTGCCGGGTAACTTGTGGGGCTGGGCGCACCCACGGGGATGGCTCATGGGCAGGCCGCCGCCACCGGCATAGCCGGGAACATTGTGAGGTTGGGCGCATGCGTGGTCAGTGGGTGGGGCTTATGTATCAGTGGGTGGGGCTTGCAGCGGGGTGGCAGAGTCAGGGAGCAACCGGCCCCTGACACATTCTCAGCCACCAAATCTGGCCCTCCTTACAAAAAGTTTGGGCACCCCTGTCCTATAACCAGTAAAAAAACATGCTGGGTATATTTCTGTTCCCAGCTCCTTTGTTAAACAGTTTAAAAATACTGGTTATGATCTTGAGATGTGGACAAAGACATGGCTTTTACTCCACATGTTGAATTTCAGCAAACTCTCCCCTCTGCTTAAAATGTTGATGTAGCAGTACCTATTAATAGGACATTTAATCTGAAATACAGATGTTCAAACCAGTTTATGCAATCACAACATCAAAATCCAGATATGCTAGTCCTGCTATTCAGGTTCCGATATAATAGGAACAACTATGATTATAAATAGAAAAGGGGGGGTGAGAAGAACTAGGGCCAGACAATTGGTGACTGTCCCCCGTTCTGATCCCTCAGTACACCACCATGTGTCAGGGAGCCATTCCATCTATCGTTCCAACCTGTCCTGTCTACAGATATGAAGGCCCAGAAAAAAACCCAGAAAAAAAGAACAGCTCATCTAAGTCCAAGAGGGTGCTGGCATGGTTAACGAGTGGAGTTAGAGAGGCTCTAAAGCACAAGGAGAGGACTTTCCGTAAATGGAAATCCTCCCCAAATGAGAAAAATAAAAACGAACACAAACTCTGGCAAAAGAAATGTAAGAAGATCTAAGAGAGTCAAAGAAAGACTTTCAGGAATGTATGGCTAGCAATATAAAGGGAAATAATCAGGGCTGTGGAGTCGGTAGATAAAGGTTCCGACTCTGACTCCAACTTCTAAGTTTTTTTTTGTACTTCCGACTCCGACTCCTCTGTACTGTATTAATATACGAATTTGGTGTGCTGATCTGCTGCTGAAGATAGGGCAGTGGGAGGATCCAGGAAGGGGCATTAATTATAAAACATAATTTCCCTAGTAGAATCCCATAGTCATGTTTAAAGTTTAAGCTAACAATCGGAGTTTACAAGTTTTTATAGCCTTAGCTGAATGAAAGCAGTTTTTCCAATGGTTTACAGCTTCAGTTTTGAACTACTGACCCTCCATTCCCTTCACTTATACAAGTGTCTCTAGTTCTGCAAAAAACATATTTACTTAATCCCTTATCATTGAGAGGCTAGGTTACCCATGGGCGCTGTGTAACAGCAGAACACAACACTATGGAAAGTATAAGTATTGCCACTCCTAATTGTGTGTTGCGTGCCATATAGTGAAGCACATGAAAAGCATGCTTCTTCACAGTCACTTAACGTGTTCGTTTTGCGGTTACGTGAGGTACTGCATGCATTGGTCTTTATTCTTACAGTAGAAAAGTCATTAATTATAACTTTTTGTCAACTGGGACATTTAAACTTGCTTTTTTTTAAAAAATTCCAATCTAAATTTAGTCGACGTCGGAGTTGGAGTTGGTGCATTGTTTGCCGACTCCAGGTACCCAAAATTTCCTCCGACTCCGACTCCAACTCTACAGCCCTGGAAATAATAAAAGCTCATTTAAATATGTTAGAAGTAGAAAACCTGCCAGAGAACCAGTTGGCCCTCTGGATGGTAAGGGAGGACAAGGGGAGGTAAAGGAGGACTTGGAAATTGCAGAGAAAATAAATGACAATGCATCTGTCTTCATGACAGAAGACCTTGGGCAGATTCCGCTGCCCAAACAGCCCCTCTTGACTGAAGAATTACTGGTAAATCAAATACAGGTGAAAAGAGAGGATGTTTTAGGTTTAATTGATAAATTGAAGATCAGATTGGAGACAGGGATAAGAAGTGAGGTGGCCAAGTTTGCGGACGACACAAAACTTTTCTGTGTGGTAAAAAAACAGAGAAAATTGTGAAGAGCTCCAGAAGGATCTCTCCAAACTGGGGGAATGGGCTGCGAAACAGCAAATGTGTTTCAATGTAAGAAAATGTAAAGTAATGCATATTGGGGCAAAAAATCAAAACTTTATCTATCAACTCATGGACTCTGAGCTATCTGTGACAGATTAGGAAAGAGATCTTGGTGTGCTGGTGGACAGCTCAATGAAGGTGTCTACCCAGTGTGTGGCAGCGGTGAAGAAGGCCAATTCCATGCTAGGGATTATCAAAAAGGGGATTGAAAATAAAATAGTCAACATTATAATGCCATTGTACAAAATGATAGTAAGGCCGCACCTGGAGTATTGTGTACAATTCTGGTCACCACATCTCAACAAAGACATAGTGGAACTGGAAAAGGTGCAGAAGAAAGCAACTAAAATGGGCTGGGAGACCTCCCTTATGAGGAAAGGCTAAAACATTTGGGGCTCTTTAATCTAGAAAAAAGGTGTGCGGGGGGTATGACTGAGACGTACAAAATAATGCAGGGCATGAGTAAAGTGGATAGAGGGAAGCTCTTCTCCCTCTCACAAAATACCAGAACTAGGGGACATCCACTCAAATTGGGGGTTGGGAGATGAGAACAGACAAAAGAAAATATTTTTACCCAGCAGGTTTTGAGTCTGTAGAACTCCCTGCCACAGAATGGGGTGATGGCATCTGGCCTGGATGTCTTCAAAAGGGGACTGGACAGATTCCTGGAGGAAAAGTCCATCACAGGTTACAAACCATGATGGAGATGTGTAACCTCCAGACTTAAAACCAGGGTACTTCAAGGGCCAGATGCAGGGGAGTGGTATCAGGAGACAGATATTTAGTCTTGTGTGCTCCCAGACACATCTGGTGGAGCCACTGAGAGATACAGGAAGCTGGACTAAATGGGCCTTTGGCCTGATCCAGCATGGTTCTTCTTATGTGTTTTTTCTCTCCGCTTTTATTCTCATTCTGTTATTGTAAACCGCCCGGAGTTCTGGTTAGAAGACGGGTGGTATATAAATATATAAATAAATCAAAATAAATAAATAAAATACAGTTTGAATGTACCCACAATGACAGAACTCTGGTTCAATTAAGCTGGGTAAGTAAGTGAGAATATGAAAGAAAACATACATAGATGTGTCCCATCATCCTTATACTTATTTTGATGGGAAACAACTGCAAGGATAAGACACACATGGAACCACAAATAACCAAGAGAATAAAATTACCAACCTGACTATACACATACTGATGTTAGTCATTTGCTGCATGCTATGTCCTGCAAGAACAAACTTTTCGACGGTTTATAAAAGTGTCCTGGTTTTTTCTCATTCAACAAAGCTCCACTCACTACACTTGCGCTGAAAAAAGAAATCCAGCCTTCCTGACTAGATTTGGGTTGCACCAAACTTCAGAAGGCCTGGCTGAACATCCCAGCTCCACATGAAGGTGGAATGTGAAGTTGGTCTGGCATGTTTTGCAATGGGCAAATGAGATACTGAAAACATTCCCAGCAGGCCACTACCAAAAAGTACTCCAGCCTTTCCCTCTGGCTCTAGACATCAACGTCTAGATGTCTAGGGCAGTTGTAGTGAAATTTTGGCACTCCAGATGTTTTGTACCACAATTCTCAGAATTCCAAGCATGTATCGATAAAAGGAATGTGGGAGTTGTGGACCAAAACATCTGGAGTGCCAAAGGTTTGTCACCACTGGTCTAGGGGGACTATTTGTCCCTAGCATGGAAGATCCATCGAGTGTGATAGGAAGGTTCTGAATAGGAAAGGCAATGTTCAAGCAGCAACAAGTTCTCAATGTATACCACAGTTAAATTAGGCCAACCCTTTCTTCACTAATATAACTGCTAATCACTGCTGGGGACCATGCATTTACAAGCTTCAGCAAAAAAGAACCTGCTCATATTCTATTAAAACTCTTATGTGCCAACTCCCACCAACTTTAACCAGACACACTATTTAAATCACTGTTCAGAAAGTCTGAATAGTGTGAAGTCCATTCTTGCTTGTTACAACCTTATTAGATACTTTTCACAGTCTCCCTGTTCAAATTGACTTCATCTCCATTAATCCTTTGATCACTGACACTTTCAATGGACGTGGAAATGAAGTCAGGTTGGGAAAAAACACTGTGAAATATATATATATATATTAAAGTTCTAGCAAGCAGATATCCACTTTTTGGATAATATGTGCAGAAAGCACATAATTAAGTCCAGATCCACTCTGACCCTTGCTCAAAACAAGATTTTCTGAGAGAGCAGTAAGGACTTGAATTTGTCCACACAAAGTTGCAGAGACAAGCTAGGTAATCTGCATCACTCAAGGAAACTACTAAAAGCAGACCCAGAAATTTTAATTCCAATAATTTTAACTGTGATTAATGCCAGGAGGGAAAACAATATATTCACATGGCTGGTTTGGTCTCTTATTTTTCATTTCCCTATATTGCTGCGAACAAGTACTTATCCTTCAAGACACAAGTACAGAATGAGAACTGCATATTTTCCTGACATCTACTGGACTGAGCATTGGAGGGCAGAGGGCTGACAGAAAAATCAACCTAAATAATCTATAGAAGCCCCTGGAGCCTCATAAAATTGAAGGCCCAGTAAAAGAATTGATGAACTTTATTTATTAGACTTTAAAATATGTGAAGATAATCTGTTTCATAATATAAAATTAAAACTTATCACTCTTACTCTATAATTAGATTTCTGAGTGAGAACACATTTTAAATTAAAACTACAATTACACAGGGATTTTAACAGCATTTTGAGAATATCTTAAAAATGTGATATAAAATAACTTAAAAATTCAATTTACATAAACATTTGCTATTTCATTTTTAAAAACAGATTATTTTTATCTACTTTGTGACTCCAATTATCTCTTTTTAACCTTTCAACATGCCTGATATAACTGTGGACACTGAGTGTTTCTCCAAAAGCCCACTTTCCTGCCCGCTAATTTACTGTAACTGGTAGGTATAACAGAATGCCAGCAAACATGTATAAATCACCTTCTCAGGAAAAAGTAGGAATTCATCCTAGTTAGACTAAGGCTCTTTTACAGGGTGGTTAAGAGGATGCAAAATGCAAAAAAATGAGAACCACTGGTCTAGGCAATGTCTGTTTCTTGAACAGCCCACATTACACAAGAAATATTTGTTTTGATTTATTTATTATAAACATTTATTATTACATGCATTAAAATTATAGGCATTTGTACAGTCTTTCAATCAAATTCTAAAGGTGGCTTACAGAGAAAGAAGGCATACATCTAGAGTCCATCTGCTCCTGGCCTTCCCACAGCATTATAGTAGACTGCAATATCACTATAAGAAAATCTGTCAAGAAAAGCTGATGGATCTCTATCCAAATCACTACACCTATTCTTTCCAGTTAAATGAATTATTTAGTGGGAGACACACAAACTACCCACATCAATATTCCACATACCTCGTATGGTTACCACAAAGAATAAAAGAGAAAACAACACTGCACATCCCTTCACAACATCCCAAATAAACTGATTTATACTTCCCTTACCTTTAAAGTGTTATATTCTTCTGTGTATGTCCAGCTGCTTGTAAACATTATGTGCATATTTTAAGAACGGCACCAGTGATAAGTCAAGCATTGTACTTTTATTGCAATTTATCGTCTTCTTTTTAAGTCCTAGCAAGTCTGTTCCTCTTCCTATTCTGTCATTAGGGTCAAAGTACCCGTTTTGATAGGACAAATATTCTGAATATGCCAATATTAACTGCTGGAAAAATATACAGAGAAATGTCTTCTGGTACCCTACCACCACCTGCAAAGATCAACTAGACTAGGCAAATGTATTCAATTACCACCGGGTAGTTATACATTCCCAAAATGAAAGCAAGCCAGTCTTTCCATTATTTATTTATATTTAGATTTAACTGGAGATTTATAACAGCGTAATTAAAGTTCCTATAGCAAAATTTTCAGGCTAGTTAAACAGGGACTGTGATTATGGTAATCTATAGCTAATCCAAATTGGGTTTTAACACATTATAAACTGTAGAAGATACTTTCACTAATCTTCCTAATATTCAGAAGGTTTTGTCTTAGACTGTGTTCAGAATCCTTTTGTGTTACAGCATTAGCAAAAAATTAGTTGCACTCTTTGAAATGAACTTCTCAAGTTAATACAAGGAAAATATTGAAAACAATTCCCCCCCCCCACTGTACAACTGGTTGTGCAAAATAGAGCATATATATACATACATACACAGTCCTTCATACTACCACTCAAGGTGGATTGATTTAAATCCAATTTATTTAAGTTAAAAATGAAATTTCTGACCACTTAAATTTGAAAAAATAATTTTAAAAAATTAATTATTATTTAAATCAATCTGATTTTAAAAAATCATTGATTTTTATTCACACTGCCATTATTTGTAGTATCTTCACTTCAATAATGCTGTGCTGGATCTAGAACAATTATACAATGGTACCTTGACTTACAGTTGCTTTGATAACCAAATGATTCGACTTACGAATGGTGCTCTCTGCTCCGCATGACAGCTGACTTTGACAGGTCCAACCTGTCAAAGTCACCTGTCATGGGGAGAGAGAGCAGAGCTCGCTGCCCATCGCCACCTCCTCCTTCTTCTTGGTTGCTTCCATCTCTGCAAAACTTCAGGCAGCCCAGGTGCCTTGTAAGGGAAGCGCTTATCTCCAGGACAGAGGTAAACACTTTCCTTGCAAGGTGCCCAGGCTAGGTGAAGATTGCACGGACCATGAATCTTCGCCCAGCCCCAGAGGCTGGCAAGGGAATTGGCGGTGGTGATCCGCCGTTGCCACTTGTCTTCCAAACCGCCCAGGCTGGGCAAACATGCATCTACCCCAGGAGATTTTCCCGCAGTGTGGGCAGATTGGAAAGGAGGCACAGAACAGATTAATTTATTTTCAATGCATTCCTATGGGACACCGCTGTTTGACTTACGACTTGATCGACTTCCGAAGAGGCCTTCGGAACTGATTAATGTTGTACGTCGAGGTACCACTGTAGCCTCCCAATCTGAAAAGACTGCTAATGTTTGCAGACCCAAGGCCAGTTATGCAAAAGACTTGATACAAAACCGACATGAAAACAGTAACATTCAGGAACCAGTAGCAAAATGCTTCATCCTCTCTGGACCTTCAATCTCTGAACATAATTGTGTCAATTTTTAAGGGGAGGGAGAAGAACTGCAAATACATATTTCAAAGGGAAACAGATGGATAAGAGTGCATTAAGAGGTTCAAGGCTAACCCTATTAGCTTCAACAAAGACAGAGCATTTTTTATCTCGCTACATACATTCATCAGCTCATTTATACACCTTTGTCTAGAAACATACACTATTTTTTTCAACAGGACTAAACAAGACACTCTGGTAGGCAGAAACCATTCCTTTAACATCACAGAAGATAATTAACTTGTGTAAATGACCTTAATATTACCAAGACGTCTGTACTAACTGGTGTTTGCAATTTTATGACCAGTTTTAATAATACAATTGTCATATTCTACATTTGATTTCATTCTTTCCCCTTAACCAAAACCAGTCTGCATAAATATAGGTGTTTTGCACTTCTTGCATTTGAAGAAGTGGACTATGTCCATAAACATTCATGACAAATAAAACTTGTCAGGACAAGACTACATGTTAACTTTTCCACTTTATTAACTTTGCCATTTTTAAAGGAGTAAAAGAAGTGAGGAAAATGGAAGATCAAAAGGGACTCTGGAAGAAGCTGACACTTTTAAGTCGGCCTGCATGCAATGACCATTACCCCAGCTTTTTAGTCTGCTGCAAAGATGGGCTGGTTTGCTCCTTTAATGGTGATCCCTTGACATAACTGCTGGAGTGAACCAACCTGTCCCGAGAACATTCCTACCTGCATCTTTCAAGGTCTTCTCCTTTACTGGTATGGATAGGGTCACACTGTTTTGGTTCATTTCTAGTACAGTACATGCAGGAAGTAGTTAAATCTTTTTAGACTGCTGTATATTGAAACAGTGGATTCAACTAGAGACACGCTCTTAACCCAATCTTTAAGATAAATCACAAAAAGGAAGGAAGGAAAAGAGTTGTCTCCTCCCACTTCCGGGAGGAAATTTTTAATTAAAAAAAATACAAGTGATGTAGCACATCAGCACTTCCCTAGTACAAGGCTAAAGAAAAACACCCTTCTTCTGCTCTGCCACTGGGAACAGGAAGTGTTCAATTGCCAGTATCTTTAGATGCTTGTCTTTTTAAGCCCCTTTTCAATATGTAACTGTCAACAGAAGGAGCTGTGCCAAACTCATCACTTGAGGTGATGCAAGGATCACACCAAATAGCTTACTACACCTCTCCATGACCTCTGCCAAGTGGCAACCTTATTTATTCCAATCCAACCTTCTCCAATGAGCCCATGTAGACAAGCCCTTTGTTTCCAATTTCATCCTTGTCTATACTTTCATCACATAGAATTAAAGGTATACTGTCCTAACAATACAAAGATTTTTTTGGTTTTTGTTTAAAGAGTATTTTTGTTAGACTGTAATAAGAATGCTGCTCATGGCAAAATACAATCTATTTCTAAAGGTGTAATTAATGCACAGATTGTAGCTAGCTTACTGTTGAACTGAGTGATCAAGTTATATATATTTTTTAAAATGCACATCTCTAGTTTTTGCTCTAACACTAGCAATTCCTTATAAAATCTGTGACATGATTCACACATCTAAGTCTCACATACCAGTATTTTTATTTAGGCATTATATTAACTAGGCTTTAATACCTGTAATCTAGTCAGTTATCTCAAAGTCGAAGGCTGTGAACCAGAACCTCATATGCACAACAATCTACTGCCAAGTATGGCAGATGGAGCTCTGTAAGCAGTTTATTCCCCCTTCATAGCTGGCAACAAAGAAGTTCACCTCCTGCACACAGGGCTGCGTGGATGGAGCATATAGCTAACCTAGGCAGCATGTGTGCCATTTTACTTTAAACAAACTGAGATATATTCCAATATTAGGCAGTCAATTTAAAAAAATAAATAAGAGGTAAGCAAGCCACAGCTGTTTAGTTCTACATTTTTCTATATAAAATCTCATAGCCGCAAGATATAATGTTACAGTATATATAATTTGAATATCAAGTTCTATTCTAAATATAGTTCTCATAGACACCTATTGGACTACATCAAATCTATGCCAGGAAGAAAAGCTACAGTCTCCATTTTGTCTTTCAGGGAAAAATCATTTCTTAATTTCATAAATTATTCTAAAGATCAATCAACTATAGATCATTTCATACATTGAACAAATGACTACTGTACTCCATTTAAGTGCAGCCTGATGTCCTGCTAAGTTCAGTGGGACTTACTCTCAGGTATTACAGCCTTAATGTTAATTTATTTGCAATGTTCAAAGTAATCTGCAAGAAAAAGTTTCAGGCAATAAATCAAATAATATGTATCATTTCCTTGAGATATAATATCACAAGCAAAACGGTTCAGAACAGATATGAACACAACCATAACTATATGGCTTATAATTAAAACATTAAATCAATTAGGAAAATCACTAATTGCACAAAATTTGCATAAAATTTGCTATTGCAACGAACAGACATTCTGAACAAAAATCAGAATTTCCTGCAGAAAAAAAGAAAACAATTGGTTTACGAATCCAAGAATTAATTGATTGGAAGGCTTGGAAGATAATCAATTTATATTCTGAACAAGGTACATGAAAATCTAGTCCCAGGGACTGTCAGTTTGATCATTCAAGTATTTAGAAATTTTATAATTTAAACATTAAAAATACTCCATCATTAAAATCCAGCAGTGCATAAAAATCTATTAATTTGTCAAATGTAAATTACTTATCTGACTAACATCCAATGTAAGATGATCTTCAGCTTTTGAATAATGGGTTGTTTAAATACAAAGAAAGCAAAACCTTATAGGTTAAGTAGCAGGCAGAAGATAGTACACACCATTTTTGTCTGAGGATAGTTAAATCACAAGTTTTTCTATTATGTCTACAGGAAAACATTGCTCTGCCTTCTATACCCATCTTACCAAAACAACAAAATTTTCTGTGAAAACAATTTTAAAAACCCAGTAACGCAATCTACAACAATTACTAAAATCTTTTGCTTTGTTGAGCCAAAGGCAGAACATTCTACTGTTCCTACCTAGCAATTAACAAGTCCCTGTTGGGATTCTCAAATGCACAACAAGCCAGTAAAAAGTGGATCCTCTACAATCCCAGCAGGAACTTGTTGACTGCAGCTGGAAATGATTGGATGTCATGCCTTCTGTGTGACAACAAGATTTCAGACAAAATAAGAGAAACCTCACAAAAGCTTGCAGCTGAGGTAATACCAAATTGTAAAAAATCCCTTCAATAAAAAACAACTCAGTAACCTTAAAAGGTAAATTATGATCAACACCAAGAGCACTTCCCAATACCACAATTGAAACGGAGACTATAGGTGAGGCACAGGGAACTTATGGTTCACCAGCTTTTTATCTAGGCCCCTCCTTTGCTCTCAGTAAGGAAAAGATCTCACCTCCATTTGCCCATGAATGTTGTCCCTGGCAGCAATGGTGGTGTAGTCTGGAGAGGAAACTACTTATTCATTTCTGCTTCTTTGTAAGCTTTGTCAGGAAAACTTGTCCCATTTCCTGAAAAGGTGTATTATTTCAAATACTGTCTGGAAGCATTGCTCAGAAATTCATCCCTACTTACTTGCGAGCAGACGTACAGGCTCGCCTTGCTTAAAATCATTAAGAATCCCATCTGATCCTATGCACTAACAGCCACAGTTCCCAATCCTATCTACAGGTGGGAATTCAACATTGAAATGAAAAAGTATCCCTACCTGCTACCGATGGAAAATCTTCTGTACTGGTACAATCAACTGATACTAATATGGAGCAGAAACAGCAAACTTGCAGCCTGGGCCAGAATTGGACCAGGAGAAGGATTTTTTTAAAATGCCATAATGGCTTTCAAGAGGAACAAAATGGTCTTCGCCGGTCAGTTTCTACCTCCATCACACACCTGTCAGCTTGCTCTGGTTGATGTTTCCATATCAGTTAATATTTATATACTAGAGCAGTGTTGGTGAACCTATGGCACAGGTGCCAAGGGTGGCACTCGGAGCCCTTTTTGTGGGCACCCGACATTGCCCCTTCACAGCCACCTGTGTATTCAGGTTAAATTGCTGTATTGGCACTTTGCGGAAAATTTAGTGGGTTTTGAATCACAGTTTGGGCACTTGGTCTCTAAAAGGTTTGCCATCACTGTACTAGAGAAAGCAAGTGGATTTGCAACCTATGGAGAAATGATTTGGCCTCTCACTTTTTCTTTTAAACTGTCCCTACGGAAAATCCATTGACAAGCCCTGTTTTGACACATGCTGGGTGTTGTTTAAAAATTCTGTCTAGCTAATTTCCTGGGGGAAAAGGATTTTCAGATGAATAAGCTATTAGATGCATATCACAAGAAAGAGTCAAAATTACATAAGGGCACATATATCAAAACAGAGTCAAGCATCACATTAAAATCCGAGTGCCACACAGCTTTTTATATTTTTACTTGGAATCACAGAATCATAGAGTTGGAAGAGACCGCAATGGTCATCCAGTGCAACCCCCTGCCATGCAGGAACCCCCACCACAGTACTTCCAACAGATGGCCATCCAGCCTCTGCTTAAAAACCACCAAAGAAGGAGACTCGACCACCCTCTGTGGCAGCATATTTCATTGCCAAACAGCTCTAACCATCAGGAAGTTCTTCCTATTGCTTCCAGACCTTTAACTGTCTTGGTCGCCCTCCTCTGGACCCACTCAAGGTTGTCAACATCCTTTTTAGCAGATAATAACTAACTAGCAGGTAATATTTTTATTCTGGCTTTTAAATGACTGTGGAGGTGTACATCTCTTCCATGGGGATGGAGACCACAAAAGACACCTCTGTGCAATCCATCATGTCCAAGGAAAGTCAGAAGTACCTTCTATCTCAACAAATAATAATGTTTGATGCAAAACTATATACAAATTATTGCAAAATTTGTCTCTTCATCTCAATTCATACTGGCTGCAAGAAAAAAGAGGGGGATTTGCTTAAATTCAGGTTCTTAAAGGTGCAACAAAGGCAGTCAAACCCAGCTGTTCTAACGTCCCACACCATTCAAAAATAACTATTTTGCCTTCTTCTAATGTCTTTGTCCAACTCGCACACCTTTTAAAACTGTCTCTCTGTACCAGTGGTGTAGCTGGGTCAAAATTCATGTTTCCATTTCCTCCTTCCATCTTGTTGCCTCTGGCTCTTTCATATCTCCCTCCAGGCAGAAAACTCTATCACAGACTTTTCCCCACTCTCTGCCATTTCAAACATTTCAAATTCAGTTCTGCGATTTCTGCCTCTCTCCTCCAAAGTGGCCATGGAGTCAAGATGATATCCCAGAGGGGGCATCCATCCACCCATCATTTGATCATGCTGGGGACCTGCCATGGCCCATAAGAACATTAAGACAGAATCCTTCTGTAACCCACCTACAATGATCCAATGGGTTTTTAAAGGCTAAAATTCAAAAACTGCCAACAGGCCATCTGAGACTTGCCATTGTGGCTATTCCTAAACAATAGGAATGTGTCAGAACGACAGGCAAAACAACAAACTTAGGAAGATTTCACAGTTTTGGAAACGTAAGTTCTAAATGGGCTGCTTTACCAAAAATCAATATACTTCTCCCATAGGTTCATGATGCAAAATTCTATAATCAAGGCTTGTAGATTTGTAATTATGGTATGCCAGCTACATTTAAACAAGAGTGTTAAAAGATTGTTAAAGTTAAACTAACACAATTGCAATGTGAATTGTCTTCGTCTCATTCTAATCTACTGTTGTCACTTTCATTTAATCAGAGGGTAACTATGGGCAAACATCAGTGCTATTTTCACATGCCCTAACATACTGTGTCCACAGCAGTTTTCAAAGTGTGAAGGTTCGTCTTCCACACACCGGGGTTCCAAGGAGAAATAAATATTGTCCATTCTTTCAGTAACGTTTTCTAATAAACTTTTATTAACAAAATTAAACTCTTGAGATTATGTATTTGTTTCTGTGGCTTGTTCGTTACTTATAACAATAACATCTGACAGAAGAGGGTTGCCAACAGGGCTCAAACTTGGAGGATTAAATCTCTCTTCAGAAACAGTCATTAATGAGGCGTTGAGTGGTGAGCCCACTGTGCCAATGGATTCTCTCTGTCTCTCTCGGCACCGGTCTGGCCCTTCCTCTCTTCGCCAAGACACTGGCTGGCCATTGCAGTGGTTTCACATCCACCACCCAGGTCCAGTCTTTTTCCACCTGAACCTCAAAGATCCCTTCCTTGTCATCCCGTCTCAACGTCTGAGTACTAACGTCTTTCCGCCACTGTTTTCCCTCCTCCTTCTCGCGCGCTCCTCTCCAATCTTCCCCCTCGCGCTCCCCTCTCATGCCCCAGCTGTCATCTGTCACTCTAAACCCTTCAAAGTTAACACTCTCACTTCCTACCCAAAAGACCTCCTTTTCTTTCCCTACACTCTGTTCTGGTTTGCCTCCACCTTCCGCTCCTTTCTCTATGTTAACATCTTCAGACTCCTCCTGTAGCTCTTTCCTCTCTTCACTGTCAGAGAGCGCACACTCAACCTTCTCTTCCTTCAGCTCTCCTTTCTCACACAAAGCCAGTGATTTTGAAATAGCTTTAAAAAGACACACTTGTTCTTTATAGTGTCCAGAAAAGAACTTTCTAAATATAGCAGATTCAAAATGATTAAGCCATCCTTATGTTAGAAAAGCAAACCATAAATGCAGATATTTTAGCAATATAGGTATTATTTAACAAAGAAGGATGTATCATTCAATCACATTTTAGCCTCTGCACAGCTGATTTACAATTGTCCATACAAAAGTGTAACGTTCAGTTCACTTATGAGGGTGGGAGAAGAATAATCTTGCTAGAGAGCAGACAGTTGTACTGGGAAGGGAAGCGGTAAATAAGAACTCACTGACGTACACTGAAAGGGGAATATAATACAATATAATCTTAGAAACACCCAAAGCTGAGTGAAATAAAATATTTCTGCATGTCATAACCAAGATGGCCTCTGGGATTTACTCAGCATACAAAATCATCAGTGTTCACCAGTGAAATGTCTGGCAAGTAAGAGCAGACCTTATTTGAGTGGGCAGTTGAAAAAACTGATCATGGGGATATCACTTTTGAAGATTTGCACTGAAGGGGCAAGGGCAGCATGTCCAAACTTCAGCCCTCCAGATGTTTTGGACCACAACTCCCACAGTCCTTTGCCATTGGAAATACAGGCTTGGAATTCTGAGAGTTGTGTTCCAAAACATCAGGAGGGCCGAAGTTTGGACATGCCTGATTTCTGAAATGCTAACTTTATAACCTGAATTCTAGAACTTCAGTTTGAGTATGGATTGTGAAACTGAAAGTCAAAGACCTGATTCCATCTTTTAAAACATATTATCAACAAATGTGGACAGGGATATGTTAGGTCTGTTATCAGTACTAATCCCTTCTTAATCATGGTGAGGAACATGGCTAAAGAGCAGCCCCTTCATTATTTGTGAAAGCTCACTACAAAAGTTGCGACACTACAAATTAGACATGCAGCTGTGGTAGAGAAGCTCCATAAATGGCACAGCCTTTTAGCTTCAGACCACTAAGAACCAAGAATAGAGGTACAGATGTAATCAAAAGTATTCAACTCCTAGAGAAAAGGAAGCACAGGTATCCAATGTTTTAGGGAAATGATAAAACCACCTACTGTAATTGTGTGTGTGCGTGTGTTGTGTCATTACAGTCGTGACTGACTCTTTGTGACCCCGTGTCCATGGAGTTTTCTTGGCAGGAATACTGGAGTGGTTTGCCAGTTGTAGTTCTATTCAATTGGCCACGTCAACATACAAGCAGGGGGAATGCGCTGGACTCACCTACAGCTGTAGTCAAATTTATTTAACCCCTAATGCAAATCAGGTTTATTGTCAAAATTTACAGACTTTCAACAAAATACCAGGGGGCATCCACTCAAACTGAGGGTTGGGAGAATGAGAACAGACAAAAGAAAGGTTTTTACCCAGCGTGTTTTTAGTCTGTGGAACTCCCTGCCACAAGATGTGGTGATGGCATCTGGCCTGGATACCTTCAAAAGGGGGCTGGACAGATTCCTGGAGGAAAAGTCCATCACAAGTTACAAACCATGATGGAGATGTGTAATCTCCAGGCTTAAAACCAGGGTACTTCAAGGGCCAAATGCAGGGGAATGGTATCAGGAGTCTCGCGCACTCCCAGATGCATTTGGTGGGACCACTGTGAGATACAGGAAGCTAGACTAGATGGGCCTTTGGCCTGATCCAGCATGGCTCTTCTTATGTTCTTATGAAATGTTCCATTCATCTAAGTTCTGTCTTAATGCTTCATTCTCTAGTGACTACATAAGAGAAAACTTATGAGAAAAGGGTGCACATTTGTGAACCAATCTACCTTTGTACATATTGTTCTATTCGTGTTATGACTGTGAATATAGAATCAGGGATGACAGATACTTGATGTTAACTCCTTCCTGGGTGAGCTACCTCTCCTTGCCAGATGTTAAGCACTAGCACAGTGAAGTGTTTAGAACAGGCATGTTCAAACTTTGGCCCTCCAGATGTTTTGGACCACAACTGCCACAGTTCTTTGCCAGGAAATACAGGTTTGGAATTCTGGGAGTTGTGGTCCAAAACATCAGGAGGGCCAAAGTCTGGACATGCCTGGTTTAGAATATTTGACCAGGACTCCAAATACCTGGGATAAAATTCCCCATTTGGCCATAATATCCACTGGGTGACTCAACCACCCTCCCTCAGCTTGCCTTACTTCACAGAGACATTATGAGAACAAAAGGGGGGAAAGAAGGCCAAGACTGAGCTTTAAATGAATAAAAATATATAACAATACACCCACAACTCATTTTTTAGCTTATATTAGTAACATTATGATAAGCAAACCCCCTCCATTCTGCACATACAGCCCTGACTTCCAGTTTCACTTTGACAGAAACAGGTTTAAGAAAAGGTCACATCAATCAAGTGCTCCCTATCAAGTCTGGCTTAGTCCCAAATGCTTGAGGCCAAGACCAAAACAAGCCCAATGATCAGGTACAGGAGTCTGCCACACTGCTTGCTGAATTTTACCTCAACCCTGTTTCCGTCCACCCGAGTCCAGGGAATACACGCACATCCCCTATCGCTGCGAATGGCAAAGCTATGCTCACTTCTATGACTTCTTTTATTTACTCTGAAAACACATCCTAGCCAGGGGACGTAAAATTTCCGTAAATGTTGAAGCTATGGGGAAAATGTAACGTGTGTTGGAGGGGAAGAGGACGGGGAACATGGGGAAAGGGGTTTTTTTATCCTTGGAAGTTTCTGGAAATGCTGCATCTCTAACTTACCTGGAAGTTGAGTCCTGGCTCAGCTGCGAAACGTTTCAGTCTCTCAAGAAAAAGGAAGTCCAGTTTCCAGGACTCAACTTCCAAATAAACTCACCTGGATGACTGAGAATCTTCACAGACAGATCCCTCACCTCGCCCGAACCGCCGCTGAAGGCAAACAGGGCGGAACGGGGTCGAAGGGCCCGACACACCCTTTAGGAGGAGGCCCCGGGCCTACCCTCGGCCAAGCGAAAGACGCACGCTGTGCCAGGCGGGGGGCCGGGATCCAGTGGGCCGAGGGCGTTGCCCTTCGAAGGGGGAGAGGCGCCTAGGGAAGCGCGCCGACGACGGCAGATGTAACCCGCCCGCCCCCCGCCGCCTTGCTCTCGGGTGGGCGCCTGGCTCCCCCAAAGGCGAAGAGACCCGGTTCGTCACGAAGCAAGGCCACCCCTTCGTGGGGCCTCCTCCTCCTCCTCCGAGCCTCACGCTTCGGGAGGAAAGCGGCCCCCCACCTACCCCGACCCATTCCGCCCCCCCCGCCGCCCCCCGCCTCGTGAACAGTCACGGCCAAGGCCTGGATCCTCACCGCTTCACGACGCCCGTCTTAATCTTGATCTGCCGGATGCGCGGGTCCGCCATGATGGTGCACGGCCTCGGGAGGCGCAGGAGGCGAGAAAGCGCGCGAGCGGCCGGGACGGAAAAGCAACCCGGGGGGGAAAAAATGAAACTGCGCCACCAACGACTCGCGGACGACACACGTAGGCTCCTGCGCAGGCGCGAGCAGCGGCCGCGCACCAAGCGTCACCCTCCGAACGTGCGCTCCGCCCCCCAAACGGACTGTACCACTCAAAAAACGGGGGTTTGACAGTGGCAGCACAAGGTATGGGCGCGGAGAGTGGAACATCCGAGGAATTTGTGTCCCGTCCAGCCCCGGCCCCGCCCCGGAGGAGGAAGAGCCCGCCTTCTCTATGTCCCCTTATAAGGAACTTGCGGACAGTGTCCTGTTGCAGACCGTAATGATCTCGTTCGTCAGGCAGTCTCCCATCACGGGGACACGCTGGACTGGTTGATCTACATCTTCCATAAGCCTTTTCTACTCACTGCCTTGAGCTGCCTAGATGCCCTAAGCACATCTGATCTCGCTTGATCTCGATCGGCCCTGGTTAGTAATTGGATGGGAGACCACCAGGGAATGCCAGGTGCTGTAGGCGCCTGGAGTAGGAACTGGCAAGCCACTCCAGTACTCCTGCCAAGAAAACTCGATGGACATGGAGTCACGAAGAGACTGTAACGACACAACACACGCACACACGCACACACTACCTTAGCTGTGGCCTCTGGGACATGAAGTGCCAGAAATCTAAATTTAGTTCTAAAAGGTTTTCCACATCTGAACTAAGGAATAGGTTTCCATGCCTTCCTGCTCTCAGTCGCCTTGTCGTTGGACGCATATCCCCAGAAGTGCTAAGGAATGGCATTACGTATCCCTTTTTCCAACCCCCTCATCCTACTTGGATCATGAAAACTGTGAAAAGAAATCTTACGATGTATTCCAATGATCCAACAGTGGTTAATATGTTTAAAATTCTGTTCCCTTTTAATGTGAATGCAATTTATTACAGAATATCATTGGGTGGTCACTGTGGCGAACTATTATAATTTCATATTGCAGGAAGTATTAAAAAATAGCGAGTTTCCTTGTGCAGAAACAAAGTGGTAGCAGGTTTAACTGTGCTACTTTATATGTGCTTATGCAAGTGTGACTGAATTCATAGGGTTTCCTATTAGGCTTTGGGCAATCAATTGCCAACTGGGATTGTGTGTAACTGTATACTGTATATTTTTGTGTGCTGTCAAGTCGGAGTCAAACTATAGTGGCTTGTTTAATGGGTCTTTCAAGGTACATGTGATATTTAAGGAGTGGTTTTACCACCAATGAGTTTCCTTGGTCAAGGAGAGATTTGAACTCTGTTCTCCCTAGTCCTAGTCCATCACTCTACTACACTCTACTACACCACACTGCAATTATATAACCATTAAACTCAGCGGCACTTCTGAATGGATGTCTATCCATCAGCAGCCAAAATAAACTTGCCTTATTTTCGTCTATTATATCAGTTGCATTTTTCTCATTAATTCCTTTTGCTTCAGAAGGAATAATTAAAATTATAAAACTGTGCTGGTGCTAAGTAACTCCAAAAAATTTTGAAGAGATTTGACCCTTTTTCATATAACCCACCTTTTTGACAAGCCCTTAATTTCAAGAAAATTCCTCTTTTAAAGCCAAACCAGCTTTGTTGGAGTTCCTTATCAGATTCCCACAAACATATACCATAGGACCGCCGTATCCCCGGGGGATCGGTTCTTGGATCCGCCACGCATAGTGAAATCCGCAGATAAGAGCAAACACTCTTATCCGGGTTGACGACAGTGATAGGGGTGGTGTGGTGCCAGGGTGAAAGCTTTCACCACCAACACTCCCCAAATGGCAAGGAGGGAAGAAAGTGTTTTGTTTTTCCCTTTCTCCTCGTTGCCAGATCCAGCAGCGGTGGCAAGGGGGGGGAGAAAAAAATCTTTATTTCCTCCTCGCTGCCACCGTTGGCCAGCCACCCTCCAGAGGGGTGGAGGACTTGCCTGGCCAACCGGGCGGGAAGTTCAAAGGCTGGTTGTGGCCAGGCGGGTAAGTTTGCACCCCAACCCACTGGAGGGTGACTGGCTGGCTTGCAGTGGCGGTGGTGAGGAGGAGGGCGGCCAGCATCGGCAGTGGTAAGTTTTGTTTATTTTTCCCCTTCCTTGTTGCCCGCCTACATCCACTGATCATTAACTGCAGATAGCTGAATCAGTGGTTAGTGAATCAGTGGATGCTGGGGTCATACTATAATTTTGATTGAACAATACTGTGGCTACTGTCTCCAACTCTTACATCTCACTTTAGATTCTGGGTGTTCAATAATGTAGCTCTTATAGTCTGTTTCATCACATAGAGCATTTGGGATGCTATACTGTATAGATCTCTTTTTCATAAGCCAGAATGTAGCGCATCTATGCCTAAAATCAGTAGGGAGGCCAATACCAAATATCCAACACCATTCCATTCTATTTGAGGCCACAGCTGCCATTCAATCACAAGTTGTGAAATATTATAGAAGCTACAATTTAAAAAAGGCAAATTGGCCTGGTGGCCCTGGATGAAAATGTGTTCGATATTGATCCAGAACCCACACCTTATGACAAGTGTACTGATGCTGTTCAGAAATGTTCTAAGAAATTTATCCCTTCAGGATGTAGGACCTTCTATGTTCGATATCTAACACATGGAACTATTAATCTGCTGATTGAATACTTCAACCATATGTAGTAAAGATACCATAAAAGCCGGACAACAGGTGGCACCAGCTGTTTCAGTACACAAAAGGGAAAGGTCGATCAAGCTCGTGGAGGAAACAGAAATAAGCTGCAGCAGCCAAAAAGCATGGAGACTACTTAACCACCTTAATAATGATGCAACCAAATGACCATTAGCTCCCAACATCTCAGCTAATCAAATTGCCCACCAGCTATTACCTAATGGGAAATCATACTCCAACCTACAGAAGCAGAAACAGAGGATAGGAAGGAACAAGGAACAGAAGACAAGTGACCTGACAGCCCCCTTTACTATCAGAGAGCTGGAAGATGTGATGGGCAGGTGTAAGAATGGCAAAGCAACCAGTGCTGATGAGATTCATGTCAAGCAAATTAAACATTTGCTAACCCTGTTTGATATAAATCAAAACATGCAAAACAGGTGGATGTGGCCTTAAATGATACAGTATGACTGGTCACAGGTGTTTAAAACCAACCCCAATACTAAAGATGCATTACCTAGCTGGCATTCCTCCACCAACATTCTGCAGGAAAGTGCTACACAGAAAGAAACACACTTATTATTTGGTCATCAACCACCAAAGCCAAGACTGAAATCAAGGTCTAGTTTCATCAAAACCTCTGCCCCCTCCAACAAACAGCCCCCACAGACCACCCTAGAATGATGGGAGGCAAGCAAGGAGCTACTGGATAACTGGGCAGAACCACATGACTCTCCACCATGTGGCCAAGAACAATCTTGACCCATATGGAAAGCATGAAACAGACTGCACACATGGGTTGGAAGATCAAAGGATAATGGGGCTTCCTGACAGAAGACACCTTGTGTGAATGTGGAGAAGAACAAAGCATCCTGTACATTGTATTCTCGAAGGCTTTTGTGGCTGGGATCTGATAGCTGTCCTAGTAGCCTGAGCTCCTTGCCCTCTGAAGATGCCGGCCACAGAGGCTGGCAAAACATCAGGAAGAAAAACTTCCAGAACGTGGCCAAACAGCCCCAAAAACTCACATCAGCCATCTTATACATGTTACAATACAGGCAATGCATTTCAACATGCACAGAACATCTTATATTGTCAAGAGGGAATGCTGTTGATGTAACCCAGTATTAGGTGAATGTAATCTATTTTTTTTAAAATCTTATTTGTTTTATATATCTTTTTATATATAATAGTTTTACAATTTATTTATATTCTCCTTAGTACTGTATGTTTAGCTGCTAATATCATTTGTTGGTGCTTCTGACACAAATAAAGAAGGATCACAAATAGCAAAAATAAAAATGTTGCAATACCTGAAAAGATCCTTAACTGGAGCAGTTTTTAAAGGCAGGAGGGAGCTGTGATTGCTCTGATTTTGCAAGAGAAAATGCTATAAAAAACTCAAGCAAGAAACTAAACACCCTGAAATCTCAGCTTACCCCTCTGGTAACCCTGCACTGGAGAAAGAAATCAAGGCGGGCACTTACGGTTGCATCAAGATAGCTGGAAACGTGCTATGAACAACCATTTACTGAATCAAAGTATAGTGTGGGAAATTTACAGCTTGCCTGTAACCACAGCTATGGCCACTTGTATTGTGCAACAGAAGTTATGATGGAAGCATAAGGTTCCTGCCCTCGCAAGCACCTTAAGTGCATTAGTTATGATAGGTTATTGTTAGGTCAGATAACCCATGTTTTATCAGCGATCATTTAATAAACAACAACTTGATGTGGCTAGAACATTATGGTGTATATATTAAGGAGCATTAAAGGGAATCTGAAAGTGAATTAAAGCTGCATGTCCCTTATGTCAACTGCTGTTTCCTTGACCATTTTTCCCTTTCTTACATAAGAACATAAGAAGAGCCATGCTGGATCAGGCCAACGGCCCATCTAGTCCAGCTTCCTGTATCTCACAGTGGCCCCACCAGATGCGTTTAGGAGCGCATGAGACTAGATATCTGTCTCCTGATACCACTCCCCTGCATCTGGCCCTTGAAGTACCCTGGTTTTAAGCCTGGAGATTACACATCTCCATCATGGTTTGTAACCTGTGATGGACTTTTCCTCCAGGAATCTGTCCAATCCTCTTTTGAAGGCATCCAGGCCAGATGCCATCACCACATCCTGTTGCAGAGAGTTCCATAGACTCCCCAGACTCTCTTTCTCTTTGACTCTGTTTTCCCTAAACAACCTTCTTCTCCTCTTCCCTCAATAGGCACCCATATTTGGGGGTGTCACGGGGGTCGATCAGCTCTCCCATGCTCTTCAACATTTATATGAAGCCACTGGGAAGGGTCACAAGGGGGTATGGAGCTTTGTGTCACCAACATGCAGAGAACAGTCAGCTCTATATCTCCTCTCCATCTTCTGCAGTGGATGCTGATCCGTCCTTTGAGCGCTGCTTGTCGGCCATCTTGGATTGGATGGGGGCTAAAAGGCTGAGGTTGAACCTGAGCAAGATGGAGATCCTACGTGTGGAGCCCCCTGGGATCTGCGGGTTAGGGAACTCCCTCACTTTTGGGGGGGGTGACTCTCTCTGCGAAGGATGGGGTCTGCAGTTTGGGTGTCCTGCTGGACCGGATGCTTACCATGGAAACCCAGGTGGCGTTGGTGGTCCATTCCGCTCATTACCAACTGCCTAGGGTTGCCCATCTATGGGCCCTCCTTGATGTCAGAGCATTAAACTGCATTGGTTCATGCGCTTGTAATCTTGAGAATCGACTACTATAGTGCTCTCTACGTGGAGGCTGCCCTTGAAGTTAATGCGGAGATTGCAGCTAGTGCAGAATACAGCTGCCAGAGTTCTAACGGGACAAAAAAGGCACCAGCATATTACCCCTGGGCTGGCAGCTGTGCACTGGTTCCCAGTACGCTACCACAATGACTTCAAGGTTTTGACGTTAACATACAAGGCCCTAACAGTTTGGGACCTCAATATCCGAAAGAGTGGCTCCTCCCAAGAAGGACTACCTGGATCACCCGTGCTAGCCAGGCAGGACACCTGGGAGTTCTAACCCCGAGAGAAGCCCAGAGAGTTGCTCCTCACTTATGGAATCATCTACTTCTAGAAATTCACGTGACACCCTCGCTTCACTTTTAAAAAGCCATTGAAAACTTGGTTGTATAGAATGGCCTTTCATGATTTCCCAAACATCTAATAAGATACTATTCTTCTTGTTACCGCTTATATCCCCCCCCCCGTTTTTACTTAGCAATCTCCTTGCTATGTTTACTTTCATTTTAGCTTTACTTTAGTTTATTGTTGTTGATTTATGTATATTTTGCTTATATTATGTTGTTTGTATTTTGGTTTGTTAAATGTGTTACTTTGTTATTTTGTTATGCTATTCTGTGTAGTAAACCTTCCAGAGTAGCCCTAGGGCTAGATGGCCGGTATAAGTCAAATAAATAAATAAATAAATAAATAAATAAATAAATAAATAAATATTCCCTATAAACAAACCTATGTTCCCTAACTGATGCCCCATCCCTTCTGTACACTAATTATTTGGCTTCGCTTTGTTCAGATACCTTAGCTGAAATTAAGTAGTAAGTTGCAACTCGAGTAGACCCATAGAGCCAGTGGGGATTGGGTGAGTTAACACCCCTGTAAATTTAATTGATCCAAAAGGTCTATTCTAGTTATAACTTGCTACTAAATTTCAGTCCTCTTCCAAAATGGCCTTCAGGGTCCTCCTTTCACTTATGGGACCATCAGTCCTATTGTTATTACCACCATTTTTAAATCAACAAAGCATACATCCACTTTCCACATCTACTGAAGTAGTCAGAATGTTCATGAACATTCCATGACTCAATATTAACTCAATTATTGGGGCACAGTTTGATATTGTCCCAATTGTAAGACACATTGGGTCCTTTACCATGGAGAAAGGTAGAGTAAAAATATTCAAATTCAAAAAATATTCAAGTAAATATTGATATATTTGGACTTCCTTTGGAGAAACATTTCAATATAGGACTTCATTGTTGTGAAGTTTTATTTCAACAATTAATTTGCAATGTCTATTTGTGATAAATAGAAAGCATTTTAATTAATGCTTTTGTCTTGATCTGCTGGGAATATTGTAGGAACAGAAGCCTTTAAACCAAAAAACTGAAAAATATCAGAAGCCAGTTAAGCTCAGATTCATGGCGTTAATACAGCTTAATTAAAATATCAATGCTCTAATAGCAGCGATTGTATCAAGGTTGGCCTGTTGACATTTTGCTTTCTTTAAAAGTCTTGCTGAAAGATATATTTTCTCCCAAAAAGTCATTGCAAAGAAAGTATGGTGTGTTTTGACTATGGAAATCCCAGAATATTTTCTTTTTAGGAAATATAATTATGCATAGCTTGTATTTAAAGCTTACAATGCAAAACTATACATGTCTACTCAGATGTAAGACCTATTGAGTTTAATGGACCTCATCATCAAGTAGATATGTATAAGAACACAATAGTACTAATTTACATTTGCTACTGTTTGTTTAATAGGTAACCGCAAAATATGTGTAGCTAAAGATATTCTTGAGCACAGTATGGCAGTTTTAAAGCCTCATAAGTTTTATCTTTTTTCCTCGCCTCTGCGCTGAATTGCCTTCAATATTATTTATTTATTACATCTGCACATTTGCTTTCTGCCAATGCACTTCATATTCATTTGTTAGACATCATAAACACTGTTCTTGAGCAGCTTAAGTATTCTATTCTTCTGCTTATGATAAAGTAACAGTTTAAAATATTTGTCAGGAGGCATCAACAAGCTAACAATGACTTTGGATAGCTTTCTCCACTATTCATATGAAGCTTTTGAGAAACAAAATGCTGGACATGTGACTAGAAGCGGCATAAATTTGTGTTGAACCCATCGCGTGATCACCACAGCCAAGAGTTCCTTGCTAACTAAAGGCCTTGAGGTAAAATAAAAAGCAAGAGCCTTACAATACTTTAACATCTGGAAGAAGCGGTATTTGCATGGCTTTTTTTCTTTAGTAAATCAGTGTTTAGAATGGGCAAGATCCAACACTACAGTTATACTGTGGGAAATTGCTCTAGAGGGCTGGAAAAAAAATTCAGTATAATATGTTTTGGGAAAACTGCAGAGGTGAGGGAAAGAAACTCCCATTACATAAGTGTATGTTTGCAACTGGAACATGGAGTTTAGGCCAGTAACAACTTATGCCAAGAAATATTAGTTTCCTGACTCTAGTCTGATAAAGTGGAATCAGCTTGAAAGTGTTGTTGCTGTTGTTGAAAAGTGAAAAATATGAGTATATTAAAATTGGACAATACATTACATCAGAAATAATGAAACAAAGTACTGTTGCACTAAAGAATAGAGCTTAATACATAAAACTATCTTACAAAATTTACTTATCCCAATAAGGGTATTACTGCAACATGGATTTTAGAGTTGCTATTAATGTTATTTCAAAAATTACCTTGTTGGTGCTGTTTAAGTAAATATATAATTGCTGTTGTAAGTTTTTTGGGCTGTTTGGCCGTGTTCTGGAAGTTTTTCTTCCTCACATTTCGCCAGACTCTGTGGCCGGATACTTTAGAGGGCAAGGAGCTCCACGAACTAGGACTTCTGTCTGTGCTCTGGGGTATAGAATGAGTGAGACTGGGGTATAGAGGGAGTGAGACAGTCTCACTCACTCTATACCCCAGAGCACAGAGAGAACTCCTAGTTCCCCGAGCTCCTTGTCCTCTGAGTGTGCCGGCCACAGAGTCTGGCAAAACGTCAGGGAAAAATATTCCAGAACATGGCCAAACAACCAGAAAAACTCACAACAGGAGCTATCAGAACCTGGCCAGGAAAGCCTTCGAAAATACAAATATATAATTAATTAATTACATTGGTAATTAGTGATCTATTATCACCCTTGGGAAAGTCAGGTGGTATATAAATGGAAATATATAAATAATAAATAAACTACATTTAAATTTCAAAAGCAATTAGGATTAATAAAAACTGGGGGGGGGATCCCTCAATAGTAACAAACCATGATTTGGATTCCTATACCAAGCAAGTAGTTGGATTTTATGACCTTATAGTCCACTTCCTACTTTGGGATTCTAGGAGTGTGAAATGGCAATTGTCCCTCAAAGCATTAATGTAACTGACATATAACTAATATCATTTATTTTTAAAATTGTGGTTTTCATTTGCAACAAATTACCGGTATCAAATCAGTCTTACCAAATTAAATCTTGGTTTTGCACTATTTATTTATTTATTTATTTTAGAGTATTTTACCCCACCTTTCTCCTTGGAAAAGGACCCAAGGCGGCTTACAGCAATGAGGGATAATATACAGTTGAGTCCAGTACAATTAAGATATGTTCAAATATTTGAGAACAAGGAATTGAGGGACATCGACTTACAGCATTAATAGACAACATTACATTAAAGCTACAAGGTTATAAGTAGTTAGAAACACAAAGTCTATATGTGAACAAATAGATTCATATAAAATACACATGGTAGTCCATCATTCAGGGAAAGCTTGCCTGAAGAGAAAGGTCTTTGGCCTGTTTCCAGAAAGACAACTGAGATGAGGCAGTCCTAGCCTCCAGTGGAAGGGAGTTCCAGAGTCTGGGCACAGCAGTCGAGAAGGCCCTTTCATGGGTTCCCACAAGACGTACCTGTGAGGGTGGTGGGATGGAGAGAAGGGCCTCTCCTGATGATCTTAACATCTGGGTTGGTTCATACTGTGAGATTCGATCTTTGAGGTAGCTAGGCCCCAGGTCATAGTGTTTTGTAGTTAAGGTCACCATTTTGAATTGTGCCCGATAGCTGATAGCCAGTGGAATTGTTTTAATAGGGGTGTAATATGATCTCTGTACCCTGCCCCAGTTAGCAGTCTGGCTGCTGCATTTTGGACCTGTTGAAGTTTCCTGAGACTTTCCTGAGCCCCACATAGAGCACATTACAGTAGTCTAGCCGGGACATCACTAGGGAATGTGTCACCGTGGCCAGAACTTGTTTCTCAAGAAAGGGGCATAACTTCTGTATTAGCCTTAATTATGCAAATGTGCTCCTGGCCACAGCCATGACCTGGGCATCCAAGCTCAAGGATGAGTCCAAGAGCACCCCCAAGCTGCATACCTGATTTTTCAGTTGGAGTGTGACCCCATCCAGTACAGGTTGTGTCCCTATCCCTTGTTCTCCCTTTTGACTGACCAGGAGCACCTCTATCTTGTCTGGGTTTAGTTTCATTTTGTTCATCCTCATCCAGTTCATTACCCAGCTAAACACTCATGTAAAATTGAGATAGTAGCTCCCTTAGAGTCCGGAGGAGACAAGAGGTAGAGCTCGGTATCATCAGCATACTGGTGGCACCTAACCCCAAAAGACCTGATAATCTCCCCCAGTGTTTTCATATAGATGTTAAAAAACATAGGAGACAGAAGAGAACCCTAGGGAACTCCACAGGTCAGCTGCCGTGGTGTCAAACATGAATCACCTAACAACACTTTCTGCGTTCTATCCTGCAGGAAGGACTGGAGTTACTTTAATGCCGTACCCCCAATTCCCATTTCACTATCTACCACAAGACACAGTATTAACCAACTTGGAAAGCTTTAAAAGGTCATTTGACTAAATCAAAGGAGGATCTTCTTCCAAAGTTACTAGTTGTCCTGGCCAAAACTGATCTACAATATGAGAGACAGTATGCCTCTTAATGCCAGCTGCTGGGAAATCCTGAATGGCCAGGAGTTCTTGCAGTCATTCCCTGCTTCTGGGCTTCCAACTGGAATCTGACTTGTCACTGATCCAAATTATGCTCCTCCTATGAAATTGCTCTGCATTATTAGGAGTATCCAGAGGACCTTGTCTTCCACCTGTAACACCCCTTCCCTCCTCATTTTTTCAGTCCTTCTATCTCTTGTCTTTCCACATAACAATCAGTTAAGGGGGAAAAGACAGAATAGCTGTGCAATGCCTTTTGATTGGTAGCTAAAGGAAATATCCATCTTGAAATATCTTATGCATTTTCAGATGGGAAAAGATATAATAATAAGAATAAATCTTTACCCAGGTATGCTCAAAAGCAGGTTTGATATGCTGCAGGAGAGCGGTATCTGCTGTCTAAAACAATTCTCAGGGTGCTAGCCATTGTTTTAAATTTGTGACCCATGACGCGTGGTGCACTGGCATATGACAGTGATATCTGTCTGGGATTTCTGAAATACCTTTCAGATTAGAAGAGAACAGAATGTATTGTTTGGTATTTTTTGCAGCTCTCTTGTCCTATCTGGTGCCCAATATTGTTCATGGTTATTAACTGTCACTGCCAACACTAAAAGCATGGCCCCTAAACTGGACACTGTTGTTGATGTTACCAGTTTTTACAGATTATTTTGAGTCCATGCTTGGCTCGGAACCAGTGTCCAATAATTAAATTCAAATAAAGTAAGGAAGCACAAACACTGAACTGTTCAAGTATGATTTATTAAAGCCAAGCCAAAAGCAACAGTCAATGGTCTCACCCTGGATGGTGTGAGTGAGCCCTGAACATTTGTTTAACACCAGTTTTTATACATACAAACCAGTTCAAGGCTTCCCTCAATTAGCATTGGTGGGTCATTGTTCACAGTTGCATCCAATCTCCTGTGCCATCAAGATCTTGATGGTCCAAATCCTTGAGTCAATGTTCCATAGATTGGTGTTCTATTGTTCAACTGGGCCCAGTCTGGCAGAGACAGGGCAGAGACAGGGAATGTGGAACTTCAGACAATGAGACAATGTCCTGTCCCTCAGGCACAGTTTACCTTGGGGATAATCCCCTCATCCAGGTGTCTGCCACTTCCTAGAGTCATGTACTTCAAGTTAATTTACATTCTTAATGTATTCCAATTCCTATAATTTATCTAGCTAGAATATATGTTTTGGAGCCTGATTTCTCATGGTATCAGTGAGATAAGGATATTTTCTCCTTCCAATGCCTTCTGGAAGGGAAGTGGACGTTCCACCTTGCCAGGCTGCAAAGCTCTCTGGATCCTAATGCACTTTAAAGCGCTGTCTTAGTTATAAAGGAATTTTTTCTGACATTTGTGGTGGGAACCTCAGTTGTGGCAAAATAAAAACAGCCCTAGGTGAGTGAGAAAGGGTCAAGTTCAGGGAGTTACCTGTTACTGTTTTTGATCTCACAGCCACGATAATAATAGCTGGGATCCAAGCGATCTATGACCTTGCCTTGGCATTAAGATAATCAGGGAGTCCTGTCTCCAGCCCCACCACCCTCACAGACATGCTAAGGAGGCCCTTCTCTGTCACTGCTCCCAGACTCGGATATTCCCTCACATGAGAAGCCAGGCTGGCCCAATCTTTGCTGTCCTTCCTCAGGCAGGCCAAGATTTTTCTCTTCAGGCAGTTTTTTTGTTAGTGACTATAAGTCCAAGAGGGGCTTTTCAAATTGGATTGTTGTGCTCTGTTGCTTTTAAATATGTTTTTAGTATTGTATTTTTTTACCATTTTTAATACATGTGTTTTATTCTTTTTAAATATTTGTCTAGTAGCTGTTTCATAGCTTTTAAATATCATCCTTTTTGATGATGTAAGCTGGCTCAGGTCCTTTTAAGGACAAAGGAAGGGTACAAACTTTTTAAATAAATAAAATAAAGACATAATAAAGACAGCATATCTATGTCCAGTTCCCTCAGGGCATGGAAGACATTCAAATGACCCAGTGACATGGCAGGGACTGTCCTGTGAGTCCCCCCCCCCCGGCTAATCATGGAACTGATCAGTCCCAAACAGCTACTCCTGCACACACACACACACACACACACACACACACACACACACACACACACACACACTTAGAGTGGGGGGAACACACATACCTCACCCTGAAGTTCTTGGGGTGATGTGTCCCCACACCCCATTACAGCATGAAGTGGGAGAATATTTAAAGATTCCCCTAAATCAGTTTAAATCCAAATGTTTCCCATTTGTATATTGCTATCTTAGACTGCACATGCATGTAGGGAAGCGTCTGGGGGCATATTTTTGCCCTTTTATAACGTATAGGCTTGAAGTATCAACATTATTGCTTCTTAGCACGTTTCCACTTGAGACAAACCCTTAGGAGAGAGTGAGGGGTAGCAATGGAGAATGGGATTTATGTGCACACATTAAGAAGCAAATGCATCCCTTTGTGGATGATTTACAAAGGGGCCCCACTCACAGATGAAGAGACATCTGATATAACAATTCATTGTTCTGACATACATTGCAATCATGATGTGCAGTTTTTAATGTATCATGTTACATTAAGCCTAGCCCGTGGTCTAATGCCGTGTAACATAAATTTCTGTAAAGAGAGAAACATAACATGATGCTGTCTTTTAAAAGACACACACTATTTTTTTCAGTTCACATCCCTTTTCTCCATGAATGCCCAATCTGAAAATCAAGGTGACAGACAAAAGTGAAGTGAATGAGCATTCACAAACCAGCATATTTTTCTTGGGTAGTTGGGCTCATTCTCACCTGTAGTCAATGATTCCAGTCAGTTTTTATGTTGCAATGCATGAGCAAAGTTGATGGACACATTTTTTGGTCACCCCTAGTTAGACTTTGTATGGGGTCAACCAGGAGAAACCTAACAAGGATTAAGATAGTAAAATACACCAAAATTAATCTGTGTTTGTTCCACAATATCGAAATGAATATTTATAGAGACCTAGTTTTAAGAATATGTTGCTTTTAGCGGGAAGGGCTTTTCAAATTCCAATTTTAAGGAAATACCTTTAAAAGTGGGATAGATTTTAAGATGCAGCAGACATGGAAATAACCAAGGCAGCCTTCCTAATACTCTAAATAAGTACATTTCAAGATAATCTGAGAACGCTGTGCACCTTTACAAAGCCTTCATAAATTACAAACAAATTACTGTGCACTTGAAGTGACAGCTTCAGAATAGAAACATAGAAACATAAAAACATAGAGTTGGAAGAGACCTCAAGGGCCACCCAGTCCAACCCCCTGCCATGCAGGAACCCCCATCACAGTACTGGGAAAAGAGGAGGGGAATCCTAAATTAATTGAGTGGATGCTAAAGTTAGAATTTGGGGTGGAGCCTCCTCTAAAGGATGACCATTACTGCAGGGCTGGCTCTGCCATTAGGCAGAGTGAGGGCAGCTGCCTCAGGAAGCACATTCTGTTTGTCAGAAGAACGTAGCTAATTGTCGGATATTTGTTTTGTTTCTGTTGTGAGTTTACTGCCAGAGTTCATCTGAGCATCTAAAAAGATCTTGTTTTAGATTCAATGATAATTATCCTGTCTAAAAAATATTTCCAGAACTTGAATCAGAAGTGAAAGGGTGGTATTTTGATAATAGCCCTGTAGTATTTTTGACACCGTAAAGCATTCTTCATACTCAGAGAACCCTTATTGTTCCTCTACTAACTCTGTACACAAATGAGTGTAGTGGAAATATTGAAAGTACTGAAGATTCTCATGATTCATCCCCTCACTTGATGTCACAATGGCTCGTGCCACAGCCATCTTTGATTATATCTATAAATCTCAGCCTACCATATTTCCCCATAGAGATGTCTTATTTGCAATGCTAAACCTGTCGTTAAAGATGAATGAAGTCAGAGGTAATATGGATGGACACTTTCAGACTTGATAAAATAAAAGGGTTAGTGTACACCATATTTTTTGGCTCTCAGAGGATTCCCAGTCTACAATCACAGTGAATCTGAGAGTAGTATGTTGCAAAAGACTCAATCTATTTTTTTAAAAGCTATACACACACACACACACACACACACACAACCCATAGGCAAAAACAAGGACTATTTATATCAATTAATCTATTATGGCCATATTTTTAAGAACAAGTTAAAAGCAACAGATTATCTGCAACTAATAACTTTTTTTCTGTAACAGGCAAAATCACTTTACATTTTAAAATTAAGGTGAGTTCAAATGATAATTTTTTTTGTATAAAAACTGTCTACTTTTAAAATGTACTTTAAAGGCACTCAATGTAATTTTAAGCAGAACTGTTTACCTTTTTTGCCATTCTCTTAGCAATCCAAAGGACTCTTCCAAGAAAAAGAGCAATAGAAGCATCTTGAATAATACAATATATAACAATAGTAGAAAAAAAATCTAGACAACCACCTGGCAGATATCCTTTGATTTGCACTACTGCCTTGAGCAGGAGGTTGGACTCATTGGCTTTGTAGGCCCTTTCCAACTTCACAGTTCTAATAAAACAAACTATATTTTCCAACAATGTAATAAGGAACAACATATTACTTCTTTTAAACTACTGTAATGAATAATGGGAACATATGACTTTTTAAAAGAGGTGTTTAAAGGCAGTGGTTTTGATATTCATGTAGTGTCATTGCATGAGATTGCGCAACCTTATTTAGATATGCAATGTCTCCCTTTACCACTAACTTCTGAAAACTGAATTCTTTCTCTATTACACAGACAGGGTGATTCCTATGTACCCTAGATAGCTATGCTGAATCCAGATGCCACCCAGATTAAGGATGTTGGAAAATATTTAGGACTACACTGACCCAGGCATAACTTTGTGACAGCTATGAATCTGGGCTCAGAGGAGTTTGGATCTGGCACAGTTCAGTTCCTCCCCCTATTTCTATTCTTCTCTTGCTTTTCGGCCAGCTGATCTCAGCCAGCACAGCAGGTATGCTGTCAGATCCAGTTGTGCCAGCAGATCTGAAATCAATCATCACAAGGAGGCTGTGCCAACACAAGGGCATTTGTGCCAGCACAAGAGTCTTCTGCCTGTTCCAAACCCATTGCAAGAACATCTCTTTGAGTTTGGACAGCACAGCGTATAAAGGCAGATGATGTGAAACAAACATCTTAAACCCCATTCACCTTAATGAGTCTACTCTAAATATGAACTCTTCTAGATAAGGTAGCTTTGAGAATGGGCACAGACCTAAAGTGGCTCTCTGTTCCTCTGACAAATAGGCGCTGTTAGATTTTAATAACTCTTCTTCATAAAACCATAAGAACATAAGAAAAGCCATGATGGATCAGGCCAAAGGCCCATCTAGTCCAGCTTCCTGTATCTCACAGCGCCCACACCAGATGCGTTTGGGAGCACATGGGACTAGATATCTGTCTCCTGATACTATTCCCCTGCATCTGGCCCTTGAAGTACCCTGGTTTTAAGCCTGGAGATTACACATCTCCATCATGGTTTGTAACCTGTGATGGAATTTTCCACCAGGAATCTGTCCAATCCCCTTTTGAAGGCATCCAGGCCAGATGCCATCACCACATCCTGTGGCAGGGAGTTCCATAGACTAACAACACGCTGGGTGAAAAAATATTTTATTTTGTCAGTTCTTGCTCTCCCAGCCCTCAATTTGAGTGTATGTCCCCTAGTTCTGGTATTTTGGTAGAGGGAGAAGAGCTTCCCTCTACCCACTTTACTCATGCCCTGCATTATTTTGTATGTCTCAATCATATCCCCCCTCCAAACTAAAGAGCCCCAAATGTTTTAGCCTTTCCTCATAAGGAAGGTGCCCCAGCCCAGTAATCATTTTAGTCGCTCTCTTCTGCACCTTTTCCAGTTCCACTGTTTTATTTTCAATCTCCTTTTTGATAAACCCTAGCATGGAATTGGCCTTCTTCACTGCTGCCACACATTGGGGAAACACCTTAATGGAGCTGTCCACCAACACACCAAGATCTCTTTCCTGATCTGTCACGGATAACTCAGAGCCCATGAGTTGAAAGATAAAGTTTGGATTTTTTTGTCCCAATATGCATTACTTTACATTTGGCTACATTAAAACTCATTTGCCATTTCTCAGCCCATTCCCCCAGTTTGGAGAGATCCTTCTGGAGCTCTTCACAATCTTCTCTGGTTTTTACCACACGGAAAAGTTTTATGTCATCTGCAAACTTGGCCACCTCACTGTTTATCCGTGTCTCCAGGTCATTTATGAACACATTGAAAAGCACCGGTCCCAGGACAGAGCCCTGGGGCACACCGCTTTTCACTTCTCTCCATTGTGAAAATTTCCCATTGACACCTACTCTTTGTTTCCTGGATCTCAACCAGTTCTCAATCCATAAGAGGACCTGCCCTCTTATCCCCTGACTATGCAGTTTTCTCAGCAGCCTTTGGTAAGGGACTGTGTCAAAAGCCTTTTGAAAATCCAGATAGACTATATCCACCGGTTCACCCAAATCCACATGCCTGTTGACCTTTTCAAAAAATTCTAAAAGATTTGTCAGACAAGATTTACCCTTACAGAAGCCATGCTGATTTTCTCTCAGCAAGGTTTGTTCTTCTATGTGTTTTAAGATTTTCTCTTGGATGAGGCTTTCCACCATCTTCCCTGGGACAGATGTAAGGCTGACTGGCCTGTAGTTTCCTGGGTCCCCCCTCCTTCCTTTTTTAAAAATTGGTGTGACATCTACTATCCTCCAGTCCTCCGGCACTATGGCCATTTTAAGAGACAAGTTGCATATAACCGTTAAGAGATCTGCAATTTCATTTCTCAGTTCCCTAATTACCCTTGGGTGGATGCCATCTGGGCCCAATTATCAATTAGTCCTAAGACATCCTCTCTTTTAACCTGTATTTGATTTAATTGTTTAGTCAAGAGGGGCGGTTCAGGCAGCGGAATCTGCTCGAGGTCTTCTGTCATGAAGACAGATGCAAAGAACTCATTTAATTTATCTGCAATTTCCAAGTCCTCCTTAACCTCCCCTTTTCCTCCCTCACCATCCAGAGGGCCAACTGGTTCTCTGGCAGGTTTTCTACTTCTAACATATTTAAAGAAGCTTTTATTATTACCCTTTATATTGCTAGCCATGCGTTCCTCAAAATCTTTCTTTGCCTCTCTTATCATCTTCTTACATTTCTTTTGCCAGAGTTTGTGTTCCTTTTTATTTTCCTCATTTAGGGAGGATTTCCATTTACAGAAAGACCTCTCCTTGCGCTTCAGAGCCTCTCTAACTCCACTCGTTAACCATGCCGGTGTCCTCTTGGTCTTAAATGAGCTCTTCTTTCTTTGTGGTATGCACTTGTGCTGGGCCTCTATTACCGTTGTTTTAAACAGGCTTCATGCACTCTGAAGAGATTGGATTCATAGAATCATAGAATCATAGAATTATAGAGTTGGAAGAGACCTCATGGGCCATCGAGTCCAACCCCCTGCCAAGCAGGAACCCCTTCACAAAACCTTCCCCTTCAATTTCTCTCTAACTAGTTTCCTCATCTGAGGGAAGTTTGCCCTTCGAAAATCAAGGGTTTTTATGTCTGATTTGGTTGACACTCTTCCTCCAACATGCATTGCAAAGGAAATTGTAGCATGGTCACTGTTCCCCAGAGGCTCAGTGACATTCACATCCCTGACCAGGTCCTGAGTATCACACAGTATTAGATCCAGAGTTGCCTGTTCTCGGGTGGGCTCCATGACAAGTTGCTCTAAGGCGCAATCATTCAGCAAGTTGAGAAACCCGGTTTCTCTTTCTTGCCCAGAGCTCGCATTGGCCCAGTCAATGTGGGGATAATTGAAGTCCCCCATGATTACTATCCTATCCCTCTTAGCCACCTCCATGATTTCTCTCCTCATTTCAAGGTCCCCCTCAAATTTTTGATCTGGTGGACGATAGAATACCCCAACTATCACATCACTCCTTGGACCTGGTAGTTTAACCCACAGTAATTCTATGGTGGATTCTATGGTGGAGTCTAGCATTTTCCTGCAGGTGCGGAGTCAGCTCCTAAAATGCCACTGTGCCTGATCAACCATGTCTTCAGGGTACAGGCCAATGAGTTGCATGTCATTATTGATAGTGTCCTGCCATCTTTGTTTTGGTAGCCCACATGGCCACCAACCATCAATTTTCAATTGGTCAGCAGTTTTGGCAGTGGTGGAAAGTACTGCCCTGAGTACATGTCCATACTTGTGTAGCCAGCTTTCTCTTTTTTTTCTGTCATTGATATCACACCTAGTTTCTGTCAGTAACATTTGTGACGTAGTCAATACGGACATACTGTACATTTCCATGGTATAGAGACAGCTATACACCCATTGTTGCTGCCTATCACTCTATGCTACACAGTGCTCAAGGGAAGTTGCCACTTATGCTACCATCACCTTAGAGATGGGAGCCAAGACACCAGAAGATATCCACCTTCTTTAAGTTGTGCCCATTTATTTGGAGCTTTCTATGCGTGGTAGCTGTCTCTGGGTACCCAGTTTTCCTGATGTTTAGGCGGAGTCCAAAATGGTTGAAGCAGCTGTTCCATGTTTGAACTTACCACTGCAGTTCATTCCTAGTGGTATTGGCGAGCATAACATTGCTGGCGTAGGGCATGGTCCAGGGTGCATTTTGCGGCAGGTCCTGTGTGATGGTATCCATGACTACTACAAAACAGGAGTGGGGAGAGTGCAGAGCCTTGGTTCACCCAGGCCATCGCTGGAAAACTGTTAGAGAGGACAGCTGAGCATTGTGCATGGCCCTTTATAACATAAAATGGTGAAACTGCTGCAAAACAGGGGACACAGCAAAGCAGGTTTGGAAGACACGTGAGAGGGTGCAATGTAGAGGAAAGAAAGAGGGTAAGAGGTGTTACCCAATACAATACAACAATTAACTTAATGATAGTAAATCTTAGGCCTTGGCAAGAATCCCCATTATGTTATCAAAGGCTGTGACTACACAGTGGGGGAAATGCCAATTAACTCACCTTCTCTTGCTGGGGTAGATATTCAGTTCATTCCAATAAAACTGGCCACATAAGCCTTATATCTCCAGTTCCATTGATACTGTATGCCTGTAGAATAGATGGTGCAGTTCAAAGAAATTGCCTTCGGAAGACTAGACTAGGCAATACCTTTGCAGACCACTAATAAAATAACAAAAACATCATTGTGAGCTTTCAAGTGCAATTCACCCTTTTTCAAAGCGTATACCAAACGTCCAAACATGGCAAAAGATGTGCTTTGCCAGGAGGTCATTTTTAAATATTATTGGTGGGAGAAGGACCTCCTGGCAAAGCACTTTTTTTGCCATGTCTGGACGTTTGGTACATGCTTTGAAAAAGAGTGACTTGCACTCAAAAGCTTGCAATGATTATTTGTTATTTTATTAGTGGCCTGTAAAGGTATTGCGTATGCTAGCCTAGTCTTGCATTTGTATTTTGTGATGGCCACACGACTCACCCCCCCTCCCTTTTTTTTACTTCAATGCCTTAGGAAGGCTTTCCTTCCTCCTAAATACTTCCTTACCTTGCTGGCCAGAGTCCCCCGAAGCTACTAATAAAATTAATGAATGAATAAACAAGGACTGGGGAGAGAGGGGGAGATTTAAAAAAAAAAGAAATGGCAACTTAGTGGAGCAGAGGCTTTGAAGAGAGGTGAGTACTGGCACTGTGTGTGTGTGTTGACACTCTCCCCCCTCCCCTACTCACACCCTTTCACTGCCCCCTCTCTTGCACTCTCCAGCTGGTGCTTCTCCTTTCACTTCCCCGCCCTTCTCCTCTACATACAAGCCACCACTCCCGTCGAAATGTCTTGAACCCTCGTCTAGACATTTAAAACATCCATCAGATTCACCCCGAATCCATGTAGTCACAGCCTTAGAGAGAGAGAGAGAGAAATTCTGACCTTGGAAACAAAAAGCAAAAGGCCACAGTACTGAATTATCCCAACTAAACAAAACCAGTTTTAAAACAAACTGGGCCTTGCAGAGGAGATGAAACATCACAGAAAGTAGCCAATTTTGTCATTATTTATTTCTGAACACACCAAGACAATTCTTGCCTCCTCTGGACCACAGGAAAAATCTGAGAACTCCAGTGGCCAATCAAGTACATTTCAGAGAACAAATGTTTTGCCTGGAGGAGCCCTAAATAAACAGATGTCATACAATTAACTGATTAAAAATGATATGTTTAATGACCTTTGGAAATAATTTACAATCTTCCAGCTCCAATTGATTAATGACAGAGAATACAGAGCACTAAACCCGGATGGTACATAACTTCTGCTCGTTCCAGAACAAGCCAGAGCATAAGCAACTGCAGCATGAGCTGTGTAGAAATAAATGCAACGGGAGTACTTAACAGACTCCATTTCCCATGTTCCGGTTTTTTAAACTATTTACCAACAACATTCCTTATTAGTCTTTGTAGCTTTGTCATGAAATGGCCACCATTATCTTACATTTTAGTCTCTTTTTCCCCTTCTACAGAGAGTCTTCTTTCACTAGAAACTTAACAATGACCAATGCCAGTCTAAAAATGCATAGCTTTCAGCGGCCATCTGTGTGGGTTTGACTGATCACATGCTTGAGTGCAAAGTTTAAATACGGCTAAAATAATTCCTCCTTTTTCGGCCAGATATGAAAACCATGCAAAGATTTAACAGAGACCAAGCAGTGCACTAGGAATGGTATTTTCTAGCAAAGAAGCAACCTGTTCCAATAATTACCAGACAGGAACATGTTGTCAATTTCATGCATAAAAGGGTGAAGTACTTTTTCCATATAGACCATAAGTCAAAGCCTTCTTTGGTGTCAGATGGTATACTCATCTGGGTAAATCAGAATAATAAAGAAATATTAGAAGCCTGCTCCCCAAGATATGGTTTTTATTTTAAATCACTGCACAAAATAGCATTCTCTTCCCCGTTACCTCCTTCATATAAACACATGCAACTGTAATAATTGCATATGGTTTCCAGCAACTTCTGCTAATTCTTTGCTCTTCCTAGGCCAAATACCAGTTTAAAAGCATGAAGGCCAGGGACCTTGCCTCACTTACTCTATTATTTATTTATTTATTATTTATTTGTTGCATTTCTATACCACACCTTCTTCCAACCTGGAACTCAGGGTGGTTTACAGCTATAAAAATGTGAAAATGTACAGTTAAAAAGCATATAATGCAAATAAAGTGGGGGACAAACCCAGGCAAGAGACATCAGGAGATAAGCGGATGAAGGTTGGAGGGGGAAAAAAACACCCTAAAGTAGGTTGCCATATGCCTCCTTAAAAAGCAAGGTTTTTAAAGCCTTTTTGAAGGCGGGCAGGGACTGTGCAAGGCGCAACTCACTCGGGAGATGGTTCTAAAGCAGAAACCGAAGAAAAAAACGTTGGCACAGAATGAGAGGAGGAAATTTTCCCTTGAGCCTTCTTTCCATCTTCTTAAGGTAACTTGGCTCTCTCTGCTCTGGCTGCCCAGATTTGCAGGAGGCACAATTACAGCACAGCTGCCTTAAAACTTCAACCCTCTTTTTTACTTTTTCTTAAATAACCCAGCTGCCACAGTGCTGGATTAGTGCAGGCAGGCAGGCAGGCAGGAAGGAAGGAAGGAAGACAAGGAGACCCGGAATCAGCTATGGGAAGGAAAGGATTCAAATGCCAACAACATTCCCCATGCCCTTACCTCTCTTACTGCTGCTGGAGCCAACTGGAATGGCTTTAAATGTGATGGCTGTAAACCTCTCCACTGGCTCAAGTGATCACCTGCCTAAACGGGTATGATATCAAATTCTGATGTTCAAACAGCAGAGAAAAACAGTTGGGGTAAGGTACTCTAGACTGATCTGCATGGACTTTTAAGTTAACACAGTTAACAAGAAAACAATTCAAATCAGAGCCAAATCTTCTAATCATAACCGTCACCCACAATTGTATGGTGTCCATGTAACATTTGCATAC
>JAHTLZ010000240.1:12203184-12222882 GCA_023846285.1 Phrynocephalus versicolor | reverse complement strand
TTATTATTATTATTATTATTATTATTATTATTATTATTATTATTATTTCGGTTTTGCCTGATATGGTAAGGACAAAACAATCTGAAACTTGAATGCAAATAAAAGATGATGAACGATTTCAGAGGATTCCAAGCAGCCTAATCATAAACGCATTTACTTAAGTTGGATATGGAACCCAAGAGATGTTAAGGGAACTTGTATTATTTCTAGAAACGTGTGTTTGAGTTTGAAACAACTCTTTAAAAAAACTCTTATAGAACGGATTAAGAAGGTAAATGGGATAGCGGACTGGACAGCTTGTGCAGCCCGCCATCCCCTTCCGTATCCAGCGCCATGGAGATCAGCGGGACGTGTAGGATTGCAGCCTCGGTAGGCAGTCGAGAGCATCAGCATTTGCTGGAGGCGCTTTGGCGGCTTTCAGAGCCTGGCGGCAGGAGAGCCGCTGCAGCTATGGCGTCAGCACAATCCCATTCAAACTCCGTTAGTTTCGCAATCTGTTATTGCCACCATTCACCCGGAAGTATAAATGTAAGAAATTCTGAGGTATTTCTCCGCTGCCACCTCCGCCCAAGGCAAACCCCGCAGGCTCGTATTATGATTTCTCTCCGCCTCTCGCTGGACTCGAAATGATCGTGCTTGGGAGGAAGCCATGACAGAAAATGTCGACCTTCCTTTCCCGTCAGCTATCAGGGCGGTTGGCGGCGGCTGTTGCTTGCTTCCCCCCCACCCCACTTCTCCTTTTCCCGGTGCAGCTGGTGGGTTTTTTTTTTAAATGACACATGTCAGCCACCTCAGGCAATGGGAGCGGGAGAAGGAAATTCCCCACAAAATAGCAATGGTTTCGAAAAAAAGGATCACAACAAAAATATTGAATAAATTCCCTTTTAATTTATTTGATCATTCCACATTACGGAGCTATGAATTGCTCAAATTTGATAACAAGTACTCAATTCAACTCATTATGTAAGTTAAATTAGACTTCGATAAAATTTCAGTGGCGCGCAGTGGTTCCTAAAATGAAATGTAATTTGTGCAAGAATTTGTTGTATCTGTCACAAATATTTCCAATTAGCGGCCGTAATTATTTGATAGTTTCTGCAATTATGGCTTAAACGGGTGAATTTGGGACTGTGGAGGACCCTAATTGGCCTAAATTTGATATTTTGCATATTTGCATAATGAGGAAATTGGTAGAAAATTGTGTTCATTCATTTGTGAAAAATCCTATGAATTTTATGAATTTGAAAGCTCTGTTTGTGCAGACTGTGACTTTGCTTGCTGATCCCTGAGGAGCTCGCGCTGAATGCCTGAACGGGCAGCGCGCCAACTTCTCCACAAGGAGGAGAAAGAAAGCGGGGGAGGGGGGAAGAAGTGCGGGGGAGAAAGGGGGAGGGGGGAGCCACGGCCGCGCGCGCCAAACAACGGAAAATTCTACGCATGCGCTCTAGCTCCAGGCTGCTACCAGCCGGATTGCCGAGGTGCCGGCTGTGTAATGCTCGTGCGCCTTGTCCTGTAGGGCGGGAGCAACGGCCGTCGCGAGACAAGCGTCTACCCTTTTTTTTGCCTCCCGCGCCCAAAGGGGGGAAAAGGCGCCTAGTCCTCAGCTAGGCTAAACCGCGGGGGGGGGGATGGAGGCTCCTGCGCACGCGCGCCCTTCTGAAGCGCAATGGCCAAACGCTTCCCCCTTTTCCGGCGGTGCGTTTGTGTGATCTATGGCGCTGTCAGTTGGAAACTGTTAAAAGAGAAGCCAAAGCCTAGGCTTTTAAGATGCCGGTCCAGCAATCCCATTCATCATTGCATCGCGGCGGTTTTTAACGTCCCGCGCTTCGCTGGGGTTAACGTCTTAACAACCCATTTGACACGAGCCAGAGTTTGGATCAAGCCCAAGGCAGAAAGGATGTTCTGTCCTCAACCCCGGCTCATGTGAAAAAGAGGGACAAGCAGGTTTCCCAGAAAAGGGACCTTTGTTCCGAGGAAAAGTGGCGTAACTAAGAAAGACAAGCATCATATTATTTCAGCTCTGTGGCATAGGAAAAACTGGGCTCATTGTAGGGATTGTGGATCTGAGATTCTGAGACCAGTGTTTCAAAATTTAGGAGAAGGGAAAGCCCTAGGCTATGCAAAGTACACAAACAGAGTATTTGTTATAGTTTTTCTCTTTATTTCTGTTCCTTCCTTTTCATCCTTTATTTTATACTCTTGAAAGCAAAAAGAAAATTGCAGTGTTACTGCCTGGATTCCCTACTTTAGTGGGGGAGGTTAGGGTTGCAAAGATCATGGCCAGAGCTATCCCAAGACTTTTTATTGCCTGAGACAAAAAGTGGATGCCCCACTCAAGGTGCATAGTGCAAAAGTCTAGCAATTTATTCTTGGCACCTGAGGTAGAAAATTCAAGTGCCTCCTCTTTTCTGGATGTAAAAATCAGGTTTCTGAGGCTACTGCTTCATTTTGCCTCATACCTTACATCCTGCATTAAAATTATATACAGTAGTTAACATTTGGGAACTGGCAAGCCACTCTAGTATTTCTTGAAGAGTCGGTCACACACACAGAATTGTAGGATCATAGAAGACTAGAACAGGAAGAAATTGCTTAGTTCACTGAGTCCTGGGCCTGTCAAAGTGGGGACTCCCAACCTAAAGCATCCCTGACAGGCGCTTTAGGTAGGGAGGCAATCTGTTCCTTTGTCAAACAGCTCTCACTGTTAAGACATTCTCCTTAATGTTCAAGTGAAATCTCATTTGCTGTAATTTAAATGCACTACTTTGGGTTCTATCCTCTTGAACTCTAGAAAACAAACTTTGCATCTTCCATGTGATAGCCTTCATATGTTTAAAGATGACTGTTATAGTCCCTCTCAGTCTCCCATTCACCAGACTAAATATGCTAACTCATTCAACTAGTCCTTGTAGGGCTTCATATTAATATATATTTATTTTTAGTTTGTTTTTTAAATAATTTGTGAGCACTTTGTGTCTCATCATTGGGAGAAAGGCAGCAGAGAAATAAAATACAGTGGTACCTCAACTTCCGAATTTAATCCGTTCTGAATGCATGCTTTTAAGTCGAACTACTCTTAAGTCGGAGTACCTATCTAAAAATTTGAAAAAATAAGTTAAAAAAACCAAGAAATAAAAAAAATTAAGTTGAGCAGATTATATCTAAAATTTGTAAGGTGGCAGTTAAAACGCCAACAGTTTTCTGCTCTTAAGTCGAGCTGCTCTTAAGTCGGGGTACCACAGTAGAATTCATTTGCAAATGCTATATCATATTGGTTGGCCTCCTCTAAACATATTTTACTTCTTGATAGCCTTCTTAGCCTGATTCAATGTTGTTGTTCAGGGCTATATAAATCAGGAACAACACCTTAAACATGGTTTGGTAGCAAGTAGGCAGTCAGAGGAACTCAACACTGGTCTTTGTTCGTGTCAGAAGCATCATAGTAGATTTCATGAATAGATAATTTTTGCACCATATGGGGCAGCTACCATCAGGTCTTCCATGGTACATGTTGAGGGACATTGAATGTGCTAACATAGGTATAAAGTTGCCTATTATTTTCAACACTGTGGCAGTGCAAACCCCTGTTTTCTTGGGTTCACTTTGGTTGCCAACTCCACACTGCAGCTTATTGATTGATTTCCATAAAACCCAGTTTTCTGTGTGTCCTGGACCTGCAGTTTCCTTGAGTTCCTTCCATTCTAATAGGTGGTTCAGTCTTTCCTCATTATACCTCTAGCATTCTCTGATGTCTCTTCAAAATTCACAGATATTCTGAACAAATTGTCCTTGGTTTTAATCTGGGAGGGACAGGATGGTAGCCAAAGAGTCATCATATGCATTTGATGTAGATATCTGAGTCTTTCACTATTAGCAGCAACTTCACCCCACATGTGATTGTCTCCATTGTCTGCTAGGTCAGTAGGAGTTGGCTTCAGATATCTAGTCATGAATCTGAAGCTTGAGTGCTATGTGTATCTGTTTTACCTGGTCAGAACTATACCACTGGGCTGGTGTATTTACTTGCAGAGTAGCATAGTAGCAAAGCTGTAAGTAATGTTTGTGGTTGTGTGCCTTATTTGGTTCCCATTAGCTCGATACCTTCTTGTTTCTCAACTATTTGACTCATAGGATTGGTTTAAGTTGATTTCTGTCACACTATTCTTCTAATATATCAGTTAGAAAATGTTTTATTGTTTGAAAGCTGTCTGACTGTACTGCAGTCAGTGTGAGAGCATCAGCAAAAATAAAACACTTGGTGCCCTGAATGAGTGGTTGATTAGGGTTGTAGATGTTAAACAAAATGGGAGCTAGGACACTGCCCTGTGGTAGACCATTCTTAATGAAAAATTTGTGATTTTGCAAAAGGGTTGCTGTTAGTTTATAATCCTTGGTTAGATTATAGAATTTCAGTGGCAATGGAATGCTATCTAGAACAGGAAAACTGTTAACCAGCTCTTGAACCTAAGAACCACTCACTCACAGTGACCCAGTTTCAGCTTTATGAACCATGTCCAATCCATTACTGTATCAAGATACCATTTCAGAAGCCACCCAAGCACATCTGGTTCAGAGGTGTCAGAGAAATGCTTTAAAAAGCCTTAATAAGTTGAAACTGAACACAGGAAAAACCAAATAAAGAGATCAGATTTTCCAACCTAGTGAGAGAGAAAAGTTAGCTCTAAAATGGGTTTTCTCATTCTATAACAGGACATTTGATAAGGATGAGCTTAGCAGAGGCTTACAATTTGAATAGTGATTTCATATAAGAATTTCAAATTTATCTTTAAGCTTTCAGACATTCTTCATAGTTTCTAGAGCAAGGGAGGTAACAGTACCATCTATTCTGCTCTAGTCAGACCCCACCTGGAGTACTGTGTAAAGTTCTACACTCCTCAGTTTAAAAAGGATGTTGACAACCTTAAGCAGTTCCACAGGAGGTCGACCAGGATGGTCTGGACTATATGTCTTACGAGGAGCAGCTTAGGGATCTGGGAATGTTTAGTCTTACCAAAAGAAGGTTGAGAGGGGACATGGTAGCCATGTTTAAATATTTGAAAGGATGTCATATCGAAGAAGGGACTGTCTTGATTTCCATGGCTTCAGAGACTAGGACTTGGAGCAATGGTTTCAAACTACAGGAAAAGAGATTCCATTTGAACATTAGGAAGAACTTCCTGATGGTTAGAGCTGTTCAGCAGTGGAATATGCTGCCATGGAGGGTGGGGGAGTCTCCTTCTTTGGAGATTTTTAAGTAGAGGCTGGGTGGGCATATGTTGGGAATACTGTGATGGGGGTTCCTGCATGGCAGGGGGTTGGACTGAATGGCCCTTGAGGTCTCTTCCAACTCTATGATTTTATGATTCAAAGCTATAAATCCATGTATGCCCATGAAAGGGAAGGAAACAACTTAAAGGGAATCTTTCACAGAACCAGAATGCAGGAAGGTTTGCTCTTATTGGAAAAAATAACGCAGAATTCCCAAAGAACAAGAAGATGAAGCCAGGACAGATGTGAGTGTGTGTTTGTGTGTATTCATATTCTTGAAAGGGGTTGGGAGGTAGACATGTCCATATGTTGTAGCAAAAAGAATCTTGTTTCACCTTAAAAACTAACAAGTTTTATTTGAAATATATTTTAGGGTACATCCCACTGTACTGTTAAAGTTACAAATCACTTGCTTTGAGTTGTTTGAAATTAATGAACCTACTCTAGTTGGAACGGTTTAAGAAACATGAATTCAGTTGTACTACTTAAAAAAATTGTAGCCAACCAGGTGTTAAAATAAAGCATCATGTCTATTTTAGTGTTATTTTTAAAAAGCTAACATAGTTCTGAATTCTGCATCCACAAATCTCCTCCCGTCTACATGGAACAAAGGAGACTTCAAAAGCAGCAATTCTTGGCATGGGGATATAGTATAACATTCCACCTGAGAGTGTTATATACTTTATTTTATGTCTCTTGGGTAATGTCAGTGTGCTAGCACTTTTCCTATTGCCATGGAACCATATACTAAGTGAAGATGTACCACACTCTAAATGCTTAAGTGCTTTGTCTTACAGTACATTCCCAGTAAAGGTCAACATAAATTCATCTTCCATTGATATAGCATTTGTTTTTGGCTTCTAAAGCGCTTTGTGGTGTGGTTGGAATAGAATTTCCATTAAAAAGTAAACAATGAATGGACAGGTATATGTAGCTGCTGCTGGCCACCTAGCAGCATTTTCTTTTGTTTGTGTTTGATTGGATGCTCTTAAGTTGAGATATGCTTTTAGTAAGCATTCTTTGCTGTTCTTTGACTTCGTTTTTCCATACACAATAAGGCTTATCTTCACATTACATCTGGAATAGATGAGACTGGTGTGAAGACCTATGGCTTAAGTGTTGGAAATATGTAACATGGAAAAGATAGCAATTTGTTTTCTGCAAATAATAAGTATTTGGAAACATTCCAATACCATCCCCCCTCTTTCTGTGTGTGTAACAGACGTGTGCTTATAGTTATGCTTCTCATATTATTTCTTCATACATCATAAAACATATCTAGACCTACTGGGGGAAATGGTGTTAGACAGGCTAAGGCAATGATTTTCACTGTTTTTACAAGGAATACTTCATTGGGACTTTCCAAGTAAACATGTAATAATCTGTGACAAATAACAATTACTTTTAATGTGTTATGTAACTGGGCAGTAAAGTAATATTATTTGTCATGCTTTGTTTAAGAGGAAAATACAATAATATTTATCAAAATTTTGGAGAAACAACGACTGAAATCCTCTTGTGCTGCTCTCTGTGCATAACACAGATGATGTCATCACTAGCTGCATGTTGCCATTGATCAAAAGGCAAATCACCACAGCCTGAATGCAATCCCAGGTGCATGTGACTCATATACAATTGAACAAAGTTGTGTGCATCCTGAAACTGACAAAATAAACATTTAATCAGTGGCAATTTGTCACTGATTATGGTGTTATCAACATTGCATATACAGAATTGTGCTACAGGATTTCAGCCAAGGATACCTGATGTCAAGGTTGTGGTACAACAAGTAATGCTTACTTATTTCTTTAAAATTATCTTGTGGAATATTTGAATGTTCTTATATGTCAGTGAAGGTTCTCAGACATCCTTAAGAACATAAGAGCAGCCTTGCTGGAACAGGCCACAGCCTATCCAGTCCAGCATTCTATCTCACACAGTGGCTCACCATTGCTTCAGGGTATTCCAAAGCAGATGTCTTCACGTGCCTATGATTCCCAGCAAATGGCATTGAGAGATATCCTGCCTATCTCTCCAGCTGGAGGTTGTTCTTAGGCATCCATAATGATAGCCATTGATACTCTTGTTCTCCATAAACTTGTCTAATCCTTTCTTAAAGCTGTCAAGGCTGACAGCTGTGACCACTTCTGGCAGGGAGTTCCATAGACCAGCGATCCTCTGATTTCTGGATTATGCCTCAAGTGAGAGATAACCATGCATTTCAGTTTGCCCACTCCCCCAGCGTCAAGAGATCCCTCTGGAGTTCCTCATCATCTCTCTCAGTTTTTACTACCTTGTATAATTTAGTGTCGTCGGCAAATTTGGCTACCTTGCTATTTACTCCTACTTCTAGATTATTTATGAAGAGGTTGAAAAGCAGGGGTACCAGTACTGAACATTGAGAGACCCCACTCTTTATCTCCCTCCACTTGGAGAAATGTCCATTTAGTGCTACCCTCTGTTTCCTGTCCCTTAGCCAGTTGCTGATCCAGGACAAGACCTGTCCCTTTATTCCATGACTGGCAAGTTTATTCAAGAGTCTTTGGTGCAGGACGTTGTCAAAAGCCTTCTGAAAGTCCAGATAAACAATGTCAACTGGATCTCCCTTATCCACATACCTGTTGACACTCTCAAAAAAGTCCAACAGATTAGTGAGGCATTATTTGCCCTTGCAGAAGCCATGTTGGCTCTCCTTCAGCAACGCCTTTTCTTCTATGGCCTGAATAGGTTGGTCAGGTGGACAGTAGTTTCATTAGGTGGACAATGGTCAAAACGTGCATGAAAGCCCCACCTTTAACCTTCCCAACACCCATTAAGTATGGGTTGTTAGCTATGGCCTTGGTGGTAGAGGTGTGAAATAAGATAGACTATGCCTGAGACCTATCTTCTCTGTTTAATATATATACATCCTCTATCTTGTAACTTAGTACATAAGCAAATTCCAAAGAACTGTGGAACTAATTTTAGTCCTGTCTTTATTTTTATTTTATTATTTTAGAGTATTTTTACCCTCCCTGTCTCCTTGGGAAAAGGACCCAAGGCGACTTACAGAATGAGGGATAATATACAGTCCAGTACAATTAAGACATGTTCAAGTATTGAGAACAAGGAATTGACATTTTACAGCATTAATTGACAACATTACATTAAAGCTACAAGAGAATGTGAGCAGTTAAAGGGGAGTAAAGTTCCATGTAAAATTTTGAGTGATAGAAACTAACATTGAAAACATAGTGCCAATGTAAACCCATAAGATTATAAGTACAGTAGTTATAAACACAAAGTCTATGTGATCCTGTAGATACATATAAAAGACACATAATAGGTAGACCATCATTCAGGGAAAGCTTGCATGAAGAGAAAGGTCTTTGCCTGTTTCCAGAAAGACAACAGAGAAGAGGCAGTCCTGGCCTCTAGTGGGAGGGAGTTCCAGAGTCTGGGTGCAGAACTGAGAAGGCCCTTTCATGGGTTCTCACTAGACGTGACTGATGCATGCTTTGACAACCTCCAGGTAAGATAAATATAATGGGTTATTCATTGATCTGCTTTTTAAGAAGTTTGAAAACTAGTTCAGATTATATCTTCAGGTGGCTAACAGATACTAAGAACACATTTGCATGTGCCTAAACAGGTATGCTGACTCCAACCTCCAGTTATGAGCTCAATTCACAGGGCTTGTACATGCTTTTAAAGCCCTATAGCTTAATACGAAATACTTGAACAGTCAGCTGTACAACTGTTATATTCACTTTTGGCACTTATTTTCTATATAATTGAAATACAAATGAATGTCATGGACTGTAATTTCTGCATTTCATTGTTTCCTGATCCCTTTGTGTACTCATTCTTCCCAATGAAAGGGCTTTCTTCTCACTTATTCATAGTTTGTCCCTTAAATCTATGTGGGTTTTCCACATTTTTTTCTCCTTTTACTCCTCCCAGCACTCAAGAATCTTTCCCAAAGTTTTCTTCCTATTTTGAATTTCCTTCCTGTCCTGGACCATTCTCTGGTTCTGCCTCTTTTTGTGTTTCTCCTCCCCCCCCCCACTTAGCTTCATCCTTACCCAGATCCACTAGTTTCCCTGTGAAATTTTAACCCATCATAACAGCCCCCAGATCTACCAGGGAACTGCTGGTGGGGAATCTGGATGGATCTGGGGTTGGATGAGATGGCTCTGTGATAGGGGCCTCACTGCCTCTGTTCTCCTCTTTACAGAGATGTACGCGTTCAACTCAACCCCTGACTTTTCACACGACCCCTAAACTCCGCGGCAAATGGCTCCCAGATCCGGAGCTTAAAATTGTTTCCCACCCAGCTCCAGAGTTTACAAAAAATTAAGTGCGACCACGCCCACCTAAGCATGTCCCAGCACACTTTTCAAGTACCTGCTCTCCGGGGGTGAAAATTCCTGATGCGGATGTAACGTAGTGAGTGCCAGGCTCTCCTTGCTTCTGTTTGTTCTTTTTTTGCCCCCCACCCCTTTAAGAGATCTGAATGCAGTGCCGGGAGCAAAGCAGGCAGAACGGAGGTGAGCAGCATTCTTTTCTTCCTTTTTTTCTCCCTCCCCTCACACAGACAGCAGCCAGGAGTGCGGAGGGGGTGGGAACACAGGAACAGCGACAAACCCCCAAGATCTCTGGTCCGAATTTAAGTGGCCAGCGGATCTTAGGGGTCGTGTGAAAAGGCCGGAAAATAACACAACTTAATGAATCTGATAAATGGACTGTAGTCTGTGAAAGTCTGAAACACAGTACATTTGCTAGTCTTTTTTTTTTTTTTTTGCTACTTGCAACAGAAACAGATTGTCCTCATTGTACTTTTGCATTGTGCATTACGGTGTAGTCTTTTCTAATGCATCAAAACAACAATCTAATAATTCTAAAAACATTACTACTTAATTTATTTTTCTTTTTCTGCTTTTGACAATGCAGCCATGCACTTTCTATCGCTAGGTACGGAGAACCACCAGGATGTTACCACTTTGTTACAAGACTGCTCTTCCATGGAGAGCAGATGGAGAGCTATATGCTGCTGGCAGTAGAGTTAGGGTAGCATACTTTAGAGATAAATAAATTAATGAATAAATAGTTTTGAAGTGGGTGCTTAGCTTTGTGGGTGGTTGATGAATGATGATGTGAAATGGCAAAATAATCCATCTGGTTGAGTTTCATTTAGTTGTAAAATTAATTTTTTCATGATTATGGTTTGTTATTTTTCACTGTAGCAATAGGTTCCTATTTTGAGTCCCACATATGGCATTTTGGACATACATAGTACAAGAGGTCAAACAGATATTCCTTCCTTAGATGGTAGAAAAGCCCCAAGAAGACGCAAGGAACTAAGTGCACTTAAATGGTTAAGTCATCAATTAGACTGGTATGAATGTAATTTTTTCTGCTTTACATCCAACCACTGAGGTGAAAAATGATTTTTACTGAGGCTTTAGTCCTATATCCATTTATCTGGAATAAATCTCACTGAACTATTTAATTTTTAAGTACCGGTAGATGTGTATAGACCTATGCTGTCAGACTGCACACTTATTTGAGAGTAACCCCACCACATGTATAGAAGCAGGCTATTGTCCTTTGAGCATATGGCTGTGTGTTTTAGTGTGATTAATTTGACTGAACTGGAGCTAGTTTCTGCGGATTAATCCAATATATTTAATGAACTAATTCTAATATTTTAAAATGTTTTTAAAAATATTGAGTCACATAATTTTCTCCAATCATCTCTGAAGTCTGAAAGCTTATAAAATATAATACATAATTTGTTTGTTCATATTATATGCTTTCACTCATCAGAGCCAAAAGAAAAATACTGACATTTTAGAAACAGGTCTGCAGTAATCTTGGTTATTAAATATACTTATGTAATAAAAGTGGGTGTATGCAGATACCATAATTCTTCTTGTGGTTTGCCCTACTAAAGACAGAGAAGGTATATTTGGACCTTCTCTCAACATGCTGCATTCCCTAAAAATCAATAAGGATACTCTCAAAACTCTATCTGACAACCCAGGCAGTTAGAAAAAGAACTGAACATTATGTTAGTTGGTTTGCTGTTCTGTGTAATCACATATTCATTATTGACTGCTACTTATTTACAGATGTTCCAGCTTAAAAAGTGCTTTGCTACCTATTTGATGATGGTTCTCTCTACACAGTGATATCTGAAAATAGCTTTCTACTATTCATGTTTTAGAAATGGAAAACTGCAAGTGACAGAAAAAGCATGCCAAAGACCAGATTAGTCTAAAATGGGTAGATGATATCCAAGATCTAGAATCAGATTTAATATTCTTGCACTTCCAAGCAGAATTCATCCAACCGGCTGTCTGTTACTCATGTTGTGTGCTAGATGAGTCATGCACAGAAGAAGATGGAGTGGGTGGGGGATTCAGATCCAAACTTTTTCACACTAGATCGCACAGGTCTTCCAGGATATAACATAGAAACAACCAAAGTTCTACTTTTCCTTGCTGAAGATTTTGGCTTCAAATGGTTGGGACACATGATCAATGTACTTAAATTAACTATCTGACTAGGGTTTCCCCTAGAGTCTTCTGAGGATGGCAACTCCACCCTCTTTCATTATCTGTCTCTAAGCATTCTCTTTGCTGTAAGGAAATCAATAGGGACTGCTTGTCATTATGTTTGCGTGAAAATCAAGCCACTTACATGGGAGCCTGGATTTAGAAGTCTAGAATTAGAAGCCTATGTGCAGGTTTCTATGTTGGCTTGAATTTCTGTTCAGATCTATCAATAAGAATGAAAATATTTTCTGGTCCAGGTAGAAAGCCATCACTCAGCTGGCTCCCCCTCTAGTATCTTCTGCAGTCCATCTGCTGAAATGTGAAGCCAAAATGCTTTAGAATTATGTTTTCACAGGGAATTCCCGGTTAATTAGTTATCTCTCTTTGCCATGTGCAGCATACTGATGATATCAGCTATTTTAAATCCATAAAATGCATTCAGCTATTTAAAAAGTTTTTCCCTCTCTCCTAGGATCCATTTATTTTCTCTGGTATAAACATGCTGCACTTGAACCTTGGTATGTTCGTCACTTGAGTGGCTGTGATCTGTTTGCTACACTGAGGTAAGTACTGCTGACCTAAGAGTGACATTGCTGGGCAATAGCAGGTGATAAATGCACCCCCTGATACATCAAATATTCAGCTGCTTTCACAAATAATATATTATTATTAATGCTCTTTTTAATTATCCACAACTATGATTAAAATAAAATATGAAAACTACTTTGATTAGAAGTGGCTGCTTTTTGCTAGGTACTGCATTTGCAACTTTTACTGTATGCTAATACACTGAAAGAGAGACAAAGACTCATAAACATTTTTCCATGGATGTGAAGTTATTACTGTGCACACCAAAAAGGATATAGCAACCATATGCCTCAATTTATCCTGTTTGCAAATATGTAATTGATGCTAGAAAAACTTCTCTACATGGCAGCATGACATTTAAATCACTGTTGCCATAAAATATTTTATTATCATGGAAAGGTGTATTACAATTGTCCAAATGTCACATGGCCTTCTTTCCCTGACATCCTTCTCTGCCCCTGCCATTATCAGCACTCTCCTACCCACCCTTTTCACCAGCATTCCAATCCCTCCTTCTTCTGTTAAATATTCTGGTAATCTCAAGAATAGATTACTATAATGCTTTCTATGTGGGACTGCCCTTGAAGACAGTATGGAAACTCCAAGAGGTCTAGTACGTGACAACCAGGTTGATTTTGGGGGGGGGGTAAGTAAATTTGATCACATCACCCTAATCCTGGCTCACCTGCATTGGCTCCCTGTTAGTTTCCATGCCCAATTCAAGATGCTGGTTTTGACCTACATGGCTCGGGATAGTTTGGGACCTCAGTACTTATTAGAATATCTCCTCCAAGAAAAAAAAAATACCCATTTCTCTACCTCCTCCTTGGCTTTGCTTCTTTTCCACAAATACAACATTTTGACTGTCTAGACCTGTGGCCTTGTTTGGTGAAAGCTTTCCAAATTAAAGAAAGTTTTGAGAGATGGGCTTCTCCGAGGCAGAACAGACACTTTGCGAGGCAGTCCGTTGGTACAATACTGCCTCAGGACATGCTGCTTTTCTTGAACAAGGCCTTATGGGCCTTATGTACAGGGAAATACCCAGGAAGCTGATGAATTTCTAAAAATTATACATAACAAGACTGCATATAACTGAAAGCTGCACATACAGACCTAAATTTAAATAAGTTCAGCAAGTATGAACAGGCAACAACTAAGAATGAAGTAAATGAAGCTGGTGTGTTCAGCAAGAGAGGCCTCCAGAAGATCACTGGTGCTCTGGCAGTGGTCCAAAAAGGGGCTTTGGGGCCAGGTTATACATGCCTCCAGGAAGATGGGCAGTGATGCTGCCAAATGCTGAAACTCTGCTTGGAAATGCTCTGAAGAGGCTCTGCACAGGGGCAGATAAACCCAACAGTGTGATCCACAGAACATGAAGGAGAAAAATATATATTCTAAAATACAGCTTAGAAACTGCATTGAGTTTGTAGTCTCTACCAGTGTGAACAGAAGGCAGGCAAAAGAACTGGGGTTCACTCCCACATCACACACCACTCTCTGTATTATCAGTGATGCCATCTGGACAGGCCTTGCAACTGCCCCAAAGGACTAATATATGCAACTGCACAAGATGAAATAATCTAACCAGAAACACTACAAAATATGCTTCATACTCATGCCAGAAGATCTGAACTGCTGATGACTAGCACTAATGTTGTTGACAGAACAAATATAGAAAAGAACTGTGAGAAACATGGCAGAACCAGCAGGAAAAATGTCCATCGAGTTGTTCCCTTACTGGGAAATCTGTACGTGGCATACAGTTGAATGCAAGGTTTCCTTTTCCTACCTAGCAGCATCATTTCGAATATAAGCATTGCCTGAGTCCGCAAATCTAACACACCATCCTGTATCCAGGAAATGACAGCCAGATATGTTGCCAAGTTCACAAGCAGTACAGGATACAACAGTTTCCCCAAGTTGTTTGTTGTTAGTAACTGATATTCAGGTCAGAGTCTGGAAACATTCTGAAATAGGGTGACAAAACCACAAGTAGTTTACTGTGAAGCAGTCACTGGAACATTAGCATTTCTGCTTTGTCCTAATAATTTCTCAACTGTAGTTAAAGTTGCCAGGTCTAAAGAAGGATCTGCGTGAATTTGAACGAAATGTATGCTTCTCCAGTTCTTCAGATAGAAAGACAATTCCAAAAGCAAGTGGTAATAAAGAAGGAAAGTTTGTTTTTTGTTTATCATGTTGTTTTGATGTGTAGTCAACCAACTTTACCCATTCTCAGCTGGCACCTGGGCTCACTAGCTCAGTTAGAAGGTATCTGTATTATTGTTGTATCTGCACGGTGTCAGTGCACCAGGCATGATGGGATAGGATTGGTACATCAGTATCCAGGACTGAGGAGAAAGAAGAACCCATAGGCCCATTTGCAGCAAGACAAGGAGTGGAGACCTGGTGTTGCCATTTATGAGTCTTCCACCTCAGGGTACAGTAGTAAGGTTTTTTTTTTACAAGTGTGGTTTTTCAATCTCTACTATACAGATCATATACCACTGGAAACTGCTCATCTTCATGGAATCAGAATTGCTTTGTTTGTTGCTACTGAGAAAGCTTTAGTTCAGCCATTCTCAACCATTTTTTGGCCATCGCCATAAATGCAGTATGAAATAAATACAGACCAAATCAAGACTGTATAAATCACATAAGAAACCTTATAAGGCAGTGTGTGAAGAATTTTTCTAGCCTGTGACCCATTTCACATGTGCCAGGGGATGGGGGAAAATGCCAGTTCCTTAGTGGAGGCTCGGAGCTGATAAGAGTGTTGAGAATGGCTGCTTTAGTGTCTTAAACATCCCTCTTTTGCACCTTAAAAGCAGTAGGGGGAAAAACACTTCCAGAAAATAACCAGGGCTTCCCCCCAAAAATATTCAAGCCTTAAACAGGAACAGAGTGTGACCCTAGAGGTGTACCTTCTTAGACTGAGGCATTCCCTCCCCTCCTGGCTGCATTATCATCATCACCAAGTATCAAGAAAAGCTTTTCTGGACAGTCTGATGTTGGCTGCAGTTGGGTGGCAACAAGAGAGCAGAACCAAGGGATATTGGGCATGGGGACACTATAAACAGTGCTTCAAAAAGTGGAAAGTGTTTGCTAGATCCAAAAGTTGTTTGTCATAAGGAAATGTTGAAGTTGCTTGTACATTCAAGTTGTGTAAAAGATTCTCTCTCCCTCCCTCTCTCCCTCTCTCTCCCTCCCCCCGCTCTCTGTGATGTGCCATCAAACTGGAACCATATGTGAGTGAAATTGATAAGGCTTCCAAAATAAGTGAAACAAGTTGGGGAGCGATGTAGCCATCACAAAACCAAATACAAAAGTACAGTATAACAGGTGATACCTTTAGGCCAACAAGGGGCCATTAGCTTTGACATGCCACATAGAGAGAGAGGATATGAAAGCGTGGACATGGCTTGCTGAACTTTGTTTGAAGGACTGGGACAATAAAAACACCCATAACTTCAGATGCATCTCAGCTCCGAGCCTTCACTAAGGAACTGGCATTTCCCCCCATCCTGACAAGAACTAAGAACCAACTCTTAGCAACTCCATCATTTGCCATATTTGAACCTTTGGTACAGTTCTGAGACAGAGGGATTTTGCCCTTGAAAAATTAGCAACTTTTTTGTTATTTCACTGGTAGCCTAAAGATTAGTGAATTCTTTCAGTTGTGGTTTTGCAGTTCGAAATGTAAAGGTAAATGTAATGATCCCCCATACACATGCGTGCTAGTCGTGTCCGACTCTAGGGGCAGTGCTCATCTCCATATTCAAGTTGAAGAGCCAGTGTTGCGCAAGTCCGTGGCCATATGGCCGGCATGGCTGCAAGGAAACACTGTTTTATCTTCCCACTTTTTATGGCGGTACCTATTTATCTACTTGCATTTACATGCTTTCAAACTGTTAGATGTTCAATGGGTTTCCATGCCTGTGCAAGGACTCAAACCCAGGTTTCCAGAGGTGACCTACCGGACAGAATCATTGTTCTTCGGCATCCTATATCGTATATTGTAGTAGTAGTAGTAGTAGTAGTAGTAGTAGTAGTAGTAGTAGCAGCAGCAGCAGCAGCAGCAGCAGCAGCAGCAATTTCAACTTATATATGGTTCCATAGTTTTGGTGCACTCTCTGGACAGTTTAAATATAATTCTCTCTCCTCATCTTTGTCACCCAGCAAGCTGGGTACCCCTTTTACTGACCTAGGAAGGCTGGAAGGCTGTTAACATTGACCCAGCTATCTGAATCTGTTTGGATTTCAGGTTGTGAGCAGCGGCTTGATTGCTATATCGTACATACAGTTGAAAACAGACCTCAGAAACATTACTGTTTGAGGCAAAAACTTCTAGATTTACCCTGACCTGATTAGAGCATCTAGGAGTTATAGTCCAAAAATTAATTTTCCAGGCTCCAGTTGGAAACACAAGTGTGTTTTAGCTGCACATGTCAGAAATTTCAGCTGAATACCTTCAGCATTTAAAAGTTACAGTGTTCCTAACTTGCATTACATTTTGATCTCTGATGTGTAAACTGATAATTTATCTCCACCCACGCCTATTTCTTTGTCAGATTTTCTATTGAAGTCTCAATCACAGGCGATACTGAAATGATATTTAAGGCAAATATTTACGTAGTGGGGCATCATTTGTTTCACAAGCAAATATGAACAGGAACAAAATTATGCCAGGAACATCATTTCCCCCTTCAACTTTGTGTAACACCGCTGGCACCCACTAAGGAATATCATAACAATTTGAACAAACCAATCCTGATTTCATTTTCTCTTTCTGTTGGTAAAGCATTTTTATTCTTTACACATCCAAATAAAAATAAGTATCACCAGTAGGGGGAATAGATGTATAAAAAACAAACTCAAAAATATTTTTATGATATGAAAATTATTTGAACAGCATTAAGCAGTGCATCTAAAATTCCTGAAGCGTAATGGGTTTACCACATATTTTCATATGAAGAAAATGTCAAGTGGGAGTGTGTCTCTGAATTTAGATTTCCAGAAGCACTTGTAACAGTAATTTACCCTTTCTGCACCATAATGCAATACAGTATATGCTTTTTAAAACTGTGGTTGGATTGTTGTGACACTTATCCTGCTTTTCTTTTTCTGCTACTAATGAAACAAAGAAAAAATGAGTGACAGAATGAAACCATCATGCTGCTGCTGCTATTCTGTGTTTATTTACCCCTTCATACATAAAAGCACTGAGAAATGGTTCTAGAGTGATGTTACATATTTAGACATACAATAGATAAATGTCTAGAATGTAATACTGTATCGTTATCTGATGTATCTGAGTATATCCAATCTATCTAGGGTTTATTTCAAGGGAACCCCTTGCTTCAGATTTCAGGCAGTAACATTTGCCTCTTACAGAGTCAGATCCACCAAAAGGCAACATGAAATAAGCAGTACAGGTGGCAGATGCTGGTAGATAGTGTGGCAGCAAGTTGTTAGATAGCAGGGCTATGTGTTCAGGTGCACTGGAAGAGAACTGCTCATTGCCAGCCAGCCTCTGTATGTGAAATTGAGGTCAAGGAAAATCCCATACTTCTAGCAGCAGCACGTCTTCATCCTGCCCCATTGGCACCTGAGCCAGACCACTGTGGGTCCCCTCAGTGTTTTTAACCTGTTCCATCTGTCTTATCTTCCAGTCTATGTCTCCTCAGAAAAAGCTGCAAAAAGGAAGTGGGGGGGGGAGTAAGGGTAGAGTGGTTTCATGCAACATGCAAATAAGGAATCCATCAATGGCCTTGTTTCTCCTAGGCATTAATGGACACCTTTCTTCCACTTGCAAGAAAATACCTTGTAAAGAGGAGCCTTTCAGCATGGGAAATACACAACAGGTGCCTCTGAGAAGGGGTGGAGCACACTTCTCTCACCACTGAGAGCAACCATTCACACACACACCTGACAGGAAGAGAAGTGAGGTGGCTTCTCAGCTTTCATAAGGAGTCAGGCAGTGGTGGCCTGCATGAGGTTGGGGAAGCAGGGTGAGATGGGCCAGAGCCCCATTTGCTCCAATGGTTCAGCCTTCATTGTTAAAGGGAAAACTTGATGGACAATTTCTTCTATCCCATCTTCCCTTCCAAACCCACTTCAACTTCAAGTCACCTCTTCCGTTGCTTTCTCTCTTCTCCCTTCCAAATTCCAAAGTGATACTTAGACATTCGTTTAGGAAGAGGGTTGAATCAGAAAAGCGGCCAGCAAGGCTGTCTCTCTTTCTTTGGCTCCAGATCTTGGGTCCATGTTCCTTTTTGGCTCTGAGTTGTGGGAGAAAAGCAGCATATCAATGAAACAAACAAAACTCAGTCACATATCAGAATACTTCACAAAATTAAACAACAAAGTCCAGGGTACACACTTCATTCTGAACAGTTGCTTCCTGTTCAATTTAGTTTTACAGGTTTGTATTTAAATACAAGCAACGCTGGGGACAAAATTTGATTATCAAGCCCAAAGGAAGCAACACAGCTGTTTTTGAAAATAGGTTGGAAGCCAAAAGGAATACTGCCCAGGTTATGTAGCTGAGAAGTCTCTCCTCACCAAAAAGGCAGCTGGACTTGATGCAAGAAAAGGCAGGTGGGGAGAAAAGATGATGGGAAATATGATGGGAGACCATGGGGAGAGATCTGGATTTGAGTTTTGTGTCCCTGAGCTTCTTGCCCTCTGAAGATGCCAGCCACAGAGTTTGGCAAAACGTCAGGAAGAAAGACTTCCAGAACATGGCCAAACAACCCAAAAACTCACAACTATTTGTGTCAGTCTATTTGCACACACACTTGTGTAATTGGTATAGTTCAGTGGTGGTAAACCTTCAGCACTCCAGGCATTTTGGGTCACAACTCCCTGAATTCCAAGCCTAGATTGCAGTGACAAAGGACTGTGGGAGTTGTGATTCAAAACATCTGGAGTGCTGAAGATTCACCACCACTGAGTCTTATTCTCATTGGGCCAGTAATGGTGAACCTTCGGCCCCCATAGTCTTTTGTCATTGGCAACCTAGGCTTGGAATTCTGGAAGTTGTGGTCCAAAACATCTGGAGTGCTGAAGGTTCACCACCACTGGCATAGGTAGTTTGCAGTATGTTAATTTGTGACATTCTGCTGAGGCAATAGCTGGATATGCCTGTGGTTCTCAAGGTAAGAACTAAGTAGGTTGAAAGCGCATTGGCAGAGAATCCTTCCTGATCCACCATGGATTTGATGTTGGGGTTTACTCACAGCATAACTTAATGCCCCATCATCTCAGCATTGTTTTATAAGAAGGATACTAAGAAAGAGCTGGT
>JAHTLZ010000240.1:12138184-12198184 GCA_023846285.1 Phrynocephalus versicolor | reverse complement strand
GTGTGTGTGTCAGCCTTAAACAAGGGAACATCTCTCCTGACAAGAATAGATGGAAAAGTTGGTATTTCCAAAATCCCATAACTGGCATGTCTAGGGTCCAGCTGACTGTTGGGAACAGGGATCAATAATGCCCCTCAAATCCCAAACATTTTCTATTGCCTGCTTGAGAGTTTGAGCTAAGAGTGAAATTTACTTTCAAGTCAGAATGCTTAGGACTGACGCCTCAGTTGTCTTGGCTTCATTCAGTCTGACAGTGTATAGCCAATTATTTGTGATGGCTGGTGGATTATCAGATACTAGCAAGTCTTGAGTCTGTAAACATATACAAACAACAATTTTGTTTACAAGCCTCCAATTGGGAAGTGCCAATAGCTTGGAAATAGCTTGATTGGCCCACATATAGATCTTTATAAAAGAAGGTGGGCTGCAAGGATCAATATGATTTACTGAAGAGTCATTTGTCATTCTCTTATCAACATAAATGTAATGCCCAATACATCCTAGTATTTTTGCAGACAACCCTGAAATCCTGTAGACTATAAAACTAAGTAATTCTTTCTAGCCTAACCCTCACTCCCGCTTTTTATAGACCTCAAAAGGAAACAGAATCTTTCTTGGCACATTTTGGCTCGCAAAAAAATTACATAGCATGGTTACATGGCATTGGCAATTCTCTTGCAGCATATAGCTGGTGTGGTTCCTTATACAATGTTGTGAGCAAAGAACTTCAGTGTTACAGGAGTCAAATTTTTAATTTTCACACTGCGATAGAGTTTCCATTTTTCTCTCTTAAAAGAGCTGAAAATTTTCAAAAATTAGGGATCATATGATATATAAATGTAAAAATCCTATAGGTGAAGACAGACTAGAGTGGTATGTCTGTGAAGATTCTCAGTCATACAGGTGAGTTCATCTGGAAGTTGAGTCATGGCAACTGGACTTTTTTTCTTGAGAGATTGAAACATCTCTCTGCTCATCCAAACAGCTTCATCAGTCTGAGGAAAGCTAGTTGCGAGTCCTCCATTGTATAGTTCACTTTGACCTCATGTCACCCTGGTCTGAAATAGGCTCATAAGATGAACAATGACCTGAATAGGCTCATTAAGTGGACAGTAGTATCAATAGGCTCATTAGGTGGACAATGGCCCACCTTTACAACCTTCCCAACACCTATAAAGTATGAGTTGTTAGCCATGGCCTTGCTGGTGATGTGAAGTATTTTTTATTTGTTGAAATCACTGCCTGATGAGTAGCCTGAGGCCCCTCCAACTCTGTTGAGAGAGGGGTTTTCAATACTCATGTGAATGGCTTCCCTGACTCCTCTCTCAAACCACCTATCTTCTCTCTCTGATTTGTGTACATCCTCATATTTCAATGAGTGCCCTTTGTCCTTCAAGTGGAGGTGTACTGCTGAGTCTGGTCTTGAGCTGGCCAGTGTTCTTCATTGTCCTTTTCAATGCCACAGCCCACCAAATACATCACAGGTTTATCACCTCAGATAACACTAACCACAGGTCTATTTGGTGCAAAACAACCATCTGCACTGGCTACAGAACTGGATAATTAGGAGTGCTCTGGACAAACAAACAAACGTCATTAGCATCCTACATCTACAAGAGCAATTGCACACTAATCATTGTAGAACTGCAGGGTTTCAGTAGCTGTGTCCACTCACAGGTTGTCCTTCATGCCATCAGTTTCACACCAAATGTTCCCACCTGTTCCACATGGAAACTCCACTGAAAGAAGGAGATGCTTTTGTGATTGCTTAACCATGATTGCATAAACCAATAGGATTCTGTCCATACTGCTTATTATCCCAGAAGTGCATTTGGGGATAGTGCAGAAGATGATCATTTCTAAACTTATTAGCACAAGGTTCTAGGTTTGTCCTCAATGGTTGAAGTTCTGCCACTTTGTCTACCGAAAATGGAGATGTTGGAAGGAAGAGAATGCAGCCTTAGGAGGAGAAGCAAAAAGGAAATAAGCCAAAGGGTAGTGATGAGTCACAATGGAAATGAAAAACATAGAATTATAAAATTGGACAGGTTCCGGGGCTTCCCAAGGCCACTGATGATTGCCTTACACTATCATAAGGAGAATGCAAGAAAACCAATACAAAAAGACCATTCCATGCTGGAGATATTAGAGAAAAAATACCCCCGTGGCTTGCTTCACAGCCAGGAGGCTCTGCTGTCGAGAACCCAAGGCAAGCAGGCAGGAAAAGTTCGTGAAAAGGGACCACCCTCCCTCTAAAAGCCTCTGAAAAGTCACTTTTTCATTCTCCCCACAGTATGACCAGGTCTCTGACAATTCAGACTGGGTTAACCCTTATCTGGCCAGACAAATATTCATTTTCTGGACATTTAAAACAGCCAGTCACATGCCCTAGGTATAACTCTCCTTGGGTCACAGTCTGCATCTTCTGTGTTCATAAACTCATGGGGTGACGGTCATGAACAACCAACTCCAAACCCCAGGGACTTCCCTTTACACCTAAAGCTACCTCCACCGCCTCTCTGTCTATATGGACTCCGGCTTTTGACCCCAGCCAGCCCCCTCTCCTCCTCCCTTCTACCCTATTCCTCTTCTCTTGCTCTCTTTCTCTCTCCCTAACCCACTTTCCCTGGGTGTGCTAAAACGTGTTCCTACACTGTTCTACCCTTCCTGGACCTATGCCATCTTGGGCAAGGCATGACAGAAGGGAGATGGCCACATGGCAGGAAGGCCAAATCTTCAGGATGGACTCCATTTCTCCACAAGGACTCCGTCTCACTCCAGAATGCATCATGGATTAATCTCAGCCCGGAGGCATCTCATTGTCTCACTTCCACATCCACCAGGAATTGTGTCTGGCAGTTGGGACTCCCCCAGTTGACTTTCTGGCTTCCCATTGTGTCTTCTCAGCCCCCCCCTTGACCTGTTAATTACCCAAAGATTACCCAAGCCCTTGGACAATGCCAGTCTCTTCCTTTCCTATTATCACCTCCATGATGGCTCATTAAGGGACAGATATGGCTTGATCACACCTGTGCAGGTATCCGGTTCCAGGACAACAGGAACACCCAGGACCTCCCTTGGGCAGGCCCCCAGACTGCTTCCATTGGACATTCCTGAAGACCATCCCCTTTGCCCACCCTGGGGAGGCGTGCACCTTGGGGGAGGGAGAGGGAAAGGTATAAAATGGTATCCATCTTTGTCTTCGGGGCGGAACATTCTCACACTGTCCTGGTGGGGTGTTCACCTGCTGACTTTTATTGGGCTCAATAAAACCAGTATTTTTCGTGGATCTCTCTCCTGCTGGACTCTTTATTGGAAATAATTCTGAGGCCCAGCAGCATACAGCAGGAATAGCCTGCTGCAGACTCAACAGTAGCAATCTATACTATATCTAGAAAAGAAAACAGAGGAAAGCACCTGAGATGTTTATCAACAGACTTCTCCCATTCAGGTCACTTGATACATTTGTGGACTTATATATATATCCCAACAATTTATTTCCTCAAACCATCTGGGAAACTTTTTATAAGTATCTCTTCTCTGAGAGCATACCAGCAGCTCCATATGTTAAGCAAAGGTTGCAGAAGGGTATTTTTTACCCCTTTAAAATAAAATGCTTAGAGGAAGGTGTCTTAGGACAGCCAGGGGGTAGCTAGGGTTTCCAGCGCCTAGGGACAAAGTCTGTTTTCACACCCCCTCCTGACAAGGTGTGTGTGTGTGCGTGTGTGTGTGTGTGTGCCTTGCAGGGGGGCACCCTTTGGACACGGTTTATCTACAAATATAATCTGCATTTAAAGGGACATGGGATAGGGGCCTAGTCAGATTTTTATGGTGTATCTAGATACCCTTCTGGGTATTGAAATAATTAGTAGGGATGGAGATTTGAATGGCAGGAACAGCTGCAAAGTCTGACCGGAGTCCCACCAGTGACTCAACTTGAACTTGACTTGATTTTCCTTCAGTGCCTGGGACTCCACTCGGAGCTAAACCACCCTCTCCTTTTTGTTGGAGGGTTGCTTTTAACAGAGACTCAAGACCCCATAACCCCCCGAGTGGGTAGGTGGATGACAGGCAGCCCTGGGGGAGCACAGTGGGGCCATCCTGGGTCTCTGCAGAGAGGGAGCTTAACCTTTCAGCCCCCATCTCTCTGGTGTGAAAGGCCTGGAAGTGCTGGGGAGGGCAGCAAGGGCTGGGGTCCCAAGGGAGGGGGCACTTCCCTTTTTCCCAGAGCCCTCTTGCTTTCCTCTAGGTGGTCTTTCCTTCCCAGGGACCCAGGTGGCAGGAGTAGGCCAGTGAGCAAGCGGGAGGGGCGATCTCCACCTCCTGCAGAATGGTGGGGGAAGTGGCACTCTTGATCTCTCCCTGCATCTCTCCCGCTTGTTGCCCGGCGAGGGAGGCAGCCGAGCGAATGACACTGAAGGATGAAGGGAGGCTGGAGGAGTGGTGTGGTGCCTCCCCATTCAGGATAGCAAACAGGCAGTGTAACCAGGATTAGAACTGCCACTGCCCACCGCGAAGCACTCCTCTTGGGGGTGGGGCAGCCTCAAGGGCGGCGAGATAGTGGTCTTTCTCGGGAGGAGCCTGTCTTTGCTCTTGGCCCGCTTCAAGGAGAAGGGTGGGTGAATCCAGCCCAGACAGTCTGTGAGTGTGTGTGTGTGGTGATTTTTGTCACCCCTAGATGCTGCACCTTGGCGCTTTTGCCCCCCTGCCCTCCCAAGCTACACTAGTGAGAACAGCACATTTTGAATTGGCAACTTGTGATATTATGCTGACCTTGAGGTAAAACTGCACCTAGGTAGATTCCCCAAAGGTTTGGGAGATCATAGAAAATCAGGAATTTGGGGAAACAAAATCACCCACTGACAACTGAGAGTTACTTTTAAAAAACATAGTTTCACTTATCCACAATCTGCTAATACAGTAATCTCCCGCCTATTGCGGGGGTAAGGACTCACCCGACCCGAGATGCCTGAAAATCCACGATATGCGGAAGCGGGGCGGGGCGAGGGGGCAATCAGATCCTCCTGCTGCCGCTGCCGCACACTGGTCCGAGAAGTCTTGGGGCGTTGCATGCTGGCGGCGGCAGGGGGATCTGACCTCCCCCCGCCGCCCGCCACACTGCCCCGAGACTTCTCATATTGGGCCGTCTCCATTGAAATGCATTGGCTCAATGCATTTCAATGGAGAAAATTTTCCCCATTGGAAAACATTGGCACAATGCATTCCAATGGGGAAAATTTCTCCATTGAAATGCATTGATTCAATGCATTTCAATGAAGATTATGGGGCAGCGCCCCACGCCGCTGTCCCGCGCTTTTCCAAGAAGCCTCGGGCAGCACGGGAGGGTGGCGTGGGCGATCACATCACACCCCACCAGCCCGCTGCATGGCCCGAGGCTTTGCGGAGGAGCGCGGGGCGGCAGCGTGGGGCGATGTGATCACCCCCCATAACCCCCCGAGTGGCCCCGAAGCTTCTCGGAGGACCGCGGGGCGGCGGTGCAGGGCGATCCAATCGCCCCTTGGCCCCCCCGCGTGGCCTGAGGCACAGGTACTGCGATCCCGCAATATAGTGGGACCGCAGTACCTGAACCACGAAATGGCGGGGGGTGACTGTATTACAAATACAGTAACCCCCCACCTATTGCGGGGGTTAGGGACCCACCAGACCCGCGATACATGAAAATCCACGATATGCTGTGCTGAGTGGGGGCGGGGCAAGCAGAGGGGCGGGGGCGGCAGGGAGCTATCGGGTCATCCCCCGCCGCCCCCGTGCAGCTCCGAGACCTCCAGGAGGGGCAGGGGCAGCAGGGAGCGATCACTCACTCCCCACCGCCCCCCCTGCGCGGCTCCGAAGCCTCCCGGAAGAGGTGGCGGGGAGCGATCGGATATAGTGGGATCCCGCAATATAGTGGGACCGCAGTACCTGAACCGCGAAATATTTTATAATGTAATTACTAGAACTGGCCACTAGAGTGGACCAGAAACTATGGTATAGGTAAGTCACCACTACAGTATTTTGCTTAATCTCTAGCCAACTTGAGGTAACTCCCTCTATATCTCAAGTGTTGTCATGACTAGCTACATTTGGTTATTAGTATTACTCTTATTGGCACAGGAAGAGCCCTTTCAGGTGCAGACTACAGGGGTCCCTGTTTTCCATAGTTTTTAGAATCCTCGTTGGTTTTTGGTTCACTATGGTTTTTGGAGATGGTCCAATACAGAGACCCAACCATCATTATAATTTTCACTTTCCCATTTCTCAAAGGAATAAAATATTTTGGTTAGTTTTTTAAAAATTCTGCGTGTTTTTGTTCAGCCAGATGAGGCACAGCCTAAGCGAACACGTAAACCATTGTAAGACCTCTTATACTAGCAATTAGAAGACACCATGAAAAAAAATTCCCCACAGTTTTTCTGTCATAAAAAATGTAAGAAAGAGGGTACACGGGTTACAAGCAGAGGATGATGGTGAGCAAAATCCATATGAATACATTGAATGCCTGATCTTGCTTGAAAGCACCTGTTGGGCTCTTCTGAAGAGAAGAAATTTGCACTTCCCTTTCTCTGCTCAGTGATGAAATGGCATAGTTCTGAGCCCTGCTCATTTCTAAGATGAGACAGGATAACTAGCTATCATGGATTTCCTCCATTAAGATTTGGGGTTGAGCTAGAAATGCTCTGAAAGTCCCTTCCAAGCCAATGATTCTAGAGCATGTCCCCAATACCAGCAAATAAACATCTGGGTCAGAGTATACTTTTTTTAACAACTCAGTGCAACATATCAATTTGGTGTTTCCAGCATACTCAGTATTACTGAACTGAAGTATCGGTTTTGTTGAATTAGCAGAATGAAACCAGTTAAATCCCCAATAGTCTTCCTTGATTGTCCTCTGACTAAAGCTGATACTTCACATCCATCTCATCGCTGTTTGCGGTCCCGCTTGGGACTGGTACAAAGTAATCTTACCGCACGTCCATTGCGGGACGATGGGAGTTTGTCCTGACCACACACCCTGAACTGTGATTTAAGTGGGATGAGAGATTCCCCTCCCTGGCCTCAGAAATCTGCTTGTCACGCTTCTCGTTCCGAGACGAGAGCCCGTGAAGTCACGTTTGTCATGGAACGAGTGACGATAGGAGCAGAACCCATCTAGTGGCAGGAGCGCAAAGCGACATTCGCCAGTAAATTCCCTATGGAGTTAGCAATGCAGTGAATAGCTTTTAAAAGACAAATGCATCGGAGTTTGCTCCATAACGCATTGAAGGCAAAGCTTTGGAGAATCGAAACATTGAAAAACGGAAGGTCAGGCTGAAAAAAAATGGGGAATGAAGGCATGGAATTTCACATCTCATCACGGAACGAGGACATGCGTTAACAGTCATGCTGGTATCATCAATCACGCCCGTGCATACATGGGAACAGGGACAGAACCGGAAGAAGACCACGTGACCGCAACCGACATCAACACGGAACAAACTTCCTCCCAGGACGAGAATGGACGTGAAGTAACTGTCTAAAGCTACGAGTCTGCACTATGCCAAGTAGAAATGGGGTCTGGTGAAAATACAAATCTGCCTCCTGTGTCAGTCCTTGAGATGTGCTACCAGATACATGGTCAATTGGCATTATAAAACATTGCGGTTGGAAGTCACCCATCTCCATCAATGGTTTGCGTTCTGGCACAGAAAACAAAATGAAGGAAGGAAAAGAAGAAAGGCCGACATAATAGCAGTGGAAGAAATAACAGTGGCAGAGCAGTCTTTGGACTTTTCAGTGAAAATAAAAGCAAGAGAAAATATAAGCAGTACTGTACATTGATTTTGTTGTCCCTTTTTCTCATCCATGGTCTCCCCGCTTCTTACTAGTTCTTTGGAGATGATTGCTCTGCTCTGCATTAAAAGATGTTATCAGTCCAAAAGAGCAAGTGTAGTCTTGCACTAACTAATATCTGCTCAAACGTACCTGACTGCATTGGAAATGTTGCAGCAGATTGGTATAGCAGAGAATAATGAACCGCTGCACCCCATTGAAATGTAATTACACAGCACTCTTGTTCTTAAACCTATAAGGTGAAAGAAAGATGAATAGTGAAAGTAAAAACCGCTGACCCTTCAAAGTTTAATTTACGTTATGCATTCTCTCGCCCTTCTGATAGGTTTTAGAAAGGTCATAATTTAGGGTATTTTGCAGTTGATAAATGATCTGTATGTTTGTGTTCACACGCACCGATTGATTTGTTATAGCCAAAATATTGTTTCTATAACAACCTGCAGGTCTTTAAGTAGGCAAACAGCAGATGAACTGAGAATCCAAGTGGGAGGGGAAGCAAAATGTAATCCTTCTTGAGAAGGAGGGGGTGAGGAAGAGAAGGAGGATTCATCAGAGCCTGTGGGAGAAGAGAAAAGAGTGGATGGGGGGGGGGAGGCCACTGGACTTCCCTTGAATCTTCCCTTGGTGCCATTCCAGCAGATCACAAAAGGGCTTTGCTGTGTTTGTCCAGTGCCAAAAAGTCTCTGTAACTTGGAGAGCTCCCTAGGTGGCAAAGGGTTGTTGGGGCAATTTTCCCGCCTCTTTCTAGCCTTGGATGAGGCTCCTTGTTTCCGGGCCCAGTTGATGCATTATGCATCAGGGCTGCCTGCAACTGACAGCCCCTCAGCCAGCATCTACTTGAAAAGCAATGGTGCTAATCAAAGTCGACACATTTGAATGTCCAGACACACACACAGAGAAATTTACTAATCAAAAAGTGTATTTCCTAGGGCTGTCTCCAGAGAAATCCGCAGGAAGAAATTGGAATAATTTATTAGCTTACAAGTTTTCGTTGACAGTTAGCCCAAGGCTATTTATCTCTGTAATAGAGAACGTCTCCAATGTGGCAAAATTGACCAAATCAAACAGCTTTGATCAGAAAATGAATCTGGCAAGGCTGTCTGTCTGCCGGTCCCTTGGGAACAGCGGGAAACAAACAAAAAGATTTAACAAGTGGTCAATAGGAAAAAGAGCGAAGGAGAGAGAGAGAGAGAAAGAGAGAGAGAGAGAGAGAGAGAGAGAGAGAATTTCCAAGCAGGGTGCAAGAGCAGATCTCTCTCTCTCTCTCTCTCTCTCTCACACACACACACACACACACACACACACACACAGAGAGAGAGAGGGAGAGAGAGAGAGAGAGAGAGAGACGGACAGACAGAGAGACAGAGAGAAACACAGAGGGGGGGGGCTCTGAATTACTGAAGAAATAAATTATGTCTCTCATTATAATGTTTAACCCTGTGGTTATGCATAATCGCAGTCATGCAGTCCAAACTGAGAAGTAATTCTTGCCTAAAGGGCATGAAGATAAATAGCCCCAGGAAAAAGAGGGGAAATGCCCTAACTTGTCTTCAAAAGGACAGAAAAATTGAAAGCTCTCCTTACTGTTGTACATTACACAGCAGCAAGCCATGTTTACAATGGACTTTTCCCTCCCCCATTTCATCTTAAACGCTCTTTGCCTCCAAACCCCCAAATGGAGAAGGCAGTGGGAACCGCTACAAGATTTTGTGGTCTTGGTTAAGATTTGAACTTTTGAGCAAATGATTTTTAATTTGTTCCATGACCAGTGTCTTTTTTCCAGTGAAACATGTCAACTATTTAGCTGGAATTTGATTAGGTAGGAACTAAAGCTCTGAATGAGCACATTTAAAAAAAAAAAAAGAACACTGAAGACATATATCTGCCAGAAAACAAATACTGTATTTATATTAATTTATATTTGTATATACAAGTTTAGTGGTTTACACATTGTAGATGAAACCAACAATGGTTCCATACTGGTTGTGAAATTAATCGTTATTGCAACCACTCCCACAACATGAAGGACATCCCACTGGGGGTGAAATTGGTTGCACAATGACCCTTGTGTTCATATTCCCTAAAATTATTTTGAGTGCTATTTTTTTAATAGAATCTGTTTTTCAGTTACAGTATACAGGTATTGGGAGCCACTTCAAGTCCCAGATTTGAGAGAAACGTGGCATATTAAATCAATCAACCAATTGATCAGTATGGCATGGACTCCACTTACTGATTACTTACTGACCACATTTGTAATTTTGGTTGTACCCAGAAGCTTTATACATGCATCAGTCTCCCAGCAATTGATCAGTGTAGCACTATTGTATTTGACATTTCCCTAGTATACTGGGCAGTGTGTATCTCATACTGTTAACATTTTTGATTAGGTTGAAAGTACTTCGTTTCAGGCATGACTTTTCATATATCTTCTTTTATTTCTCAGATGTGTGTGTGTGTGTGTGTGTGTGTGTGTGTGTGTGTGTGTGTGAGAGAGAGAGAGAGAGAGAGAGAGAGAGAGAACATTCCCATTTTCAAGAAAATCCCTTCAGTATTAAGTGGAAACTACCTAAACTGGCAAATATGGGAAGGATAGCTGAGAAACCTGCCCCCATAACAACCATTTCTCCTGATTCTCACATTCATTCCCCTTTGTTAGAGGAAAGCTGTGTGCACATACTGCCTGCTGTCCTGAATACTCAACACCAACTTGTTATCTGGGGGTCAGCAGAGGTCTTTGCCAATGCTGAGGTAAGAGTTCACCTCCAGACCAGTTGTTTCTAAACAAGGGCCATTGGCAATGGTGCACTATCTTGGCTTTTGCTCCTAGCAGCAAAACATCATGGGCCACTGTGTGTTTCCTCCACAGTAACCTGTCCTAAACTGGCTTCAATTGTTACATTTCTGTTTTGACAATCCTGCTTAATCTCAGAGTGTGTCTTCTTTTTCTTAAGGGCTCGGTCCCATGTCCCTTTAAAAGCAGTTTAAATTACTAAATAAACCGAGTCCAAAAATGCCGTCCACACAGCTACCGGGCTTTTTGAAAAAAAAGAAAAAAGAAAACCCGCTAATGATCCCTTAAGCAAGGTTTCTGTGACTCACCTACGAGGTAGAGAATTTTTTGCCTCGCTTTGAAAATCCAGCTTTTAAGGAGGCAGACACCGTGGGACCACGCTGATGATCCGGGTTTCTTTTTCTTTCTTTTTTGGCTATTCCTGGGGCCGATGGGTTGTTTTTTTAAAATTTATTTTCACCTTTGGAGAAACAGGAAGCTCTATCCGGTCCTACAAGCATTAATTTCCCCCAGCAAAGTCGTCCATTTTTTTTCAAATGCTAGTGACACCTGCTGGCCAAGGGGGACTGAACTGCACTTTAAAATAATTTTTTAAAAAAGCTTTTGACGTGAGAACTCTTGTCCCACATATTAAATCACGTGATGGGACGAAGAGGAAAAGCCGGACCTTCAGAAGATCAGGATCGAAACCCAGGTGTGACCACCGCCTATTAGAAATGGGAAATAAAGTGTTTTGGACTACAACTCCCACAATACTAAGGCCAGCATTGATTCTGGGAGCTGCAATTCAAAAGAAAAAAAGCAGGTGTTTTGTATGTCTACAGTACCTTTCTTTTATAGCTGTTCTTTTCAACCTGCTGCCCTCAAGATTTGATGGACAATAATTCCTGCAATCCTTCAACACACCTCAAGAGCTGCACCCGTTTAGAGAGGTTTATCTTACCAAATTGTACATTTTAGTGGTTTTCAGCAGCTCAGCCATTTGGTGTATAGAATGTCAGTTGCAAGGAAATAAAAGGTCATCTGGTGCACAGTTTAAAATGTCACCTGTAAAGTGTCACCAAAAAACTCAAAGAGAGAGTGAGTTATTTATTAGGACAAGGACATTAAAAATGGGATTGTGGTGGGTAATCACTCAGAGCATATGTATTAGCCACTTTTTAAAAAAGTGGTTAACTGTCCTCAACTGTGCAGCAGAAGTTCAAAAGATTTATCAACTATAATAGTTCTAGTTCCCAGTTAACCCACCACTTTCTCATTAACTGGCATTTCCATGGTGAAAGAACTCAAGGCACTAGTTGAGGTATCTGAGGATTGTCATGCTTTTGTGGATCCTCAGGTAAGGAGGCAAAAATCAGGGTGAGTGCAGCAGGAGGATTAAGCTGGACTTTTGTGTGTGATGAGGCCAGGGATTCTGGTAAGTCTAACTTGTGCACATTTAGTACTCAATAGAGAGGGGCATGAACCAATTTGGGCCATTTCGTCCTTTGGCCAAAAAGATGTTCAGCACTTCCTACTCTTTGAAAGATTGCCCACTCAGAGGCAGCACCCCCGTTTCCCTGCCCAGCCTCCTCTGGGTGCTGCCTCTGAGTGGGCACCACTGGAGGAGGCAGGGCTGGGAAACCCTTGACACCTGCTCAGCCAAATGACGAAACACCACAAGCCACTGGTTCAGCAGTTTGTGCCCATCTCTACTTAGGAACACAGCAGAGGAGCTTCTATAGGAGCTTCTTCTCTCCTTGAATTATACACATCTAGGATAATTATTGAAAAGTAAGTATAATATGGACCAAGAAAATATTTTGGCATTCCACATTGCATTGATTCCTATAGCACTACCAAAACACCTCCATGCAATGCATTGTTTTGGTCAGAGCCTGAAAAAGCTATATTTTCAGACTAGATATGGGCATTTCATTTCGAAAGGGGTCCAGTTCTGAAACGAAACACATAACAGCTGCCGTTCAGTACTGGGATCCATCTGTCAGAATGAAATCAACCAGTCTCTTACCTTGTTTTGGGTAGCACAGGGCTAAGCTCCAACGAGAAAGCAGGCTCGGACAGGTCATCTTTCACTCTCCCTGGCACTGGCCAATCAGGAGCTGTGCAGGGACATGCATCATCCCACCTCCCTGCATGATTGGCCAGCACCAGGGATAGCGAAAGATAACGTGTCCGAGCCTGCTTCCTCACACAAGTTGTAAAATGTTGTGAATCAGTGTGGTATTTCACACCCGCTTCAGATCTTTTCCACTGAAGCTTTGCATTGTAAAAATGGCAATGATTAGTGGGTAAAGGAAGCGTTGCCTATAGAATAGCAAAAGCAGAAACAACATGATTGTTAATTATACAAGGCCAAAAATAAGGAGACTGGCAGATCACATCTGGTGATAACTTTTAAGGACCCTGTTTGATATTCAGTTCCTTTCTAGGAGGTTTTGTTTTGTAAACAATGACAACAGGCTATCAGTATCCCAGGCTATAAATGACAGCAAGAACAATGTGGTAATGAGATAAGAATCACAGATTACCTTTGAAGCTTGTAAGGTAGATCTGATTAACTAGGAAGGAAACACTGCTGGGAAATACAACAGGTATAGCACCCTTTTTGTAGTGTTATATGTTTGGTGGTTCCCTCTGAAACCTTGGCTAATATTGAGTCCATTAATACCCTCCAACCGGTATTATAAAGATTTCTATTGCTGCTGCAAGGTCTGGATAAATTAGTATTTGTATATTAACTGGGCAGTATATATAAATAATTAATTGTGAGTTAATTCCTACTTCCTAATCTGTTTGTGAAGTTTAAACTTTAGTAAATCCCTGCTGTATACGTTCTGCAAATAAATTTGCTAACATTTTCAATCCTGTTCATAGAGTAGGAGGCATATGTCCTTTCTTTCTCTGTACTGTCTTGCCATTTTAGGAACCTGTTTTACTTGCCTTTTAAAACATTATCATTCCATGAGAGGAATTTTAAATATGTGCCCTCCCTTCTAATTTCTACTCCCACCATCTTTTATTCCTATGGTGGTTAAGAACTGAAGAAGTTGCAAGGATAGGGACTAGAGATGGGCACAAACCGAAAAAATGGTGATTTGTTTCATTTGGGCTTGTTTTCCGGTTCATTTCATGTCATTTCGTTTTTAACAATTTTTAATGGGAATATTCATTTCGTTGGTTCGTTTTGATTTGTTACTTGTTTCCCCCCTGCTCTGTTTGAACAATTTTTTCAAATTCAGACTGTGCACGGGTGTCCAATCCCCATAGAAGACAGCACCCCCTGAGGCAGGCAGAGAGAGTAAGTGCTCCAAGTCACCCATTGGCAGCAGAGTGGCTCTAGTCGCCATAGAAGGGCAGCACCCCCTGAGGCAGGCAGAGAGAGTAAGGGCTCCAAGTCACCCATTGGCAGCTGAGTGGCTCCAACCCCCATGGCAGTACCCACTGAGGCAGGCAGAGAGTAAAGGGCTTCAAGTCACCCATTGGCAGCAGAGTGGCTCCAACCCCCATAGAAGACTGCACCCACTGAGACTGGCAGCTAGTACAGGGCTTTAAGGCAGGCAGCTGAGTGACTCCCCCACTAGTCACCAACTGAGACAGGCAGAGATTAAGGGCTCCAAGTCACCCATTAGCAGCAGAGTGGCTCTAGTCCCCATAGAAGGCAGTACCCACTGGGGCAGGCAGAGAGTGGGCTTTAAGGCGGGAAGCTAAGTGACTCCCCCACTAGTCACCCATTGAGGTAGGCAGAGAGTAAAGGGCTTCAAGTCACCCATTGGCAGCAGAGTGGCTCCAAACCCCAGGAAAGGCCAACTAGAAACATTGGGCCTACAAAGACCCTTTGAATAGCTGGGAGAGTGTACCTCCATGGTATGTCCAGCAAAGACCTAGAAACATTGGGCCTACAAGGACCCCACAAAAAAGAGGAAGTGAGCAGGCAGGCAGACAGTTGTGCAGGCAGGTGTGCAGAGATTAAGGGCTCCAAGTCACCAGTTGGCAGCAGAGTGGCTCCAAACCCCAGGGAATGCCTGAAACATTGGGCCTACAAAGACCCTTTAAATAGCTGGGAGAGTGGACTTCCCTGGTATGGCCAGGGAAGGCCTAGGAACATTGGGCCTACAAAGACGCTTTGAACAGCTGGGAGAATGGACCTCCCTGGTATGTCCAGGGAATTCCTAGGAACATTGGGCTTACAAAGACACTTTGAATAGCTGGGAGAGTGGATCTCCCTGGTATGGCCAGGTAGGTAGGCAGAGAGAGTAAGGACTTCAAGTCCCCCATTGGCAGCAGAGTGGCTCTAGTCCCCATAGAAGGCAGTACCCACTGAGGCAGGCAACCATGTTATAGCCTGCATCTGTAACCGTGAAGCTGTGCTTCACCTGCCCCTCTGGCGCCCAATCTTGCAGGGCAGACATGAGGATCTCAGCAATGTGGGTGCCTGTCGCCAAGTCCTCCATGCTCTGTGCCTGGAGAAGGGCCACCTGGTAACCTCAGGTGTTCCCTTGCGCTTCCCCCTGTTATACTTCCTTGGATGCCCTGCTGCCAAGGACATCCTCGGGTTGCCACCAATGAGCTGTCAGGGCCAGATAGCCATGGTGCTCACCGGTCCAGAGGTTGGTCGTGAAGTGGACCTTCTGACCTCTGGCCACCTGCAGATGGGCCCGGACCATCTTCCTGACCAACTCATAAAGGGAGGACATCATCTGCCTGCTGAGGGTACGCCGGGATGGAGCCTCATACCAGGGAGCCAGGTGCTTCAGCAGGTGCCTGAACCCTGCTAACTCCACAAAGGAGAGGGGCAAACTGCTCATGGTCACCATTTCACTGACCACACGAGTGGTGGTGTCCTGGACCTTGCCCCTAGCACGCTGGCTCAAGAAACCCCCACTGATAGGCACCACTTCATGCAGAGTGGCCTGCCTCTTTGCTCTCTCAGTGGAGGTCTCCCCAGCCTCCATCCCCCTGACTGCCCCTCCTACCGCCCTCTTCCTCCCAGACCCAGAGGGACCAGTGCCTGCTGCTGGCCTTGGCAGCATCCCAGGGTGCTTGCACAAGAGGTGATTCCTCAAGGCACTCGATAAAAGGTGCCTTGGGTCCCTCCCCCTGCACATCACCACCTTGCAGCGCTTGCACACTACAAGCCTTGGGTCTTCCTGGCTCTTGAAAAACTCCCAGAGAGAGCTACGAGGCTTGTGAAGCTGCTGCCTCCAGCAGAGCCTGCCTCAGTGGTGGCCTGACTCGCACCCTGGGATGATGGGGTGTTGCCACTGGTCTGGGAGGGAGGAGGAGTGGACCTTGCATCAGAGGAGGAAGCCTGCAGTTCCTCCCTGCCTGCCAAAAGGTCATCAGAATCCTCCAGCTCAAGATGGACCGAGCTCTGGGAAGATTCTAACTCCTCCTCAAACAAGGGGGGAGTAGGGACTGGTGGGGGTAGCATCTGCTTTGCCCTGCTGCCCACAGTGGCAGGGCCAGATGCTCCTCTAGCAGTGCTGCTGCTGGTGGTGCTGGTACCAGCGTCACTAGCAGCACTGCTGCCTGCCTTAGCCTGCCAAAATACTGATCTTTTCAGTTTAGTGGGGGTGCTCTTCCCCTTGCCACTCTTCATTTTTTTATTTTTATTTTTTTAATTTATTTTATTTTAATAAACAAAACTAAACTAAAGGCCTTCAGTGGGGGAAACAAGAAGTATAGGACACTGACTGGGTGGGAAACAAGTTTTTTTTTTTGGGGGGGTGATGGGAGATATAATAATTATTATAAATTAATAATAATATAATTGGGGGATAATGGGTTGGTTAGGGGACAACAGGGCAGGACAGGAATAGAGGAAAAATAACCTCCCCTGAACAAAAAAGGTCTAACCCAAAACCCAATCCCAAATCCCAATCCCACAAAAAATAATAAAGGGGGTAAATATTTTTCTGCTTTTAAGCAAAGAAACAATAGGCCAAAGCCTAGTACAGAGAGAAACCAGAGAGAGGGAGAGTTTGCCTAATCCTATAGTGTATGCAATGCAAGCATGACACCCTTTCCCCCTTTGCACATTAAAAAAATTATAAAAATAAAAATAAAATACAATCAAATGGTATAGTACACCCAAATCAACCCTAAAAAATAATAAAAAGGGAAGGGAATATATTTGCATCTGGTGCCACTTTAAGCTTCCAAAAAAACCTTAGAAAAATAAAAAAAATAAAACAATCTGAGAAAACACATATTTAGATTTTTTACGCACTGATCAACACACTGTTAGGTATTATCAGCCAGGAATATTAATTTTCCCTGAGCTTTTAAGTCTTTTATAAACATTTTAATAGGTTAAAAATGCCATTCTGGACGGATTCGCCGCCATTAACAAAAGTCTGCGGCAGCCATTTTCCCTTTAAAATATAATTTAAAAAACTCTGGAAAAACACATTTTTAGATTTTTAAGCACTGGTCATCAACTTGCTAGGTATAATCAGACATAAAATTTAATTTTTTCATATATTTCAAAGTCTTTAATATGTTTTAATACATTTAAAAACACATCTTTCCATCGATTGCCGCCATTAACAAAATGAACCAAAACGAACCATTTCCCCCCTGATTCGTTTTGTTGTGGTTCTGGGCTGTGGTTTGTTAGTCATTTTGTAACCATTTCCCCCCTGATTCATTTTGTTGTGGTTCTTGGCTGTGGTTTGTTAGCCATTTTGTTATATAATGAAATGAATAACAAATAATGAAACAAACCAAAAGTTTGTTTCGTGCACATGTCTAATAGGGACTTGAGCCTCAGTACTTGCTGTCAAGTTGGACTTGAGTCACACTAGTGACTTGACTTGGACTTGACTTGTGCCCCCCCCCCATTATTTGGACTTTACTCATGATTTGGAATCCTTTCTCTTTCTTCTGGGGGGTAAAAAGCTTGTTTTTAATTGGGACTTGGATTTGAGGCTTGGGATTCAGGACTTGGCACCAAAGGCTTGGGTTCAGACTTGGTACTTAGTACCAAAGACTTGGACTTGGTCATGGTCTTGGGACTTGGGACTCAGACGCAAAGATTTGCCAGCATCCCTGAGAAGTAACATCCAATAACATCTCAAAGGCCAAAAGAAGCTGCCCACTGTATCTTACAACAAAAGCATCATCCAATTCAAACTGTTTCTTACTCCCAACTAGGGTAGTCCCAAATCATTTAAACATTTACTTACAGTTCAGCAATTGATTCAGTTTGTATATCATACTTGGAATTACTGATAGCATTTAGGTCTATATGGGCAAGTTACTGTGTTACCACATGCCTTATTTTTAATTAAGGAGCCTTGTGACGCAGTGGTTAAATACCTGTACTGCAGGTAAAACTGTGCTCACGGCCTGGGGTTCAATCCCAGGTAGCCGGCTCATGGTTGACTCAGCCTTCCATCCTTCCGAGGTCAGTAAAATGAGTACCCAACTTGCGGGGGGCGGTGGCAATGTGTAGCCTGCATACTGTAATTAAACTGTAAACTGCCCAGAGATTACTTGAAGTGGTATGGGGTGGTATATAAGCAGAACACTTTGCTTTGCTTTGCTTTATGTGTAGAAACCATGTAATAAGTCCACTGAAGCCTGGGTTACAAAGAGAGCAAAGGAACCAATCAAGTATCCCATATTACCTGGATTAGTATTTCTGTATCTTTTAGATACTCATACTTTTACAATAGTATCTCACCCTTTGGCCAATGTATGATCCCAGAATGCTTCTTCTCAATAATGACAAACAGAACATTTCAAAAGATGTGGAATGTACATGAGCACATTAAAAGATCAGGAAAAACAAGACAAAAGCAGTAATTCCTATATTTCCTCTCTAACTGTAATGAAATGGAAGTTCTGCCCACTGACAACACTGAAATGGGTTCGGTGTGCAATCCATGTGGGAAATCATGGGAATTGGTGATGATTACTGCTGCAATTAAATATTTCTTTTGTTGCTTTCTTTGTAAATGCACAAAGCCCCCTCCTTTGCAAAAATGAAGGCTGCGCTGCAGCAGAACCAATCCCTAATGGTTCGTCAGCTGACCGCTGCAGACTAACTATTTACTCTGTAGGCTCAGTTGAACCAACTGCAGGCTGCACCACCTTCTTTGCCTCCAGGCATAAGGAACCCCTTGCCCCAAGATATTTCCTGGTCTCTTAACAAGTTTCCAGGATTCCTAATTTTCTGTAAGTTACACATGCAGATAGATCATCAGAGAGATCCTCAAGATCTCTATGATGATCATTAGTATCTCTATGATGATCATCAGGTTAAGGTTTCCTTCCTAATCATTTGGATCCCAGATCCTAGCCTATAGTGAAATAGTGGCACCTTACTTCTTGCAAGCCAACTCACTATCAAACGGTATCAATGGTTTTGTTGGAATTGCTGCAGTCTGACTATGAGGGCTCTCTGAAATCTGAAAGAGCACATCACCTGTGACTTACATCACCTCCATCAAGGCAAAGGTGAGCTCCCCATTTAATGGCAGTTCATTTTGTCTGCTGACTTGGGTCCTGGAGTGGAACTAGGCTGCTTTCATACACTAATTCTAGGAAGAGTTGTCTGATGAGATAGTAGATGACCAGCAACACACACACACACACACACACACACACACACACACATCAGTTGACCGAGTTGTGCCATAGGCTTGATAGGAGGCTGACAACAAACAATGGGCTTGGCAATTCTCTGGCTCAAGAGACATATACATGCTTGATGACTTTTCAACGTGTGTGTCAGCCCAATTGGCCCTTTCATGCAATTGCAGAGGGGAATATTATTATTTCAATTCAGAAAAATGTCTTGAGTGTTTTAACTTTCCTGAAGAAAGGTTGTTAATTTGCCTGTTGTCACTCAAAAGGCTTTTGCATATAGCTGGGTGGTTGCTTGATCCTGTTTGGGGTACCCATGAAAGAAGAAAGCAGCATCACTGGAAAACTGATCATTCACAGTGTTAGATCTTCCTTTCATCAAAAGCAGGCCCTGTTGTATTATCACATTTTCAGCATCTGACTAATGAGTTGGATGAGAACAAATTGACTGCAACTCAAATCAAACATGAGGGAATAGATTCTTGTTGAGAATGGGAAGCTTATTTGGGTGAGTGGGGAATACGCTGTTTCAGAATCATTGAGGCTGTAGCTTTTCGTTCTACAAAAGCAAGTTAACACAATCAAGGGTTTAAGCAGACCCCATGGGGTTCACAGATAGACACCCATAGTCTATAACATGTAACAATATGCTAATGTATAGACATCCTGTGTGGTTCAAAGATCCAGGAATTTGGATGGCTTCTAGAGTATATTTGCTACTACTCTTTAGTCTGTGCTCTGCTCTATTGAATGTAGAGCTGTGACAAACCCCACACAAGTGAAAGCACAGATACCAATTTTGCAGATATGTAGGTCCTACATATTACTTAGGTCTGTTGTACGATTAAATGAATACTAGTAAACTGCATGAAAGCAATTCATGAAATAGACAAATCTAAATTATAAACAAATTAATTAAGGGGAAGGAATACATACTTTCTGTGCATGCAATGGCTAGAATCCTATTGCTATTTGCTATTTGCATAATGTGTGGATACTGTGAATCATCATCATCATCTCTTCTTCTTCTTCTTCTTCTCCTTCTTCTTCTCCTTCTTCTCCTCCTTCTTCTTCTTCTTCTTCTTCTTCTTCTTCTTCTTCTTCTTCTTCTTCTTCTTCTTCTTCTTCTTCTTCTTCAGCTTAGAAGTGCACAACTGGAAGGAACCCTATGGATCACTGAGTCCATCCCTTCTCGAAAGGGGTGGGGAACAGAGGAGGCCTAAACCACTGAGCTATCCAACTGTGGTGGTGTGCATCTTAGCTGCACAACTGGTCATGTCAGCAGTTATGCAACTGAGACCTGATTTCAACTCACTTATTTGTAGAGAAGAATTTTCAAAACAGTATCCAGTAGTGTACTGCTTGAATAGGAGCTGGAGTAAAGCGAGAGGGAAAGAGTGGAAAACGAAGCTCACAACAGAATGATGTCTATTCTGAAAGGAATCTACATCCCTTTGCTCAATTTCTTATAGCAGAAACACTTCATCAAGTCCTTCTATCCTTAAATATACATAGAATAAAAATCACCGAACTCTGAGCTGCAGAGTAAAGGAATGTTGCTATCTCTTTAAGACCTTTGATCATTAGCCCTGCAATGACACCTAACTAACTAGAATCACTGTCTGGAAATTCACTCATGAATCATGACTTCAGCTAGACTCCAGGACCTCGGATCTCCTTTGACCTTAAACACTTTCCTCAATGCCATTAAATAAATTAAATGTTTAAATTACTTATATTAGCTTTAATTATATAATTATAGAGTCAATGAGAAATAAATCTAGAAAGGGGAGACTTTAATTTAAAGAACTAGCTTTAACTTTGAAGTGGTTGAGTGCTCCAGTAGAGATGAAATAGCAGCTTGCTGATTTTAGAAGGGAGAGCAAGCAAAGCTGTCTTGAAGAACCCTTGTGGTTGACACACGCATGGGAGCAGACCACTGGCCTTTTATGGTTGATGATAAGCTCATCGTTTTTGGTTCAGCTGCTTTCCAGGTTGATAGTAATATCAACAAAGTTGCAGGGTTTTTTTTAATTGTAAGCTGCCTTTTAGAACTCTGATGCATCAAAAGGTAGCATGTAAATGTTGTTTTACAATACGAATAGATACATGACACCATGATGAAAAAGAACAAGAACAACAAGAGCAAGAACAAGAAGAAGAACAAGAAGAAGAAGAAGAACAAGAAGACGACAATGACGATGACGACGGCGACGACCCAAGACAGGAAAGCTGGCCAATAAGTCTGTCAGTTTATTGTTACATTCCTTGGGGAGCAGGGGGGAGATAGGTTTCCAAAGTTGCAGATAGTCAATTTTGCTAGGATTGGTTGTTTTAGAGGGGAAACTGAGGCTACAGTGTACATTCATGGCCAACATAAACAGAGTGAAAAATAAGGTCTTCTTTTAAAGTATTATTTAGAAAATCACACTAAAGTACCCCCCTTAAAATGTATGGAAATCTCATTCCCAGTGAAACAGCATTGCCTTATGTGCCTCACCTCCAAATCACCTCCCATTGTAGTTGCATAGTTAAGTATCTAATTAGCATAATAATTTTGTGGGGGAAAGACTAAGTAATTTAATTTCTGCTGTATAATCAAAGCCATTTGCAGGATCTTGAACAAAGGGGTCAAGAATTCAACACCTAAAGATGAGAGTGTGAATTGTTCACAATTTATTCTAAGTACACAAACAGACAAAAGGAGTTGCAAATTGCTGAAACCAAGTCTAGATCTCTAAGTCATAGGGCAGGTCTACAACTATTCTTTTGAGTGTACAGTATTCTTTTTCCTTGTTGGAAAATGGTTCTCAACCTTTTGGACCTTCAGATGCTTTGGACATCAGCTGTCCTGCTGAAGGCTAAGCCAACATGACCAATGGATGTAGATTATGGGAGCTAAAGTCCAAAATATCTGGATGGCCAAAGGCTGAGAACTACTGACATCCTTTATGCATGGAAATGTTCTTTCCAGAATTTTAATGACCAGTTTAACCTGTCCACCACACCAAAATGGCATTTAATTTATTTTTTAAAGCATTGACTCGGGCACTTTCTCAGACTTAAAAAAATCCCCTGTGTTCTTGGGAGTGCAAACTTCCCAAATTTTTCATGCTGATCTTATTGTTAATGTTTGGAAGAACTCAGCATCCAAACTATCTCCATCAGTGTAAAAATCTTCATCTCATCCTTAGACATCCCTGGTGGTAGCAGCCTGGAGGTTCGTCATGCAATTGTAGTCATCCATGCAGTAAGATTTTCAGAGAATTGCAGCTGGATTGTTCACCGTTGGGATGCTGCTTTTAGCAGCATGCTTGTGACTAAGTCATTTAAAATAAAGTGCCTATTAAATTATTCTTCCATATAAATACCAGTAACATTTTGTTCTGTATTTCTATGGAAGAGGTCACATTGACATTGCAAACATCCTTGGTATTTGCTCACTTGTATCTGAATGGGAAAAAAACACCCAGAATGATGGAAGTGAATATTTAGGGCTTTCTTTTGGAAAACACAGCCTGCACCTTGGGAAAAGCACATGCTAAGTGCAAACTAAGTAGCCCAGGTCAATGAAAGAAGACCAAATAGCAGAGGAGCTTAGGAATTAGACCAAACAAGGGTATTTAATGTACCGTGCTCCCTCCATGATAGCCTGAAATGTTAGAGAGGTTCATTGTGTGAGTTAAAGTCACTCTAGGGCAGTTCTAACTTGCATGACTAATATTTACTTAGCTGATCACCAAAGGTCTCACTGATCTTGGCAGCATTACAAGCCTTGCATTTTCCACACAGATGAACTGTTCTTGAACAATTTCTCTAAAGAATTAGGCACAAATGTGCTTTACTTCATCATCAGACATGCATGGCCATTTATTCTGCAAACACTGTTTCTAAAACTTTAATGCCTGTCACAGGAAGCACTTGAAAAGTGAGGTTCTGCATTTCAGAATATGGTGATTCTTTTAGAAGAATTTAATAAATCACAAATGTCATATTATTATGGTGCTTTTGGAAGGTAATGTAAATAAGGAGTGGCTATGTCAAAAGTATATTTTTATATAACATAATAGAAAATCAAATCTTGTACATTTATATAACATATACATTAATATTCAAAATGAATAGAGTAGAATCTTGACTACAGAACTCTGAATGGAGATGCCCCAGCACTAAGCTTGCACATTGAATTTGGACAAATTCAAGTGTACTCAGTCAGAATGGCCATATTCACTTCTGGGTCAGAGTGAAGTAAATTTGCAAATTGATTTATGTCCAGAGTCCAGACTGAGTTGGATGGGGCACAAATAATTTCAGCCATTTCTTTCCTATTTTGAAACAAACCTTAAAGGCTCCTAGTGCACACAACCATCTCAGGCTTGCTGTCTGAACTTTGGCAGCTTTAGCTCTCTCTTTAGGATTTATTATGTCTCATAATTCCATGTACCTCAGTGCAATAAACAAAAAGGCATGCCTATTTGGTTTTCCAGTGGAAGTCAAGAATGCTTGCAAATTTACTGCAGTCTAGGCACAAATCAAATGGAGCACAACCTACCCAAAGCCACATCAGGATTAGAGATGGGCATGAACTGCCAAACCAGCGGTTTGTGCCAGTTCATTTTGCAGCCAAACAGGTATTTGGCACTTCCCAGCTCCTCCTCTTCCTCCTCTGACACATACTTAGAGGCAGCACCCAAAAAGGGTGAGGCACGGAATCCATGGCACTGCCTCTTAGTGGGAGTCTGTTGGAGGAGGCAGGGTTGGGAAGTGCTGAACACCTGTTGGGCTAAAAAAGAGAACCTGCACAAACAGTTCAGCAGTTCATCCCCATCTCTAATCAGGATTCATTCTGAAGTGCCCAGTTGGCTTTCAAATTGGATTGGGGAAGCGGTGCACAGACTTATGTAAACTGTGTTACAGGAGTTCTCCTCCTTTCAGTTCTTTTCTACATTCTCATATAATAAAAATATATCCGTCTTCCTGTCAACAACATCCCTGCCCTTCCTTCCTTCCTTCCAGTGGGGGGGCACGCGGGTGGGCGGGCAGCGGTAGCGGGGGGTGTGGGTGGGCACGGGCAGGCGGGGTGACGGGCAGGCGGCGATGGGCAGTGGGGGGACGGACAGCGGTGGCCAGCGGCGGAGGGGCAGCAGGCTGGCCAGTGGTGGTGGGGGGGGGCGGCGCCTCCTCTCCATTTTGGCACCCTAGGCAACTGCCTAGTTCGCCTTAATGGACACACCGGCCTTGCCTGGATGCTATACTTTTCATATATCCCTGTTGAATTTCATCCTGTTGTTTTCAGCCCAGTGCTGAAGCCTATCTAGATCATTTCATTTTGAATTTGGTTGCTGTCTCACAGGGCATCAGCTAGCCCACCCAATGTTGTGTCCACCACAAATTTCGTTAGCATTCCCTGCACACACACACACACACACACACACACACATGATCTAGGTCATTAATAATTAAATATGTTGAAGAGCACTGGACCCACAGCAGAGCCCTGAGGCAGTGCTAGAGTAGCTATCTATGCATTTTCAGAATAAGAGAGCCAAAGGTCTTCTACATGTTCAAGCACCACACCAAAGGCTGCTCTGTGAAAAATGGAAACTGTGAATGAAATCCTCTTCTATAGCTTCTCATGCACAAAGAGGATGATATCATCAGTAGGGCAAATCACCATGACTTCATTTGATGATTTTGGGATGAGCACAACTTTGTCACATTGTGTACTAGCTGCGTCCACCACAAAATCACATTTAATCAATGGTGATTTACCTTTAAAGTGGTTATTTGCTATTGCTGCTGATGTCACCCCTGCTGCACACCAGCATTTCAGCTGTCCATTCAGTATTTATTTTGTAGTTTACAAGTTAAAATTCACCTTTCAGTCTTCTCCATGGTGTTGCTGAAATCTGCTTCTGTTCTGTCATGCTATTCTGTTAGCATGAAACAGCAATCTGATGACTTGTTTGCGTGCTTTAGAAGGAATTATTGGGATAATTCCACTGTCCTCTAGACTAGATTGCAGTTTCTAGAATGGAATTCATTCTGGATTCCAGATTGGAAACCAAAGGGGAATCCATAGTCCACAATGAGAAAGCACATGCCACCTTGAGCACGGCCTGAAACCTCACCAAAACTCCTCAATGTTTTCAAAAAATGGAGACCACTATGGTCATTCAGATGCAATTCTAGAAATGAGGGAACTTGCATTATATACCAGGACAGTTGTGGAGGCAATTATTTGTTTTGTGTTTCAGTCTCAGGACCTCTTTATATATAAAAAAAGAACAGTGACTTGCTTCTGTGACTTGCTGTGAGGTCAAGAGAATTAGAGGTGAGTTTTTTTTGTTTATAGAAAAACTGAAGAATGGTATCATTGCCAATCTGATGGGCAGGATATCTGTGTCCCAAAATGGGCCTTTGGTGTGAAAAATTTAAAGAATTCAAGGACGGCTGCGGTACTGCATAACTGTGGAGCTATTACCCTGTTATCAGTTAAACTTCCTGCTTTCTTGCAGTCTCCCTGGCTTGTCTCATAAAGAGGATGTTCTGCAGAGACAGGGAGGAGTTTTATAAACTACAAAATGGTTGGTTGCTCACCAGATTACTTTTTTCTTCCCTCATCTCCTCTGTTTGCCTTTGAAATGTACAATAAAGTGTTTGATTTATAGAACATCCACAAGAGAATGGGACAGTTAATCTAAGTGGTCAGCAAAGGCAGAGCAGGAATAAAGATGTTAAACTAAAGCCAAGTACATGTAGATTCCTTACTGAGAGGAAAGTTTAAGGGTTGGGAAGCAGATAAAGAATTGAGAACTTGTCACTTTCAAAGGCTGAAAAACACTCTATAGTGGAAAGAGCAATGCCAAGGGCCCAGTTCAGAAAACGATGTTGACCTTGGTTGCAATCAACACTAGTTCATGGTTTCAGTAAATCCACATACTGGAATGCCCATGTACTATATTTGGTTCTTTATCACATTCACGACATCTTTGTTGTTGCTCTCTTTCAGGGGGTTTGCAGTGCACAATAAAGTGCATAGCAATCGTCAAGGAGATTATTTAAATACATGAAAATCTCCTGGAAATATACAACAATGTTATGTTCAGTGTGGAAAGGAACAATTCTTATCAATCAGATCTGTGGACCAGACAACCTGAATTAGGCTGAGTTTACTTTGCCCCAACATATCAGCCATGAAGACTCTTCCCCAAATTTAACAGCCATAAATCTACAGAAGGGGAATGATCAGCCAATTCAGGACACTACAAATCTGAATGCACTCATTTGGTTGTCTTTGGCAATGTGCTTGTTCATTAGTGTCACTAATGCACATTGGAAGACATCTGATATGAAGTTCATAATTGAAATGTTATGAACACTTCAGCATATGGATCCTTCACATCCACTTAATTGCCAGTTTAGTAATAATTTTATGTAATGAGAAATTATTAATAATACGTGAAACACTAAATTGACGTGATCACCAAAAAAACATAATATGACACTTGCAGTATAAAGGATGTAATAATTCCAGGTGTTTTCTGTTTTTCTCCATAAATATGGATGATTCAGTAATGTTCTAATTCTTATATAAAATATTGAGAGAATTAATCAGCAAAAGAGACAGGAAGAAAGAGATTAGATCAGTGTCAAAGTATTTTCTTTATATGGAGTGGGATCCATCTGAGGATGTTAAATATATTGCCATCAGGGTGGTGAATGGGGCCAAACAGTTAAGTGTATTTATAAATATAACTGGTGATAGGTTTATAGGGTGGCTGGCTGGGAATGCCTGAACTGTAGACTTGCATAGGCTGAATGCTACTATGATTAGCAGATGCATAATAGAATGCTGAGTGCATGGCTCAATGTTGACTGGCTGGTGCGAGGGGAATATGTTAGAAAGCGACAGATGAGATGAGAGAGGGACAGTCCGTTTTGGGTGGTTTGAGAATTTTGGTTTTTGAGAGTGAATTAGTAAGAGTCTGTTAAAAAATCTGAGAGTGGACAAAGACTGACAGAGAGAATTAAAGAGAGAATCTGTCTTGTAAGAGAGAACTGAAAGGAACCTTACTGAGAGTGTGTAGAAAGTCTGTGAAGATAGCTGTTTTGAATCTAAATACTGTACATTTCACAACTATATACTGTACCCTTTATTTAGAATCTGGCTGTCCCTTCCTACCATTTACCTATGTTGCTTGAAGAAAACCCCATGTTTGTTCTTTCTATTATGGCGAACTTGGTTCTGAACAATCAGATTAATTATTATTATATAGTCATTTCATGAGTTATTCAGAAGATATTAACCAGTCTATGGTCAGAAAGCATTAAAGCCACATCATGCAAAGGTACATAATCCCACAGGGAAAAGAGGAGATGAGAGCAGAAAAGGAAGCATTAGCATCACAATATAAAATAGATTCCATTTTGGGCATAGGAAAGGACATTATTAAAATTGTTTAATCATGCTGTGAAATTATTATTTGTTCTACTTATATTCCATTTTTCTTTCCCAGATCTCAGTGGGGTTTAAACAGAGTTTCAGTGCTGTTTCCTAACCAGAAGCCAATAATTCCTAGAGGGTTGGCTATATTAGTCTATACCAGGCATGTCCAAAGTCAGGACCGGGGGCCAAATGAGGCCCGTTTTCAAATTCTGAGCGGCCCGCAGCTTCTTCTCCCCACCAGGTGGAGGTGTTAGCTTGCAGTTTTATGGATTGCCTGCTCTCCCTGCCTCTGTCCATCCCCCCAGCAACCTGCCCAGCCTACCCACGCCGAGATCCGTTGCTGCAGCATCCTCCCCACATCCTTGCATGTTACAGAGATTTGTCCAAAATCCGGCCCGGGGGCCAAATGCGGCTGAATGGTCGGCCCCCACACATTTTCACTTCACCAAATCTGGCCCTCCTTGCAAAAAGTTTGGACACCCCTGGTCTATACATTGTCACCACCCACCCAACCAAAAGTGTTCTGCTTATATACTGCTCCATACCACTTCAAATAGTCTCTGGGCGGTTTACAATTTATTTAGGCAGGCTACACATTGTCCCCCCACAAGCTGGGTACTCATTTTACCGACCCCGGAAGGATGGAAGGTTGAATCAACCATTAGCCTGCTACCTGGTATTGAACCCCAACCCAAACCAACCAAGAGATTTGTGGCACATTCAAGGTTAACCATATTTATTTGGCTGCAGCCTAAATCTCTAAGAGGAAGAAGGCATATCTGCAGGATGTAAGAAGATGCAAAGTGAACCAGTTTCCCATCATATACATTCTTTCAGATTAATCTGTAGAACAGGGCTCTAGAACAGGCAACCAACAGACTGTGCTTTATGGGACTTACTATGCTTTGTCTTAATACTTATTTATTTTTTTTTGCAGAAGGTTTGCTAAATGCCTTTGATTTAAATAGTTATACAAATGCGGTCTTTGATTTAACCAGTTTATAAATTCAGAAATGACTTAGAAGGAAAAGGAAATAGAAAGTAAATGGGTATAAAGGATTTGATGTTACCTCATTGTAATTTAAAAATGAAAATGTGATTTGCTAAAATAAAAAGTCAGCCACTGAAATACACTCTTTGAGAAGGAATAGTTTATTTTTGTTTGAAACATATTTAAATAGCAGGAATAATAATTTTGGGCAAATGTTCATTTTTATGTGTTAGCCAGCCAAGAGAGAGATTCATTTATCTTCATTTTTGTATTTTAAAATCCACATAATTTAGTTCATACTGGAGCACTAAGCTGAATGTTAATCATTTTCCTTTGTGTACACCATTAAATTACACCATTATTATCTAGTCTATAATTCTAAGCAAAACTGCACCAACTGAAGTTTACAGAATACTTTCTACACCCAATAATGGCAGTATCTGAGAAATTGCTTTACTTTGTAGATAAGAAATAATGTCCACTTCCTGATCAGTGTTCTGCCAGTTATGTTCCTATATCTGCACTGGCAGCACCATCAAGAGTCCCATATCAGCTTTAATACGTATATTTGCTAATATGTCTTTGAAGATTCTCAGTCATCCAGATGGGTTTATCTGGAAGTTGAGTCATGGCAACTGGACTTCTTTTCTTGAGATATTGAAACGTTTTGCTACTCATCCAAGCAGTTTCGTCTCTCTGAGGAAAGCTAGTGGGGAGTCCTCCATTTTATAGTTGGCCTTGTTGTCACATCACCACAGTCTGAATAGGCTCATAAGTTGGACAATGGCCTGAATAGGCTTGTTAGGTGGACAATGACCAAAGATACAGGCAACCTTCCCAACACCCATTAAGTGTGGATCGTTAGTTACGGTCTTGCTGGTGGAGGAGTGAAGTGCTTCTGATTTGTCTGGAGACTGATGAAAGAGCCAGTTGAAAAGTAGCAGATTGTGTCAGGGGAAATTTTCTGCCATTTCTTTGGAGATTATTTTTCCTGCTGCCTGCTGGGCCCAGACAAGAGCCGCCCCCCCCCCCCCCCCTGGGGGGGGGGGGGAGAGAGAAAAGTCTAATATTCTAATCATTTCACTTTGAGGAGGGCATTGTTGGCATTTTTGCCTTTGCTTGCTTTTCTTGGCTTTTGAGTGAGGGTATGTGCACGTTCCATTTTGTTCCCCATCCCATGCATGTGTTTGGTGCTTTTCCAGTTTGACTAACTTAATGTGTACATTTATTCTGTTAAAGGAGCGTATTTTGTTGGGAGATTTAGGAGATTGTTTTGTTTGTTAGTGGTGCATGTTGGTTCTACTTTTGCCTGACGTTGGGGCAGATTGATTCTCTGTTGCTTTTTGGGGGAGGTATATTGGGCTCTTGGGGTATGAGTGCCAGATAGAACACAAATGGGGGGAATGAAACTGAATAACCCAAAACAGCCAGTCCCTTTGATGCTAAACAAAAAGAATGGTGCAAAGAAGACCTAAAGTCAAGAGAGGCACCCTAGCGAAAGAACCTGAAATGAAATAAACCCACAAAGTTCACCATGTGCATGTCTAGTCACCCTGCTTCCTCAGACGTAGTTTACACCAACAAAATTTCATTCTATAAATGCATTTTAAATGTGTCACTATTGAAAATTGAACAGATACATGCTTTGATACCATTCCAGAGAAGTAGTCATGTCAGTCTTACAACAATCCCCTATACACAATTAATTAATTATTTCTGTGCCAAATAAAATCCTAATTGATGTATTGAAGCATTAGATACTATAGGCCAGTGTTGGCGAACCTATGGCATGGGTGCCAAAGGTGACACTCGGAGTCCTTTTTGTGGGGATCTGGCATCGCCCCTTCACAGCCACCTGTATTTGGGCTAAATTGTTGTATTTGCACTTTGCGAAAAATTTGTGGGTTTTGAATTGCAGTTTGGGCACTCGGTCTCTAAAAGGTTCGCCATCACTGCTATAGGCAATCTCATCAAATGAAAGTTAATGCAGCTTTTGTTCTAATAACTCTGCTGCTTAAGAGATATAGGATATGTTGTCACGTTTTAGTAATGGGGGCAGCACCAAGACAAAGATTTGTTTATCATACTATTTTTTTTAAGTAAAAAGAAGTTTTGATTTAAAAATCATGCACCCAAACATAGGCCTTTCCCTAATTTACATGTGCTAAATCACAATGAACACTTTACGGAAATTGCTATTATAAAGAATGGTTGACAGAACATATGTTCTAGTACTGTACTTTCATAGTGCATCTGGATGCTGCTCTTACATGTATATAAATAAATGTTTTCAGATTCTGGAGTTTCTGATACCTTCAACGATTTAGAAACAGATACAGTATTGCTCAACATTAGAGAATGCAGGTTCCTTCCAGTAAGAGTAGCAAGGATGAGCTGCTGCAGGAGATTATTTATTTATTTATACCCCACCTCTCTCATTAAAAAAAAAAAGACCCAAAGTGGCTTATGAGAGCTTGCTGCCCTCTGAGTTTAGGTTCCTTGAATAATTTCAGTGCACAGCATAGATTAGTTTTGTGAGATCATTAAACCAAGCATGCTCCACATCTGTCCTGATCTGTAATCAAGAAAGTTGTCAAGAATCAAGAATGTTATAATTGTGTATGAAGAATTAATTAGCAACAGAATCAAACTTTTGATTTATAGTGGTCTTCCAACAAAATTCTTTGATCAGAGCAACATTAGACATCTAAGTGTGGTTTCCATCCACTTCATGACTTTATGAAATGATTTATGATTCATGGTTCATGATTAATTAATATTATTCTATAAGCTGGGAACCTATATGAGATGTACTGTAGCATATCGACTAGAAGCAGTGAATCTGGCAAAAGCTAGCCCAGAACAGAACACAGAGAACATTTTTTTGAGTGTACAAATAACACATTCTGAAGGCAGTTCTTATCCAAGGTTGGCATTGATTGTGATCAGTGTGTGATCAAGTGTGTAATCAAACTCTAGAAGAAAATTGGAGCAAAACTTTAAAACAAAAATGCAATCTATCTTTCCACGACCCATCAGTGGCAGAATTCTCGTGGCAAAATATTTTGTGAAGGTTGTAAGTATGATTCCAAATAAATTCAAATTGAACAATCTTAACAGCAAAAGGATTCAGAGAGATGAGGTTGTTGGGACAACAGAAAGGTACGTATTGTTTTTCAACATGAAACAGAGAATACAGGTGGAGTTATGTCCTATGTCAGGCTTCCCAGGAGCACTGTGTGAATTGAATCTTGGACAACACAGACCTTGGGTTTAGCCCAGCATAGATCTTGTGGCAGAGTTTTCCCCCAGTTTTGACTCCCAGCCTGTGGAACTCCTTTCCATAGGGGACTGGAGATCCATACCTCCCTCCTTTAATGTTCTGGCACAAGCTGTAGTGTTTATATTTGAATACAAATTGGCCCCCAGATTGATCTTTTTCCTTCTTTTGTTGCAGCGGAGTGGTTTTTGATTTGATTTGAAAATCACCTCGAGTGATTCAGTTGCTTGGCAAATGCATATAGGTATTTTCAATAATTAAATAATAAACTATAATAATAAACAGTTTCCCAAAGGCACTGCGCTCATTGAATGAATGGCATCGTTAGGGTGCTCTCAACATATTTGTGATATATGCAGGAAGAAAATGAGTTAATCACATTTATTGGCGTGGGATATCTCTGATGAGATTGACCTTGAGTAGAATAAAGGTATCTGGAAAATACTTTAAACTCTAAGTAGAGGCATATGAGCAACACCCACTTCATCCTTGCTGGTCTTACTGGAAGGAAACTGCTGTATACAGTAGCCATGTAGCTAGATGGAATGGCAAATAAATAAATAAATAAATAGATAGATACAAGTCTATGGAGACTACAAGTCTATGGAGACCAAGTTTCTTTATCTCAAATTATGAAGGGCCTTATATGATCAAAGACAACCAGGCTGATTTCCAGGGTCTATTTCCAAGACAATCCCACATGTACTATATGGCTGAGGTCCAAGTAGGACGTTAGCAGGTCATGCACAACTGAAGACTGGTGTTCCTGGCCAAGTACACTTATAGTTGGAGTCACTAGCCCAAACTAGTAAATGGGGTGGTCCTTAATGTGGAGGAGGCTCTGGGCACTTGAGCAGAGGTTTAACATGATCTTTATTGAGTTTTATTTCTCTTGCCACATCATGTAGGACTGCATTCGAAATCTCTGTGGAACTTCAGTGAACAATTTGATGCCAATACTAATGAGTGTGTCTCTTGGTTCTGTGGGGCTGTGGCTCAGGTCTTTTTTAAAGGAGCATTGCAAAATTTGCACGAATGGAAAAATGTCAAGCAAATAACAGTTCCTGTGGGAAAGTCGGTGTGGTCAATAAGTACAATATTGAATGAATGAACGAACGAACAAACAAACAAACAAACAAATGGATAAAGCAACAATAAACTATGAGGAATAGAATGTATGGTCATACAAGAGGTGAAGAACCAGGGGGATACACACCAAACGGAGGCAGATTGGTTCAAATAAATGTTAGATCAAAGGACTTTGATGTGAATTATACACTTTTGAAAATGAGAAGTTGGAGTCATGAGATAAGAGGAAGCTGGACTTGGTTATGCAGAAATAAAAGGGAACTGTGTGGTGCAAGAATGAGATGGCAAGGCTAGAGGACTGTTTCAGAGGAAACAGCCACATGGGTGCAAGAATCCACCCATAACCAACATGGGCGCAGTACCACCCTAACATCAGAGTTGTCTATAAGAAGTAGATGGAGATGGACAGAAGCTGTTCTTAGATCCCATTGGCTGCAGTGTACGTATGTATTTTTTGAGTGAATGATGGAGGAAATGAACCCCTTTCTCTGATTCTTTAGAACAGCATTCAATAGGCAATGAAAATGAAATCTTAGTCCAGTACTGGTCTCCTTGGCCGTCATGTGTGTGTAACGGCCTATCACTGACAAGCAACCAAAGATGCCACAGAAATATATGGCCCTAAACTCCACATAACAAGTTGCCAGAACAGGAACTATTTCTAGAAATGGAAGTCCTATGAAGTCTTTTTAATCCACAAATGCCAGAAATTAAATTTCAGAGTTTCACTGCCTTCCAACTATTTTATTAAAATAAGAATCCAAGGCACAAAGACCCATAGTTACAGAGGTAAAATCTTAAATCTCAAACGTTTGCAGATGTGAGCCTAACTCTTGCCACTGAAGAAATGTTACCTCTTTTCCTTTCTTCTGTACTGAAATTATACAATTGCAACCCCTTTCATAAGGATTTCTCATCTCACTTTGCTCAGACAAAAATTCCATGAGTTTAATTCACAGAAGATGATACTGGCAGCCAATAAATAGGAAAAATAAATAAATAATAAACAAAGCAGAATCCAAAACATACATGTCATATCAAACAGTACACCATGTGACCAATTTCTGGAAGCATCCAACAATGTAGAACAATACTATTACAAATCTCCTTCCCAATCCTACGAGTTGGGCATCTATCCAGGAGATTATTTGCTTGATGTCATCGGCTTTTGTGAAATCTAGATAATCCAATGAGTCATAGTTTGTGGTGATTCCATTCCCCCATATCTCTGAACCACAACGTGGCACATGCACAAGGAAGTTGAGATGCCCAGATTCCCAGAAGTCCTAGGGCCAGTAGGAACCGATGTGCTGAGCTAAGCTCAAGGAGGCAGTAAACCGGATGGCAAGGCCAGAGGGAAACAGGATATCAGGACATCAGGACACATCTGCTCCGTAATCCCAAGGCCCACAGCTTCCTTCCCTTGGTCCTCATCAATAACAAGCAATATGATCCTCCAGATAGGCGTGCATTTCCCTCCCACCGATGGAATGTCTTTCCTCTGTCTATTGTTCTAGTCTTATCAATAAAGACCGGTCTCTCAGGCAGCGTTATCAACACTCATACACACACACACACACACACATACAGCATACAGCACACACACACGCAGCCATGCACGCAGCCCAGAGAGACACAGACAGAAATGCTGCCTGAGGACCAGAGTTGATTGCACCCCAAAACTCTGTGTGTGCTTAATCCATAATGCTACAATAGTTATTTTTGTTTTCGCAAAGGACATGCTCATATCTTGTGTTTAATGGTCTGCCTCTACAGCGCTGGGATAGAAAACAAACAAATACTTTGCATTGAGGACTTTCCCCAGTTATTTTGAGCAACCTTGTCCCCCAGGTAAACAAAAAGTTTTTAAAGAGTTAAACAGCAAATTCTTAAAGGGTTTCCTAAAGCATAAAAAAACATATTTTAGTTCCACCCATGCTTGTGCCTTCATAATGCATTTTACATTTGGTGGGAGAAAAGATCATTGTTGGAGAATGTTAGCCAAAAAACAGTGGCAATTTTTGACTACTCCAATGAGAAAATTTCCAGATGATGAAGTAAAAATCCCTTTTTCCTTCTCACTCAATGTCCTAATGGTGAAAGCAATCAAAGCAGCCACAGTGATACTAGGGTACATACTTTGCAGTGAAGATATTTCTTTTCCATTCATGGGTGTCTGAGTTTAATGAACCCAACAATTATGACAAAATTGATGAATGAGTGTTATAAATGGGGCAGGGGGCTTCAGGTGGCAAAGGAGGTGCAGGTGAGAGGAGGCCTGGGTGACTGGAGAAAGCCCTTGCTGAAACTAGGCCTAAAAGAGTTAGTTTAAAAGACAAGAGAGAAATGGCTTGGTAGCCAAACAGGCATGGAAGGATCTGATTTTTAAACTGAAAGCTTTCAGTATTCCCTAGACAGTGTAGCTATTGGACATGGTAGCAGAGGGATTCTGTGGGCCGTACTAAAAACGGTGACACAAAAGTAATCTATGGGAGTGGTACATACGAGTAGCTGTCCTTATTAGTAACTAGAAATGGGCATGAACCATGAAACAAGTGGATTGTTCCAGTTTGTTTCTTAGTGAAACAGGTGTTTGGTGCATCCCAGCCCTGCCTCAGAGGATGGATGCCTGCTCAGAGGAGGTGGGTCAGAGAAATGCCAAATATTTGTTCGGCTGAGAAAAGAACCACCACAAACCTCCAGTTTGGTGATTCGTGCCCATCTCTACTTGACCTCTGATGGCTTTGATCTCCATCTACACTATTCATGTTGGTAGCCCTCTCTACCTCTTGCTAGTGAAAGTGGGAAAAGAGAGGGAGTCCCAAAAGAGAGGGAGACCCAATTAATATGTTACAAAGTAACATATTAATTTCTGTTCACCCTTACAGTGCTACAATATGTTCATGTTTTTCTTTTATTTTGCCGGTGTGCTGAGATAGGCAAACACTTCTTTGGAAATGTCTATATACTGTGTCAACAAATTCCACAATTTAGCAATGCCCTGTGTGAAGAAGTACTTCCTTTGATCTGATCTTAATCCTTCTCCATTGAGGTGCAGGGCAGTATTCTTGCATAAGGGAAGAGAGAGACTTCTTTGTATCTATATTTTCCATTATTTTCCACATCTCTGCCATGTTTGCATATTTGGAGAGTTGCTGAAATTCCAGGTTCATTTTGGTTGCTCTCTCCTGCCTCTTCTCCAGCTCAGTGAAGGATGCCAGTATTCCAGATGTGGATTTGCACTATGGATTATTAACAGTTAACATATAATAATGGCAGTTTGATTTTCCTATTTTGCTCTACATATCTTTGGGCTTTTGTACAGGGCCATATACCAGGTGGACAAACATTTTCCTCAAGCTGTCCACGATGACTGCAAGAACCTCTACTTACTCAGTAGCTCCCATTTCAGATTGTGTCAGTTTGCACATACAAAGTTGGGGAGTTTGCCCCTTGATGTGCCTGTTTGCCTGCACTTGCATTGAAATTGACCATTCTAATGCTTATTTTCCAAGCTTCTAGAGGGCATCACAGTTTGTTTCTCTTCTAAATAATGTAAGGTGTGATCACACAGGCATAGGTCCTGTGTTTTGGACCACCTGTGGCATATTCCAGGTTAAAGCTATTACTGGCAATCACACAACAGACAGGGAATAGTGCTTCAGTCTGAACTGCCCATTCATGCCAAAGTTGGACATTATGGGCCCAGTCGTACAGGTATGACTTTCTGCATTTGACTGGAACGATTCCTCAACAGACAGAAAGGTCACTTCAAGGGAGATCATTGCCAGCAAAATGGGCCCTTTCTAGCTATCTGATCAAACCCTTAGTGTCTTAAGGAAAGATGTCCTTAAAGCCTAACTTCAGTCCTCGAACAAGAAGATTTTCCACACCTCAGGCTTAGCAGATATGCATGTTAGGCATTTTATTTTGAAAATATATCCATTATTTTTTTTATTACTACAATATTTACTATTTAGTTAGTCAACTAATTAAGCAGATATAAAGTACAACATATAGATAGATAAGACAATGGCCTGCCTGTTGATCTTTTTTAAAATTATAAGATGTATGTTTTACTTAATATATTAAATAAACATAAAAGCACATCCGCAGGTAGGCAAAATTCATATCAGCCTAACTTGAGAAGCCTAACTTGGAAGAAAAACTTCCAGAACATGGCAAAACAGCCCGAAAAAATGATTGAGCTCTTCTCCTTGTTCAAATTATCTTTTAAGGGTGCCACTGGTGTCCTGCCAGTCTAACGGGAGAAGAGTGGCCTTGATTATACAACCAATTCAGATAGGATGACCTCAGGATCTACTTGGAGATCTCAAGAAGAGTTTGATGATCATTGCTGGACATCAACTGTGATTTAGAATCTGAACATGAATGGGGACCCTTTGGCTCTGTAGGTATATTGGCCAAACCTTGTCATCCAGAGCCTGAAAATCCATCTCTAGATACAGGATTTGGGAACTGTAACCAAAACCATAACTCTTTCCAAACTCTGCTCCCATCAGCCCCACCCAGCAACACAAATGGCAAGGGATTATGTGTCTTGCAATTCTAAACATCTAAAATGGAAAAGTTTCTCCTACTCCTCACTTAAATCTTTGTTTTGGGCACTGCTCTTGACCAAATAATAGATGGGAAAATGACTTAAAAGCTGTTACTGCTGTGTCACCTGCATAACAAGTGTAACAAAACAATGTCTTGTGTATCCTTGTTAATAAACCAAACTTCCAGCTTTGCCCTGTGCCTGCTTACATACAAATACTGTAATTCCTTCTAAAACCAATGGGCTCATCCCCTGCAAGCTATGCAAGGGATGGCAATCTTTAAGATCAAAAAGGGGCCAGAGCAATAATATCCATTACTTCTAGGTATATTACTAGGTGGATTCTATACTGAGACCTTGGCCAAAATCCTCTTGTTTAGCACAGAAAATCACACTGGAGGTGACCCACTGAATACACAGGGATTTGGTGAGTCAACTCCTCAAGTACCATTCATTCAAATAGAACAACCCAAACTTGAACATCTCAGTAAAGGGAACCCATGGAGCAGTTGGCTTACTAAATGTCTATTAATTCATTGGCCCTACCATAATATGATTACTATACTAAGTAACTGGACTTTGACCTTTGTTAAATACAGTTGACATTCTTAGATAACTGTCCCATGCAAGCAACACAAATAATGCTTGCAATTATGTTTTTATAGCACACAGACACAAGCACTAGTTTACTCAAAAGCCAGTCCCAGTTATTTCTATGAGGCTTCTTCCTCCTGCTAATAAGTGCCAGATACATTATACAGCCCCAGTATGCAACCCTTCCTCATTCTCCCTACCCATCCTCTGTCAAATTAAAAATGCATGAAAAGAAGAGAAGTAAGAAAGCTAGTCCATCCCAAAGTGCACATTTGGATCTATCCAATGTTTCATGACCATCACAGATTGAGTAGAGGAGATCATGGAGTGTGAAGAATAGGTGTGGAGATAAACCTCACTGGAATGAAAGCTAATATGGAGATAATAAGTGAGTGGCAAGAGCCCAAGTTTGGAGATCAGATATCAGCTCAGAAACAGTTTAAAATGCCTGAATGTCAATAGTCTGTAGCATTGGCTCATTGGGTGAGAGCAATTTCACTACATTTCTGGGGCATATTGATGTCCTGGATTGGTTATAGTGTGGCCAAATTCATCCCATTTTCAGGAAAATACTCACAAATTCTTCTAGTGGGGCAGCTGTGCAGAGTTTTTTTAAACCATGGTCGGTGCTAGGAAAAAACTAATATAAAATTTAAAAGCTCTGGGGGGGGGGAATTAAAAAAAATTAAAGCACTGACCAGCCCAGGATGAGCTGGCTGGTGCTAGGAAAAATTAAAAAAAAAAAAAAACAGCACTGACAGCCCGAAAGCCAGCTGCTCAGTGCTGGGGGTGGGGGGCAGGGGAAATAAAAAAAATTAAAAATGCTGGTCAGCGCTGGGGGTGGGGGGAAGCAGAAAACTGGATTATATGCGAGCTCCCATGGACTTCTGGCTCGCCTTTTTTACCAGAGCAAAAAATTCCCAACTTCTCTGATATGTCTTGGAAAACTCGCTAAAGCGGGCATAACAGTTTTTTTTAAAGCCCGGTGGCCATGGGGATAAGATTTTTGGAAACGCTTTATCTTGAAATTTAATCAGCATTTTAAAGGACATGTGATAGAATCCTAAGTTTCCAACCCTCAATCCAGGTTACACTGGGCACAAACTTACATTGACAGGATTCTGCCCATTGCATTACATGATTTATATTTCAGTAATATATTGATTTATGAGCATAATCTATTCTGGAAACATGCTTGTAAACTAAAACACTCTTATATCAAAGCAAATTTCCCTATAAGAAATAATGGAAACTCAGATGATTTGTTCTGGAGCCACATTTACCATATACTGTACATACAAAATGTCAAAACTCACAAAAGTTAGCTACACGTCAAAGTCCACACCATGCTTTTAGATACCTGGCTGTGGAATCTGCTCGGCTTGGGACTAACCACTGGATTTTACTCTCCATTTTTAATGTGACAATAATAAATGCAGTTTGTAGCCATATACAAATTTGACTAGCTGCCCCATGACTAGAAATGGTTTGAAAAATAAGAAAGGATTTTGAAAACAAATTAAATAGAAATAGAAATGAAATGAAAAGCCTACACTCTTCTTTGAAAACATTGCTGGCTGGTGTAAGGGAAACCTGCTTTCCTTTTTCCTCCCTCTGCTTTTGAGGCTTGCCCGAGACGGAATGTTCCAGACAATCCCCTACAATCCAGCTAGGGGAGAGAGAGAGAGAAAGACAGCCACCATTGTTTCACTTGTGATCATGTGACTTGCTCCAGTACTTGTCTTGCAAGACATTGCTTGTTGGTCAAGGCAAATTTAGAAGAAATGTTTGCTTGTGCTGCAAAATGCTCTTAAACCAAGGTATTACTGTATTTTTTTGAAGGAAGCATACACAAAAACAAACAGCATGAAACTGAGAAGGTAAAGGTGCATGGTGGCTCAGTGGACTAGAGCACTGAAAACTGTCAGCTGCAAGGTTGGCAGCTCAGCAGTTCAAATCCCGGGAATGAGCTCCCGCTGTTAACCCCAGCTCCTGCCGACCTAGCTGTTTGAAAGCATGTAAAATGCAAGTAGATAAATAGGTACCGCCGTAAAAAGTGGGAAGGTCAAACAGTGTTTCCTTGCAGCCATACCAGCCACATGGCCACAGACTTGCCCAACACTGGCTCTTCGGCTTGAATACAGAGATGAACATCGCCCTTAGAGTCAAACATGACTAGCATGCATGTGTGGGGGGGGGGTGGACCTTTATCATTTTTATTCAGCTGGCCTCCATAAAGATAAACCTATTGTGACAATGATGTGACAGAGAGCAGTCCTTGTGTTTGCAGAAGACACAGCAGGTAATGGTAGGTGTAGCCAGGGGAGGACAGGTTGCATAGTTCCCTCTTGCTACTCCTTCTCTCTCTCTCTTCTGTTTCTCTCCCCCCCCCTTCCACATGCTCCCTTCCATAGAGGGCGAGAGGGCAACGGAGGTGGGGCGTCTTGCCTCTTTACTAGGATCAAAGAGGCAACAGGAGTGGGCTGGGTTGGGGGAGTCCTGAACCTGAGGTTGGGTGGTGCTCCCCTTGGCATAATGGAGCAGCTGCCAGCATCAGAGTTTAAACTAAAGAGCTCACATTTTCAGACTGAGGGAAACGTACAGCAACTTTAGACCTCAGGAGCCTCCCAGTTGAAGTACAAGAGTTAGCAGATGCAGTGATGGGACATTAATACTGTATATAAAGCAACAGAATGTGGGTTTATTGGTTTGCATCATTTCCATCATTTACAGCCTCTGGTTTATTGCCCTGCTGAATAAGGGCGGAAAAGCCTGGCAGTTTTATTTATGTGTGTCTCCTTGTTTAAGTATTTATAAAGTCAAAATAACTTGCTTCTTCACGGTGATATCTTTCTATCCTGCTGCAGAGGGAGATCCACACAACCCCAAATACGTGTGAAAATCAATGTTTTTCTCTTTCCATTAAACCCCCAACAGCATTCCCTACGTCTCTCATACATATGCTTTTATTTAGGTGAGTTAGTTCCAGCGTGTACTGGATGTCCTAAAATGTAATTGTTTGGTTGACATCAGATATGTAACAATAGATGACTGTGAAATACATTAAACGCTTAGGAGTATGTTGTGCCTTCTGTTATAATATAAAATCCATCTATTCTGGTTGATGGGTTTTAACCTCACACAGAATACTTTAAACTCCATTTGGACTTGTGCCTACAATCACCTTAGCAAAGTCTCTTAAGTAACTGCGCACAGCCTAATTAGTATGCATTATCAATTAACAAACTTAATAGCCGGCAGATTGATTAGATCCTCTGTTGCAGGGGCAGAGCTGAAGCGAAACAGAATGAAAAATCATTGCACGCATTCACTGCTGCTTTGTTATTTTCTCAGGTCTCCTTCTCCTCCTCTACATTCCTTTAATTAATGCATACATATGGTTCTGAATATATTGTAAACTGGAGCTTGCTCAAACTCTTAATAAAAGTCACTTGCTGAAAGGGAGGGAGAGAAAAATGCTCAGTGTGATTTCACCCATATTTTCCATTTAAAGTGGAGTGCGAGCCCCCTACACCCCAGCCACGATGCTGCCTAAACCTTTATTAAAAGTAATGACTATGGAAATATATAGGGAGGCAAAAACTGTGCGTGTTATTTTCAGATTTGAAGTTCCATCTTTGAACTGTGAGGAATGCTCCCTTGTCACGCTGATAGCAATTTGACTCTGTTCGGTGCTTTCTGTACCTTCAAATAGCACAAAATATGTTGCATCTTATTCAACCTTCTTTTCCTTTGGATGAACTGGGAATGTTGGGATGCATGAAGGAGGGAAAGAAGGAAGAACACACCTCCTTTTCTAAATGCAGATATGATTCTAAAATATTGTTGCCAACTAAGCTATTCATAAAGAGGCTATCATAACAGAGAATTTGTATCTCCAGTAACATTTCTGCTCATAAAATTTGTATAGACTTTGGAAATCAAAAAATCAAGTAGATCGGTTGTGAAGTCTTGGGAGAACTGCTTTCTGCGTGTACAAAAATGTTCAGCCATGCTTACGTCACATATGCCAGAGAGGTGTTGCCCCAGTATCCTGTTATGTAGTTCTGCCAGTAGAGTGGAAACGGAAAGCAGTTGATTGCTCTTCATTTAAAAGATTTGGCCTCAATTTTGGGGCTGCACATGACTCCTGTGCAGTTAGACAAAGTTGTGTGCAACCTGCAATCAAAGTGGAAACTCTTTAATTAGCAACGTTTCATCATTACTGGCAATATCACTACTGCTGTACCAGCAGAATTACAGAACAAAATTTTGGCTCTTCTCTCCTACTGTGATACATTTGCAGATTATAATTAGCTGTGTCCATACAATACTTAAATGTGAATTAGTAATTATATATTGTTTAATGGCCCAAGCTTGTTTCTTTGGAAATTACATTAATCTGGTAAGACTCAACCCTGTTCTAACCATCAGCTATTGGTGCTTCTGCTCTGGAAAGGAATTTCTACCACTAATCATTTTTTTTTTTTTGGTGGGATATAGGCAGCAACATAGTATAACAAAAGTTCCTCCACATATTATATTATTCCTATATGGAAAGTCACACATTGCACATAATGTACAACAATGTGTTATTTTTGCCATAGGTGTATATTTGTACACATAATTCATATTTATTTTGTCGGATTTGTATCCAGCTATGTGTTCTGAAAGTGCCCCCTTCGGGGCCTGGCAGTTGAGGAATCCCATGTGGGTGGATCCCATGGGTTCAATCCTGGTTTGAGGACTCATAGTTGTTGTTGTTGTTGTTCAGTTGTTCATTCATGTCCGACTCTTTGTGACCCCATGGACTAGAGCTTGCCAGGCCTTCCTATCTTCCACTGCCTCCCGGAGTTTGGTCAAATCCATATTGGTTGCATCGATGACACCGTCCAACCATCTCATTCTCTGCCGTCCTCTTTTCCTTTTCCTTCAATCTTTCCCAACAGCAGGGACTTTTCCAAGGAGTCCTCTCTCCTCATGAGGTGGCCAAAGTACTGGAGCCTCAGCTTCAGAATCTGCCCTTCCAGTGAACATTCAGGACTCATAGTAGTATCTATTAAAGGCACAGAGTCAGTCCCTACTGCCCATTTCTTCCTGTTCTCAGGGGGGTTGAGTCTGGCCAGGGCTCTAGTTGGCTTTGCTGACATCCCAAAAGACCAGCTCCAGAGAAGTAGGTGGGAACGATGACTCCTGATTCTGAGCTACTGTCCTTTTAGGGAAGAATAGTGAAGGCAGGTGCTCTGTGACATTACTCTTTTGGAGACTCCTTTATGGCATTTGTTACTGCTTGCATCTCCAGAGCGAAGGCTGAGATAAGCTAAGTTTTGAGTCTCTTGTCAGAAGGCAAGGGCATTAAAGCTGGGGTGACATTGGGTCATCTGGGAGCTGCATTGCCTCAGGACCCCGACCCTTTCCATGGCCAAACAGGCTGAGTGAGAGGAGGTGGGCCCCCCTTGTCCTCTGTCCCTGTTTGCACCTCTGTGGAAGTGCAAAAGACGGGATGCCAGTACTCAGCTGCTTCCTCCCATGTCTCCCCTCCATCTGTTGTGGTTGATGATGACCTTGAGCCCTCCTACTCCGGGTCTCTTAATCCTGCTAACACAAACTTCTCCAGTTGTCCGACATCAGGCAGTAGCTCTTCTTCCACCTGTGGTAGCATATCCCCCCTCAGTTAGAGGACAGGAAGTCTTGCTCTCTCCTGGGCTCCCTTGGGTTTATTGGTGGGGCCACATGGCCCATTGGGGGCGCTTAAGGCAATCCTCTCACACCCACATTCTTGAAAACATAAGGCTACCTCAGAGCAAAGCCAGACAAGTTGGACACCTTTGAAATTAGAAGGGGAACTTCCGTGATGTCTATTTTCTTACTATTGGATTTCTTCCCTTTCATTTGGATGTGATTAAGGATATGATTCATTTACCAGTTGATTTAACAAACATGAAATCTTTGAAGCAGGATATATTTGGAAGGATAATGTTTTATCAGCTTCTGATTGCAAAGCTAGCATCTAATCTGCATCTGCCTTCATCTGTATCTCCCTGACAATCCTGTGACACAGATTATGTAGAATGAGAGCAGTATGCCCAAGGCCACCTGGTGAACTACATGATTGAGCAGGGTTTGAACCTGAAATTATTTTGTTCATGACTGTTTTCTGCCTTTTTTGGCTCTCACATTCTAGCACCTTTGTTTCAGAAAACCTTGTTTTAGGTCTTCCTGGCCCCCTAGTTTAGACTTGCAAGCAAATGTGATGTACCTTTACTCAACTCCATCAGCAAATAGCATCCTGAGACAAGGAGCTACTGCAGGGGATAAAGATGTCATGTCTTTTTAGTACAAGAGATTTTTGTGAACAATAGAAATAAGGAACAATCATGCAAAATGAAGAAGCAGCAAGTTATATTACTGAATAGACAAGTGAGTTACTCAAGTGCATACATTAGAAATATTTGTACATTGGATTGGCAACTACAATGTTGGATAGGTCTCATGAAAAAGCTGATCAAACACTCCCATATGTATTGTGCTCAAGCTGCCGCACTGTCAGTTCAAATAAGGACAAGGTGTGTAAATCAATAATTCATTGTTGTATGGAAGATAGTGGCTATTTCTTCAACTACAGAAGCTCCACGACCATGATCACCATGACTTGGAGACAAGCTATCTTAAGGACAGCAGAAAACCCACAGTGGATCATACCAAAGTTCCCTTGGCCAGTTTTTCTCTTCCATAAAGGCAGCCAGCTAAATACCTTTAGGAAACTATAAGGAGGACATGAGAAAAATACAGGTCTTACCTATTGTTTGATGTGAGAATATGATAAACAGCATTCAGTTCTTTCATTGTCCTAGTCCAGTGGTGGTGAACCTTCAGTACTCCAGATGTTTTGGACCACAACTCCCAGAATTCCAAGCTTAGATTGCCAATGACAAAGGCCTGTGGGAGTTGTGGTCTGAAACATCTGGAGTGCCAAAGGTTCTCCACCACTGTACAAGTCTGACCTCTTCACTGGAATTTATTTAATGTTTTCTCTATGTCCTCTGAACTGATGGCCATCATTACATTTCTAGTGGTTAATTCTATGTTATTTATCCAATTAGGTGAAACAGCTTCCTTCCAAATTCAGTCTGTGACACAAAACTGCTGGCTATACTGGTTGAGTTGTAGTCTAAAGAATTACTGCCATTTAATTTAACTGCGTAGCACAGAGTGAAGCAGAGAGCCATTCATGTTCCCATCATGGCAGAGGAGCCGGAGGAAACATGCCAGCCTTACAGCTATTCATGGTATCACTATAGTTTCATTTAGACTTGCATGTGGGAAAAGTAAAAAAAAGTTTTTAAAAAAGCAAAACATTTTTATTTTTATTTTTTAATTTAGATTATTTTTACCCCGCCTTTCTCCTTGTAAAAGGACCCAAGGCAGCTTACAGTAATGAGGGACAATATACAGTCCAGTACAATTAAGACGTATTCAAATTTGAGAATGGGGAATTGAGGGACATCTTGCAGCATTAAAAGACAACATTAAACACATGAATACAGTCACACACACACACCACCGATCGTGGGGGTTAGGGACCCACCCCATCCGCGGTGCATGAAAATCCGCAATATGCAGAAGCGGGTGGGGTGGGGGCAGGGGGCGGGGGGGCAGATTGCGCGCCTGTCCAAGGCTTCTCGGAGGAGCGCAGGGGCGGCGCAGAGCGACCCGATCGCCCCCCGCCTCCCCCCATGCAGCTCCGAGGCTTCTCAGAGAAGCGCAGAGGGCGGCGCGGAGCGACCTGATCACCCTCCGCCGCCCGTGGCTCCGAGGCTTCTTGGAGGAGCGCGGGGGGTGGCGCGGAGCAACCCGATCACCCCCGCCTCCCCCCGCACGGCTCCGAGGTGCAGGTACTGCGATCCCGCGATGTAGTGGGACCGCAGTACCTGAACCGCGAAATGGCGGGGGAGGGAACTGTACACCTTCCCAAAGTGTATTACCAGGACTGTCCACTAGATGGAACCGGAGACTACGTTTTATATACTGTACTGTATACAGGTGACAATGGAAACACACTTGCGGCCTGACCTCTAGACTGAGAAAGAGCTTTTGGGGAAATGAAGATTTTGTTATTTGTTTTGTTTTGGGGTGTTATTTTTTTGCAGGGGGGAGGGACAGTAGGGACACCAGAAAAACTGCAGGTAAATGTTGTACAATACATTTGGTGAGTAGGAGAGAAGGGAGGGGGGAGGACAAGAGGATTCCATGGCACTCCTAGGTGTATCTCCCAGTGCCCTGTTTGGAAACAATGGCCTATTTGTATTAAAAGGAGAATATAACCTTTCAGGTAGTCTAGACCTTGTAGATGAAGAGAAATAGTTTAGAAGAAGGAAGAGGACTTTTCAACTCCACTCTGCCAGTGAGAGTCCTGTAGAGCAGTGGTTCCCAGACTTTGGTATTCTTGAACTTCATTTTCCAGAAGCCCTCACCTCCAGCTGTGTTGGCCAAACTTTCATGAAGTATCTGGTGTATGGCAAAGAGCATAGGCCAGGCACTCCAACTTCAATCTAAGCATTCTAGGTCTACATACACAATTGTTCTTCTAATCACAGGAGGGAAACACCAGCAAATAGTGTAGGAAAGCTGTACTTCAATGCTATGGCTCCTCTGTTTTGTAATCTGCCATTATACCAATATCCTCTGAGATATGAATGCCCATATGGAAGCATGCAGGTGAGTCAATAGGTACCAGTAAAAAACAAACATAGAATCATAGAGCGCTTTTACACGACCCCTAAGATCCGCTGGTCACTTAAATTCGGACCAGAGATCTTAGGGGTTTGTCGCTCTTCGTGCATCCCCACCCCTCCGCACTTCCTGGCTGCTGGCTGTGTGAGGGGAGGGAGAAAAAAAGGGACAAAAGAATGGAGGCTTACCTCCGGTGCCGGTGGACGCCGCCCCATCGTTGTGATTCCTTCTCTTAAAGGGGCGGGAGACAAAAAACAACAGCAAAAAGAAGCGAGGAGAGCCCAGCACATCCGCATCAAGATTTTTCACCCTTGGAGAGCAGGTACATGAAAAGTGCGCTGGGACGTGCTTAGGTGGGTGTGGTCGCACTTAATTTTCAGTAAACTCTGGAGCTGGTGGGTAAACAATTTTAAGCTCCGGAGCTGGGAGCCATTTGCGGTGGAGTTTAGGGGTCGTGTAAAAAGGCCTATAGAATCATAGAATCATAGAGTTGGAAGAGACCTCAAGGGCCATCCAATCCAACCCTCTGCCGTGCAGGACGCCCGACAGATGGCCATCCAACCTCTGCTTAAAAACCTCCAAAGGAGGAGACTCCACCACCCTCCATGGCAGCATATTCCACTGCCGAACAGCTCTATCTGTCATGAAGTTCTCCCTAATGTTCAAATGGAATCTCTTTCCCTGTAGTTTGAAACCATTGCCTGAGTCCTAGTCTCAGAAGCTATGGAAAACAAACCAGTTCCCTCTTCAGTATGACTTCCTTTCAAACTTAATATACTTCATAAAACCCAAACATGAAATTTAAAATAATAAGCTTATTGTGGCTGTCTTAAAAAATCTGTAGCCCTTGGTTTTAGAAACTTTTGATCATTTATCAGTTGCAGTACAAACATTACTCTCTGGGTAAAAATAATTGCCACATGCTTGAAGTTCTTGCTTTATCAAAAGTTGGTGCCCCCTTGTTCTTGTATTTGACACCATCTCAAATTACCTTGAAACAATTATCCTCGCTATTCCCCTTGGGATTTTCTATACTTTAATGAGGTTCCCTCTTAATCTCTCAATTGCTGAAGGATACCTTGCTGAATAACTAAGAGCCTCAAATCCCTCTATGCATTTGTTACTGGGGGCTATGCATTCTCTATTCCTGGAACATCTTTTCACAATAAGGTGACTGAAACTGTGCACTGCTCAAAATATAGCCATGTGAGGGCCTTTAACCATGGCAGCATAAGGTCCGCAAGTTTATATGCAACCTGCCCCCCCTCCCAATAGTATGCAAAACAGCTTCCTTTCTCACTCTGGGTAAGTCCAAATGGAGGAAGTTGGAGCAGTCTGGTTCATGTTTAATAGGTTCTTTGTGTGTCTGGAAGTCAAGTCATGGCTACTGGACTTTTTTTTCTTGAGAGACAGAAACATTTCGCTGGTCATCCAAACAGGTTCATCAGTCTGAATACAGCTAGTGTGAGCCCTCCATCTTATAGTCAGGACTCGCACTAGCTGTATTCAGACTGATTTAGCTGTTTGGATGACCAGCGAAATGTTTCTGTCTCTCAAGAAAAAGAAGTCCAGTAGCTATGACTCAAACTCACCTGGAAGACTGAGAATCTTCACAGACATAATGTTCTCTCTCTCTCTCTCTCTCTCTCTCTCTCTCTCTCTCTCTCTCTCTCTCTCTGTGTGTGTGTGTGTGTGTGTGTGTGTTGCATTGTTACAGTTGTGACCGACTCTTTGTGACCCCATGTCCATGGAGTTTTCTTGGTAGGAATACTGGAGTGGTTTGCCAATTCCTACACCATGCACCTACAGCACCTGATATTCCCTGGTCGTCGCCCATCCAAGTACTAGCCAGGGCCAACCCTGCTTAGCTTCCGAAATCAGGCAAGATCGGATGTGCTTAGGGCATCTATTTTATCTCTCAAATGAGTGATCTTTCCATTCACATTGATTGATGTTTTTTCTCCCATGAGAAGGATCCAGACAGGTCTTTGTCCCTCTTCCTGGCTTCGCCAATGGCCATCATTCAGTAACTTTCCATAGTGACTTCCCTTCCAGGCTGGAGGGATTCTAAAAGAGGTGAGGCACAAACCAAACGCTCCTTACCGCGTTACGAAAGCAAGGCATCAATGTGGGGCAGCAAGTGCTGGTCCTAATCTCCAAATAATATGGGAAGGTGCACCTTTTGTGTTGCAGAAGCAACTGCCTGCCTGCCAACTTCTATTTTGAACATGACGGTTGAGCTGCTTTTATATCTCAGCAGGCCTTGAAAAGGAAAGTTGCTATGACCTCTCTGGCTACAGTTAGCGCAGCTGTTTTGATCTCACAGAGAGAGAAAATCTCATTAGAAATTAAGAGCTGAGTCACAGTGATGGACTCAAACAGCAGTAGTTTTACACCCACTGTGTGCCTTCAGTGGTAAAGTACATCATTTCCTTACTGCCTGCACAGACAGCAGGAAAGATGTTGCTCCTGTTGGTTTCAGTGCGGGGCTAGCCAACATGGGGACACCAGTTTTTCCAACTGCCTCTGAAAAGTCCTATGTTATCCCACCCGAGCCCCTGGTTTAAACCACTTTATTAACATGGTCCAATCTCTTTATTTAGGCTTTCAGTCTTTTGACCAGGAAGTCAAGCCACAGCAAAACAAATTTGACAAGATACACAGATTCCTCCACAATTACGAACAAGACCTCACTTGCGATCTCTCTCCACTCCATCCCTTTCTGGGCGCTTCCTTCTGCCTTATTTACTCCCAATTGAGATACTAATTATAGGTTTAGGCAATTCTTGCCTTTGCTCTTCAAGGGAATTTTCAGATACAAATTCTAAACAGGGCTGGGAAGATAGTTTTCACCACAAGCACCAAGACTTTCTGTGATCACCCATATTTTTGTTTGATTGTGCTCTGTAGTTTTCACCACAAGCACCAAGACTTTCTGTGATCACCCATATTTTTGTTTGATTGTGCTCTGTTTCTCAAGCAGTGGTGATTAATCCAAATGCAGGGTATCAGCATTACAAGAAGGGGATGAATGGCACAAGGTGGAATGAGGTATATGTGCATGAGAGGGCAAGGTTGGAGATCTCATATGCCAAGCACATTAGATATTTCTCAGTTACCAGGAAGCCAGCTGAGACCCCTCAAATAACAAAAGCAACCACTTTTGCATTAATAGTATGGAGTGCTGAAACACGGAAAAACAGGACAGACTTGTATCAACTCTCTTGTACCAGATATTGCCAAAGAATAGAAAGGAATATATGTCCCAACACATCTTGGTCCCCCATTCAACTGCTATACTGTATTTACTTTCCAAAAGTATTTATACATTGCTTTTCTCCTCAACAGAAACATCCAAATGATACACAATAAAGTCGACAGAATAGCAATAACTTAGAAACAGAAAAGGAAAAAAATATTGTAGCCACTATATTTTGAACTTATTGCAATCTGAAAACACTTTTTCAAGGGCAGCCCCATGTGGAGTCTTGTATGAGCCTTTGTACACGACCCCTAAACTCCGCAGCAAATGGCTGCAAGCTCCGGAGGAAAAAAAAGCAAACAGAAGAGAAGGAATCAGCACGACAGAGCTCCAGGCAGAGATTTCAAGGTGAGCCTGCATTTTTTCCTCTCTTTCTTCCTCCCTCCCCTCACGCAGACAGGAGCAAGGAAGTGCGGAGTGGTGGGGAGGAAGGAAGAGCAACGAACCCCTAAGATCTCTGGTCTGAATTTAAGTGGCCAGCGGATCTTAGGGGTCGTGTGAAAAGGCCCTATGATAGCCCAATCAAGAGGTAACAAAGAGAAGACTAACGTGGTCAGGTCTGTTTTCCCTAAGAAGGGTGGCGCCCTCTAATTCTCTAGCAAGGTTGCTGGATCCAGGACAGCCCTGAGCTGGTCTTTCAAAAGCAGTGCATTCCTCTCCAGACACACTGCAACCCACCCCAAGTCTGACTTGTTTACTGACCAAGAGAACCTCCAAATTGTCTGGACTTAATGTGTTACAGACCCTTGGTGCATCCAGAGAATATCTGTGATTTTCACAGCTTCCTTGGCATCTTTTGAAAAGAGAAAGTTTACCGTCATCATCATAAAGATGAGATACAGCCTCCAAACTACCGATAATCTCTCCTAGCTGCTCCATGTAAATGTTAAAAAGCATAGTGAGACTAAATTGTATCCCACAAACTAATGGCTGCATGGCTGAACAATGGTTTCTCTAGAACAGTGTCCCCAACTATGAGTAATCCAGGTGTCCTTGAACCACAATCCTCAGAAGCCATCACCACCAGCTGTGCAGTCCAAGAACACCTGGGTTACCCAAGGTTGGGAACACTGTGCTAGCACCACTTTTGGCCAAACAGGATCAGTCCTACCTCCAAACATCTCATACACCATATTCCATGTTTGAATCTTGTATCAGCCAATTGACCCCAAAGGATGCCATGAACAATTGAAGTGAATCTCACTAGGACATCCAGGGAAAACTGGATGAACTCTTCCTGTTCAGATCTCACTAAAAATCAGTCATTCAGGCAACTGAATCTGTTCATTTCCCCAAAGCAACATAGCAGTATGAAGCCAAAATGGATAAGATCAAAATAACTGGCTTTATCCAAAAAGGAATGATGCTGCAATGTCATCATTTCCTCTAACCCAGTGGTTCCCAACCTGGGGGTCAGGACCCCTTTGGGGGTCAAATGACCATTTCACAGGGGTCGCCATGAGACAGGAAAGAAAAAGGCACAAATGGCTTGGGTCTGGAGGGGGAGGGGGAGGAAGGGGGGGAAGAGTGAGTAACAGCTTGATAGGTTGGAGGGGATGTCAGTCAATGGCACTGGGGGTTGCGATTGGCTGAGGGTGACTGTAGAGGGAAGTTCTCTATGGCACCTGCGGCAGTGGCCTGCCAAAGGGGGCTTGTGGCCTCTTCCAAGCAGGGCAAAGGGTCACCACAATATGAGAAACTGTATTAAATGGTTGCGGCATTAGGAAGATTGAGAACCAATGCTCTAACACTTTATTTTTAAAGGAAGATGGGAACTAGTGACCCAGTTATGTAGAATATTTTGAGGACCCTATAGATAAACAGCAGTCTATTAGTGCATCAAACCTGTATTATGTTAACAAGAACAAAGTTGCAGATACAAAAAGCTGAATTATACCAAAAGCAATGACAGTCTACCTGCTGTTTAATACATGACTATTCATTTACATGAAAAACTACCATTTGTATTGCTTTGCTTTTCTATGGGAGACCTTTTTTCATTATTCCAAACTGTAGCTAAGTGATGGAAAAGTTGATGTTTTATTTTAATTGGCAAATCCTTTTGATCCATCGAATTCTTTGGACCCCCACAAATGTCAAGCCATTTATCCAGCTGTTATCGTGACTGCTCATTTTCCATATTTCCAATGGACTTATTTCCAGTTCAGTGCTAAGACAGGCCAAGCTTGAAGTAAATCAATTCTCCTTTTGTGCTAAAAATTAGCATAGCACAAACTAATCAATGCTCTGAAATACTACTGCAAACGCTGCGACATTGAGCACAATGGAAGGTAGATAAATTGCTTATTCGGCAAAACCAAAGGCAAAGTAGATATTTAGAACATTGGCTGGCAGACCCGTGGATAATATTAATAGATAAACCAAATACAATTAAATGTCAGTGGCAAGTGTTTTCTGCTGACTAAAAAAAGAAGTTTATAGCCCTCAGAAATAAATTTTATTCCCTCACTTCACATTATTTATTTTTATTTTATTTTGAATATTTTTACCCCACCTTTCTCCTTGGAAAAGGATCCAATAATGAGGGGCAATATACAGCATGGAACATTTAAGACTTATTCAAGTTAAGAACAGGGGATTAGAAGAGGCATCTTAGAATATTAAAAGGTAACAGTAGAGCTACAAAGAGCATGCAAAAAGAAAAGAAAAATCCATTATGAGAGGTGAAAAGCAACATAGAAAACACAGGTGTTCTTATGAAATCAGACAATGCAATCATGTATGGTAATCCATATAAAGTTACATAGTAAGAAGTCCCTCATTCAGGGAAAGCTTGAAGTCTTTGCCTGCGTCCGGAAAGACAGCAGAAATAGGGCAGTCCTGGCCTCGAGCAAGAGGGAGCTCCAAAGTCTGGGAACAGCAACAGTGTCCTTTTGAGGCGCTCCTGTGAAGGTGGTGGGATGGAGAGAAAGGCCTCTCCTGATTACACAAACAAGAGTTCACAGATCAGTCTCAAACTGAACATACATATGATGTGGTGCCGTTTACTATGTTGCTTTCAGAAGGTGGCACTTTTTGGCTGGTTGGTTGGTGGGGTTGCCTTCATGTTGGAACTGACGTATAGTTTCCGTGATATGGCTTTTGAGGTAAATGAGATATTTCAGAAGTGGCTTTTCCAGTTCTACTGCCTCACTGAGTTTCCATGGCTGAATGGGAATTTGAAACCTGGTCTGTAAAGTCCTATTCCATCACTTTATCCTCTGCACCACAATGGGAATATTTTGTGCACTTTTAAAACTGAATGAAATGGGACCAAGCTAATCAATATGGTGAAGAGGAACACAGAATCAGATGAAAGTATGCCTTAACTACTGAAACTATCTGGCTTATGACAGTGGCAAATTGCTTATGTGTCAGAACATTAGGAAATGGTTCAACACTGCCTTGAAGTACTGTGCTCATGTTGCTAGCAAGAAAAACAATGCCAAGCTTTATATAGCAAATGCCAGCTTGAATGCTTCTGATGACACCAGCATCAGCAGTCAAGATGATCTATGGATCCTCTCTTGTGCTTACTACTATTCACAGACACTAAATAAGGGAAGATACCAAAAGCTGACTCCTTTTTTTTCATCCATTAAGCACTTCTCAACCAAATACAGTAACCCCCCGCCTATCGCAGGGGTTAGGGACCCACCCGACCCGCAATACATGAAAATCCGCGATATGTGGAAGCGGGTCAGGTGGGGGCGAGGGGTGATCAGAGGGGTGGGGGTGGGGGAGCAATGTGATCGCTCCCTGCTGCCCCCCCACGCGGCTCAGAGGCCTCCCGGACGGGTCTGGGGGGGCGGCGGGGAGCGATGCGATTACTCCATGCCCCCCCCCCGCGGCTCTGAGGCCTCCCGGAGGGGGTGGGGGCGGTGGGGAGTGATGTGAATGCTCCACGCTGCCCCCTGCGCGGCTCCAAGGCCTCCCGGACGGGTCTGGGGGGCGGTGGGGAGCAAAGCGATCGCTCCCCGCTGCCCCCCGCAGGTACTGCGATCACGCGATATAGTGGGACTGCAGTACCTGAACCGCGAAATGGCAGGGGGTGACTGTAGAAAGCAACTGTCAGAACAGTTTTTCAACAAGTACCGTACTCCAGGTATTTATTGCTAGGGGCATGTTTCGTTTCAGTTAATGGCAGGGTACCCATCAACATAACAGCTGCCATTTTATAGAAATGAAAAATGAAACTAGCTATAAAAGGTGAACATGTTCCAATGTTTTATAAACCTTCCTTACTGCTTGAATATAACTAAATTAAGGATCAGTTTTACTATACGGTAGTGAGTCCAGAAGCATGCTCCTCCAAAAGACGGGAGCAAGTTTCTCAAGTTCTCTTCCCATATTGAAGACAATAACCAGACTTTAGGCCTTGTCAGTGCAGTGTGACTGTTCAACATTCAGACCATGCACCAGCTGATGAAAAGGTAGAGAACACAGCAGGGCCTTAGCTTATTCGCGATTTCACAGCTGTAACCAACACCATGGAATTCAGGCCTGTCTGCAGGAATTAGAGAAAAACTGACAGCAGGGCTGAACTGCTTTTTCTCCCCTTTCTTGTCTCTTCTTCCCCTTTCTTCTGGAGGTGCTCATTAATGTTCATGACACATGTTAATGTGCACTAAGAAGGGCCTTCTCCAAAGGGAGAAGAAGGGGACAGAAGAGATCGGAAGATTAAACTGGAGGAGAAGAAATGAATGGGGAAATGAAAAGCAAAGAGCAGTAACAGACAAGCCAACCACTGGGATAACAACATACACATATACAGATGAAAGAAGAAGCTAAAGAATTCTGTAAAAAAACTTCATGTAGCTTATATTGGGGCACAGAAAAGTATCGCCATACCACAACTGGAAAAGATATCCATTTGTTTGGTTGATTATTAAATCTATTTCTATTATTTGGACAATTTCTACACCTCTTTTTTTCATTTGTACAAATCCCAAATTCATATCCTACTGGTTCAGATTATACCAGTAGCTGACAATTTATTTATTTTGCATTTAGGTGCCTTCAGTGGGCAAAGCAAGCTTTCCAGCAGTACTTTCACCCATTCAGTCTCAGTCTCCCAACAGACAGTTAATACTCTGAATTATCAGGGAGCAATTTGTTCAAGACTCTTCCAAGTAAAGTATAACACTAACCATTAAAGCACTTGCAAATGCCCACTCTTGTGAATTCCATCTCATTGTTTATGGACATTTCCTCCTCCTCCTCCTCCTCCTCCTCCAATTTACCAGAATAAGAGCTGATTCATAAAAGGTCACCTGATCATCTAACTATAATAAATAGTTATAAAATGTGCCCTCATCAACAGAGAGCATACATTCTATTTCCTAAAATAGAAATGCTGGACATTTTGCTTTTTCCTGCTTTTATTTAATTAAGAACAACTATGGTCATGTTTGCTAATTGTGTTGTATGAGCACCAGATGTTAATAGACAAACAGGAGAGTGTTTGATCTTAGGAACTGATCATAGAATCATGGGTCCTTTAAGGCCATTGAGTTCAACCCTCTCCTCAGTGCAGAAATCCAAACAGAAATATACTGACTAGCCATATTCTAATCCTAAACATTTATTTTAGAATTAAATCCTGAAATCAATACAGTTTAAGAAATGGACCTCCCCCTCATCTGCTTAAAGGCCTACTGTTATTAGCACCTAGCATAAGGGTAGGGAGCCTCTGGCCGTCCAGATGTTTTTGACAACTCCCATAATCCCTTGTGATTGCCTATTCAAGCTGGAAATTGTATGAGCTGGTAGTCTGCCCTTCTAACCGATAAATAAATCTCCTCTAAGAATGATACTAGAAGCTGTTTTGCATAATCCGTATTTGGAAGACTTAGCTTCTCATAAGTCAGTTTTGGAATGCTCTGAAGATTTAATCAGAGTATTGCAGCACTTGTTTCTTGCTTGTTATTATCCGTTACTGATTTATTGCTGATATGTTTGTTAGATGCCCTTTAGTCATTCAAATGCTGATGAGCAGAAGGAAACTTCTGGGGCGTGGTGGCTCAGTGGACTAAGGCTTCCAAAAACTGTTGGCTACAAAAATCGTCAGCTCAGCGGTTCAAACCCTGGGTGCCACGCGGCAGAGCGAGCTCCCGCTGACAACCCCAGCTCCTGCCAACCTAGCAGTTCGAAAGCATGTAAGTGCAAGTAGATAAATAGGTACTGCCGAAAAAATTGGGAAGGTAAAACAGAGTTTCCTTGCAGCCATGCCGGCCATGTGGCCATGGACTTGCCCAACACTGGCTCGTCGGCTTGAATAGAGATGAGCACCATCCCTAGAGTCAGATACAACTGGCACGCATATGTGGGGGGAACCTTTACCTTTACCTTTTAGAAGGATGCTTAAATGATGCTCTTCAACACACCGATCAAGTACAGTGGTACCTTGTATAAAGGAATTAATTCGTTCTAAATGAAATTATGTTAAGCAAATTTTCCTTTATACAAATTCCCATATGAATGCATTGAAAATGGAATAATCCCATTTTTATGTTGTATGGATTCTCCCCATAGCAAATTTCCCCTATCTCTGGAATTTTTTATGTTGTACAGATTTTATGTTATACAAGCTGTTTGTTATACAAGGGTCCACTGTACGCAGTTTCTGTAATATCCCTTTAGGAGAAAAATGTATTTTCAAGCAGATTTCTGCTTAAATATATGTCTTTCTTATCATTCATGCAAAATGAGTTCTTCTGAGTACATAACCAACATTTTTGTTTCACATGTACATAAATAAAAACCAAGAAACTATAAATGGGGATAAATAAATATGTAGTGTAAGGCAAGATAAACCAGGAAACTAAATACACACCTAAAAATGTGCTATTAAACTCAAACACAGTGATTCTTTATTTTCTATTAATCACAAGGTTTCCTGCCAGAGTGAAACTATACAATGCTTTTGCACACTGGCTGAAACTAGGATGAATTACTGGACTCTTCCATAAAGAATCAATGTCTTAGAAAGCTGGGTTTCATGAAAAGACTAGCTCAACACTCTTGGCATTTTAACATTCCAGGCCCTGATGCAACACTATGCACAGAGCTGGTTTTCAAACTTTAAAACAAGAACAAACAAAATCCCACTCCTGCTCATCAGACATTTCACAAACAAGATTGTTGTATGCTATGCTAAATTCAGCCAGGGTTGCTTCTGCCATTAAGTAGAGTGAAGCAGCTACCTCCGATAATGAATGCTGAGATGATTTAGGGATATCAGTCCAGCTACTCCCCTCTTTTGAAAAAGAGAAGGTGTGTGAGTCACAAAGCCTTCCCTGCACCAGTGGGAGAGCACTCAACCGGACAGCCCTGCACCAATGGGTAGAGCAGTACAGCAGTGGAACCAATTACCTTGCAAGGTGGTGTGTGCTTCAACACTGGAGGCATTCAGGAGAAATGTAGACAACTACCTGGCAGATATCCTACGATTTGTATTCCTGTTTTTAAGCAGGTGGTTGGACTTGATGGCCTTGTAGGACCCTTCCAACTTCACAATTCTATGATTCTATGAAACAGTGGACATTTAAACAAAGATGCAATTCGGCTACACACAAAACAGTAGGCGTGGCTTCAGAGAATGGTAGGTGGAGCTAAAGCCAAGCAATGCCAGTTTTTTCTCCTTCCTCCTCCCAAGTTACATTAACAAAATGAAACAGGGACTTGATTGTGGAGGCAGTGGGGGTGGGAGAAAACAAAGAAACATAATTGTTGCACTGGTGTTGGGGGCACCCATGGACGTTAGAAACTGAAGCTACAGGCAGGAGGTCTCTGAGAGAAACATTGTATTTTCCTGTCTACACCTAATGAACTGGTTTGCTGCCTATAAACAAGGCTTGGTTGTTTACAGTGTTCAAGGAAGATTCAACTGTTGGCTTAGTTAATCACTGCAAATGTGGGTACTGTCTGCCTCAGAAAACTAGATGCATTGGACTATTCTGATACCCAACTTTTCTGCTCCCCATTCTTTGCCACTGACCAACTGAATATTACAGTATTTTTTGCGTATAAGACTATATTTTTATCTAAATTTGTTAGACTAAAATTGGAGGGTCCTCTTATACATGGAAGTAAGCCAAAGGGAGAACCATGCAATTGTGAAACTGTAATTTTGGGCTGCAGAAGTGGGGGGATGTCTTATACATGGGGTGTTTTATAGGTGGGGAAAACAGTATTTTTTAACTTTATAAAAGAGCTTTGGTTGTCTATTCAGTACCAGACTGTTGAATTATGGAAGGAACCATGCGTCTCATGAGATCCATTTGTGCTTAGCAGCCCTCCTCTGCTTAAGAATATATAGAAAGTGGAAATATAAACAAATTACATAATATTATAGTTCTACCATGCAAGCACTGATTAGCTGACACTGTAGTTTTTAAAAGCAACTCTATTTTTCCATTTCTAAAAGTTATTAGGATATTTTTCACAAAAGAGGACAATCCTGCAGCACAAATTTGGAGTCGAACATATAATATACCTCCCTCACCCATGTATTGATGAGATAACTCCATGATTATCAAAGTGACTAAGACAGTTGCAGTTATATCACAAAAGACTAAAAGTACTCTTTGTTTAGGTACAAACAGTAAAGAAAAGTTTTTCCTCTGAACTATAGTTCCCAGAACCCTTCAGCCAACAGGACCACTATGGCTATAATTGTAGTACAAAATTGTTGTTGTTATTGTTGCTTTTGTTATCATGTCCAATTTATGTCAACCCTATGAATAAGCAATCTTCAAAATATCCTCCTCAGCTGCCTCTGCTCAGATTTTGTAAACTCAAGCCTGTGTAAAGTCAACTCTTGAGGGAAACAGTGTATCTTGCATTTGGTATTCCACCTTTCCGAGCACTTTTGTCTTTTCCAGAGAATCTTGCCTTATCATGATGTGCCCAAAGTAGGGCAGCCTTAGTTGCTGCCAATGATTAATTACAGAACTGTAACTAGTTCCACCTGGTTACTTCGAAGCTCTGCCTAATAGCAGGAGATATATTGGCCTTGTAGTATACACCAAAAAAATAGCATAGGTTTTACATAATTACAGTATTAGCTTTCCAAAAATTAGTTTACTAATTCTACTGAAAGGTACAGGGCAAAGGTAACAAAAGGGAATGAGGTGTATACGATACAAATTTAGGAGCATGCAAGTTTCATTGTGTTGTGTACTGAATATTCTTCTAGATGAGTTTTCATGTTCTCTTTGTATCATCAGTAACAGGCAAAGCTTTTGGATGTACAGGGTACTGTCGATGCAGGCCAAATAGCAAGGTGGTCATTTGTCATGATGCCCACTGCTGTGTTGGCCTCTTGGCTGAAATGTCAGAAAAGATGCCAGTTTCTGCCATTACCTTGTTTGATAGGGACTCAGGCAAAATTGCCAACTCACTGCACATAGGTCCCTGAACAGCTGTCAGCTAGTTACAACTTTCAGCCACTAACGTTCTAGCCCAGATTTATACCCCTAGCTATAAATTGGAAAACTGAGTCAGTTACAAAACAATAAACCTGGGCAATGTAAACCTATAACGCTGAATTAAATTGGCTTGATGCTGCTCCCATCTCTATTGGTGTAAATGCAGTGTATTAGTGAAATAACTGGATTTGAAACATTTTTCATGCAGTATTCCACTTCAAATGCACCATTGTACAACAAACTGATATTTTAAAAAAACACTGCTTGTTTATTTATTCATTAAAATTCTAGCCTTCTTTCTCACAAAACTCAGACCCAAGGTGGGTTACAGTAGAATTTTAAAATAATAATAATAATAATAATAATAATAATAATAATAATAATAATAATA
>JAHTLZ010000240.1:12116701-12138174 GCA_023846285.1 Phrynocephalus versicolor | reverse complement strand
AATAATAATAATAATAATAATAATAATAATAATAATAATAATAATAAAACCACTTATCATATTAGAATGCAGTTTAAACCCATTTAAAAACATCTCTATTCAAAATAATGTTTACAATTACCAATGTGTAAGTACAGACATCCTTTAAATCTCCTCCACCTAGCAACTGGTAAATTGCAAAGGGTTGTCTAAACAGGAAGGCCTTTGGGTGCCATCAGAAGGACATCAGAGAAGCAGTTAACCAAGCTTTCCTTGACAAAGAATTCTACCAGCCCTCACCAGGTACGCCTTTGAAGGTGGCAAGACAAGACAAAGGCTTGTCTTGCAGATCTCAAAGTGCAGGCAGGCTTGGATGGAAGAATGTGGCCCTTCAGATGGCCTGGGCCCAAGCTGTATAGATTATAAGTAACACTTTGAATTGTGGCCAGCATGAGATCAGTAACCAATAAGGTTGCTGTAACAGGGCAGTTATATGCTGCCCATAATCAGCTGCACTCTGCAATCTGGCAGCAGCATTTTAGATTAGTTGCATGTTCCATGCAGCCCTACACAGTATATTACAGTCATGCAAGCCTGATGTAACTAAGGAATACATCACTGTGGCCAGATCAGATGATTCCAGTATGGGGGTGCAGCTGATCCACTAGCCTTAATTGTAGAAATAAAAACCTATCCAACAGTCAATGTGTCTCAGACCATACATTCTAAGTCTCTTTCTTGACTGGATATTGCTTTGCTATGACTTAACTGATTGGGATACCTTTAGAAGTCTGTCACTGTATTGATCACCTTTTCATAAATATGAAGTCAACCTCAATGGCTTACTGGAGGTGGCTATAGTATCAGAGCTGAGGCTGACATAAAAACCTGATCACCACGACATAACTTGTGAAAACAACAACAACATCCTGTTGTTAAATGTATTAAACTAATACAGATAATTTAGACAAATACATTTTAACTAGCTGAAATAAGTGGCACTCTCCCCGCCACTGAGTCTACAAGAGCAGCTGCCTGGTATATTTCACTCTTTACGTACCGCTCTCGGGAACCCACTGATATTTATTTATTTATTTATTTATTTATTTATTTATTTATTTATTTATTTATTTATTTATTTATTTAAGAGTATTTTTATCCCTCCTTTCTCCTTGGAAAAGGACCCAAGGCAGCTTACAGTATTGAGGGACAATATACAGTCCAGTACAATTAAATCATATTTAAGTACAGTGGTACCTCTACTTATGAGCATCTCTACTTACAAGCAATTCGACTTAAGAGCAGAAAACCATTGACGTTTCAACTGCTGCCTTACACATTTTAGATGCAGTCTGCTCTGCATACATTTTTTTTATCTTTTTATTTATTTATTTTGATTTTTTTAGCTATAGCTGCTCTACTTACGAGTTGTTCGACATGAGCATGCATTCAGAACAGATTAAACTCATAAGTAGAGGTACCACTGTATTGAGAACAGGGAGCTGAGGGACATCTTAACAGCATTAAAATACAACGTTACATTGAAGCTACAAGAGAACGCGAGCAGTTAAAGAGAGAGTAAAAATTCCATGTAAAAGTTATGATGAAAACTAACATTGAAAACGTGTCAATTGAAGCACAAAAGGTTCATAAAATCTATGTGATCATGTATATTAGATTCATATAAAAAGGCATATAATTAGTCCATCATTCAGGGAAAGCTTGCCTGAAGAGAAAGGTCTTTGCCTGTTTCTGGAAAGACAGCAGAGATGAGCTAGTCCTGGCCTCTAGTGGGAGGGAGTTCCAAAAACTGGGAGCAGCAGCTGAGAAGGCCGTTACATGGGTTCCCATGAGACGTACCTGTGAGGATGTCTCTGTCCACTCTTTCTCCTTGTGCAATTAGCAGCTGAACAGAAGATTCCAGGCTCACACAAGAAGGTGTGTAATAAATAATACAGTACCTCCTTTCACAAATTCAAAAACAGTCAAATGACTCACACAATGGGCTAGTGTGCAAACAAAGGGAACGAGCCTTGCTAAGATGACCAGAAGGGGCAAGGGAGGGAGAAAAGAAAGAAACAGAAAAGGCCCGTAAATCCAGAGAAAATTCTGCTAGTGGAATTTCTTCAGGATTTAATGGCTGCTTAAGAAACACCACATGCATGCCATCTCTTGCACGACCCTTTCCCACAAAGCAGCCACATTAGTCTCTGCCAGCACCAACATCAATAAGAAAAACAAAAAGAAACTGGGTTATACAGTACTCACTGAAAGCCATACTTATCCCATTTCAGCTGATTAACAGCAACCTGTGATCAGAGAAGGCCAAATGGCTCATTCTGCTACTGTGGGATGATCTGAGAGGGCTTTTTTTAAATGGACTGTTGTGTTCTGTTGTTTTAAATGTGTTTTAGTATTGATTTCATTTACCGTTTTAATATACTTGTTTAATTCTGTTTTTAATATTTGCTATACTTACTGTTTAGGCTTTTTAAAATTGTGTTTGTAATGATGTGAGACGCCTTAGGCCCTTTTTAAGGTGAAAGTCCGACTAAAATATTTTAAATAAATAAATAAAATAAATAATATGACAACTGACTGTAGGCTAGTATTGTATTCCAACATATTTCACCCCATAATAAATTTTTGCATCTGAGGTAAATATGTTTTGATTCAGCATATTAGCCCCATATCTATCTAGAAGCTAGACTTAGCAGCATTAAAAAAAGGTTGCGTATATTGCGACATAAAACAAGAAAGAACGCAACTTAAAATGTCACGACACAAATAATTTTAGATTATAAAGAGGCAGTCATTTTTTTTAAAAAAACTGCAGCTATGCTAGTCCAAAATCTTTGCACATATTTTTTCATATAAGATGACTATGTGACACAATATAGTTCTGTCTGCTTTATGCTACTTTATCAAATAATTATTAATTGTAAAAAAATGACATAAGAAATGAAAACGAGGCATATACTGCCTACTATTGTGACATCTGCTTTATTTCACAGGTCTTCTTTATGGGTTTGCCTAAACTGAAAGCTTGGTTCACTTTCATGTTGTATCACTGTGCACACTAAGCGGGCTGACCTTGTCCTAGTGTACTTGATTTTGCCGTAGCTCATTGTCACACGCAATGTCAAGGTTTCAGCAACAAAGACTGTAATTTCCCTAGTGAATAGCAGCAACTTTCTTCCCCATCTCTCTGCTAGGAAATACAGACATAAAGAAAGAGTGAAATCTCCAAGATTCTAGAAACAGATGATATGTCCTTCAGTCAGTTGTCATGTTCCTGCAGACTGAAATGCTGCCATCATCATTCTAGATGTAACTAATTTTGACAGTGCTTATATCTCTATATGCTCGTGTTCATCTCTTTGAGCTAAGATCTGTACATTGAGGCACCTGACTTTTAGTTCTGACTAAATATGAATGAGGGCTGGTTCAGAATAAAGAACATGCATGTGCAAGAACTACATACGTTATTACTTCAGTCAGTTGGCAAATGCCTTTACGTAGCTGAAATCATTACAAAAAGGGAACAGACAAGAGAATTATAAAATAAAGCAAAAAAGTATTCTGCTAAAATGGATAAATGAAGTAATGATAGTAAAATAAGTGCAGTAGTCAAATATATGTAGCCAGAATTCTACTCAAAACGTTTAGACCTTAGAGGTATTGAATAGGGATGGGCAGGAAACGAAAAATGAAATGCTGTTTTGTCATTTCATTATGTAACAAAACGAAACAAAACAAAACAAAACGAGGAAGCAGCATTTCATTATAGACAAAACAAAACAGTCATTTTTGCATTGAAATGAACCATTTTGTTCCATCATTTTCTGAGGGCTCCTGCCAAGCTGTCAATGGCTGGACCCCTTTAAACCTGGCCCAGGGTACTGAGTGGGCCAGGTTTAAAGGGGTCCAGCTGATAACAGCTCAACAGGAGCTCTTTATAAATGGCTCCCAGAGTCCCAGGCACCAAATCGGGTGCCTCTCAGACTCAGGGGAGCCATTTGATTTCATTTCATTTTGTTGCATATGAATTTTATAAAAAAAAATTGTAAGAAACAAAACGAAACAAAAAGAGAGTGAGTACGAAATGAAACAAAAGATCCAATCTGTCCCATTTGCTGTCTCTGCCTTACATTGAATGAGACTATTCTGAATCTAAAGTTACCAGTACCCATTACTGCTCCTTCCAGATAAATCTAAAATATATTAGTCCCATCACAATGTTACAGCAGCAGAAGAAACCATACCTAAACGCATGGCACAGCACAACAGTACAAAGCAAGATAGTGGTGACTGTGCCATTGAAAAGGAACAGAGAAAAACAACACAATGCAATTAGCCATTGCCCCTAAACACTAGAAATAAGATTTTCATTTCCCTTGACTAGATCATCTTGGCAGCCAAACTCCCTTACATGCTTACTGTGCTCATTTCCATCTAATAACAATGTTGAAATATGCTGTTTCTCAACTGCCGATCTCAGCATCTAGTTTCAGCTTCTTTGCTTTTGGACACAAGAAACCACAGACTCAGCAATAAGGATGTCATCAGCATCCTTGAGATTACATCTCCTTCTGCCAATGCTAATATCACTATGGAAGCCATCAACAGCAATACACATGATTATTTCTGTATAAATATTGAGCGGATGTGACAGCTTTGTCAAACTCCTTTTCTGGTGTCCAACCACTCTGTTATACCTTGTGCTGGTAGTTATACCTACTCTGCTCTAGTCAGGAGAGGGAGCGAGAGAAACAAATCAAATGTGGAAGCAGGAAACCACTTTTGCATGGTGCATCACAATGTGTAAGGCCTTGCTATGATTATATTTGCATGTTGCCTTTGTTTATTCCATTGTCTTTCTAATAGTGAAACCAGTTGGTTTTGTTTTTTCTCAGTGGCTATCCCTATTACCATTAGGCTCAGGCTGAAGGATGCCTTTGTCCAACTAATATCTTACTGTCATCCTTTCCTTCCATCAAATGATATTGCTGCAGAAGGATTGCAGAGGAAGAAAAACTTCTTTAGGCTTTTCCACTGACAATCAAATGTCACTTACATATATGACTTTAGTACCTATAGCCAATGGTTTGATGGGATGAAAAATGGAAGCATAAACTCTGAAAGCCAAAATGACATCCATCTAGACTTGCAAAGAGGAAAAGCTTACAGATTATTTTAGCAATAATCTTTTCCCATTTTGTGACCCACTTTCGCCATTCAGGATTTAGGCAGTATGAATTACAGTACTTTTACTTTGATTTTAAGCTATATTTCTATGGTATTTATTGGAAGGTACAATATGTGGAGTGCCACATAATCAGAAAGTATCCTGCTTATATACAGCCCCATTGTGCTTACATCACTCTCTGGGCAATGTATATGTTTAATTTTGCAGGCTACACATTGTTCCCCCATCATACTAGGACTTTGGAAGGATGGAAGGCTGAGACAATCTTAAGCTGGCTAACTGAGTCCATCCAGCTCAAATTCGGGTCATGAACAATGTGTTGACTGAAGCACTGCAGTTTAAAGTCTGGGCCACAAGGCCTTTAAGAGTGATTGTTGTGTCTTTACAGTTGTAACCAACTCTTTGTTACTCCATGTCCATGGAGTTTTTCTTGGCAGGAATACTGGAGTGTCTTGCCAGTTCCTACTCCAGGCGCCTACAGCACCTTATATTCCCTAGTGGTCTCCCATCCAAGTACTAGCCAGGCCTGACCCAGCTTAGCTTCCAAGATCAGGCGAGATCGGATGCGCTCAGGGCATCTAGGCAGCTTTTAGGAGTGATTGTCATCAGCAGTTCATAGAGACCTGATATAGCATGCTTATTCCATACAATACTGAGAGCCAGTTCTACTGAGCTCCTGTGTAGCATTCTTCTGGGGCCAAGCAGTCTCCCTTCCTATTGGACTAAAGTCTGGTTTGATTTATATTTAGCAAGCAGTTTAATCTATATTAATTTTAGGTGCCAAATATAAAGATCTAGAAAGTCCTACCCTGCTATTTCCTCCTTTTATAGAAGTGAGTCCGCTTTTTCAAAAACTATGGCAGTGGAGCATAAATTCTGACAAAAACTATCAGGCAGAAAAGGCTTTGAAATTGGCACTGCTGGGCCGTATACCTGCAGTCCATGGATTGGACTGACTAAACATGGAAAGAGTCATTTCCCAGGACAACGGCCACCACATAGTGAATTAGGCCACAATAGCTAAGTATGGAATAGATGTGGTAGGTATTTGTGGACGGACTGATGTTTGTGACTCTCTAATATTCAGGTTTTATCAATATCGGAAAAGCTGTCCAATACCTAAATATAAATGAGTTGATTATCTGATGGGGGCATTATTAATGATAAAATCAAATAAATATAAACATAAATGAGTTAACATATTTGATGGGGGCGCTATTAATGCTATAATCAAATAAATATAAAGTTGGATATAGTTTTAATGCTATACAGTAGGACTGCTGTATCCATGGGAGATTGGTTCTGGGACATCACGGATAGTGAAATCTGTGGATAAGAGCAAACACTCTTATCTGGGTTGATAGTGGCAACAGGGGTGGTGAGGTGCCGAGGTGAAAGCTTCCACCCTGACGCCCCCCAAACGCTGGGTAGCATGGCGTCAGCAGCAAGGAGGGAATAAAGTTTTTTCTTTCTCCTCACCACCGCCACTGGCCTGCTGTCCTCCTTGTCACCGGTCTAGGCGGCCATCCTGTGAGGGCAGTGGCAGCAGCGAGAAGAAAAAACAGTTACTGATGCCACTGCAAGATGGCTGCCCTCACCCTTGCCTCTGCCACTACCACCCAGCTGTGCTCCTCATCAATGCCACCACACGCTAGCCGCCCTCTGGATGGGTGGGCTGGGGACTTAAGAGGACCCACCTGGCCAACTGGCCTTTGAACTTCCTGCTTGGGTCCTGGGTGGAGGACTGGAAGTGTTGAACTTCGCGCTTGAGCTCAAACTTCCAGTCCACCACCCGGGTCCCAAATGGGAAGTTCAAAGGCCAGTTGGCCAGGCAGGTCCTCTTAAGTCCCCACCCCACCCCTCCAGAGGGCGGCAGATGGCAGCAAAGAGTGTGGCTGTCTGGCATCGGCGTTGGTAAGCTTTCTTTCTTTCTTTTATTCCTCTTCACTGCCAGGCTTGGACCTCCCCTGCACCCGGATCACCAACCGCAGATAACTGAATCAGTGTTTGGTGAATCAGCGGGTGCAGGGGTTATACTGTACAAGCAAATATTTTAATATATAAGACTCAGCATATTTCATATTCCATGATTTCAATGTTAAGCAAAGAAGAAAAAGAAGACAAAGATTATGTCGACAACAGTGTAGACTACTTAGCATACCTGAGAGCTCAGTGTAAATATTTTCTGTGCTAAAAAGACAGTCATTTATACTGATGATTACAGATTTAATATGACTATATCAATTCCAGTCGCCAGTCTGATTTGTGATTATCAGAAGCAAATTCTATGAAACAGTGGATTTCTGAAAGTTGAATCATTTTTCTATAAAAATAGTTACAAACAGTAGCACCCCAGTATCCACTGATTCACCATCCGCGTTCAGTTATTCAATGGAAGCTCAAGCAGCAGACCGAATAGACTGTTGAGAGAGGGGTTTTCAATGCTCACATGAACGGCTTCCCTGGCTCTTCTCTCAAACCACCTATCTTCTCTGTCTTTATGGCTTTCATCACCTTAGGCCAGTGCTGACAAACCTATGGCACGGGTGCCAAAGGTGGCACTCGGAGCCCTTTCTGTGGGCACTTGGCATCGCTCCTTCACAGTCACCTGTAATTAGGTTAAATTGCTGTATTGGCACTTTGGAAAAAAATAGTGGGCTTTGAATAACAGTTTGGGCACTTGGTCTCTAAAATGTTCACCATCACTGCCTTAGGCCATTGTTCACCTTAAGGCTATTTAGACTGTTGTCTATCTAACGAGCCTATTCAGGCCATTGTTCATCTTATGAGCCTATTTCAGACCAGGGTTACAAGAGGTCAAAGTGGAATAGAAAATGGAGGACTTGCAACTAGCTTTCTCCAGACTGACAAAGCTGTTTGGATGAGCAGGGAAAGGTTTCACTCAAGAAAAAGAAGTCCAGTTGCCATGACTCAACTTCCAGATTAACTCACCTGGGTGACTGAGAATCTTCACAGACAAGCTGTCAACATATTTTTCTTAAGGTTGAGCATGCCCCCCTCACACACACCACAGCTCAGAATTCGAGACACCGTATTCTTTCTAGTTAGGATAGGTTTTTCTATTTACATTTTCTAAATAAAGTTAGTGACTTTTGTTTTAAGTGTAATCTTTGCCTAATTTATCACTTCAGAGACTAGAACCATGATACTCGTAAGAGTCGTAACATATTACTTCCAGGCTCTATGTCTGACTGCTTCCTAGGCGTGTATTTGTCATGGCTGGCTCTTTCACTCCTACCAAAATTGGATTCGGCACCAATCTCTTTCTACAGAAAACTCCACCACTAAAAAAGGGCATTTCCCCAAAATTCAAAATGGTGACACTCACTAGTGACACACAAAGCAAGCAACTTCTCTCTCTAGCTCCAAAATTTTGACCCAACCTGATTATTTTTTTACAATCAATAACCATGACTACTGCTCAGCAACAAATAGCAGACCAAGTAGGCTAATGTCAAAAAGACACATGACCTGTGCTTTCAAGTTAGACCTAGTTTATAGCAACCCTAATGGGACTTTCAAGGTAAGCGAGAGATTTGAAGAGTAGTTTTACCAGTTCCACTTCCCCAGGGACTTTCCATGGCTGAGTGGTGATTTGAACCTGGGTCCCCTGACTTTTCGTCTGTCACCCTATCCACACCACACTGTGCATCTTTAGAAAGATACATACAGAAACAATGTGGTCTTTAGATATCAAAATAATTGAGATCTTGGGGTCCCAAACAATAAAGAAATAATTGCAATATATAAGAATGTGTATGCTATCATTAAGGTATTATAACATAGCTTATAACAAACACATAGTTTTAGAATACTGCTTTAATTGCCATGCAGTCAGTGGAAGTCAATAATTCCAAAAGTAGTCCTTGAGTTTGGGGAGGGGGGAAAGTGTAATGGTTCATGCAGTTAGATAATGGATTTGTTAATTGTGTGCAGTTGTGTGGGATGCTATAGTCAAAGGAATGAATTTTTAAATAGCATTTTACAGCAAGGAATGCTCTTAAAGTCAAATTGTAAAGTAAATATTTTATATAACTAATGAACCACTACACTAGAGCACAGCTAATTACAAGTTAAGTTATTTCCAGAGGTGTCAGCTAATACCAGGGAGCAGCGAGGAAACTATATGGATATGGTAAGCTTTAAAGCTTGACAGATGCAATTTAAGTTTCTGTATAACAACTTATTGGAAATTTCTGTCATCCTGGGCTCCTAACCCAAATCTGGCACTTATAATTTGCTAAAATCTGAAAAAAAATATTCATGGGACCCTACGACCAAATAACTGAGAGGCAGATGGTAACCCTTAAGATACTGCCTTCCCTGACTTCCCCTCCCTCCAATTTAATTACTTCCAGGTTCCATTTCCAGTTATAGCTTGTTACTAGATCATGGACAATTTACTCATACTATACTTCCCAGAAGCCTGACCTTGTCTGATAGTTAAGGTTGGGCTGTGTCAGATTGACATGACCAGGATGATGACAGGAATCCGGTGGAAGCCCTCAGCCCAAGAGTGTGATGGCCAGATTGGTCCCATGCAGCGCCCTCCTGTTTTGTTTTCCTTCTCATGGAGAGGAGTGGCCAGACTTGCTCACACTTGTTCAAGGTGAGTGGGTTGAAGCCCTTCCAGCAGCATATTTTGCACACTCTAAATGTTGCAGCATGTATCAGAACACTGATTGCCTCTGATTAAGGCTTTGTAGGAACTACAGATTCACGTATGGCACAGCCATAAATACATCTAGGTCCTGTTGACCCACCTGATATTGTGTTTTGATGTCTCTCTCAGAGAGACCGGTAGTTAATACTGCGTGAGTTGGATCGAGGCCACTGGGTTTATTGAGGCATCTCCTAAGCAAAGCAGTTTTCTTGCTATTATTTGTGTCTGTCCCACTTGGTGGGGTCCACTATTCTGTTTTTTGACCCTCACATGGTCACTGGTGAGCTCTGGGTGAACCCAGGCCAACTTCATGTCATTGTCAAGGGTGTTCCTCCAGGGCTGTTTTGGTCGTCTCGATGCCATCCTTGCGTCGAGAACCCTTTCTCATTTTTCACCCAGGCCGTGCTGTGCCTGGGCACGTTGTTTCTGAAGTACACTCTAGCAGTGGACAGATCCATTGTCTGAAGCAACTGATTAAATCAGCCAACCTATCGTGGTGGCCTGGTCCGAGCTCAGCTCACCCTGTTTGGGGCAGGGAATTTCCAGAGGCACCACGAAGAGGGTCGGATCTCACCACCATCCTAAGTAAAGTATACCCAAGCAGGCTTGGCATAAGATAAGAGGGATTTGCCAGCCACTTGATTCAAACATAAATTAAATGGTGGGAAGAAACATCTACAGACATAAGGTGTGGTGTGAAACCTTATCCGGGACTTTGAAGCAGTCTTAACAATCAGCTCTGCCTCCTGATACCATCATCTGGTGTATTCCATCTCACCAAGAAGATTCTCAGTGCCTGATAGACTACATCCTCTATCAAGACTGCATTTTTGGTACGATGGTTTAATAAACATAATAAGTTGCTATCAAAAGCTTAGCTTACATTTTTTGTTTTAGTAGTGACCTCCTAGCCAACTTTTGAATTTGTTTTTCTGGTCACACAGCTCAAACCACTTTTCTTACTTCTATGGATTGATGAAGATACCAAGAAAAGAGTTGCTTTCCCTATGTACCATGAAGAAAGAGGCACATTCTTGACACCAGATGCCTTGACTGCAGCCACTAGGTAAAATTGCTTCTGTTTAATCTGTCCCTTATTGATTATTCCTAGTGAGTTTTGCTAATTTTTTTCCAACTTTCAAATGGAACACATGCTTTTTGTATCACCTCCTCCCCTTCCTCAGGCCAACAGGGATTTGTAGTCTCAACAGAGCCAAACTGAGGGTGGGAAGGGGGATGGGCAAGGACTATGCTGCTTTGTTTGATATGCTAGATGTGAAACCTTATGCAGGACTTTGAAGCAGTCTTAACACCTGCCCTGCCTCCTGGTACCATCATCCAGTATATTCCATCTCACCAAAAATATTCTCAGCACCTGATAAACTACATCCTCTGTCAAGGTTGCATTTTGGTACAATGCTTTGATAAAGATAGCAAGTTGCTATTGAAAGCTTAGCTTACATTTTTTGTTTTAGTAGTGACCAATAAAGGTATCACCTAGCGTACTTTTGAACACACAAGGGCGTAGCCTGAGGAACTTTTGTTCTTTTTTGTGTTTTCCATTTCCAGAGACAAAACGCCAGGCACTTCTTTCATTTTCATGACAGTGTTTGCAGCTCAGGGTTCCATTAATACCTCCCTCCCCCCCCACACCCTCTGCTATTCCATGCCCTAGTTTGCAGTCAGTTCATACTGCACTGATGTATATTTCATTGCCCAAGGCTTAATTTTGATTTATTGTCCATCCATAAATTAGAAAAATATGCTCTGGAATTCCATCCTGCTGAAAAGCTGTGCCTGATGTCAGGGGACTGGGTGATATTTAAGATGTCAGAAATACATATTGGATTAGCGTGCTTTGTTTCCCCACAACAGCAGGTGTTTAATCATAGCTGATGGCTGAAGTTAAATGCATTAGGACAGCATCAGCCAAGAAGATGGAGTTTTTCTAAACCATACAAACTCCAGATAAATAACTCAACACTAATTGTGTGGCCACATCTTAAATACATTTTTTATTTACTTAATACATTAAACCATGAAAATCGCCTCTGGCACTTAACTTCCCATTTACGATCCCGCACAAAAGCCTTATATTAGTAAGTGGATGCTTGTTCAGAGAGTACTGCATTGCCCTTTCTTGCTTAGCCAATAGATTTAGATATTTCATAGGAGCAGTAAAAAGAAGAAAACAGGAATTCATCATTTCTACAAGAATGGTAGGTGGGTTTTGTTAAAGCATCTGCATTTATGCTTTTAGAAATCTATCATAACATTTGGATAAGCCAAATATATAAATTAACATTGAAATTAAATGGACAGGTTTTAATCAAAAGGTGTACATGCAATTCATCCCCAACCAGCAGCCTTCTTAAAAAACAAAACTAAATCAAGTGTTTCTTTGTTGCTCCTAAGGTAGCTGTTTTGTTTATGTTAATCAGCATTCTCCATGTATAGAAAAAATGATCAGGCTTGGTCTTGAGCAATTTAGCTGGAGGCCAGAGAGAAGACGCTTAGGAGAGCAAACATTTTCAAGGTCAACCAGTGAACTGTGACAAGTCAGTGAGATTCATGGGCAGAATTGTATATTTTGACACAACAGCCATTTGATTAAAAGAAAAAGTAATGGGTTTAAACAGTCGCTATGAGGATGTAGCCAGACTTTGTTAGCTTTTCGCAAATTACTTAACAAGCCAGTGATGAAACTGGAAATAGGACTATTCTATAGAAAGAGAGGGTTAAATTTAGGCCCCAGTTAATAAGGATGTTCATTCTGAGCTTTTCAGGTACTCATCCTGCAGCCTCCTCTTTCTATATATTATACAGTACTATTATTCATTCAACCCTAAACATACCTTCTTAAGAACACCATTGTAACCAACTCAAGGGGATGAAACATGTCTCAAAAATATTATTTTTGCATTATTTACTGTGTTTATTGTATTCATATGCCACCTTTCCCCCAGAGCTGGGATTCAAGGTGGTTTACAAAATTGTTGGAAAACAGAAAATTAAAATACAGTTCGAATTTCAAATGTTGAAAAGGGATTGAATTCATTAATTGAAACACTTTAAAATATTTGATTGAAAAGACGAACAGTTTACTTTTAAAAGGAGAATCAGCAGATCAGGTAAAATCTTATAGTTTGAGGCACTCGGTATATATTTCGAATGCAATATATTTTCCCTGGCTTGAATAGGACTACTCCTTGGTGAATGGCCTGTGGATTGCTTGGACCAACAAGCAACAGTAGGTAGAAGAGGCATTCTTGGCAGACTTGAGTCATGGTAAACACATCTTCGGGAATGCAGTCACAGTGACCCAACAGGTACAGGTATGCCCACAAGCATAACATAAGCAGTTCACTTGGGCTTTGGGTGGAGTGGTGGGCAAAGTGCCTCAAGTTAGGAAATCAGTCATTATCTGTTGCATTCTGAGTTGTATGATTTGGCACACAACAAATAACATCTACAATAATTTCTTAACGGGAGACAAGTCACCTCCAACAGTGACACCATTTGTGTTCGATCACAATAGGAACCTGGCCAATCTAAACAATGACACACGGCCCATGCAAAATGTCCTCAATCTGGCTCCTCAAGTTTCAGTAGCACCTTATGGCTCTATCTGGCTCCACAGCCAAATACCTAAATCACCCACTGGATAACTCAGTGAAATTACACATGGAAGCTGGATGCAGAACCAGAAGTTGGTAGTACTGCTGCCCGTGGTGTATCCCAGAAGACCTGCACAGTCCCAAGATACCTTCAGTCAAATGGAACAGTAAACCACTTTTGAGTGTAGTTAGACAACACTAAAAAGGGTTACCGTAAGAAAGTCAAAGTTGACTTGACAGCACACAGTTATTGTGTTTATTCTTATTTGTTGCCTAGAGCTGAGCCTTTTTGGTTCAGGGTGTATATACAGTAGATATAACAAAACATAACATGACTCCTGTACAGTATTTGGGAAATTTAAAGGCCACAACTTTATTAGTTACAACAAGTAGTACTCCGGCTGAGTCACTGAGTCGGACCCATTACATCAAGGGGCTGGCCTGCCCTTTGATGCTTCCGTGTTCCTCAAGGTCCCTTGGGAAGACCCAGTTCTTGACCACTGAAGGATCTTTTTCGCTTTTATCCGTCCCAAAGCCTGTAAAACTGCCAGCCTCTCCTACAGTTGCAACAAAGCCAACACAATTCTCCAACAATGCACATTTGCTACTGGATTGCCTCATCTATAGGGTGGGTGGGCTGGGATTGCTTTGTCGAAAAAATGGGGTTGCTGCTTGTGGCTTCCCCCTTTTATATCCTCCCCTCCAGGCCATTTCCGAGCATGTCATGCTCACCAAGGGGTCCGGATTGACCTGCATCACATGATCCTGCCCAGGCCTGCCCATTGGCCAGGCCCTTCCACATAAACAGGCCCTTCCACAAAGAACAATGGTGATCACCATGTGGTAAGGAAAGCTGAAGGGAACATAAGAAGAGCCATGCTGGATCAGGCCAACGGCCGATCTAGTCCAGCTTCCTGTATCTCACAGTGGCCCCACCAGATGCACTTGGGAGCACATGAGACTAGATATCTGTCTCCTGATACCACTCCCCTGCATCTGGCCCTTGAAGTACCCCGGTTTTAAGCCTGGAGATTACACATCTCCATCATGGTTTGTAACCTGTGATGGACGTTTCCTCCAAGAATCTGTCCAATCCCCTTTTGTAGGCATCCAGGCCAGATTCCATCACCACATCTTGTGGCAGGGAGTTCCACAGACTAACAACGTGCTGGGTGAAAAAATATTTTATTTTGTCTGTTCTTACTCTCCCAGCCCTCAATTTGAGTGTATGTCCCCTAGCTCTGGTATTTGTGAGAGGGAGAAGAGCTTCCCTCTATCCACTTTACTCATGCCCTGCATTATTTTGTACATCTCAATCATATCCCCTCTCAGGCGCCTTTTTTCCAGACTAAAGAGCCCCAAATGTTTTAGCCTTTCCTCATAAGGGAGGTGCTCCAGCCCAGTAATCATTTTAGTCTCTCTCTTTTGCACCTTTTCCAGTTCCACTATGTCTTTCTTAAGACGCGGTGACCAGAATTGTACACAATACTCCAGGTGCGGCCTTACTATTGTTTTGTATAATGGCATTATAATGTTGCCTGTTTTATTTTCAATCCTCTTTTTGATAATCCCTAGCATGGAATTGGCCTTCTTCACCACTGCCACACATTGGGTAGACACCTTCATGGAGCTGTCCACCAACACACCAAGATCTCTTTCCTGATCCATCACGGATAACTCAGAGCCCATGAGTTGATAGATAAAGTTTTGATTTTTTGCCCCAATATGCATTACTTTACATTTGTTCTACATGTTGTAGAACCGAAGAAAAATAAAGGACTTACTTGTTTCAATAGTATATTTATTTGTTGCATTTTATGCTGCCCTTTTCCCAGAGAAGAGACTCAAAGCAGTTTGCACATCAAAACAAACAGAAATTGAAACAAAAGACTTCAACTATCAAGAAGCTATAACACAAAATAATTTCAAAGACTTAAAAGACAATAGAAAGTATATAAAAGCAGCAATCACTTGGCATCTAACTATGTTAAAGTGAGATATTAAGTCCCTATCCGAAAAGAAACTTTTACTTTAGTTGCCAAAAGATTAGGAAAGAAGAGACCTGCCTGGCCTCATAGAGAGCAGCCCACAATAAGGCCCTTTCAACTTAGAATGCCACACTTGCAACAGACTGTAAACTGGGATGGAAATTATAGGAATACCCTTTGACTGGGTAATATTGTCTGCTTCCCACCCATCTGCTCCCCCTCCTCTTTCACATTGGGACAATGACATAATTCTACTGCCAAAAGGCATAACTGATCCTAACAGAGCTTCAGGGGGAACTACTGGAACACTTTTATGGCTATTTCTTCTTGCTCTTCTTCTTCTTAGCAGTTGTCTCACTTGGTCATGGTGTCCGCTGCCTTTATGACTATTTCTAGGCAAAAATCCTGTTGTGCACATCAAAATGGGCAACTATTATGAACCACCAGCTGCCAAATGACACTGAATAAAGGATTCCTTTGGTGACTCCATGTGTATGGGAGTTCACTGCATTGTACACAAAACTACCTTTGATCAGTTTCAGTCTTTTATCAATGGCAACTTGCAGGCTGATTAGGACATAATCCTAGTGGCACATACAGAACTGTGAAATATTATAACCACCACCAACTTTTTAGAGGTGAAGATTTCAGAATTATACACAACAATGAAATCCTGTTGCATTAGGTAGTAATTTGCACTAGAGTTGGCCAATTGAATCAGTGAAGACTTTGTGTGTCAAATCTTAAGCTCCATGGATTTGAACCAGCTTCAGCATACTAAGCTACAACTAGAATGTGCTGCGTCGTTACAGTCGTGACCAACCCTTCGTGACCCCATGTCCATGGAGTTTTCTTGGCAGGAATACTGGAGTGGCTTGCCAGGGTCAGCCCGGGTTAGTACTTGGATGGGAGACCTCCAGGGAATATCAGGTGCTGTAGGCGCCTGGAGTAGGAGCTGGCAAGCCACTCCAGTATTCCTGCCAAGAAAACTCCATGGACCCTGCTTAGCTTCCGAGGTCAGGCAAGATCAGATGTGCTTAGGGCATCTAGGCAGCTCACAACTAGAATAGGCCCATTTGAATGAATGGATCTTACGTATGAGTTAACTCAACAGATGCCCATTGATTGAATGCACTTACTCTAATGCAACAGGATTTTCCCACCACTATTGGCTTTTTAAAATACCATAAACGCAGATACAAATTGTTGTCCGTTGAGTATTAGCAAAGATCAGACTACCTAGGGAAAGCTTGCAAAATAGGTAAATTTAAACCATTGGTCTAAAATGGAAAATTATTCACACATATAAAAAAAAGGACGGGAAGGCTATCCTACACAGCAGATGCCACTATGCTAAGCATCCTGCTCCAAACAACAGCAAAATAGTTTTCACGATCCCAAAGCTGCATGGTGCATTGGTTAAACTGCAGTACAGTAGGACCCCAGTATCTGCTGGGGATCTGTTCCAGGCCTTCCCATGAATAATGAAAACTGTGGATAAGAGAGAATCCCCTCAAAACCCAACACTGCTGTTTTGTGACAGTAGCTTGCTTTACGGCTGCTGTTTTGTGACAGTAGCTTGCTTTACAGATTCTGAATTATTTATTTAAATTTTTTCCTCTGCCATCCGTGGATAACTGAATAAGTGGTTAATGAATCAGTGGATACGGGTGTCCTGCTGTATTGTGGTCAGTCTTCTGTTCACAAAGTGAGTTTGATCCTGTCAGTCTTAGGTAGCCAGTTGACTCAGTCTTCCACCCGTCCAAAGTAGGCAAAGGATTACTCAACTCACTGGAGGGACAAAGTGTTTGCAATAATTATGTTGTTAAACCATAACACTGTTGTTGCTATGTGCTGTCAAGTTACCCTCACCTTATGGAAACCCTGTCAGTGAGTGATCTCCCGAAGGTCTCTTTTTCAGTTGCCTTGCTCAGCACAAACGTCTGTGGCTTCGTTTCAGCCCATCTCATATTTGGTCTTCTACTTCTCCTGCTGCCTTCTACCTTTCCCTGCATTTTGTCGTTTCCAGGGAATTTCACCTTTTTACCTCCAGCATCACATTTCGAAGGAATCAATTTTGTTCCTCTTGGCTTTTGTTTACTGTCCAGCTTTCACATCCATACATGGTGATTAGAAATACAAGACTGCTTTTACTTCTTTTAGCCTGTAAGTAAAATTCAGCTTTAGCTCCGTGGCATGGTATATAAGTCAAACTTCAACAGCAATCCAGACCCGTGGCCCAACCTTGAAAACGCCCTTTGTAGTGAAAGCAATATTATTTTCACGGCCCACAGTTTTCTCTTCAATAAGGGGAGTAAAAATAAACAAAATAAGTGGTTTGCTGTACAGTGTTTCCAGTTTCAGCATTTGAGGGAGAAAAAGACTGTGCCCAATCAACCATGTGTTCTTTCCCCTCGGTAACTACTGCTGATTTAAGAGTATGAATATTATTGCAAGCTCATTGAAACCTTCTCTTTTCTCAACACGTCCTTGTGGAGGATCTCCAAGATTCCCCCCTACCTGGATGAGGTTTCCCTAAATACAGTTGTGCAGGTGCTCGTGATCTCGAGGAATGATTATTACAACGCTCTATATGTGGGGCTGGCCTTGACCCTTGTTCGGAGACTTCAGCGGGTACAAAATGCAGTAGCTAGACTTGTGGTGGGTATGGGCAGATATGACTGCATCACCCCAGTTCCGGCCCGCCTGCACTGTTTGCCCATTGCATTCCGGATAAAGTTCAAGGTACTGGTTTTAATTTACAAAACCCTCCATGGCTTGGGACCTGAATACCTGGTGGAGTGGATCTTCCAGAGGTCAAATGAGGCCCGACCCACTAGAATGTTGCAGATGCTCTCACTTCAGGTGGCCATCCCCAGGGAAGCTAGGAAATCGGTAACCCGAAATCAAGCCTTCTCTGTGGCTGTCCCCTCGCTTTGGAACCAACTGCCAAGTGAGTTGGGCCTAGCACAGTCCCTGCCTGAGTTCAAGCACTTAAGACTCTGCTTTTCCAAGTGGCATTTGGCAATCTTTAGTTTTTTGTGTTTTTTTAAAACCATGTTCCACCATTTTGCCGGGTATTTCTTCTTTATTCCCCCCCCCCGTTATTTGTAGTACAGTGTGTTTGATATTTGTTTTTATTTACTGTTGTTGTTAACTATCTGGAGTTCCTTTGAGAAGACGGGTGGTATAATAAACAAACAAACAAACAAACAAACAAACAAACAAACAACTCTGGAACTTTTTGTCAAACTGTGGTTCCTTATAGAGTACCAATTGGAATGTGACAGGCAAGGAAAATCATGGAAGGTTAAATGGGACCCCAAGCTTAAAGCGGCTCGACTGAAACGTACTGTTTGCAGCATTCTGGATAAACACGACCAAGCCTAAGGGTTCAGCAATCTGCTGTGCTCAGCTATACATTCATTTGTTCCAATATTTATTACAGGTAATTTTGAAAGTTTACATATAACACTTGTTTACACATTTATTGTCTTGGGAACAGTTTATAGTTTTTGCCAAACATGGCTTTTATGTCCACATAAACTTTGTTTCACTGTACCACAATTATCAGTTCTGCTGGTTATATAGCAGGGAAGGCCAACAGGGAGAGCAATATGCTGATTATTTGTTAAAGAAAGCATCTGGTAAGTACACTCTTGCCAAAACATGTTTTAATAAGAATAAAAAGAGAGATTTAAAATTTCAATTTCGTTTTGCAAACTGTCACTTTTCCTATGCTTATAAGCTGCAAAACAGGACCCCACTATACTGTACCGTGTTTCCGTTCCTGGGGGTTTGCCCGGCTTCTCCTTGCACCCCAAGAAAACTGCCATTGCAGAATGAGAGCCTCCTCTTGAGACATCAGCATTTTCATCATGTAGACCACCACCCCTTTCTCAAACACAGCATGCTCTGGGGATGTTCTCTATTTGTATCCCTGCCATATTTTTCCATGGCATTTTCTGTCTCTCTACTTTCACTAAGAAATCCCATAAGGAGGAAGACAGAGAAAGGTTTCACAATATATTTTGACTGGTAGCATTCAGAACCATTCACCTGGAAGCACCCGGTCAATATCAGAAACCATTAATTTAAATCCTAGAAGACATATTAGCTAATCACAGTTTGATATCTCCCTATCATTGTTAGATTGTAGACCAGCTAAAAATAATATTACTTCGATGAAAGATATGACTTGGTGTGTTCTCATTATAATTTTATCCACTTTAAGTTTTCTATTCCAGCCAATCTAGTACGTTCCTCTGTTATATGGAATCAAATGATGCCACTTGGTCATCAGTCCCACTGGGAAAATTTCTGACCTCGGATGCAGTGCTGTCCTTTGAAACTTGGGGTCATTGAGGTGAAAATAGCCTAGCTTTCTTTACTTTATTTATTTAAAATTTATGCCATCTTTCAAGTAAACAAAATTGTGAGGTGGTATACAATGGGCCTGGGAAAGTTTTTTAAAATACAAGCAAACTACAACCACATAATACTTCAGTCAGCATACCTACCAGCTGGGGGGTTCAGGAAGTTAGCAGTTGAAAAGTTACTTTTTCAAGCTGTGTAGAAAGCACAAACAAATAAGAATAATGAATAAAACATGAGTTGACAACAACAAAGAATGGTGCTAAAAACAAAACCAGTGGAAATGTGAATGCAATAGAAAATTGAAGCCCAGAAATATAATCTATCTTTCCAAACGGTGATGGGATTTCACAATGTGAAATGGTCCAGACCTTATATGATCACATGAATAATCTTTCTCCAGAATGCCCTAGTTGACAGGTTTGTAAGTACAGACACACCAGTTTGAGTGCTAGTCAGTTCACAATGTTCTAGAAGTTTCCTTTTTCATTCCCCATCCCACCTAATCTTCAGAGGCTGAAGATAGAAAGGTAAATGATCCAATCCCAGAAAAAGAACACAACAAGCCACTCTTCTTCCTTTTTTTCTCTGAAAGATATTGGGCATTAAATGTCAGTTGTAATCTAAGCATGAAAATGCTAACAATTATAGGCAGCAGGGAGAGTGATGGGGTCTATCAAACTCCTGTCAGGTATTGGCTATCATTAAAAGTGTTTAATAAAATGTGCTGCTTATATTCTGCCATGATGTTGTGGTGGTCTGGACAGAGAAAAAACTCCTAAGGTGCACTCCTGTTACAAAAAAACGCTGAACATAAGCACCCAAGCCTTTCTTTCCATTCTACTTAGAAGCAACCCCAGAGAACCCAGATCCAAATTAGAACCACTATAAATACCAACCTTTCATCCACTGCCACTCCCTCTCCAAATTAGCATAAAACACGCTATAAAGGGATAGAAAAAAGGGAGGATTCTATAGGGGCAATTTAGGAGGGCCCCACATCCCACCTTCCTAGATGCCCTAAACACATCCTCCTGATCTTGAAAGCTAAACAGGATCAGGCTTGGCTAGTACTGTACTTGGATGGACGACCAGTAGAGATGGGCACGACTTAGCGGTATTTCCGTTTCCGTTTCCGTTACTCGGTTCCGTTACTCTACGGAAACGGTAACGGGAATTACTCCGCCAGACTTCGAGCTCGAACCGACGAACGAACAATTTGGTCTGATTTGTCGTGCTCGTTACTTGCATCGCGCGATCGCGCGCGATGCCAAGCGGCACAGAAAAAAAGTTTTCAAAAGTTAAAAAAACCGGTTCCCGGCCAAAAAGCAGGTGGAAATATGCCTGCCGTGCCTCAGGGCACCTACCAGAGGGGTGGTTTCTGGAGGTCCCCGGCCTCCCCCCCCTCCTCCCTCCTGGGCTGCTCTGGTGGGACTCGCCGGCGCCGCAGGCTCTCAGCAGCAACAAGCCGCACGGCACGAGTCTCGCCGCCGGCTCAAGCGGCACGGACGGCACAGGAAAAAACTTTTAAACTCTCCCCCCACCCATTCCCGCACGGCACGAGTCTCGCCGCCAGCTCAAGCAGCACGGATGGCACAGGAAAAAACTTTTAAACTCTCCCC
>JAHTLZ010000240.1:12098571-12113077 GCA_023846285.1 Phrynocephalus versicolor | reverse complement strand
CATACACTAAGTTTCTATATCACCCATCTACAAAGCTATCTGGACAGTTTCGGATTCCACTCAACCCCATATTCTCAAACTGAGTTTGCTTACATTCGTCACTATTTTTGCATTTCTGAAGTTAAATCATCAGAAGTTTTACATGGCAGCTGTATACTGCATGTACTAGCCACAAACACAGTTCTCTGATTATTTATCATTATGTAGTCCAAGTGACACCCTTCACCCTTCCTTCCAGGTCATGGGAGTTTCTTCAGATTTTTTGAAAACACATGGCTTGTAGAAGCATTTTTAAAAGTTAGGTGACATGAGATAGCTTTTAGTCCTAAAACAGACTAAGAGCTGAGGATTCTCTGTGGGGGTGGAATGCTGGTTGATTTTTAAGAGGGGCAAGGAAAGAAACAGGGATATGAGAAGAATACAGTTTGGAAACTGCTGGAAAACATCAGCCAGCTCTCATCTTCAATTCCTGTTTCTGATTGTTATTCTTTCCTGAGCCCCCTTCTCCCTATGAGTTGTTCTTTCTTTTCTCTCTCTCTAGTTGATGTTTGTAGTCCTGCACATACAGTATCTAGGAAGAGAACAGCAATCAGAAATTTTGGCTAATCATCAAGTGAAATGGCTCAGAGTCCGTTTATGTATTTGGTATTGGAAAATGAAACCTGGTGCGAACTGAGCCACTTCCTTATATCCATGTCAGATATGCATAGTGATTTCTGCTTTTGGAGATGGAAAATCCTTGTGAGTGAAAACATAGAATTTTTGAAAACTGAGGCCTTTCAACTCTGGTAGCTTCCAGCCCCAAATTGGCCGTCTCAGTGGTGTCCCTGAGAAAATATGATATCAATTTGTGCTTGACCCAGTGATTAACTCTGAGACATCTTCATGTGGTATCATGAGCACTATATAGCCACCTTAGGTTGTGGTTAGCTTCTCCGACAGAAGACAGAAGACTATTAAACAGACACCTTTGCAGTGAGGGGACAGAGGCGAAGATGTATAGTATGTGTAGAGATAATCCAGAGCAGCCTGATTATCTGGACGCCAAAACCAGAGAAGTTAATACTCAGTATGATACTAAAGCATGAATAGTTATCATTGTTTTGAATGGAGTTCAGATACTTGATCCAGACCAGAACTGAACTAAACAGTCCATTATAACTGTCCTGATTCCTGGTCTGGGACTCAAAGGCAAGAACACCTTCTTCGGATTAGGAAAGAAAGGGCTATGGAATGATAAAATCCAAACCTTGTTAAGTTTGGTGTGGATTTTCCTCCAAAAGTCTTAAGATGACCTTTAAAAAACATCCTGTATGGCTAGATGCTTCATTTGCATGCCTAAATGAAACTAAAAATGTTTTAGAAAAATGGAACTGCTTCTTGACAAGTAATGTGAGGTTGTCAATGACAGTAGTGATGTCAGAAGGTACTATGAAAACTTTAGAGAATTTGTTCATCGGTTCCAGTTTAATTGTTACCTCACATTGGGTGTTGAGGACTGCATGCATGGGCATACATACGTACATATCCATGTAGCTTTATCCATATATCTTCAATGACTTAACTGTAATTGCAGAACATTGTGTCAATGCAGTTCTCAGTCCTGTTGACAAAGAAAGATATGTCTGAATGGCCATATCTAGTAATAACAAGAATTATCCAGGTGAGTTTATCTGGAAGTTGAGTCATGGCAACTGGACTTCTTTTTCTTGAGAGATAGAAACATTTTGCGGACGGCAGATGGACATGTGTGTGTGCACGCACATGCAGTAGAGCACATGCCTGACACATCTCCCACCAAGGTGAGGAAGAGGAGGAGGAGGAGGAGGGTGTTGCGGCCACTGCACTTCTGCCTGCCTGCCTGCTTCGCCGCTTGCCTGGTGTGCGGAGGCGACGGGGTGTGTGTGCCCTCGCCAAGCCTTAGGGGAAAGGAAGACTGCTGGGTGGCAGGAGGGTGCGCGGCTTCCTCCTCCTGCTCCCCCTCCAGGCGCCCCCAGATTGATGTGCCCGGGACAGATGTACACCCCTGACCTACAGTTTAGCTTATGCTACGGTGGTGACATACCATACCTTGCTTATTCACAGGTAGCCCTATATATACAGTATATAGAGAGCATTGGAAGTCAGTCTGCTATAAATTGTATGGGAAGTGTGGTTTTTAAAATCTTACATGCACGTTCCAACAGTAGGTCTACATAGTCATTGCTCATTTTATTTCCATTGTGCCACCGTGGAGATGTTGTATTTTATATTATGCTGTAAACTGATTTGAAATATAGCAAGTCGACTCTTCGTCAAATAAAACTAACGATATTAATAACCACAACTGTCAATTCAGAACAAGACAAGTGTTTTAATAAATCTTCCCTAATACCCCATACAAATATGAAAGAATGACTAGCTTCCCCTAGGCCTGTTCCCCAGTGACGACCGCCTATTACGACTTTGAATAATTCCCTCTGGTGGAAGGCAGCCAACACGGTCCATTATTCCAGATGGCCAGCTCCCGTTCGAAGTTCTGCAAATGGTTCTCTGCATTCAGAAAGGACTCTTCATTTTTATTTCAGTCGGTTAAAAATAGAGAGAGAGAGAGAGAGAGAGAGAGAGAGAGAGAGAGATCAGCCACTGAATAAGATTTGCAGTATAACACATTCTTGTCTCTGTGTTATTAAAAATATAACAAAGAGAGGCTTTTTCCTTTCCTCAACACATATTTAAAGGAAGAGACATCACTATAATAGAAGACCCACATGCATGGGGGCCAACACATTAATCCAATGTCCCATAATAGCTTAGAAGGGAGAAAACGCACTCCAGGCCACCTTGTCCAAAATGCATTCTCACTTCTCAGTTATACCCATGTGCCACCTTCAATGAGTAGATAGGTGTATGTCTGTCATAAATATGAGTCCACACATACACATACACTTTCATTTGTGGGCCAGTGTGCCCAAACCAATGATATGTACATTCATTTATTTTAATTTATTCATTATATTTATACCCTGCCCATCTGGCCAGATAGCCACATGATAATCCCCAGGGCCAAAAGGCCCATTTAGGGTGGAACTGATCAGTTGAATAACTCTTTTTTATACAGTACTGATAATTTGAGAGGATAGGAAGTTCAAACCCAACAGAGGCCTCAATGCTAAGGAGCAGTCACTTTGATTTGAAATAGTAACAAGTATAATGGGTACAGTATGGTTAAAAAACCTGGAGAAGTCCAGATTCAGAATTATCCTGGATTAATTTGAATAACTGGAAGCCCTTGCATGTCTTACTTGAAGATTATGAAAATGTTTTCCCAACATGATTCTAGTTGTTATTAAAGATTTGTGAGCTACCTAGATGCCCTAAGAGCACATTCGATTTCTCCTGATTTTGGAAGCTAATCAGGGTCAGCCCTGGTTAGTACTTGGATGGGCGACCACCAGGGAATACCAGGTGCTGTAGGCGCCTGGAGTAGGAACTGGCAAACCACTCCAGTATTCCTGCCAAGAAAACTCCATGGACATGGAGTCAGGAAGAGTCGGTCACGACTGTAACAACGCAACACACACACACTTCTCAATACAGACTAATAGTAATCCTACGGAAATGGTTGTGTGCAATCAGATGGTTAGAATTCATCTTAAGCTGGTTCCATTTTATCACCACAAGTATTTCTTAGTTCACACTTGGACTTAACAAAGAAGAAAAAGAAAACATAGACTAGTTGTTAATAAAAATTTAAAAGTAGTCTTTGTTCAGTTTTGGTATATCTTGTAAACACACAGGCATGCATAATCATATACAAACTGGTATCTACCCATGAACCAGTTTTAATAGGATGTGGAGAAAAGGCTGCTCTGCACATGAGCTTGTCCACAAGTTTATACTCTAGCTGAAATCATGTTGCTTAGTGTTGTAAGTTGCACCATAGTAGACCCATTGAATTGCTAGATGAGTCAATTACTCTGTTAAATTCCATGGATTCAAATGGGTCAAGTTCTGAAGTCATATCACTTGCAAAGGGATCTGCCTAGTTTGATCCTGTAGATGCTGCAGGAGTGCAGTTCCCATAATTCCTCTACGATGGCTGTCTTGACAAGGACCCCTGGGAGCTGCAGCTCACCAGCCCCTGGACGCCACACATTTCCTGCCTCTGTGTTACAAATTCTTGAAACTTAGAACCACACATGACATCTCTGAGACATTTTCAAGTGAAAAAATGGCCCTTACTGATGAAGCTGCTCTGAGGTGAGTTCCACATTGACTGAAATCCAGTATCAAATCACAACTAGAGTAGGTCCATTTGAATCAATAGAACTTTTGAAGGAGATTTGCCAAATCCCCTACTCTTGTGCAGCTTACTACACTAAGGCATAGGAGGGGGATTAAAATGTGATTCTGAAGTTGCTCCACCCTCTTTTGCCCTCACTTTATGTATCAAAAGTATGTCAAGAAAAAATGTGGATTTTCATGTATTTTCCTTTCTGCCATCTAGCCATCCTTCAACTGAAATTACACGTGGCAAGGAGGGCAGAGGAACGGAGGTCTGCTAAGCCTTATGATGATTCTCCACTAATGGTACCATCTCAATATTTTTAAGAACATACACTGGTTCATTTTGACTGGTTGTATGAATTTGTTCATTACCCAGTTTACCGACAACACCATCAATCTGAGCATAAACCTATAGCAGGGAATGGAAATGTGAGTTCCATGGCGCAGGGGTTAATTGCCTGTACTGCAGGTAAAACTGTGCTCACAACCTGGGGTTCAATCCCAGGTAGCAGGATCGTGGCTTACTCAGCCTTCCATCCTTCCGAGGTTGGTAAAATGAGTACCCAACTTCTGGGGGGGGGGGGCAATACTGCATACTGTAAATAAAAACTGTAAACCACCCAGAGACTACTTGAAGTGGTATGGGGTGTTATATAAGCAGAACACTTTGCTTTTTTATTTTAGATATTAGACTTCACATTGCATCATCATTCACTACTGAGTATGTTGGCAGGGACTAATGTCCATCCATACTAATAACCAAGTGTCCAGTAAAGTTTGGAGGGCAACACATTCCCCACCCCATTGTACTGACTGGAATGTCACTACCTGATTAAGCTATTCACAGTCCCATTTATATCCAAGGAGACCCACACACAGTCTCCTGCTCTGTTTCAATCTAGTTTAAGAAATGAATCAGGCCATGAAGCAGGTTTTAATAACAAGGATCCATCCTGCATAAAAAGCAAAATATATGGATAGCAGAACTTGGAAAAGTTAAGTCTAGAACAAGAGAATCCCTTATCCAGCATGGATGTTCTATGAAAAAGATTCTAGGAGCTTGGTCCAAAAAAGTAACTTTTCCAAGCTTTAATCACTGCTGGTATCATTGTTATCAATGCAGTTCAGCCAAAATGATTGCATTCATCAAATGCATAAGTGCAGATTGGACAAGGCAAAATTAGGTTTGATTTCTGGTCTTCTTTTTTTCCAGTAGGGAGAAAGTGGGTCAAGTGGCAGTCCCTGTAGCACTATAAGTAAGTTCAATAAAATCAAGTCTAACTTGTGTTTGAAACATACATTATAAATAGATGTATAGATGGAGTGGATATTGAGAAAAGGGATGTTAAAGATTATGAATATTAAGATTTATATTAATCTATAAGCCTATTAAAGTACAGTAAAACCTGTCCTTCAGACCACCTTTTTAAAGATATCACTTCCCTGATGGGACCACTAAATTTCGGGCCAAATTATTTTCCCATAAAGAACAATGAAAAGAAAATGATTATATTAAGTCTACTTCTACTATGGTTTCTTTTCATTGTTCTGCCAAAAATGATTCCAAATAGAAAGATAACATTGATTTTGACCTTGTTAATGAACCTGAAGAACTTCAAGGAATATCTGACCACACATTTCCCTTTTAAATGAGAGTGAATGGGGAGGCAGCAACGAAAAGCTCTCCATCCATTTTGCATCCCCACTAGCAGAAGGAACATCATTTCATTGGTATTTTGAATGGCAGCATGTCTACATAATATTAACAGTTTATATAGGATTATATTGGGAGTGTATGTGGGAGAAAGAGGGGGAAATCTTTGCACTAGCAATCATGAATCTCTTACTCCAGAGTAGTCCTTCCAAAGCTTAATCTACTAAGAAGTAGGGTTTTTAGACCGGAAACAATAGACTGCAAACGCTTTGAGAATCTTCCCAGAAAGACCCCAGTTAAAGTTCCAGTTCTCAGATAAGAGGAAAGTTGTACAGCACTCACAGTATACTGAAGAGGATAATAATGACTTACAATGGTATATTCAACTCCAAAATTTCAGGAAGGGTGTGGCTTACACAAATTAACAGTATCTGTTTATGACTTGTCCTCCTGGTTTTACACTGCATTTTCACTCACTTTGCTGACTTAAACTATGTAGGTAGAATGCATCATCTTCATCAGGTCAAGCTTACTCAAATAATACAAAACAGTCTTGTGGCACCTTAAGGCTGGCAAATTTTTATAGCAGTATAATCACTCTTGTAAGAGCATACACATTATCTGATGTAAGTGGATATAGGCTATACGTGTACACCATAATAACACGTATCAGTCTTTATGATGCCACAATACTCTCTTGGTTTGCTGCAACAGATGGCTACTCCTCTAAAAATTAGTATGTTAAGGCCTGAGTCCAATTGGTAGTTCCAACAAGAGCCTTCAAATCAATAAGATTTAGATAAGTGTTGACTCACCATTCGACTGTTAATTCAGCAAGTCTGCTCTGGTTAGGCCAAGAAACTGGATTTAGGCCCCAGAGACTAAGCTTTTCTAAACCATGAGTTCTTTACACATCTTTCTGTTGAGGCACAAAAATCCCAGACTCTGGAGTGAGACACTAGGTATGGATTAGAAAAAACGAAGAATCACTGAGGAAAAACCTATCTGGTTCTTGGAAGAAAGAAAATGGGGCAACAAGCATGACACACCCACACCCGCAAGTGATTCAGTATTGGATCAAGAATTAGTGACCAAGAAAAGAAAATGGATTTGTTTTAAAATGCAAAATAAAGTATCCCATCCAATGCATTGACTAGCTCAGTTAGTTGAGAACCTGGTAGCAGAGCCAGGAATCAGGAATCTTATTGCCCGCAGTGGTGTGAAAGAGAAGGGCCAGCTGGTATGGCTTAGGGCTACTGGTATAGTCCAGTGCCCCTAGAAGAAGGGAATGCTGAACTACTTCCATGTACTCCAGTATTCAGAATACCTAGGAGTGCTGCTGTAAGTCAGAACTGACTTGATGGCACGCAATTATTATTATTATTCGCAGTACTAGCAGTGTATAGCACCAACAACATACATCATATGATAAGCAAAGTAAATAAATAAAAATCTAGCCCATTGCATCCTTGTGGTCCAAAACATTGGCCTAGATTCAATGTGATTTAGTGGACTGAATTTCTGCTAATGTAGAAGTGAACGCTAGTACAAGGTACAGCACACATGCACAGCCCAACAAAAAATTGTGCTGGGTCCCTTTCTCGCACTCATGGTAGAAATTCATTCCAACAAGTATAAAGGATTTTATGATAGTATAATAACCCCTATGACATATGTGATTCAGTCCCGTGAGTAGGGAAATCCTCAGTAAGAGGGTGTGATTGAAAAATGGGAGATGTGGAAGGAAAGGGCACATTGATGCCCTTGGAAGCAAGAATTAGATCCTTATCACCTTGATCTAAGTAATAAACAACAATGTGCTGTTGAGTTGATTCTGAATTATAGCAAACCTTTCCTGTTTTTTCTAGGTAGTATTAAGAAGCAGCATGTTGAGGAATCAAACTTCTAACTCACAGCTATTCAGCTGGTCCTACATGCTGTACTGTTATTTTGATACCAACATATGGTGACCCTTTTCAAGATTTCCTAGGTACTGAGTGATCATGAGTGGTTTACTATTCCCTCCTTCTAGGGGTGCCCTGGAACAGTGCAGTTCTTGTAAAGATATATCATATCTTTGTGTATACATTAAGGTCTTAAACATGTCTACCTCTGGAACTACAGCACTTTCTTTGGATCTTTATGCAAAAGAAAACTTTGGGAGACAGTGAAGATATTATTCCTACTGCATTCTCGATTCAAGTTACTTTGTAATCTTTTATTCTTCTGCAGGCAGCTTCTGCACTGACACGTTGTTGGTTCACGGAACTCAAAGTCATATATTTTTGTAGTATCCCATTGGTGCTGTGATTTCACTGGTGTTAGTGTTGGTATTTTATTGCTTCACGGTTTGGAATGTCGGATCCAAGGGACGCGCATTGCATTTGCAATGCTTATTTAGTATCATTATTTAGTATCACAGTACTAAAGTACTTTGCTAGTGTACCACAGTGGTACACTAGCACAGTGACACCACTGGATTAAGTCAAGTAAAGCCCTGGCTGAGTGATCATGTCAAAAGCTGCCATGTTAGTCTGGCCCTTTTGTCTAAAGCAAAGGGTTCTGCTTATATACTGCCCCATAGCACTTCAAGAACTCTCTGGTCAGTTTACAGTTAATTATGCAGGCTGCACTTTCCCCCTCCAGGAAGCCATTGATTCTCAACCTTTTTAAAGTCATCCCCCTCCCCTTTATAATAAGGAAGTAACCTGTGGCCTCCAACCACATTTCCATACAAAGCAAAGGGAGCTTAACATGGAGTAAACTGTCATTTGAAAACCAACTTCCCTGGAAAAGACAATAATGCTAGGAAATGAGGAAGACAGAAGAAGCTCAGTTGGTGGCATTGTGGGTTTTCCAGGCGGTTTGGCTGTGTTCTGGAGGTTTTTATTTCTAATGTTTTGCCAGTCTCTGTAGCTGGCATCTTCAGAGGGCAGGAGCACAGGGAGCATGGCGAAACAGTAGGAAGAAAAACTTCCAGAACACAACCAAAGAGCCCAGGAAACCCACAACAAACATCAGATCCTGGCTGTGAAAGCCTTGGAGGTTTTGGACTATAGGAGTAAGGGTGTTTTTTGTATGTTTGTTTGATTGATTCTTAGAGCCTGAAAAGCAACAGCAATTTGACAGCATATAACACTGCTATGAAATATCTACTGCCTGATGGAGGAATTCCTCTTCCCTCCCTCTTTATTGGGCTTACAATTCGGGTTCCACTTGGTCCTACTCCTCCATCTCAGCTGGGATGATTGAATGACATCACTCCCAGGCACAACTGGGAAGTCATTCATTCATTCATTCATTCATTCATTCATTCATTCATTCATTCATTCATTCATTTACTCTCTTCCGCCATCTTGCTGAGTATCTTATTTTTATTTTTTGTTTATCAGTATTAGTATAGTTAATTCATTTTATATATTTCCTTGTTTTATTTTTTGTTATATTGTTGTATCTTTCAATTGTTGCTTGATTGGTGCTGTTAACCGCCTGGAATTCCCTTGGAAGACAGGCAGCAAATAAATAAATAAATAAATAAATAAATAAATAAATAAATAAATTTGTATACCATTCATCTGACCAATGAACACTCTTTTTTGTTTACAAGACTAATTACTTAAAATAACAAACACAACAAAAAGTTAAATTAAAACTAAGTTGATATTACATTTAGGACTAGGCAGCAATTAAAACTGATAGGCTGATATTCTCAGTAGCTATTCAGCTACTGTATGTTGTTTTGAAAAGCCTGTAGGTCTCTAGAGAGGGAGCCAGGCTTTTCACCAGAAGAATTCAAGAGGAAGAGGAAGTGCTTCTGACTGCACACCTCATCTTCCTTGCCCTCCCCTCTAGGAAGCTAACTCAGCTGCTGATAAAGCAAAGCAACTTGCAACCTATTGGCTTTATCCAGCTGTGCAGATAGCAACACACACACACACACACACACACACACACACACACACCAGTTGTCAAGCCTGACAATCCATCAGAAAGTATTTTGTGACCCCTTTGAGGTTTTCAACCCACAAGCTGGGAGTCTCTGCTGACAATCTAGTGGTCAGATTGTTTTTAAAATGCTAGCAGTCTGAGAGGGATTCATTTGCTGATATATTTAAGAATGCAGTCCTTTTAACATACATCCGTAGTAATGCATTATCCAATTATAATGTTTGTTTGTAGACCATAAAACTACAGAAATACATTGAGCAGTTGGTCACCTACAGGGAGCTGCACTAATTATTTCTGAATTACTTTCTCCATGAAATCACAATTTTTGCAAGAACTACATAGACTGTACATACTGTACTATGAATTTTGCAGAAGGCTTATTGCCTGGGGTGAGACTTTGGTTGTTTAAGTACTGTCATCCTGGCAGAATATTCATTTAGATTTTCATGCTCTAGTCAGCACCTTGGCTGTCCTTAGAGTTTTGCACTCGGATTAAAAATACATTGGATTCATCAAGCATATTGTTAGTAAAATGAACCTGGGACTTTCCTATTAAATAGCACATCTTCTGATTATCTGGCAGCAAATGAAGTAGAGACCAAACAGATGTGTTTTAAACTTTAGAAGCCACTTTTGCTTTGAATAAAAATTGACCCATAATCACAACAGAGTTCCTATTAATTAAGGCTATGTTGCAGTCTTTAAGGTTGCAAGATCACAATCTCCTATGCCACAACAGTACCCTATGCTAACAATATTGTATAAGGAGCAGGTTCTATCTCAAAGAAGAACTGCAGAATAAGTTTTTCTTTTTATATGTGAAGATTCTCAGTCATCCAGGTGGGTTTATCTGGAAGTTGAGTCATGGCTACTGGACTTCTCTTTGAGAGATAGAAACGTTTTGCTGTTAATCCAAACAGCTTCATCGGTCTGACCGATGAAGCTGTTTGGATGAACAGCGAAACGTTTCTATCTCTCAAAAAGAAGTCCAGTAGCCATGACTCAACTTCTAGATTTTTCTTTTTATGTAGCAGTTCTTATCATGGTAACTCTAAACGTGTTTATGAAAACCTAGCATACATCTCTAAAATTTTGTACTGTCATAGACGTTTTTAAGACCACAAGTGGTCAGAAGTTAGAACTATGAAAGCCTGATGGAGTCTGATTCAGACAGTTGGGATGAGGCCTAGAGGACATTTCACAAGAAGGGAAAACCCTACTGATGAACTCTGGCTAAATCCACATGTTGCAGACCTTGTAATCCCTCTAAACCAGCTTGGGTAAATTATATTTACTATTTAGCTCAAGCCTCATTTACCTTTCATTTACTCAGCTTGTTTACTCACTCTGACTCTACTCTGTTCATCTTTCATTTATTTACTCTTGGTTACTGGACTAATTCTGTTTACTTTTCATTTCCATTTACCTATTCCTGTCTACTCCTCATTTACTCACCTTCCATCTGTAAACAGCAAGGACATGTGTTATTGTAATCAATAACTGTGCAAAGCATGCACTGTTCACGAGACGACTGCCTATGGTTCACCCAACCAGCATGTGCCACCTATACTTCTGGAACTTTTGTGACAAATCACTGATGCTGTGCATACTCTTGGATATAAACCATATGTAATAAAATGTGCCAATGGCAAGGGGCATGATGGCTCCGCTGGTCGGACAACTGGACTCAAGTCTTCTTTCTTCAGGACCCTCCCACAAATGCCCAACCATAAACACAGACCTAAACTGACCTATCACATCTCACCCTCAGCCATCTGTCTGTAATATGAAGATAATTGGAAGGCTTTCTTATGCAGATCACACAGTGTGAATGGAAGACATAGAAAGAATACTAACTAGATATTGTTTGCCCAGAGCTGGTATAGCTGAATACACTGAAGTACCTGGCTGTTGCAATCAGGCATTCGGGTCCCCACTGTGTTTCCTGGGACAGTGGCCAGCTGGGATAACCTGGACAAGATACCTGGCTCTAGAACAAAGACTTGAAAACCACTGATGAGGATTTGTGTGGGGAAAAAAATCTAATATGTTTGCTGTAAGTCAGAATTGACTTGAGTCTTATAACTATTTTACTACAGTACTTGCCTTGTATAGCCTAGATCAATGGTTCTCAACCTGGGGGTCCCCAGTTGTTCCTGGACTGCAACTGCCAGAAGTCTTCATCACTAGCTGAGATGGCCAGGATTTCTGGGAGTTGCAGTCCAGGAACATCTGGGGACCCACAGGTTGAGAACCACTGGCCTAGATTGTAGATTCTAGGATGTGAATCCAACTATTAGTTCCAAGAAGTGCAGACTTATTGAATTAGTGGAGTTACATAGTTATTGACCCAGTTAGCAATGATTCAGCAATTGGTTTTGTGGGTCTTCTCTTGTTGAGATTAAGAACTGGAATTAGGCCTAAATTTCCTGGGGCAGCAGATGACGGGGGATGGCGACGGGCGTGGGGGGCAGGCGGCGATGGGCACGGGGGTGGGTGGCAATGGGCACAGGGGGCGGGGGCGGATGGCGACGGGTGGGGGGGACGGACAGCAGTGGCCAGTGGTGGTGGGGCGGTGGGGGGGCAGCAGGCTGGCCAGCGCCCCCTTTTCATTTTGGCGCCCTAGGCAACTGCCTAGTTTGCCTTAATGGACGCGCCGGCCCTGGACCCATTCATAGTTTTGCAAGCCAAGTCTCTCCTTGCACTCTCTTCACCCATCTCTAGCAGCTTTTGTGAGGAAGGCGTACTGCATATATATAAGTCCCATCAATTCAATAAATGGATCTTTCCTCTTTTTCTGAAGGACAAAAAAATTACAATTGTCCCCCGCCCTTTCGCGGTTCATATACTGCGGTCCCGGTATAGCGCGAGTCTGCAGTATATGAAAAAAAAGGCCCTCTGGGGTAGGGAGGAAAGGCCTTCCCAGGCCCATCAGAGGCCCCAAAAGTGCTTCCCCGCAAACCGGAAGTGACTTCCGGTAAACCAGAAGTGACCTCCAGATCACTTGAAAGCACTTTGGGGGCTTCTGTGGACTGAAAAGCCCCTTGCAGGCCCGTTTGGGGCAGTGCCAGGCCTGGGGTAAGTACAAGAGCCCCCAGAGAGCCCCCCCAGTCCCAACCTGACCCAGCATCTGCATATTGGGAATTTTCAGTTATTGTGGGTCAGGTTGGGTCCTTAACCCCTGGAATAGGTGGGGGTTTACTGTATTGTATGAATTTATACCATGTTTTGCATACACAGCTTACTATATCAAATGCAATGCTCCAAAAACCATGTGATGCTGGGACATATACACATTCTAAAAGGATAAGAAAGGATTCCATAGTCTCGTAATGCATTGCCTGAACATCTATTATTATATTCCTAAATACGTTCCCATATACTTTGAGCTGTTCAAAAATTTCCCCCAGTAAATATTGATGTAAATACTCCTATTCCAGGCTGTATAAGTCTGGAGGAGAAAAAAAACCAAGCTAGAAAAGTCAAGTCACTGATTAAAATTCTTGTCCACCCACCCACCCTTCAATCCCTTTGTCATGTTTGAAAAACTGACACAACAAAACTTGCAAAGCCTTAGAAAGAAGAGATTGACGAATGCCTGGAAAGAATCTATCCAAGGTGCCGTATATTGCAACCAAAAAGAAATCATATGAGTATGAAAAGCCATAAGCCTGAAGCTTTGGAGAGAGTTGTACAATTGACAATCAAATGGAGCTTAAAGGGAATTACGAGGTTTTCAGCTAAAGGCTTGAAATAAAGAAAAGTAATATTTTACTGCAAAAAAATGCAAATGTCAGGAGTTAATCATAAGACTGCACCACTGAGCTACTAGCCAGCTCTACAGCTTCCTGAATTCTCACCACAGGGAAAGACCAACTTTCATGCTCAATAAAACTTAAGAACTTTAGAAATACATTAAAAAATGTAAATCATATATTTGTGACTTTTTCTTGCTAAGTGCCTAATTATAAAAGACAAATGATGGAATGCATGTGCTTTTTGAGTGGTAACCTATTCCTTCATTTGTTTTAGGACATGTTATTATCATTCTGTTTGTTCCATAAGTTGCACACCAATGTTTTTTCCCCTTTAAATGGGAAAATGAAAAGTGGAAAGAGCACGGCTTCATGTCTTCCCTCTCCCTCCTTCTCTTCCTACTACATTTCCTAGGAATCCTTGGAAATCATCTCAGGTCATGCAAACAATGAGGCAGCCTGTGGAATGGAAAGGCCACGGCTTAGCTGCCCAAATGGCTTCTTGTGGTCCAAGGATGGACAGGTGGTGCCACAGATTGAATCTGTTGTTGTTGGAAGGATTTGAATCACAAACAGAGCGATAAAATTTTATGGCAAGGAGCAAGGGGAAGTTGCAAGATTGTAGAGTAAAAAGGTGTTCCCCTACATAAATCTATCTTAATAGCTCTGAATTGTGAAGCGTAAAGCAGAAGAATAAATTGAAAGATATCCTAAATATAAGTTTATGCACACATTACTATACATATACTAGGAGTGACAGCCATTTATTTATGCTATGCATTTGCAGACAGTTAAGGGCCCTTATTTGCATAAGAGTGTGGATCTATGTGTTCATAGATAGATAGATAGATAGATAGATAGATAGATAGATAGATAGATA
>JAHTLZ010000240.1:12061124-12096115 GCA_023846285.1 Phrynocephalus versicolor | reverse complement strand
ACTTCACTATTCTATGATTCTGTGATTCTCTCCCATGTATCAGTTGCTGAATTATAAGTCAACATTGGTCAGCTTCTCCAATAAAATCTGGATATAAAAGGTCCTCATAGACAAGTTACAGTAGGAGCCATGGCCGTAAAATATTCCCTGTCTGAGATCCTTGTTGCTTGGTCCTGTGGAAAATTTGGTCAGTGTCACTGGAGCGGAACAGAATAACACGGAGTAGCCGAGGTAGGCCAGGGCTTCTTTTGGCTTTGTGTAGGCAAGCAGTAGAGGGTGCACTGCAACAACTTCACCAGCCCGCCATTCCATCACTTAAGGTAGCTGCCTCAGTTTGGCCAATGAGAGAGCCGGGGTTAGTGAAAACTATACAGTATATTGGCTTTCCATAACATAAAGCAGTGATACTCTCTACATCTTGACAAACCAAGACGGTAGCACCTGGAATTTTGGAAGGAAGTGCCCTTGAGCATGGCCGAGAACACTCTGTTGGCATTCCTTGAAAAAACTTCACACACCTCTGGCTACACGATTCTCACAACAAAGTGAAAGCAAAAGTGTTCTGCTTATATACCGCCCCATAATGCTTAAAGCACTCTCTGAGTGGTTTACAATGCAGGCTACACACTGTCCCACCCCCAGCGAGCTGGGTACTCTTTTTACCTACCTCGGAAGGCTAAGGCTGGGTCATGAGCACAGTTATAGCTGCAGCAGGGCAGTTTAACCACTGTGCCATGAGGCTCTTCATGCTATAATGGACATAAACTTTGCAGGAATATAGAAGGCAATTGAAGAAGCTGCAACAACTTTCTGCTTGATGTCATCCGGAAAGATGGCTTTCAAATGTGATAACAGATGTGATTCAGTGAGTGCCGGGCTCTCCTTGCCTTGTGTTTGTTTGTTTGTTTTGCCCCCGCCCCTTTAAGAGACTGAAAATGACTGGAATGGTTCCCGGAGCAGCTCCACAGCAGAGCGGAGGTAAGCCTGCTTTCTTTTCTCCCTTTTTTTCTCCCTCCCCTCACACAGACAGGAGCAAGGAAGTGCAGAGGGGTGGGAACACAGGGAGAGCAACAAACCCCCAAGATCTCTGGTCCGAATTTAAGTTGCCAGCGGATCTTAGGGGTCGTGTAAAAGCGCCCTCAGTCCCAGGCCTCTACAGGGAAGTTTGAGAAAAATTCTTCAGATAGTTGCTGCCAATCAGCTTTTTTGGTTTAGAGTGTGGAACTATCTATCTGGCTTGTGCACCAAAGGCTAGATAGAACATGCACCAATGCTTGAGACATGTGCATGTTGATTACATCTGCAACACCTTCTCCAACAAGGAAAGAGAAAATCAGCACACAAAGAAACAGCTAGTGAGGATGAGTGTTCAGAGTACTGAATTCGAGAGAGCTGAGTTCAAATTTCACTCAGCAAAGAATATAACTGAATGACCTTGGACCACATTGATAGACGCATGTAGGAGAAACATGTATACCACCTTGAAGACATTGTAGAAATAATAGGATAAAATAGTATAAAATAATGATAAATTGAGGTGGTCTTGATAACACTGTGAGTTTAATGCCAGTGATTTCAAGCTATGTTTGAGTGGGGTGCCAGGTAACTCTTGAGCACGATTGCTGGTTGGTGAGGAGGAGGAATGAAGGGAAGGCAAGCAGCAGCTGTAGTCCTACTGGCTCGAGGTCTTCAATGGCCCACGTATTCATTCTCATGCTGCTGCTAGGGGACCCTCCAGGTCCTTCAGCGACCCACATTCTCCTCTCTCTATGCCCGCCTGCCCCTTGATTTGCCTCTGCTAAAAGGACGGATGGCTGTGAAGGGCCTCTCCCACTCTAATCTCTGTTTAACTATTTCCATATGATAACTGCTTTGAAGCCCTACAGCCCAGTGAAAAGGCCAGAAGCCACGGCTCTGTTGTGGCCCCCCCCCCCAAGGGACCATGTATGTAAACAAAGGCCAGCTCGGCAGCCCTTTACACCTCGCTTTCCTCCTCTTTTCTTGCCTGGATCTCAGGTGGAATTAAAAGGATTAAAGCTGGGAGTAAATGAGGCGAGTGTGCAAAATGACTCCTTTCTGAACCAAACGGCATGTTCCGTGCTGAGGAAATGAGATACACATTTAAATCTCATCCATCCACCGCCTGTGGCCACCACCGTGTACCTGCCTACTTAGCCCAAGGGTTAATTAATTGAGGCTTCAATGCACTGTTGCAAGAGCATTATTGCATTTGATACTCTACATCTGTGATTTAAAACTCTTTCAGTCCCTTGTCAGCAAGGGAGGGTTTTTAACAAGGAAATTAGCATTCAGATAAGGGGATGCTCTATTTGCTTCTGAAAGGAAGAAAATATTAAGGATGCTGCTGCACAGACCATGCTTGTAATATTCCGTCCCATCATGGCTAGGACTCCTGAGGCCACCTTCCCAAAGGGGGAGGGGGTGGTGTAGCAGGATCAAGGGGCACCCTGCGATTACTTGCACCCTATAAAACAGGCATGGCTGGGTAGGAAACAAGCCACCTCCTGCTTTTGAACAAAGATGGGGGTGTCTGTTGAATAAATTAAAAACAAGCTGACATTTTTGCTTTTAAATCCATATTTATTCCAGGTGAACATGTTGGAATCGTGTTCATGGCTTCATACACAAGGCAGTTATTAGGATGAGAGTATAGAGAATATTGGCTTTTATAGTCACCTGTGTGTGTGTGTGTTGTGTCATTACAGTCATGACCGACTCTTTGTGACCCCATGTCCATGGAGTTTTCTTGGCAGGAATACTGGAGTGGTTTGCCAGTTCCTACTCCAGGCACCTACAGCACCTGGTATTCCCTAGTGGTCTTCCATCCAAGTACTAACCAGGGCCGACCCTGCTTAGCTTCCTAAACCAGGTGAGATCGGATGCGCTTAGGGCATCTAGCAACCAGGAAATATTCCACTGCCAGATGGGCGGTATTAAGTCCCATAAATAAATAATAAATAATCTTTGAACTGCAGAGCTCAAAGGGACCCTATGGATTGTCGAGTCCAGCTTCTGTCAAGGAGAGAAGGTGGGCAATTGAACTCCCAAACTCTGCCGCCAGATACATAGAGGACTGAGCTATCCACCAGCTCATAAAATATGTATTCACTTTTCATATCTCAGCCCCATGTGCCATAATGGGCATTTCTGATATATCCAAAAGCAAAAATGACAGAACTGAGGCTGATGTATTTTGAACACATCATGAGAAGACAAGAATTCCTGGAAAAGACAATACTGTACTGTAATACTTGCAAAAGGTGATGGACCCAGGAAGAAGAGGAAGATCATATAAGAAACAGGTTCCCTCTGTGAAGGAAGCCACAGCTTTGAATTTGCAGGAGCTGAGCAGGGCTGTTGTGGATAAGGCATTCTGAAGGCAATTTATTCACACGGCCACCATAAGTTGGAGGTGACTGGATAACACAGAATCACATCAATGGTCTTCATCCATTCAAACTCATTGCACAAGTTTTCAACCATCCTGGAAAGGATTGAAGCAACCCGAAATCTTGAGGGTGGGGTGGATGGGGGAGGGGATAAGAGTTATCAATATGCGCTGCAGTGCATGAAATTGTATTATGTATTTTGGAGTCTTAAAACACATTGGATGAGGCTATGCATCAGCTTGGAAGAGCTTGGAAGTTTTACTTTTTTGATTGTACCTCCCAGAAATCCCTGTTGACTGATCAGTTCAACTCTAGGAAGAGTATTGCAAAAATAATTGAATAAATAAAACAAAAATAAAAATAAGTGCTTTCTCTGCCTAAAGTACCATAAGAACATAAGAACAGCCTTGCTGGGACAGGCTACAGCCAGTCCAGTCCAGCATTCTGTCTCACACAGCGATTCACCATTTGCTTCAGGGCATTCCCAAGCAGATGTCTTCACCTGCTTATAATTCCCCACAAATGGCATTGAGAGATATCCTGCCTATCTCTTCAACCCAGAGGTTGTCCTTAGGCATCCATAATGATAGCCATTGATACCCTTGTTCTCTGTGAACTTGTCCAATCCTTTCTTAAAGCTGTCAAGGCTGACAGCTGTCACCACCACTTCTGGCAGGGAGTTCCACAGAGCAGTGATCCTTTGGGTGAAGAAGTACTTTCTCTTATTTGTTTGAGATCTAGCACCCAAAAGTTTCATGGAGTGAAACTTTACAGGTGGATGTTTATTTGTGGAGGAGTAGTTATACTTCCTACACAACAGTTCCTTTCAGTCAGTATTCTGCTGGGGTTAGCCTGATTCAAATGCAATAGAAAACTGAGTTGGATGCTGTAGTTGACACTGGTTTGGGGGATTTTGCTTTGTCCTCTTTTTGTCCAGTGATAATGGGTACATTTTAATTTGTGCAGCCTTGAGTTATGGATAGGATCCTTGGAGAGCCTGCCACATCTTTGCTGCATCTTTGCTTTCCCTGGATTACAAAAGCAGCCACATAGGGTCTGGTCAAGGGAGTAAGAGGAGTAGTTTTATTTATTTATTTATTTTCTAAATTTTCCTAAGAAAGGATCAGAGATGATTTGCTTAATTAAAACACAATACTTGAAGCAGGGAACAATAAAACCACTACTGAAAAAGCCCTCCCCCGTTCCCAATTTACTGGACAAATATTGGCCGGTCTCTAATGTTCCATTTTGGGACAAGTATTGTACTGGAGTACATAGTGGTTTCTTAGCCCCAAGGATTCGAGAATGAAGTAGATTATCTAGATCCATTCCAGTCTGGCTTCAGGCCTGGTTATGGCTCATCTTGGTGGATGAGCTCTGCTTGGGACTGAACAGAGGGAGAGTGACCCTGTTGGTTCTGCTGAGCCTCGTGGCAGTGTTGCATTACCATCAGCCAGGTTATCCCTCTGGCTGCTTTCTGGCACGGGATTTAGAGGCTGTGATCTCAGAAGGTGGTGCTAGTCGACACCCTGGCTTTTGGCCTGTGCCATTCCCCCAAGGCTTATTTAGCACACACGTTAAACCACTGGCAGAGGTTGTCTGGAGTGTTTGAGCCTGATGTCACCACTAGTACTCAGAGGACTTAACTCTAAGGAAGCTGTTCCTGTTCTAAACCGGTGTCTGTCATCATTAACGGACTGGCGGGGGGGGGGGGGGGAACAGATTGAAATTTCATCCAGGCAAAAAAGAGGTGCTTCTGGTTCATCAGAAAGCTGGTGACAGAATTAGGGACTCATACATGCCTGGTGGGATTACAGTCTGAAAACTCAGGTATGCAGTTTGGGTGTGTTCCAGTCATCTTTCAGCCTTGGGTGCCCAGGTTTAGCACCCGCTGTGCCCCTTCCTTGAGATGTCAAATTTGGCTGCAGTGATATGTGCCTTTGTTATACCCCATGTGGATTACTGTAATGGGCAGCACATCGGAGTGGCCCTAAAGACAGTTTGGATACTTCAGCTTATTCAAAAAGCTGGAAGCAAATAATTCCTGTGTTACATCAGCATCTCTTGCTGCCAGGCTGTTTCCAAGCCCAGTTCAAAGTGTTGTTTATGACTTTGGGTCCACGCTATCTTCCTATGAACCTTCTCAGCTCCTAAAATCTTCAGAGGAGGCTCTTCTCTCAGTCCTGTTGCTCTCACAGGAGCAAGAGGGATGTTTGAGGGCAACAAATGCTCTCTCTTGAGAGGTTAAGTTGGCCCCATCTCTTGACTTTTCAGCCTCAATCAGAGACCTGCCTTTTCAGCTACATTTTAATAACTAAATTGCAAAAGAGTGTTTTTGGATGCTGTATATATACTCCTTTTAAGTAAGTGTTTAAAAGCTTAAAAAATTTAGATGACTACTGTATTTTCAAATCACTATCATATATTTAATTGTTTTTAGCATTATAATTTATTGTGCATTTTGTCCGACTTGATTAATCATTTGTGAATGGCCCCCAGTCCTTATGCTGGAAGAAAGATGGAACAGAAATGAAACAAAAATCAATCAATCAACCAGTAATAATAGAAAAATCATGTTTTTTGTGTGTGCAATGAATGACTTCTTTATTATGTTTTCAATTGTTTTTGCACAATAGGAAGACAAGATTGAAAACGTCTGCTTCTGATTGTAAACAAGCCATAGTTTTTAACTGGCTAGAATTCGATTATATATTTATGCCATGATGCCAAACTAACTCCAATAGTGCAAAATGAAATAGTGAATTGCCACTATTGAAGTAATTGGTGAGTAGGTGCTATGGTTTTTGATTGGTTTGTGGAGGTTTCTGCATCATGTCATGTACCTGCTATGCGACAAGAAAAGCACGCACCAACTTCTTAACTGGTGATAATTTTCTGTTGAAATATATGCTATTGGAGCCAAGCTTGTGAGTGTAAGTAACATGCCCCATGGCACAGTGGTTAAATGCCTGTACTGCAGCTAAAATTGTGCTCACAACCTGGGGTTCAATTCCAGGGAGTCGGCTCATTGTGGACTCAGCCTTCCATCCTTCCAAGGTTGGTAAAATGAGTACCCAGCTTGCTGGGGGTGGGTGGGTCAATGTGCAGCCTGCATACTGTAATGAAACTGTAAACTGCTACTTGAAGTGGTATGGGGCGGTATATAAGCAGAATCAGAATCAGAAGATTCTGTGTCAGAATTCTGGAAATCTTGATTTATTTACGCTCTAGTTGATTGGAGCAAATCAAAGTCTAATCCTCTTATTTAACCTTTGTTTCTTTTAACCAGACAGGGTTAGTTAACAGTAGATTTAAGAGTAATGAGCAGTTATGATTTGCTTAGAAATGGAAGCAGAAATGTAATTTACCCGTTTCAATTGGAAAAAAGCAATTAAATGGTTTGTTGTCACTCACTGCTTCCACACGGGCAGGCAAATAGGGACAATTGTGATGACACTGGTGTGTCTGTGTGTGAGGGCAGTAGTGGTAGCAGCCACCATAAACGGAAACACTGGACAGAGGAAAGTGAGACATCATTGCTGTAGCCTCTTGAGTTGGGGGAACAGTGGAATTTGCTTCTCTGGGCTCAGCGCTGCCTTGACCTGCTGAATGGTTGGGCCAATCCCATTTTTAAGCCTTTCTAAATCCCAAGTGCGAAGCTCCATGCAGACTGACATTCGTGAAGAAAGGTTTTATGAACATGGTTAAACTTGACATTAAGGTTATCTGGCGAAGAGGCGGATGTTGTGGATTAACAAGCACAGTGGATGGGAGCTAATGCTCTGGAGAAGTGATCGTTTCACGAGGACCACACCCCCAAAGTTGCCTATTTAGCAAATGTAATAGGACTTTTTTCAGTTTCATAAAGTCACTTGATGACTGGAAAGTGCCAGTTAATGGCAGGAATGTTCCCTCTATGAATTTCACAGAGATTAATCTACTCCTTTAGAATCCTAAGAAGCCAATCAAGTGGCTGCCTCAGTCTTAGGTGTTTTACAATCTCTGTGGGCACAAAGCTCAAACTGAAACTACCATTCAAGAGTCTAAACTGTCATCTTCATCTTCTTCCAGCATAAAAATACAATTTTTTCACCATATAAAGATTTTTTATAATGGCAATAAAGCAATTCTAGAGAACATGGTTGTCTTGAGATAGTTTAACTGTGCCTGGTACCTCATAACACTCTGGGGACGTGGCCGCTTCATAATAATCACTTTCTTTAGCATGCCTTGCTCAGTTAAGGAATGAAGCTAAAAGGTCAGCACAGGATAAAAATGTAAATCTCCAAAGTTTCCATCTTGACCCTAACACCTTGTCATAAAACCTAAATAAGCTTCTATGGCAATAATACCATTCTAAACGTCCAACCTGCGACCTCAGGCAGAGAGAAACCATGACATGTTTGGCAGGCTAATATATACGCGTAATAGCTTGGTTGGTACACTTAATGCAGAGTATTCTGTTTTGCTGGTGAAGAAATGGGCCAAAATAATCTACTCCTGATGCCAAGAAATGAATAATCCCATCCACCTCAGTAGCAGATTTTTACCGTTAAACTTTGGTGATTTATATCCAGACTTCCATTATTTCTGATATCTCCTCTCTCTTCCTCTGCCCAATAAAATCCAAGTTTTGCTATACTGTTTGCCAGAAAAGTCAGTATTTGACATCATAGTGACTTATGGACCAATTGGCACATTGATTTTATTTATTTATATTAGTAATTTGTATACTGCATAATTTAGTCCCATGTACTACTCTCGGCTTTTAACAATAGTGTAGACAGCCCCACACCCCAACTAAACCATTAAGCCGAAATATATTTTTTTACTACCCCATATCAAACAGACCCAAATCCAACAAAAAACACTGATTGCAAACAAGGTGAAATCATAGAATCATCGTTGGAAGAGACCTCAAGGGCCATCCAGTCCAACCACCTGCCATGCAGGGACCTCCATCACAGTATTTCCGACAGGTGGCCATCCAGCCTCTGCTTAAAAACCTCCAAAGAAGGAGATTCCACCACCCTCCTTGGCAGCATATTCCACTGCCGAACACCTCTAACCATCATGAAGTTCTTCCTAATGTTCAAATGGAATCTCTTTTCCTGTAGTTTGAAACCATTGCCCCGAGTCCTAGTCTCTGAAGCCATGGAAAACAAACCTGTTCCCTCTTCAATATGACATCCTTTCAAATATTTAAACATAGCTATCATATCCCCGCTCAGCCTTCTTTTTATAAGGCTCAACATTCCCAGTTCCTTAAGATGTTCCTCATAAGACATCTCTTCCAGACCTTCAACCATCCTGGTCGCCCTCCTCTGTACCCGCTCGAGGTTGTCAACATCTTTTTTAAACTGAAGCGCACTGAACTGGACACAGTACTCCAAGTGGGGTCTGTCCAGAGCAGAATAGAGTGGTACTATCACTTCCCTTGATCTAGACACTATGCTTCTGTTGATGCAACCAAGAATCGCATTGGCTTTCCTAGCCACCATGTCACACTGCTGACTCATGTTCATAATTAATGTTGATGAAGCAGATTAAACTACACCATTACTACTACTAGTAGTAGTTTGCTTTATAACTTGAGCAACATTTGCCTAATACTCCCAAAGTGGCAAATTGCATGTGGTTGCATACTTTTGTGAGCAATGCCTTTCTGTATTCATACTGTGCTGTGCATCCAGGTCCATTAAATTAGCTAGATGAATTCATTTGATGGAAGTAGAAATGCTCATCCTAGAGCTGGATCAGAGTCAAAAAGGTATGAACTTCAGCAGTACTTCCCCCCCCATCATCACAACAGTGTCCCTCTGCTAAGAGGTTGCTCACTTGAGCTAATGCCTTTTAAAAATATAGGACACCGTCTTTGATCTTGCTTAAATATGGAAGTTAACATATCGACCAATTCACTGAACAAAAAAATCAAGAAAGCAACGGACAAAGCTTTACTCTCATTTTTACTTTGATGATTTTAGCCTCTGACCTCAATATCCCACGTACAAAATGAAATTAAGGCTGCACATTTAGCTTACAAGGTTGCTGTGGCAGCTTTGGAAAGACATATGAGAAATGCTTTGAACACTCAAAAGTCCTATAACAACAGCGTTTATCCTTATTGTTGTTATTCCTAAAAAGAAAAGCAACATTTGATCGAACAAATTCAATAGAGCTAACCTGTCATAATCATTTGAGAAGGTGATATCACAACGTTGGCGCTACTGGAAGTGATGGTGCTTATATAGCACCAAAAAAAAAAATAACATCTGGTTATTTCACCAACCCATCAGTTTCAAATAGATACCAGGAAAATCTATGAGGATCAAAAGATTGTGGTAATTATGAAGATCTGCCATGGATTTCTCTATAATAAGTCAAATCATATTTTTGGGAGGTGGGTGAGTAGATTTATAATAGTAGATCAGTGGAATGCATTGTATGTAGTGCATCTTGGTCTTCGTCATCCTGAAGAGAAGTGATAAGTGGAGTGACATAGGATGCTGCCATGGTCTTGGTAGCGCTCAACATCTTTATAAATTATTTGGATGATTTGCTTGAAGAAATGAAAGGCATGCTCGTGCAATTTGTGGGTGATATCAAAGTGGGAGGGAGTCATTCCCCTCCCTTTTTTTTCAGGATTCAATACCATCTTAGGAAACCAAAGAACTGGACCAAAACAGACAAATGAGTTTCAACAGGATAACATATAATTCTATACTTAAGCAAGAAAAAAAGAGATGCACCAATGCTTGGCAGTGGCATGTGTGAAAAATGTCTAGAGCTCGTAATAGGCCAGAAGTCAAATATGAGACAATAGTGTGATGCAGCAGCAGAAAAGCTACTACAGCTACTGTTGACTGCATCAACAGTATAGTTTCAAGACCAAAAGGAGGAGTACTACCACTTTCTTCTGCTTTGGTCAGGCCTCATCCAACGTACAGTGTCCACCTCTAGGCACCAAATATGAAGAATGGTATTGGCAAGTAGGAAACATGTTGAGAGGTCAACAACAAAGGTTGTGGGTCTGGAAACCAAGCCCTGTGAATAATTTAATTATGTTAAAAAAAGGAAAGAAAACAAAACGGAAACCTCTGACTTATGCATGTGAAACATTGTGCTTCAATATCCATGACTGAAAAAGCCAGTGACTGGCCCAATGTTGCTACACAATATTGTGTTTGTATTGCAAGCAGGAAAAAGATTACCAAACTTGACATAGCAAAGAGCACCATGAACATTGACAAAATCAGTGGCAGTAATCAGAATGGTCCATCAGATACCTCCTGATGCTTCTGCTAACTATAGCTGTCCATGATGGATCAGGAAGGAGATCTTGGCGTGCTGATGGAACAGCTTGATGAAAGTGTCAATTCAGTGTGTGACAGTGGCAAAGAAAGACAGTTCCATGCTAGGGTCCTTTAAAAGGGGGGCTGAAAATAAAATAGCCAACATTACAATGCTATTGTACAAAACGATGGCAAGGGTGCACCTGGAGTATTGTGTTCTGGTCGCCACATCTCAAAAAAGGCATGGTGGAACTAGAGAAGGTGCAGAAGAGAACAACTAAAATGATTACTGGGTTGGGGCACCTCCCTTATGAAGAAAGGCTATGGTGTTTGGGCATTTTAGTCTGGAAAAAAGGTGCCTGAGGGGGATGAGATTGAGACATACAAAATTATGCAGGGCAATGAGTAAAGTGGATAGAGGGAAGCTCTTTTCCTTCTCACACAATACCAGAACTAGGAGTCATCCATTCAAATTGAGGGAGAGTGAGAACAAACAAAAGAATATATTTCTTTACCCAGTGTGTTGTTAGTCTATGGAACCCCTTGGTGCAAGATGTGGTGAGGGCATCTGGCCTAGATTCTTTTAAAAGGAGCTTGGACAGATTTCTAGAGGAAAAGTCCATCGCAGGTTACAAGCCATGATGGAGATACATGTTATCTCCAGGCTTAGAAGGAGGGTACCTCAAAATGCAGGGAAGTTGTATCTTCTTGTTTCATGTGCTCCCAGAGGCATCTGGTGGGGCCACGCTGAGATACAGGATGTTGGACTAGACAGCCCCTTTGACCTAATCCAGAAGGTCTCTACTTCTGTTCTTATGTTTTCACCATTCACAAAGTGGTGTCATGCAAAAGAAAATCGAGGAAGCTGGCTCTTTTTTTTCATCAGGTAGCCACTTCTCACCCAAACACAAAGCAGTTGTCAGAGCTGTTTTCTAACAGGTATATTTGATATGTTTTAAATCTGCAGAAGAAAAGGTTAGTGATGTCTGCACAGGGAAGTAAACCAGTTTGACTTTGACAAAATCCTGTCTGTTAAATCTGTGCCAAATTTGGGGCAGATCTGGTGTTGTTTTCTCCAACATAAGAAGTTACAAGTTTTTGTTTAGGGCAGCCTCATTTTTGAATTTCCATATGGAATGCTGATTTGTTCTGAAGCACAATGTCCATTACTACACTCTCAGACAGCAATAATAACAGAGGAAACCAAATATGTTTAACTGGCGAAGAGACAACTGAGAAGTGATATCATAATTATCTTCATATATTAGAAGAACTATGCATCAAGAATGGTGTGATGGGAGTTTTCTCCAACATCAGAAGACTGGATTCAAACCAGTTGCTTCAAATTAGGAGAATGGAGATATTAACTCAACATTAGGAGGAACTTTCTACAATTCCTTATAGGAGCTGTTTGACAAAGGAACAGATTACCTCGGACAGTGCTCGATTCTCCTCCACTGGAGTTTAAACAGAGGTTAAATGTCCATCTGTCAGAGATGCCACAGCAGTTGAATTCCTCCATCAGCAGTGGGTTGGAGTGGCTGATCTTTAGGATCTCTTCCAACGCCACAGTTATATGGCTCTGTGATTTTAAATCATCCAGAAAGATCCTGTAATTATCTCTGAGAGCAATAAACCAGCTTATTGCCAACACACTTGGCATTCCAATTCTAGAACATAAAATAAATACTATTTTCCTTCTTATTACTCCATTAGAATACACAGTGTCATAATGGAAACCTGATTTTGGCAGCTGTTAATCTTAGCACCCCCTCAAGTCATTGGAAATGTAGCTTTTTACATTGTACAATGACATTAAAAATATGCCCACATTCAAAATATGCCCGTTTTGACAGAAGAGATAGAGATTTAAACGAGACTTTCTGCTCTGGAGCTGTTTGTGGCATAAATGATGGATGCAGGAAAATAATACATAGTTTCATTGCTTTCAAGTAATAGAATCGTCATTTCATTCATGGCCCTGGCAAATCGGAATAAAAGTGTGATTCCTGTCATGGAAATCGTTCTATCTCTCTCTCCCCCCTCTCTCTTTCCCCCTTTCTCTGCTCCTCTAAAGAAGGGGAGAAAAAGAAGCAAACAGATTTTGTGTTAATAAAAACAGATTTCAGCCTACGTGATATATATTCACCCAGAATGATGACAACTATTTTATTTATCTCCCGTTTGCTGTCCCCTTTAGGATACAGACTACTACCTCAGGATTTCCATTTCCCACCAACCCTTATACTGCCCAGAACCATCACTTTTGAAGCTTGAGGAGCTGTCAAAAATAGTTTAAGATATTTTCTAATGTTGGAGCACAAGTCAGTAATACAAGTTACGATATCAAACCGCCCAGAGTGGCCTTGCTGCCACATTGGGAGGGGTGGATATATCAATCAATCAATCAACCAACCAACCAACCAACCAATCAATCAATCAAGATGTCCCATTCAAGAGAGGAAATATTAGAAAAAAATTAATTTAGCCAAAAGCTGGACAACGAGTGTGTGGGGGTCCTCCAGATATAGCTGGCTACTAACAATAGCCAGGAAATTAGAGTGTGAGGGCTGATTTTGACATCTTTGTTGTCCATAAGAACATAAGGACAGCCTTGCTGGAACAGCCCACAGCCCACCCAGTCCAGCACTCTGTCTCACACAGTGGCTCACCATTTGCTTCAGGGTATTCCCAAGCAGATGTCTTCACCAGCTTATGATTAGTCCGCTAAGCTCAGGAAAGATACCGGTTGTCAATCTTTGAAACTAGCTCTCATTTTTAGGGACAAGCAAAAACTGCAGGTCTTTTCCCACTTGTGACTCAAGCCTTACTCTCTCAGACAATGATAGTGTTAAACACACTGGGAGAAGGTCTTTCCATCTGATCCAGCAAGAACTGGACATTGGACAATACAGACCATGTATGTACTGTATTCTGCACTCATATTCATAGCAGGGTCTCTGGCGCTATCTAGTGACCAGTTCTGATAATATGTGCAAATAAAATATGGGGGGTTGGATTTTTTCATGTTAATATTTTTAATATTTTCAGACTGTGGATAACTGAAACCATGGATACTGAGTCTGTGAATATGGGGGCTGGCGTTTCTTATGCTATTCTATTTAGGACAGAATTTTTTTTCCACTGAAAAACATTGGCAGGATCCAATGCTACACTTTAGGAGGTGGGTAATGGTCGAATCCAGCAGAGGTGTCCCGTTGTAGCACTCCCTCTGCACAACACACATCCCAAATCTTCTCCAGGGGGCATAGTAACTTGCTGGAGCCAGTTGCTGCACAGCTCTGATGCCTATGAGAGGGAGAAGGGAAAGAAATTCTGCCACAATGGTGCAGCAGCGCAAGCAGACACCATGTTGAAGTTAGGGCCTTTTCACACGACCCCTAAGATCCGCTGGCCACTTAAATTCAGACCAGGGATCTTGGGGGTTCGTTGCTCTTCCTGTGTCCCCACCCCTCCGCACTTCTTTGCTCCTGTCTGCATGAGGGGAGGGAGGAAGAAAGAGAGGAAAAATGCAGGCTCACCTCCAAAGCCGCCCGGAGCCCTGTCGTCGTCCTGATTCCTTCTCTTCTGTTTGTTTTTTTTGCCTCCCGCCCTGGGAGCGAGGAGAGCCCCGCACTCACCAGATTAAATCCGGACCTGGGGATTTTCACCCTCCTAGAGCAGGTACAAGAAAAGTGCGCTGGGACGCGCTTAGGTGGGCGTGGTCGCACTTAATTTCCTGCAAACTCCGGAGCTGGTGGGGAAACAATTGTAAGCTCCGGAGCTGGCAGCCATTTGCTGCGGAGTTTAGGGGTCGTGTACAAATACCCTTAGTGGACTTTACTGTTAACCAGAGTCTCTTTCAATTTCTTGGAAAGTGAAAGGAAAATATCACACCAGGTTACAATGGGAATCAGGCGGCAGAGGAACAAGAAGCCAACACAACCATAGCAAATGAGGCTGCATTTCGGTATACATATCTAAAACATGGGCGGGGAAGAGGTGGCCTCATGTCTGACTCTTCAGCACATCCATTACCAATACAACAAACAACAACAAAAACCAACAAAATGTCCACAAAAATGACAAATGACTACCTCTGGAAGGCTGTCGTAGTGGCAATTCACCTTTTAAGTGCATTGCAGCCTCCCCTACACCATTTAACACAGTTGCCCAATAATGTATGGCCCTTCCTTTTATGTTCTTTAGTATCTTCACTCAGGGCGGGAGGTGAATTGTTGCCGTTGACTAATATTACATGCACTCAAGGAAGCCAAGAGGCCTGAGCACAAGGCGCTGCATGTAAATGAAAGGCCACATTAAAATATCTCTCTCTGTGTGTGCTTTCTAAGGGAAGACCCGCTATTGGAAACGGGCATAATGTGAAGTGTGAGGGCCTCATTAGAAGAGCCTTTCCTGGAATCCCGAGCAAAACACTTCACACAATTTGGCAGGTTTTGTTTCTGCTGCCACTAATTATTGTTACTTCCCCCATCATGTCCTGGGTCTTCCACAGAGCTGATGTCTCCTCTTTCCATTTAGCCCAGGACACAAACACTCAGGATTGGAGGAGCGTGCCTTTTCCTGCTCTTTGACTCCAGCCAATTTTACATTGTAAACAAAATCAATTAGACTGGTGTTTGTCCTGCCTGTCCCTCCCTCCTTCCCTTTCTGGCTGTTCAACCTGAATACCTTCTCTAAAGCATTTTTACCCCCATCTCCCGCTTATCCACAATAGTTTGTTTAATGTCATAATAAATTGATTGCAGGAGCTCCACACAGGGAAGGAGAACAGAGAGAGCAGCCATGCAGGCAGCTGGAGGACAAAACCCGGGGCATGAAGAGACCCTCCAAGCTTTTGCTTTTTCCCCTGACAAGGCATTCCCTATTTATTAAAAATAAATTAATACACTGCTTACATTGACCATTTTTTGCCCCCTGGCTGTATCTGTTTTCATCATTAATTTACGGAATAATGAAAGATTGTGCACAGCAAGCTTTAAACAATAAGAATAAATGGGAAGGACGGGCAAATAGATTTGGCACACCAGCCCTTAAAATGGGACTAGCTACGGCTGTGAAGCCTCCTAGACGGATGGTTTTAAAGTTATATCCTATTCATCAGTCTTTCAAAATGGGTTTTTGAAGTAGCTTATAATTAAGTGAAATGCCTAATTCTGTTGGTGGCTTTAGTGGTGACTAATATAATGTCGATCACCTTGGTGGTTCTAATTTGTCCTTTAGGGCTGGGATTAAAGTTCAGCTTAATGACTATTCCCCACCCTGACCTTCCCTAAACATCTAAATCAACAGTGAGAAATGTTTGGCCCTCCAGATGTTTTGATTACAGCTCCCATAATTTCTTAATTGTAATCACATGGATAATGGTGTGGGGTGAGACCAGCCTACATTACATGACTAGTCATCGTTACACTGCAGCTGTAGTTTTGCTTGCGAGAAAACTATTTCCAGGTAAATATATCATCGTCAGTCTATGTAGTTCAAAGATGCACTCACATGCTGTGACAAAGCTGGATCTGGGTGGGTGGGCGGGCGGGCCATTGGATAGAAACAGTTCAGTATTGATTTTTATGTGCAGACCTGCCCAAACAAACCTTCTCACTGGTATGCACATATTTTCCTGCAGACCTAGGAACAGTGCCTAGGTTAGGTGGCCTGTTCTGGGAGATGTGGGGCTGGGGGAAACCCACCAAACTCTTTCTGAAGTTCAGCATTTCAAGCCATGTAACTTGTGTGTAGGCAGAACATTCTTACTTCGAGTCTTCTAAATTTTTCAACACAGGACACTCCACGTCATCTTTGGGCAATGAAGTCGAACATGATCAGAGACATGTTACGAGAAATCAGTATTATTACTTCTGCCTGTTTGTGCAGTGCCCATTGCAGCTGAGGTTTATTATTTGTGTAAAGAGCTGGTGTGGTGGCTCAGTGGGCTAGAGCACTGAAAACTGCTACAAAGTCAGCAGCTCAGCTGTTTGAATCCCGGGTGCCACACAGCCAAGTGAGCTCCCACTGTTAACCCCGGCTCCTGCCAACCTAGCAGTTCAAAAGCCTGTAAATGCAAGTAGATAAATAGGTACTGCTGTAAAAAGCAGTTAGGTAAAACAGTGTTTCCTTGCAGCCATGCCGGCCACATGGCCATGGACTTGCACAACACTGGCTTTTCAGCTTGAATATGGAGATGAGCACTGCCCCTAGAGTCAGACACAACTAGCACGCAAGTGCGGGGGGAACATTTACCTTTACCTTTTTAAAGATTGATCTTGAATTGTCCATACCCTTGATCTCTCTCCTTACCTCTATAATTCAGTGGTCCACTCCATGGTAAAAGTGGAATGCAGAGGACTTGTCAGCTACCTGTCTTCAAAGTCTCCCTGACTTCCAAAATCACCAACCCACACATACCGAGTCTTTGCAGAATGCTGCAGCCCACCATTGGGTGCTAGGGATAGGAAACTAGTCCATGAGGAGCCTTGTGGTGAAGTAGTTAAACTGAAGTACTGCAATCAAGAGCCTGCTCATGACCTTTGACCTTGACAGGCACAGGTAGCCAACTTAAGGTTGACTCAGCCTTCCAAGGTCAGTAAACTGAGCACCTAGTTTGCTGGTTGGGGGGCAATGTGTAGCCTGTAAACCACCCAGAGAGTAGTTTAGGTCTTTTGGGTTGGCTTTTAAGCAGATCATTTTGCTTTTTTCACTTCAGGTGGTGCCTTTTTGTCATAATCGTGAGGGCAGCATTTCTCAGCTCAGCATTTCCAAGATGTATTAGGTGGCAACCGTTCTCATTTGCCAGATGGTACCTTGATGGGGATTGTTGTCTTCTACGTCTTGGGATGCCGTTAATATATATTATTTATATAATAATGAAGATCCCCATCAAAAAGATGGTAGAAGCTGGGCCTAAAGGATGTCTAAGGGTAAGTAGTGTGTCCTCCTTCCCAGAACTTATTGCACTGCAAGTCTGATCAACCATAGTCAGCTTAGCCAACCCAGAGGAATGATGAGGAGTGAGGTCCAACAATGACATGCAGTCCACACTTTGCCCACCCTTGCTGGTCTATACCAAACATTTCAAGGGCATGTGCTTTTTAGACATAATAAAACAAATTGTTCCTTATTCCACGGATGGTTGGCTAAAGACATATTTCCAATAATGGTTGGTGGTTAGGAACATCAAGCTAGGTTTTTTGGGAAAGAGGAACCAGGGAAGACAAGTAGTGACAGAGGGTGATGCTCAATCTTGAGAGGAGGAGGTGGGGGCTGGAGTTTGGCTCGCTTTACAAAGGATGGAAGGGGGCAGGAATCATCCTCCCCGTACTGAATGAAGGGAGAGCGCACAGTGCAACACTGGAACATGTGATGCAATTAAGTGTCTGGCTCACAGGGCAAGTTTAAACAATGGGAACTTCATTGCTTGCACGCACCAAGTATTCTCTAATTAAAGAAGAATAATTCAGAACAGTGGAGGAGAGAGTGGGGGAGCCTGCCCCCATTTCATTTCTTGATGCAGAGGGCATGTTCTTTCCTTGTGTTTGTATGTGCTGGAGGGGAGGAGGGGAGAACACGATGGGTGCCTGGGAGACACTGCCTTTTGCATGCAAAAGCTCAAAGCGGTCTAAGGGGAGCCCCAGAAGGAAATCTGCTGCAGCCCAGGGAAGATGAATGGCAGAGAGAATGGAGGCTATTTGAATGCTGATGTGGCCCTTACTTTCTTCCATTTCCATTAATGACATGCTCATCAAGGGCAGACAATGGGACCGGCTGCCGGCGCCTGTCACACTGTGTGGGTGCTGGGAATGCCAGGCTGTCATCCCAGGGCTGCATTTAGAGACCTGCGCGCTAATAAGAAGTGCTCGGTGCCATCAACGCAGACAGGTGCTTCCGAGGCTGGGACATGCTCCATTCCCTTCTCCTGTTAACCCTCTTCTTCTATCCTCCCCTCCTCCCCACTTCCCTCCTGACAGACATCATGAAATGCACAAATTAACAGCCCCATCATGTTGGGTGGCTGCAGCTGATGGTGAAAGCAGAAAATCAAGTTGTCACCCCTGAGTACAGCTAGAAAGCCACAGCCTTGCTTCTCTTGGGGTGCCCTATAATAGCACATGCCAGGTCCCTGAATGGATGGGGAGGCTTTAGATTAAGGCCTTGATACATTTTGGCCAGAGAGTTAGTGGTGGTTCTTGCCATCTGGAATATTTGTGTAAAGCCCAGGAGAGAGCCAAGGCTCAGAGTTAGGGTATTCCTCATTTCCAATCCTATGCCATAGAAAATACATGAAGTCATAAGTGTCGTCCCACGGATTTCCTCCTTACATCCTGAGTACTGAGACAAGTAGATTCATCTATAACTGCACGAATCAAGGAGGGATACTGTTTTTGTTTAAACATCACATACTCAGCCACAGTCCAAAATGAATGGAATTGGCTGATCACAATTCTAAACCAGTAGCTTCAGCAGTCAACACAAATTATCAGGGCAATGTGCTCTTTGCTGGCTGTTTTACTTTATTTAACTGATAGAGATTCAAGACAGTTTACAAGATTGGAAATGCATATGGGTAGAAATATATAAAGGTAGGTACCAGTGGAGGCACAATGCTGAAGCCCTAGATATAGTTAGATTAACTATATAATGAAATAGTAGTCAGGTACGAAAGAATTTCCAGAACACATCCAGTAAACAAAGAAACAAGTCCAGCAGGAATCCGAGATTATCTCCCTAAGATCAGGAAGAGAAAAGTAGCTTTCTGCCTAGTTTTTCCAATATCTTGCTACAAGACTTGACTTATTTAGGAGGCTAGAGCAGGGCTTCACTTATAATCTGGAAAAAGTTCCCACATACTAAATTCGGAGCCACGGGAGCTCAAGCTGTGGGGCATGTGAAATTGTAGTAAAGATGGCAAAAGTCTTGAGCAAGAACAGATTTGCCATGTTCTCCTTTTACCACTGAGTTACTGCAACTAACTGTACCTCAGCAGCAGTAACTGAATCCCGATAACTTCCATTAATAAAAACAATGCATTATTCCTGAGGAAAAATCCAGACTACCACATACTGAAGAGAGAGAAAAATAGTGTGACTGATGGGTTTCCACTTGCTTTCTCTAATACCTTTTATATGTGTTGACTACAACTCCCTCCATGCCCTGCCATCATAGCAATTACTACACATCTGGATGGTGATTTAATCTGTTCCAGGGCAACTCGGATTGCCCATGAAAATGCTCTTTTAATTCCAGTGTGTGGTGCAGTTGTTAAATGCTTGTACTGCAGGTAAAACTGTGCTCACGACCTGGGGTTCAATCCCAGGTAGCAGGCTCATGGTTGACTCAGCCTTCCATCCTTCCGAGGTAGGTAAAAAGAGTAATTAGCTTGCTTTGGGGGGGGGCAATGTGTAGCCTGCATACTGTAATTAAAAACTGTAAACCACCCAGAGACTACTTGAAGTGGTATGGGGCGGTATATAAGCAGAACACTTTGCTTTGGATATTATAGTTGCATGAGAATGTAGCTATGAGATTGTGCAAGAGAACAAAACATTCTACAAGGCTGTTCTATAAATGGAGGCACCCAAAACAAAACAAAAAATTATAACTCGGGAACTGGGTTTTGGATTAGTACCAAATTTGGCACAGTGTATTCAAAAGTCTTTTCTGGCTCTGTGCCAGAATGTGGCTGATTGAACAAAAGGTGTTTCAGTTAGGATTGTTAAAGATTAAAACTATTTCCCCCATTGAGAAATAGATGACTCCACATGATCCTAGATTTAAAATAGGCCATATAAATTGAAAAGATTAATCTTTTTTATGTTGAAAAAGAATGACTGGACCCACCAACCTTTTTTTTTAGAAAGGATCCAAGCTGTAGGGGTTGAAATACTGCCACTCAAAAATGCCTTTCAAATTGGAGAAACAACAATTTTGTTAGAACACTCAACATGTGTGGTACAGCCTTCCAAGCAAGCAATATATGGTATCATATGGGCAAGGGAGAATTACAGGTCAATAAAGATTCATGGCTATTACAGAATAAGGGAAAGAATATGAGTTTACTCTAAAGAAAGCAATGGAGGGAAAGTTTCCAGAAAGTGGGATATTTTGCCATTTATCTATAAGGAACTAGTGTTCAAACTCCACATTTCAAACGCACACACACAAACACAGACACTTTTTTTACTGTCTGTCTTTTACAAAGTATGAATTATCTTGATGTGGGTTTCCAGTAGTAATCTTTGCAAGGAAACACAGTTTTTATCTTCCTGCTTTTTATGCCGGTATCTATTTATCTACTTGCATTTACATGCTTCCGAAATGCTTGGTTGGAAGGAGCTGGAGTTAACAGAAGGAGCTCACTCCGCTGTGTGGCACCCAGGACTCGAACCACTGAGCTGCTGACTTTGTAGCTAACAGTTTTCAGTGCTCTAGCCTGCTCTGCCACCACGGCTCCCCATGGATACTTAAGTTTCACTTTAAGAAAGCCAGGAAATCCCATTCTTCAAAAAAACTTTGACATAGGAATTTGGGATATTGTACTTCTGTACTCATTATTAAAACCACCACAAATGGTCCAACTTTGCTGCATACTATTGTGTTCATTTGGCATTGGGGGGAAAAGACGCCAAACTTTGCATAGCGAAGAGCATCCTGAATTTGATAATATCAATGTCAGCAGTCAATGTGGTACCATCTTGTGCTCACAGCCATTCACAAAGAGCCACCAAGCATCAGTTAACCTCATCCAAACCTTAAGCAGGTCTGTTTTTTAACATGTTCTCTAGTATCTATTGTTTGGGGGCAAAATAAATAAATGAGTCCACACACTACTGTTGCATTATTAAAAGCTAAGAGTTCAGAGAATTATCTTTTTTTATTGACATTTTGAACCCATTGGGGTGGAATGTTTTTATCTGTAGGCAGCTGACATCTAAATAACTGCCATTACTAGTAAAGCCAGTTTTTAAATATCTCACATTGAAATCCCTATTAGGGTTGCTAGAGGTCAGTTCCAACTGAGGCACAGTGGGGACTCAAAGTCCCAAACCGTGGCTCCACAGTCTGATACCTAATGCATTGGGCTATCCACTACCAATACCCTGTTGCTTAGGGTAAATCATACTAGAGTAGGCCTTTTAAATCATTTGGGATTTCATGTCAACCCAAATCTCAGGGCCAAAACTAGATGCTCTACCGCACTGCACTGAATTTATCATTGTCGGCCAACCTGTGTTTTAATCGGCTGTTAATTCTGTATACTGCTTTAGAAAGTTGAGCAACATATAAATATGTTCAATTAATGAGTGAGTAAACTAATTGTTCATCATAATTATCATCTCACCCCACTACCCCCATGTAACTTTTGGAGATTAGGATTTCCCAACCTTTCTATATTTTAATGAATCCCAAGATCTTAAGATCCTTTCACTGGCACTGTGGGTAATTTAAAAAGGCTATTGACACTGAAAGGGAAAAAAGAGGCATCTGCTACTTATTACTGACAATATATTGATGCACAAAGTGGGGAGAAGATTGTTCATAAATGTTGACAATAGGCGAGAGCAGAAGTTTAAACATTTGCCCCCACCCTTCTGTCCTGTGCCAAAGATAAGTAATGGAGAGGTCTGAGCCCTTCCAACTCCAAAGACTTTAATGACATAATGGGCTTAGAACTTCCATATAAAACAGGAAGAGCAACTCAGGAAACTTACAACATAAAACCCCCTTCCTGTCATTTTTATAGTAATAGTAAAACACTTTATTGAATTTATGAGCTACATAATGACTATGAAGAATGAAACTTGAATTAGAACCAACCTGGAAGTATAATATCATCTATAAACCTTTTTCTATTAGCCTGTTCTTTTATTATATTCTTCTCTTTTTTTTTTAACCAAATGGACATTTGCTTTCTTTAAGATTCATCCTTGTTATAAATTCTGGTATCAAGAAAAGAACTAAATTAAACAAATAGGGATGATTTCAATCGATAGCAATCTCTTTTGAAATACACAGCAAACACAAGAGATACAGAACAGGATGTTATTTTAATCATGCATGTTACATGACTGAACATAAAATATAACACAATTTCAGGTATGTAAAGAAACATCGATGTCTAATTTAACAGATTATGAGTGAGAATTAAGGAAAATATTGAACAGAAGCCTAAATAGGGTTTGTCTTTTGTCCTATAGGTTGACAGTGATGTAAAGCAAAGGTTGCTAAAAGCCCAGTTGCTATTTTATACTCAGGGCCATTCTTTTCGTTTGTAAATGAGCAATTGCAAAGGTGGGAAATGTACATAACACAACCAGAGCTGGATGTTTTACTGTGTTTTCCAATCCCGTTTTGCTCCTTTAGTCTCTTGTGTCCCCAAGGAATTTTTCTGAAGGGGCAATAAAATAAAATGGGTGAAACAAAGCCATAAGCCGGTTAAGTCTGAAAGACATGTCATCTCATCTAAAAAAGAAGAAACGGACCATTTCCACACATAGAGCTGACAGCAACGCCTGAGCTAGCAATAGTGCTATTCCATTTGATTTATAGAATAATGGGGTGACAAATGATGACAAAAATAAACTTTTACTGCACTGAACTGCTCCTTTATTTATGAAATTTGGCCAAGTAGTGAAATCTTTTATCTGCAAGTTGTAACATGGAGTGGAAACGAGCGATTATGGTGTGGTAATAGTAATCCAGTGATGGAGGCCGAGTCGGTTGGAAATGGATTGAAGTAAAATAACTACCGCACCATGATAAATGTGAACAGCGCTTTGCTGACAGATGATCTAACAGGTGTTCATAACAACTATATAAGAGGATTTATTTATGACCAGCCACAGCCGCAGCACTGTAAATCAGCTCCAGCAGCTGCACACCACTGAAACTGAGTCCCCAATGGAGAAGCGGTGCAAGAACCCAAAGAACACCATTCACTCCAGAATCATAATCACCAAATAACATTTTTAAGGCAATTACACCCTACTACAGAAATCAGAATTACTTTCAATTACCCAAAGTTATGCTGCCAACTAACTTTTTCTTCAGAAGTAAAATAAAACCCAGGCAAGACTACTCAAGACAACAACAATCCCACAGTTTTGTGCGGAAGCCCATAGCAAATGAGGTGGGTAAATCAAGTTAGGATACTTGGAAGACCTACTGTAGAAAACCACACTTGATTAGAAAATTCATTGCATTTTTTATAAAAAAAATACAAATTTAATCAGGAGAAAGGCCACAAAGCACCAAATGTTTGTTTTTTGCTTTTGAGTGCAAGAGATTAAGGTCTCATTCATTAACAAATGTAAACTGTAACTTGTCCAGTTGAATTAATTCCATGTTTTTCTTAAATCACTTATTATGCTTAACTTTGATGTTTTAATTGTCTATTTTGATTGTGAGCCGCCCAGAGACCTTTGGGTAGTGGGCGGCATACAAGCTATATAAATAAATACATAAATAAATAAATCATTGTCACCTCCAACTTAAGGCAACACCATGATCCAAAATGTCTTCTCAACAGACCTGCTCAGCTCTTGCAAACTCAAGCCTATGGCTTCCTTTAGGGCAGGCATGTCCAAACTTCAGCCCTCCTGATGTTTTTGAACACAACTCTTGAGAATTCCAAGCCTGTATTTCCAATGGCAAAGGACTGTGTGAGCTGTGGTCCAAAACATCTAGAGGGCTGAAGTTTGGACATGCCTGCTTTAGGGAGCATTTGGTCTTCTTTTCCTGCTGCCTTCAACCTTCCCCAGCATTATTGTCTTTTACTGAGAATTTTCCTTATGTTCTGCCCAAATTAGGACAGTCTCCGTTTCAACATTTTTGCCTCCAGACCTAGTTCAGGATTGACTCACTTGTTCATCTTTCTGGCAGTCCAGAGTATCTGCCAAGCTCTCCAGCACCAGATTTCAAACAAACCAATAGCGTTCCTATCAGTTTTCTTTACTGTTCAGCTTTCAGACCCATAAATAGTGAATGGAAATAGAAGTTTGTGGATGATCTTGGTCTTGATCTCCAGTGACACGTCCCTATACTTGATGATTTTTTCTACTTCCCGTATTGCTGCCATTCCAACCTTCAGACATCTTCATATTATTTGGTTGCAGTCTCCATTTGGATTGATGATTGATTCAAGGTATACAATATATTTTACTATTCCAATTTCTTCATTGGCAATATTAAAGTTGTGTAATTCTTCTGTAGTCAAGATTTTTGTCTTCTTAATGTCCTGATTTGTCACTTTCTTGTTCATTTCACTTTCTAGAATTTTAAGTTCATCATAGGACTCAGCTTCAAAGGAGTCTCTCATCCTTTTTTCTCTTCGGTATACTATCTCCACCTTTTCTTTATGTTTTCCTGGTCAGATAGCATGCTTCCTTGTTGGTCATTAGCTATTGCCAACCTAGGCTTATCTTTCCCTTTGATTTCACTGATATTATGGAAGCTATCTCTTCTTTTTCCCCTTCTTTTGTCACCTCTGTTTCTTGCACTTGCTAACGGAGTAGTTATCTTTGTCTCTATGTGACAGTCACTGAAAAACTGCATTCAGGGTTCTGAGCCTATTTCTGCTATCTTTTCCTTTTGCTTCTCACTTCTCCTTTTACAATTTTTATTAGTGTAACTGTTATCCATCTAGATTTTTCTATTTGTTTTACTATAGGAATTGACTTTTGCATGCTTCCCCAGTCTACACTTCTCCTAATTTATCATCAATTTAGCAATCAAATTATTCCTTGTTTGGCTTTTAAATTCATCAGGAATGTTGTTTAAATTATATTTTGACAGTACAATTCTTTTAATACTATTGTTCAGCTTTACTCTAATGTTGGATATTAACTTCTAGTCTTGTTTTGGCTGAGAGAAAACAGTTTCTCCATCTATATTCTTGTTGGTTTCACCTTGACTGCTTGTCAGGCCTAGCACAGACAAAACAGAATCATGATGTGACACAAACAAGTTCAAATGTTGCACCATGCAACACACATATTTGCATAAATGTATTCCACCTTATCAGTCATTTAGAGTTTAATTTATTAAGTTTTCAAATTAATCGTGAAGAAAAGTTTGAGCAGACGTGAATAGACATTTAAGGAGGACTTATAAAACCTCCAAGTGTCAAGAATAACCTGAAAAATGACACCCTCACCTTTTCTCATTATGCTAAGAGAACAGAAAGAATATGATGTCTACTCTGGCACTCTGGATTTCACCATCTAAAAATAAGCTGAGCTTTAATGGACAACTCCACTTCCTCAGACTTGTCCATGAAAGCTCACATTCAAATGCAGCATTTAGCCTTTGAGGTTCAACCATGCTTTGTCTTCATTTTTTATTTTTGTTTTTACCTGATATGTTGGAACAGTATAACATGGCTACCACTTTTAAAACTAAAAATAAAGTGTTCTTCTTAGCTCTGAAGTACTTTACATCTCTAAATCAATGCAAATATATTGGATCAAGCCATCAGCTAAACTTTCATAGTCACAAAAATCCCATTGTAAAAATTAGAAGTCCAAGTAGTGGAATATAATTCTGAGGAAAATACTGTGAAGAACTACAGAGTTTTAATTATAGGCTGGTAAAAGTTATACAGTCTAATTTATTCAATGAATCGCACCCTTCTTCCATTTGTAAATTAGTTACAGACCGCAAGTTGCTTACATTTATCCATTATTCATAATTATTTGCAAATTGGTTTAGCACTAGTCTGCAGATTACTCAGAAAGTTTATTAATATTCAGGTTGCATGGGTCTCTTACAGTTTGATGTAAGAATACATTCAAACAGAGTAAATTAGATGAAAGTTTTTAATTTTTTGTGAACAATTTGGCCTCCTCTATATGATTTTAATGATATTTTCAATGTTTCAACACAAAGTTGGAATATCAACTCTGCAAAAACTTAAGACAGAAACACAGACCTCAAGGCAAACCAAATCATGCAATCAGACTGTACTACTTGTACTGTCCAGGTTGTACTAGGGAGGGGGCTGCAGTTTGTGTATAAGGGGAAACAGACTGTTCATCTGCATGGATTTATCAGGTCACACTTGTTTCCACAAATTGTATGATCTGATGAAATAAAGTATAGTAAACTGGTCATTGAAATAAGATCTCCCTGATATACCGGCCCTTTCCCAGCGCTTCAAGGAGTGGCTTTCTGTTTATGAACAACAGACTAGGAACAGCACATAGGCCCACTGTTTCTCCCTACCTGTAGTATCATTTTAAGCTTCAAGTGCAGAAAGACGGAACATTAGGAGGATTTTTAAAATGCCTTTTCCACTTCCGGTAGAGAGGGAATACAGAAACATTAACTTACACAAAAAGAAACAGTCACTTCTTAATATTTTCTATTGGAGTGGGATTAAATCTGTTGCTGTGGTCTCCATAACCCCATTCTGCTTGGTTTTGACCACTGTAACATGAGTCAGAATGTTTGAGACATAAAAATATTATAAGAATATTAAAATAAGCTACTTCAGATACTCAAAATCCCTCTATGTGAATTAGTGCTCTACAGAGATCTAGGATTCTACAGAGAAATAGTGTATAGATAAATAAAATCTATCAAAACAGTGGTGGACCAACTCTACGTTAAGCTCAAAGACCATTGGACTTTATCCCAACATTACTGGACATTCTGGGCACTGATCAAGGGCAAGAGTGGATGGGCCCATTGTGATTGAGGGTAAAGGGTCTTCCATGTGTGTGGAATCGAGGTGCTTGGCCTTTGTGCCTCCACATATCTATGACTTCTGCCCCACAAAGCACTAACTCACTGGAGCTTCTGGCAGCGGAGTTCCGAAACCTCTGAAGGGCCAATGGGCAAGAAAGACTGCTCTGTAGTATTTACCAGGCACTGCTTCCCAATGCTATACACACAAGCGCAGTACCTTAAAATAAACCAATATGGTGAAGTCTCTGGGTATCAATTGGGAGGTTAGGTCGCATCCTTCATTAATAAAGATCTGGCTCAGGCAGCAATCATTCCTTTCCTTCTTCTGCTCACAAGTATGTGTTACTCTGCAGGTGAGGCATATACCTCCAAAATCTCTGTGTTACATCAAACCACAGGCTCCTTGGTCACCATGTCCTTAAGCAGAGTTCTCAAATTGGGTTCGATCCCAACTGAGTCAACTGCACTTAGGCCACATTGAAATCCTTGTAAAAAATTAGTCACAACTAATTTATGTTCTGTTGATTTCAATAGAAATTAAGGGTGACAAATTCCCCTCAGGGAAGTCTGCTGTCACTCTTCTTCTGCCTTTCATGATCCAATTTCTTGGGGGCAGAGTCTGCTGTTAATTCCTATAATATAATATCTAATCTTTAATACCAAGGCCATCTAGAACCCCAAAGTGTTTAAGCTCCCGTAGTGTACTAGCCCATCTTTTCAACATGGTACTAGCTATTCTTGAGAAAACACGCACAAGTTGTCCTGGCTGGGGTCTGATGACATTATGCTGTCATTTAGTGTTAGGGACATTCTGCCAGTTTCTATAACTTCAGATTTCAAACTTTTCATAGGCATGAACGAGTCTCATTTTGAAACTGATATTATGCCATATACATTGAAACAGCAATATTTCTTCAATCTACAGCTTATTAATCACAAGACCGCAATAAATAATAGGTGAGCATGTTCAAAATACTAGCATTTTTAACATGTACTTGGCGATGGAAACATCTGCCCTAATTTACACATTTTATGCAGTCTAATAAATGGGACAAAGCCAAATCATGAGAATATAGAGTATTCAAGAGGAAAGAGGAATGGTGTTTGTTAATTTCCACCACCACTTCCCCTCTAGTCTCCTCAGCCCCCTCACCTGTATCTGTTTCCGAGGGATCAGGGAGTTTCAAATTAGAGAGAGTACTAAACATTTCAGAAAATGGAATCAGTACATGTTGCCTCTTGTTTCCATTGGTAGCCAGGCTCTTTTGCTACATTTTGCCCAGCAAGTGCTCCAGCTGGTGTAGAAGAAACTGGATATAATCGCCTCAATATCTACATCAAGGAACTTGCAGCCCTTCAAATATTGTAGCATCTAATCCTATCAACTCCACCAGTATGGCCAATGATTAGGAGATTGTGGATAATGTGTATTGCTCAAAAGTTTCCCCACCCTGATATACATGAAGGCTTTAACATAATCTCAATTATTTCCTTTGGGGAGCAACTAAAATTCTTCATTTTATTCAAGCATTCAATCACAGACCAATTTATTCTATTGAGTGGACGGAGGCAGTCAACACAACATGCACTGTTAACATCCCATATTGATTACTGCAATGCACTTTACGTGGGGCAGCCTTTGAAGATAGTCCGGCGATTGCAACTGGTTCAGAATCGTGCTGCGTGGCTGGTGAGTGGAAGGACCGCCAAGGAACACATCACACCAATTCTGTATAACCTTCATACCAGTTGCTGCCTGAGCCCAATTCAAAGTGCTTATTTTGACATATAAAGCCCTACATGGCTTAGGACCTAAATACCTAAAGGACTGCCTCCTTCCATATGAATCTACCCAGCAATTAAGATCTGGCCAGGGAGCCCTCCTGAAAGAGCCATCCCTCAAGGAGGTAAAAGGGATGGCTTGCAGGTATAGGCCTTTTCAGCAACTGCCCCCAGATTATGGAATGCCCTCCCAAGTGAGACCCACCTGGCGCCGACGTTGATAACATTCTGGCGCCAGGTAAAAACCTTCCTGTTCCAGAAGTTTTTTAAATGATGATTGTGGGTCCTGATGCAATTTTAGTGTTGTGTTTTGATGTATTGTATTTACTATATTTATATGTTTTATTGTTCTAATTTTATTGTAATTTTGATGTTTTAATTGTCTATTTTGATTGTGAGCCGCCCAGAGACCTTTGGGTAGTGGGCGGCATACAAGCTATATAAACAAACAAACAAACAAACAAACAGATTAATTGGCAGAAGAGTTTTAAATGGAGGAAAAAGGGCAAGAACTGGGTTGTCCAGGATCCAAATCTCTCTCTCTCCTGATTTACAGCCCTTATGCTAGCATAAAATTTGGCCAGCATCAGTGCTGTTCTAAGAAATCTCTAGCATACCTAGGCTGGATACAGTTTGCATTCAGCCAACTGTAAGCCATCCCTGAGCCAACTTGATCCCTTAGGATTATGTCCAAAATCAGGATCCTATCTGATCAAACCACTTGTTCAACAGTTGTAGCACAGCAGTTTGACTTAAGTCTCCATCTCTCGTAATGGAATATTTTTTCTTTTTGCATGCTTTGTAGCTTTAATATTTACCTTTGAATGTTGTAAAATGCCACTTCTAATTCCCAGTTCTTAATTTGAATATGTCTTAAATGTTTTGGGCTGTATACTTTCCCTCATTACTGTAAGCCGCCTTGGGTCCTTTTCCAAGGAGAATGGAAGGGTAAAAATATTCAAAATAAATAAATTAAATTAGTAGCTATTGTATAGGTATTCTATCCTTGTGTTTGGACAATGTTTACACTAGCCCAAACACAAGGACTGTTACTTCAGTATACTCCATCAGGGCCAAATAGGTTTACAGATTAAATCTCTAACAAATGTCAGAAACATTATATCCATAGGTAAGTGCTGCTCCCAATGTCACTATAATGTTACAGTACCACTAATATGTGAAGAGCACTTGGAATAATGACTTCCCTTAAGCCTTTTATCTGTGAGATAATAATGACCATACCACGGGTTTGATGGTAAAGAATCCTTATGGATATATTACAGGGCTTTTGGTTTGTGATGAGGCAGAACAACTCTCTCTCTCTCTCTCTCTCTCTCTTATATATATATATAAGATGCAAATCACTGCATACCTTCCATTACTTCCCTGCTTCCAGATTCTACCCAAGATTAATCTACCTCCTCTCCACCTGCTGAAGAAGTTGGCATCAGTATGAAAAGATGGTACCTCCAGGTGGCCCCAAATGAAAGGCTAAAATGGCTATCCATCAAAAGGTGATCCAACAAAAACGTAAAAGTAACAGCATCAGATATATGTAATTTGGTAAAGCAACATGCGTAAACTAGTTCATGGCATACAAACTGAACTGAATAGTCTCAAAACTGTTGAACTGAGAGATATTTGGTTTTATTTAGTAGTGCTCGCACAAATATTATCCATTTTCTCTTAATACACTGGCATATTCTTTCAGGCTCCAGTGATCAGAGTCAGCTGAGTTAACTTTAGGAATGAAACAATTCTTCTTTTCCTCTGCTCCACGTAATATTAAACTTGTGGGCTTAAAAACTAATCCCATTTCTAGTTGTGTATAGATAATGGATGGAACTGCCTATTGACTATAAGGTATTGACTGTAGTAAAGCAGGGAACAATCCAAGTAATTCCTTCCACCACTAGTAGTTTCTGCAAGCAGAATCAGCCAGACTCTCCCATGGCCCCCAAATCTACTGTAATATTGGGAGAACACTCAAAATAAATTATAGATGTCAGGAAAACTAGTTTACCACTGTTCTACAAAGGAGCTCAGACATTTTGCATACTATAAAGAAGCTTTGGTATCAAGCTGGAGTCTTGAAGGAGAGCAATCAATGACTTTTTATGCTGGACAGAATGGATATTTTGTTCATTTGTAAACTGCATAAAGCAAGAAAAATTTTAAAAAAAATCTCTCAAATTTAGATAACGGGTAGACCTAATGCCCCAAGAACTAGGATTAAGATGTAAAAAGCTGAGTAATGAAATTTATTGCAACAGCACTTGAATTTCTTTGAAAAATACATCATTTGAAGGCCAGTGTACTAAATGATTCTTACGAATATTTTATCTTCCACAAAATCACTGTCACGGTACAAATACAACACTGAAATAATACTATGTTTAAAGTGATACCTCTAATAACAGAGAAAGTCTATCTTAACTACACAAAAAGGCAATTTATTAAGAATCTCTTTTTTTTTTTAAATGAGATAATGGCAACTGCAGTGAACAAACAGATACAAATAAATGCTAGGGTACAGAAGAAGATAGTTGCTGGAAAAGGAACATTGCAGAATTGTATACCTCTAAATTGTCTTCCCTCCATGTATAGCACTCAAGCCCATCAAATTGTATGGACCCCCCTCCCAATGATTTTTTCATATTTTATTTTACTGTTGAAATTATGTTACCCCCTGCCCTCCTTTTCAGTTTTCCTGTTTTTATGGAAAGGAAACAAAACGATAATTTGATGAAAGAAGAACAAAATAATAATAAAAAAAAATCAGTCTAAGAACCTAAACTGGCTCCACCCATCATTGTCGAATAAAATTTAAGAATTTAGCAGACAGTAAAATATGGTTTTCTTTGGTTAGGAAGCAGGGGGGAAGATGCAAAGTACTTGCTTGCATGATAGATGTACACGATGGCATTCTAAAACATGAGACAAGAATGTCAAGAGTATATTCTTCCCCCACTGCCAGATGGAAAGGCTATTATTATAAATGAAAGGCAGCAGTAGTGGATGCCAGACACTTTTGTTGTGTGCCAGATTCTGAAGTCCAGATGTAAGCAGGTTACCCCTGGGACAGGACAGGCTTCAGCTCCCGCAGCAGAATAGAGCCAATCACAGTTTTCTCGGTGTTTATGATGAGTTGTGCTGTAGACCCTTCCTCCAGCTCCACTGTGACTAGCATCAGTGACCCACTATGCACAGTTTTAGCTGCAAACCTAGAAAACAAAAACACAATCTGTGAACAGCTTTGTACAAAAGCAGTAACAAGAGCCATGTTTCTCACCCAGCATCCCTATAATACTACTGCACTACATACACTATACTATACTGTAAGAAAATTGCCACAATCTAAATATAATAAAAATGGAAAAAGTTATTTTTAAAAGATTTCAGTTAAGATTCACATTTAGATATACCAAAATTTTAAACTATACCTGGAAGCAAGGTTTCCAAGAGAATACGTGCAATTTAGTGCTAGAAGTATAACAAGGCAATTCTATTAAATACATTCGCCATTAAGGAACTAAAGTTTTACTGGGATACCTATTTCTAAAGGCAGCAATATACAGCTCAACTAGAAAGGCTATCCCGCCCCTTAACCCTCATATTCCTAAGAGACACATGCTCCAAATTAACATACCCATTTTATATTTAATGGCTGAATATTAAAGATACTTGTAGCACTGTTATACGAGGAAAGGAAATGTAGAGATCTAATCCCCTATTATTAAATTCCAAGACACGAGAAACCTACTCATTGCATGGAATTAAAAGCAAAACTAGTATTTTAAGCACGGAAACGGACTGAAAAGCCATTTTAGAGACAATGAACTTCTGTCAATCCTGTTAATTCATTCTGCATGCACAGCCAGCCCCCAGAGGCATAAAGGAAAGAGATGGGACCAGCCTACCGTCCCATGTTGCACAAAGCATGCTACCTCGCACATGAAGGGAAGAAAGACGAAGAACCCAGAGCACAACCAAGTTGCTGCACATGGGCTTTTGAAAACACTAACAAGTGTAGAGCAGGTCTGTGACCCTCCACGACCCCACTTTACGGGGCCAATTCCCTCTCCCCTTTCTGAATGACACGTGTCTGAATCAGAGCCATCTGCCCCAATTTGCGCAACATCTTAAGCCACAATAGGACCCAGTTAGCCCTGACGACAGCTCACAATACATAAAAATAAAACTGCTGCGCTGACAGCACGCCATCAGCTTTTCAAGAGCCAACCAACTGGTCAGTGTCTCATGTCTGACAATTAGCACGGGCCTTGCACAGCGCCTCTGGGCTCCTTAGGGATCTGTTTAATTACCATCAACATAAAAGAGGGAGTTTATCAGCAGATACTCAAAAAGCTTCACTCTAGACTTAATTAAAATATTAGCCTCTTCAGCAGGAAGCAGATTCTCTTTAAATGAAAAGTAATTTCTTTTTTAAAAAATTAAACATATCAACTTCAAAATCTTGTAAGGTATTACACTACTTTAGGAAACAGAAGTCATTCTGAAATGTCACTCTTCACAGGTCAATATATGTATTTTCTTTAGAGCAGACAATTCCCTATTTTTAAATATAACAATAAAATAAATCCCTATCAAATGTGTCAAGGAAATACCAGTAGTCCTGTTTAGTACTTGTACCGAAATGCTGACTCTCTGTTTTGCACAACAGTTTTGAAAGGACAATAATTAAGCAAACAATTGTCTTATTAGTCTCTTTATTTTTTTAGCACTTGAGTCTTGGGCACTACAGAAGGAGATTATGCCTGAATTCCCACAATAAAACTCCCAGAGCTGGAGCTCCTGTGGTTTTTCAGAGCCCCCAGGCTCATTTTAGTCTTGTTCTAGTTAAAATTGCAAATGATATAAAGTCAATGTTATTATAAAAGTAAACAGAGCCTAAAGGCATAATGGGGGTAAATTCTGATGGATGCCTCTGTGTGTCACTTAAGCAATTAGCCAAGGGGAAAAATGGTTTGAAACAAATAGCTGAGAATCTTATAGCTGTTGTGAGTTTTTCGGGCTGTTTGGCCGTGTTCAGGAAGTTTTTCTTCCTGACACTTTGCCAGACTCTGTCGCTGGTATCTTCAGAGGGCAAGGAGCTCAGGGAACTAGGAGTTCTCTCTGTGCTCTGGGTTATACAGTGAGTGAGACTATGGACTGAGAATCTCCCCCCCCCCAGAAAATTGAAAACTTTACTAAATAATCGCTTTCCCTGATTGAGGGACTACCTACTATGAGACCTTATATGGATTACCATACATGATTGCATTGAATGATTTCATAAGAACACTAGTGTTTTCCATGTTGCTTTTCATTCCTCATAATGGAGTTTTCTTTTCTTCTTGCATGCTCTTTATAGCTTTAATGTTACTTTTTAATGTTCTAAGATGCCTCTTCAAACTCCCTGTTCTTAACTTGAATAAGTCTTAAAGGTTCTGGACTGTATATTGTCCCTCATTATTGTAAGCCAACTTCGGTCCTTTTCCAAGGGGGGGTAAAAATATTCAAAATAAATAAATAATAACTGCAATTGTATTACATTGTATTGCCCCTTCCTCCAGTCATTTACCAGTAAAAATATATTACCAGCACAACCACTAGATAATAATTCTTATATCTACACAATACAAAAATGACTTCCTCATACTAGCACTTCTTTCCAACAATTAACATGAGCTGAAGGGGGAAGGGGCACAACTGAATAAATGAAGACCAAATTACAATCTTTCTTTCTTTCTTTCTTTCTTTCTTTCTTTCTTTCTTTCTTTCTTTCTTTCTTTCTTTCTTTCTT
>JAHTLZ010000240.1:12040155-12061114 GCA_023846285.1 Phrynocephalus versicolor | reverse complement strand
CTTTCTTTCTTTCTTTCTTTCTTTCTTTCTTTCTTTCTTTCTTTCTTGCTTGCTTGCTTGCTTACTTATTTGCTTACTTTGCTATTATCAGTTACATTTGCTTCATTCTTGTTGCCAGTTAACTTTTTCATGAATGCCAAAGAGCAAAGCCTAGCCTTCCTGATTTCAAACAAAAGATCGCATGTCTCTTTCCAGGTGACTGCTATAGGATAGTAAAACAGCATCAGCATCAGCAACAACAACACTGATTAGGACTTGATGACACAGGGTCGCATTTACTGTCCATGAATAGGGCCAGAAACCTCACTACTTGAGAGTTGGTTATTCCTTCCCTTTCTAGATCTTCTTCCAAAAAGGGGCACCAGAGGACAGTCCCACTGTGTGTGTAAATCCCTGGGACATAACTTGCACAAGAGATGTAATTCGAGTTTTGATCCAAGTAGTTGAAGCCATGAATGTTTCCTCCTTCCCAGTGGTCTCCACAGCTGAACTTGACATTTAGGGGGGAACTGTCTTTTTAAAAAGCCTGTAGCAATTACCTCTCTAATTCCTGAATTGTATCTATGTCAAAAAGGAGAGTGGCTCAGAAAAAGAAGTGGATTGACAGAAATGGTATGGGATCACTCTGTTTTCAATGCATTCCTATGGGAATTTGTATAAAGAAAAATTTGCTTAACATAATTTCATTTGGAACAAATTAATTCCTTTATACAAGGTACCACTGTATAAAGGAATTGTCCAAAAGGATACACTGAATGATAGAAGTAGAATTCCCAGACTTCTCTTCTTGTATTTCTCTAACTAATTGCATCTGAGATTGGTGATAATTTACTATTACAAACTTCATGATATATATTAACCACCTTTTGAATGGAGGATGCTGCTGTCAACTAAATAAGAACTCGGTTGTTTTCTAATAACTTCTAAATTAACACATTGCAGGAATTAATGTTTATTTTTGTGTCTAAGGAGAACCAGAGTTATAAGCAGGTAGTGAAATCAAACGACTAGCCGACTATTATATGGTAACACCCTGTTAAAGAAAAAACTATTTAGAATGGAAAGGAAATATGATGAAAAATGATCATGAACTGTAAGAAATAAACACCTCTTCACTAAAATTTAAAACACTAGCATGGTAAATGTATAGTGAATAGCAAATATAATATTCTAAGACATAATCAGGCAGCACACAAATAACAGACACCTTAAATGGATTGGGAAACTAAATTTCAAAGTGGTGAAAAATAGTCCAATTGCACGTCAAACAGGTATAGGAAGGTACAAGAAGGCTCCAATTCTTTTATATATAAAAGGCTCCAATTATTATATATATATATATATGATTAAATTAGAACCCAGTTAAAACCTATTATGGTTATGGTAATAGCTGACTGTGCTATTTAAATATATATATATTGTGTATTTCTGTGGCAAGTATGAAATAACTTGTCAAGAGAAATGTAACCATGATGTATGAACATTAAAAAGGTAAAAAAATATATAAATAGAGGGAGAGAAGATGCCAGATTTTTATTTTTTTAGAAACTTCCCCCTCTCATAATATTAGAATCTGAATTCATTCAGTGAAGGTGAAGGATAGGAGATTTTGAAACGAAAGCACTTCTTCATACAGCCGATAGTCAAAATGTGGGATTTGGTACTGAAGGAACGAGCACTGACTGACAACTGGATGGCTTTAAAGGGGCAATGTATTTTGTAGGAGAAACAAAAAAAGTCATATTCTTTCATCAGCAAAAGCAATCTTACAGTAAGCTGTTCCTTTTCAAACTACCTAAGGCTACCAAAGATTTCCTTTCTAGTAACATTAAGGATACCAACGGTAGGTAGGTTAACTGTATATTACTTCTAGCAACAGAGGTAGTATATCCCTGAACAACAGTTACTGGGGAACCCAAGTGAGAGGGTAGTATTGCATTGATTTCCTGATTGTAGGTACCTATAAGAATATGGTCAGCTACTGCTGGAAAATAAAGGTGGACTGGCTCTGGGTGAGGCGTCGGGTGCAGCGACAGCAGCTGCGTGGTGGTTTCAGACACCCGGAGATGGAACTTGGACTTCCTTGACTTCAGAAAGAACCACCATAGGAGCCTGAGTGAATAACTCCTTAAGCCAATCCAAGACCGGTGGCAACTCTGCATTCAAAAGTGACAACGATCCTGATTCCAAACCTGAAGCCCCAGAAGCGAGAAGGGGATTGTATATTTTGGAGTCGGAATGGAGCAGCGTCAAAACCGACGGTTGTTCGAGATCGATCGGTTTGGAAAAAGAAGTGGATGACACAGAGCAGAGACTGCTTCAAAACTGAAGTTGTAGACTTCTGCTTGGGAAGAACAGTTTCTTTGGTTCTTTATGAGCCAGTTTTGAGGATTTTTTAGATGTCTGAGAGGCAGGAGAAGAAACCAGGGATGTTTGAGGTTTCTCTATCAGTGGACTAAGGGCCTTTTCTAGGAGGTAAGATTTTTAAGGCAATTTTGGCAGTTTTTCACCACCTGAGTGCTAAAGCGCTGACAAAACTCGCAGACCTTGGGCCAATGACCTTCTCCAAGGCAGTCGAGGCACTGGGAGTGCCCGTTTGAGTGGGGAATTTTCCCCACACAAGTAGATTAGCACTTAAAGGGAGGCTGAAATCTTTAATGTGAGGAGACTAACAAAAGTGAACTTTCTAATGCTGTGGTTAGAGGAAATTGAGGCATTTGGGCGGGAAGCCCCTTACTCATTCATAGTAGGAGGGGGGAGGAGACTAGTGAGCTTTCCTATTACTAGAAAAGTCCGGAGCCTCGCACATGCGCATCGGGAAAACCCATCTGTGTGGCTTCATGAAGGCTACAAAGGAGAACCATGGCTAAATGAAAGTGGAAGCAAAAGTCTCCAACCTTTTTGCAACCATATCAGAGGAGAAGCAGAGACTGAATGAACCCAACACTCACTCATATAATATTAAGCCACAGTTCATGCTATCTGAGTGAAGCCATTTTAAACAAAACAGAATCTCAAAGTCATTGAAAGCTCTCACCATGTTTCTTTTGGCAATTTAATAGAAACAAAAACAATCTTTGTCAAATGTGAATCCTACATACCATAGCCACCTCATACATTTATTCGCTGTTAGATTAATCTTTCCTATTAGACAACAGTGCTTCATAAATGATAAATACTAAGTGACTTATAATACTGGACTATTAAAACCCTCCAGTATTGGTCAGGACTGTGAAATGGTAAGAAAGGCAAAGGGTTCCCCCTGCACATGCATGCTAATTGTGTCCGACTCTAGGGGCAGTGCTCATCTCCATATTCAAGCCGAAGAGCCAGTGTTGTGGAAGTCCATGGCCATGTGGCCAGCAAGGCTGCAAGGAAACACAGTTTTACCTTCCCCCTTTTTACGATGGTACCTATTTATCTACTTGCATGTACATGCTTTCAAACTAGGTTGGCTGGAGCTGGGGTTATCAGCGGGAGCTCATTCTGTTGTGTGGCACCCAGGATTCGAACCACTGAGCTGCCGACTTTGCAGCCGACAGTTTTCAGAAGCCTTAGTCCACTGAGCCACCACACCCCTAGTGTGTTATGATATTAGATGACAATCAATAAACTGAGGCTTAACTAAGACAAGAGCAGCCAAAACACCAGTGGCTGATTCATCTGCATGCTGGTGGATCATTCATTCTATGCAGTTAAGTGGCATCCAGTCAGTTCTTCAGGGGGTTGTATTACCCCTGATAGGTTTGCTTTTTGGAGGTAATTTTGAAAGCTTCATTGTCACTATAGATACAGTTGGCCTTTATGGGTTGAGGTGCCCTCTTTCTGTTTAGGCTGAAGCACCAACAACAACCTTAACCTAGGCAGCAAGAGCGCTGCAACTGTCTTTTCTTGCTATATTATTGCAATGTGTTACAGTTAGTCCATAACAATGCAGCTGGACTGCTCCCAGAAATTGGGTGATATGGCCATATAATGCCAGTACTTTGCCATTTATGCAGGCTACAACTCTGTATCTGGGGCTCAATTCAAAGTGTGGGCTTTATCCATAAAAGTCTTTAATATTCTATCTGAAGGGCCTTCCCTTCCCTTTTAGATCCTAGTGTCTTTATCTCAGGATTTCCTCCAGGTGTGAGGCAGGTGGCTACAACAGACATAGCTTTTTCAAAGTGGGCGCATGCTGTCTCTGGAGGGGAGGAAAAGTGAGGTCTTTTTATTCTCTCAGGCACTTTCAGAACTCTTTTTAATGTTTTCAGAATGTAGCACTCTTTGTTGTTGATGGTTTTATGTAGGCTTCATACGCCATAGTTCTTTTATCTTTATTTTATTTTTGTTTTATGTCCTTTGTCTAGTTATTGATTACAGTTTATACTTTATATTTTTAATATTTTGAATTTATTGTTTTGACTGTTTTAAAATATCATAGTCAAATAATAACACTTTAATTTCATCAATTGCCAACACATGGTTGTGTGTGACAGAGAGAATTTAATGACTTATGCAATATAAAGTAAATGCTGATAACTCAAAAGTAGTGTTCAAATTCCACTGTTTCATTTGTTATGCAATGTCGGCTAACCGTGAAAGCAGGTATTTTCTTTCTAAACCCCTTCCTCTTGTATTATGATGCTTCCTATATAATTCCAAGGAAACTGAATGTTTTACTTCAAAGAGGGTGTTGAATGATTAATGTTAGCATACAGTATTCTATTTCAAGTATGATAAAATTGACATAATTATGAGTTTTGACAAAGCAGCTTTTGTATTTTCACAACTGTCTGATAGCTATATTGACTAACTACACAACAGGAATGTCATCTGCCACTAATGAAGACTTCCTTCTTCACTGAGATAGACACAATTTCATCTCACAGCATATGAGCACTGTACATCTCAAAAAATAAAATAAAAAAATAAACAATGTTATCAGCGGCTGTTGGTGTCATTCCCATTATGCAGTTGAAGAGTTTTATTAATAATCAGAACACTTATTTGGAATTAAATAGTATATATCAGGGGTCCTCAACCTTTTTAAGCAGGGGGCCGGGTCACTGTCCCTCAGACACTGTTGGGGGCCGGACTAGATTTTGAAAAAAATCTCTGTTAAAGACAGAGAGTCTCACTCACATAAAGCCCCTGAAGAAGGCTTCCCAAGCTGCTGGCGGGGGCTGGAGGGGGAGGGATGCCACCGGGGGGCCTCCGCTTGGGGCCTGGGAGCGCCAGGAGGAGGAGGAGGAGGAGGGGAAAGGGGGGTGGGGTGCGACCGAATTTGATGGTGGCTGCAGGGGCCGAGCCGGGCGTGGGTGCGGGACCCCCCCCTTCCCGCTCACAGGAGGAATAGGAGGAGGAGGAGGAGGAGGGTGGCGGTGGCGTGAGAAGGCCTGCCTCAATCCCCGGGCTTTCCTAGCGGAGCCCCCCCCGGCAATGGCGACGGCGGGCGGGAAGAGGGACCCCCCTCCCCCCTTACCTGGGCTTGAGGCTGCTGGCGCCCCGCTCGTAGGCCCAGGGCGGTGGGGGCCGGTGGGGAGGAAGAGGAGGAGGAGGAGGAGGAGGCTGCCGGCGGCCGCGGGACGTCGCCGGGGAGCCTCCGCTCGGGGCAGAGTCGAGTCCGGCGGCTGGACAGGCTGCTGCTGCCGCCGCCGCCTCACCTCACCCTGGCAAGCAGGCAGGAGTGCCTCGATGCCCGGTGCGGCAGCGGCAGAGGACAGATTGCCGCCCCACCAGCCCGACCGGTTCTCGCCCGGTTGCCGCCGCCGTGCCGGAGCGCTGGGCACGAAAGAGGAGGATGGGTGTGCGGGCGGCCCTTTTAAGGGCTTTGATCCCAGCACACACCGGGATGCAAGGGAGGCTGCAGGGGAGGGAGGGCGGCGGGCGGGCGGGCGGTTCGGCGCGGCCTGGGCGACCAGCGCCTTCTTCTGGCACTTTGGCAGCGACGGTGGCGGCGGCAGCTCCCGAGGCAACCGATCGACCGGCCGGCCCCGCGCCTGCTCTGCCTCGCCTCCGCCGCCAAAGTGCCAGAAGAAGGCGCTGGTCGCCCAGGCCACGCCGAACCGCCCGCCCGCCTGCCGTCCTCCCTCACTTGCAGCCTTGGACCCCGCCGGCAGGAGGGGAAGGCACCCCACCAGGAGGAGGAGGAGGAGGAGGCGCTGCCCAGGCTCCTGGGCGCCCCTTTCCGCGGCGAGGCAAGGCGAGGCGCAGAGTCGAGTCCGGCGGCTGGACGGGCTGCTGCTGCTGCTGCCGCTGCCGCCCCGCCAGAGCGCTCGGCGTGAAAGAGGAGGACTGGTGTGCGAGCAGCCTCTGCCCTCAGCGTCTGCCCGCCTCTGCCTTTGCCTCTGCCGCCCGCGTACCAGCAGCGCCCTGCCCACGACATGTTGGCCGCCGCGGGGAGGCAGGAAAGACACCTCCCTCCCTCCTAATAGGCGCCTCCTTCACAAATCTTGCTCTCGAGTCGCCTCCTCTCCCCGCCCCTCCCCTCCCCGGGCGTTGGGGAAAACTACAAGATGGTTTCCCCCAGGAGGCTTTACTGATGGAAGGGCTCAAGCGGCCCCCACGGGGGGTGGCGCGGGGGGGTCTGCTGAGGCTACTCGGGGCCGGATTGAGGGTCACTGGGGGCCGTATCCGGCCCGCGGGCCGTAGGTTGAGGACCCCTGGTATATATACTCGAATATAAGCCTAGTTTTTCAGCCCTAATTTTGGGCTGAAAAAAGGGGCCCTCAGCTTATATGCGGGTCAATACTTTTAGCCACTGAGGCAAGTGCTTGGGTCGGTGGCTAAAAGTCATTTTAAACATTGCGTGCCACTTCTCATGACCCCCCTCTGCACCACAGGGGAGTCTAGGGTGGGAAATGCAGCAGGGCCTGGCAAGTGCTTGGGTCAGTGGCTAAAAGTCATTTTAAACATCACACACCACTCCCCCAGCTTAAAAAGGAGGACCTGCCAGGCCCTGCTGCATTTCTCACCCTAGGGTTATACTCGAGTCAATACGTTTCCCCAGTTTTGGGGGGTTAAATTAGGGGCCTCGACTTATACTCAGGTCGACTTATACTTAAGTATATACGGTATTCCTAATACTTCTACCACTACCAGACACGGTTTCTCTTTTTGCTAGTCTTTTTTCTAAATTTCCTGTTCTAAATTCAATTTTCTCTTCTTTTCAGATCTGCCATTTACCAGAAGTGGTGGTCTATTCCCACTAAAACTTTTTTTCCTACTATGTACATGAAGTCTTCAATTATTGCCTGATGAAGCAGACAGAAATCCTATTAGTACGAAAGACAATCAGAAGATGCAATGCCAAGCCCTAGCTGTACAAAAACAATTAGCCCAAAGTTGATAAATGTGTAATGAAGTTGCACATTCAATGTATTCAAGACATTTGTTGGAAATTAGTCTACTAGTTCCAAATATCAGTATTAAGGGCCATAATATATCAAATATATGTACACACACACACACACACACACACACACACACACACACACACACACACACACACGCACACACGCACACACACACGTACACACACACACACACACACACACACACTTTTTATGCACATATTCTGTAAACCTAACACAAACCAATATAAAATGGTACTGCAGGATTCTCAAAGTGATCAAATTGCCCCCTGAAACATAAACAAAATTATATTTACAATGGAACTGCATGTTAAAGGAAAGCACATGGTTTCTAATTCAACTTTCTGCAGTGTTAATGTGTGAATGTAGGAAGCTGCTTAGATTTGCTCCTTCAAGTTTCCTGCATGTCTGTTTTCATTCTATATTCTCCAGCTGTGCTCTCAAAATAATATCTCTAAACAGCAGAGTAACTTCCCTAACCAATCCCTCAATTGTATTGGCCGTATCAAATCTGCCAAGATTGTATGTAGTTTTTGTTAATCTAAAAACACCACTGTGTCTATCCAAGAATCTATTCAATTGAAGGACTTTAGAAGTTTCTTATCAATTACAGTAAACAGTGTGGATTCTTTTATACATTTCTATACGTTAAATAGCTGCCTAGATGCCCTAAGCACATCCGATCTCGCTTGATTTCGGAAGCTAAGCAGGGTCGCCCCTGGTTAGTACTTGGATGGGCGACCACCAAGGAATACTAGGTGCTGTAGGCGCCTGGAGTAGGAACAGGCAAGCCACTCCAGTACTCCTGCCAAGAAAACTTCATGGACATGGAATCATGAAGAGTCGGTCACGACTGTAACGGCACAACACACACACACACACACACACATACATTAAATGCCTGTTTCCAGTCACATAAGTGGCTTCAATGGTTCACAGAGTTGGGCACCTGGGTATGGAGAAACAGTTTGGGCCTTTGATTCATGATTGTGTCTTCTAAGAGAAGAGCTAGCCTGTGCTGTCTTGGGATAGCTGCCGAGTCCCAGGACACTGTCGGAGCCGGAATGATAAACCACTTCTGTACCCAGAAAATTGAGACGAGTCACCATAAATCAGAATAGACGTGATGGTACAATAGCTAAGAATTGTTCCCATGACATGAAAATGAGAATTCAACATAAGAAAAAACCCACATGTACAATCTGAATATCTCTAGCCAGGGCCTCGTGTTTCCTTAAGAACGGTGAACATGCCATGTTTTTAACAATGTTATAATGTTATGAGATTTCTTTTCATCAGTAAAAAGGATTGCCTTCTTCTAAGTTTTAATAGGTCTATGTTTTTAAAAAGGCAACTAAAGAAATTGAGAATTTAAAACAGTTTACTTTCTAGCTAGGAGATGCAAGTACATGACATATTTCAATACAGAAAACTGAATATGAAAGCTGGAAAATTTTGTTCAGCACAGACAAACCATAATGGCTTAGAAGTCAGAGATAAACATGTTTTACAAACAGGAAAGGTATTCTACTTGAAGGATTAAGTCACATAAACCTTTTATTTTTACTACAGTACAAATAAATGATCAACACATTTAGCACTTGATCCTTTCAGAGACAGAAGCAGTGCTGTCCTCTAGTGGACAGCAAACAGGATGGTGGCGTTATCTGTGCTGATTCACTTAAATAAATAGCATGCACACATTTCCAGATATGCACAAGGAAGGATTCTCCCACCACTTCTGTTTCAAGTGGCTCAAAGTAATAAAGGTGTGCAAGGATTACAATCGGATACCTTAGCAGACAGAACAGTTTTCGACAGATACATTACAAAGACATGATCACAACATTATGGAGGCAGAGGCCTTCATACTTTCTGTCATGTATTGAGAGACATTGAAAATACCTTGTCACAACATTGGTTGTCATCACCAACATGCCTATCATGTAATATTAAGTTAGTTCTTTATTTTCAAGGCTTCGGTTTTCCCCTACAGAGGGGGAAGATGTTCACAGCATTCTTATAAGGGGTAATGACAAAAATGTCCTGGTACTTTATTAATTAGAGCAAGAGAAGAAGGCCATGGGTTTTAATCTGGATGGTCATTAACTATCTGGGGGAAATGTTTGAAGGTCACTATTGACTTCAGAAGTCAAGTATAAGGAAGGTAAGAATAATTAATGCTACATTTAGGTAATTTTAAAGCTGAAGGGCATGAAGGGAATGGTCTCATTTCTTTCTGCATGTATTTTGGCTTAAAAAACTGATCAATCAATTTAGAAACTATAGGACAAAACAGTTAAGGTTTGAGACAAGGCTATGTGGAAGAAAAGGAGTGTGGCAACCAGTCAGCTATTAACTCATTTCAGATTGGCCTTCATTGCTAGATGAATAAATAAATAAATAAAATCTAATAAATAAATAAATAAATAAATAAATAGACTGAAAAACCAGTTTTAAAAGATTATTAGAACTTTAAAATAACTAGATAAATTTAGTGAGTTATGCACTAATTAATTACTTTGTTGGTTAATCGCACTCACTATTACAAGCTGTTACGTGTTAACTCACTTCTCTCCCACACACCCACTTGTGGATTAACAATGTTCACTATTCACATGGTGCAATAACTAATAGTTTGATTCCTAAATCACTGGGGATGTTCTCAAGCAGAGGAGGATGGCTGGAGAACACTGGGCTTGTTAGAAGCTGCAGATGGAAGTAACTGAACTTGGGACCTCTAGCTTACTGCAAAGTAAGCTTCCTAATTCTAATTGAGTTGGGAAGAACAAGAAGCAGTTATTCAATGTTGCAGAAAAAATGTTCTGCTTATGCTGAGAGACATTTAAAATATATTTGATTAACACTTCCTTTATTCTTGATTCACCAAGTCATTTTTGCAATCATTCACTGTGGTATTTCACTATTGCGGTAGGTCAGCATACTCTAATTTGAATGAAAGTATCATTCCTTATCTACCTTTTCCAATCTACAGAAACAATCCATAATACTTAGAGAAAGAACAAACAGTATAGATGTTAAGGAAGAAGACTAAAAAGGAGAAAAATACAGATCAGTAACAAAAAACTAATTAAAAATTGTTGGAACCCTTGATCACATCAAACATTTTGTAGTCCAATGTGTCTGCAAAGTGCCTAGTAGGAGGAAGGGAAGTGAAAAGCTACAAAACAAACACTTCTGAATAACTTAGTGACAAAATATGGCAAAATGGGCAACAGTAATGACAATCATGCCTTCCTCTGTAAATCCAATGGTTCCTTAAAAAAAAAAGAAACTAAATAACTTAATTAACAATAACAAATTAAACAGAAAAATTCCCTTCATTCACGGACAAGACATGATGAAGACGGGGAATCTACTGGCAGAAGGTGGAAAGAAAGCACCAATACCCTTGCCTTGCAGTCTGCTCCTTAATGTTTGTTATGTCTGCTAGTCCTCCACTTCAGATGTATGGTGACCAAGAAGTTTTAAAGGAAAAGAGGAACTGGTGAAAACTGTAACCTCTCTTTTTGCTGTTGGGAGTATTAGGCGTAGAATTCCACTCAGGATACTCCCCTGATATTTCAAAAAAGTAGGGTCTCCAGCTAATTTTTATTTTATGTTTTGATGCCAATGGTTCACACCATTCCAGTGCATAACTTCTGTAAACATACACTGGACTGCAATTTTCAAGCTGCTGCAGATCATGTATACAAGGTTTCAGAAACAGGGGTCCTGAGAACATCCACCTATTCCTATGCTAAGGAATTCACACAACATAAGACAGAACAAAGCAGAGAGAATAAGCCACTGCAGGAGTATACCAGATACCTTGTAGTTGTGGCCAGGTATATATTGGGACTGCAAAGTGCAGCATCCAGACCAGAATAAAAGAACATGAAATACACTGCAGATTAAAACAGCAAGAAAAATCAGTAGTAGCGGAACACACCCTGAAAAAACTGGACATGAACCGGGCAGCACTAACAATCACTATATCAGACTATACAGGGAAGCTATTGAAATCCACAAACACAAGCACAGTTTCAACAGAAAAGAAGAAAGTCTAAAAATAAACAAACCCTTGCTTCCAGTACTGGAAACTACAGCCTGCAAGAGATTGAAGTTCAATGATTCCCAGCCATAACTACAGAGGGTTGCTGCCATCCCTGATTGCAGTGAAACTTCTTAATCCCTTCATCACAATACAATAACTAATACCTATTCTCCTGCATAGGACAAGTTCCCCTTTTCCCACAACTTTAAAATCTCACAACCTCACTCATTATATACCCCAGAGCACAGAGAGAACTCCTAGTTCCCTGAGCTACTGCCCCCTGAAGATGCCAGCCACAGAGTCTGGCAAAATGTCATAAGAACATAAGAACATAAGAGCCATGCTGGATCAGGCCAATGGCCCATCTAGTCCAGCTTCCTGTATCTCACAGTGGCCCCACCAGATGCGTCTGGGAGCGAACGAGACTAGATATCTGTCTCCTGATACCACTCCCCTGCATCTGGCCTTTGAAGTACCCCGGTTTTAAGCCTGGAGATTACATATCTCCATCATAGTTTGTAACCTGTGATGGATTTTTCCTCCAGGAATCTGTCCAATCCCTTTTGAAAGCATCCAGGCCAGATGCCATCACCTGTGGCAGGGAGTTCCACAGACTAACAACGCGCTGGGTGAAAAAATATTTTCTTTTGTCTGTTCTTACTCTCCCAGCCCTCAATTTGAGTGGATGTCCCCTAGTTCTGGTATTTTGTGAGAGGGAGAGGAGCTTCCCTCTATCCACTTTGCTCATGCCCTGCATTATTTTGTATGTCTCAATCATATCCCCCCTCAGGCGCCTTTTTTTCAGACTAAAGAGCCCCAAATGTTTTAGCCTTTCCTCATAAAGGAGGTGCCCCAGCCCAGTTATCATTTTAGTCGCTCTCTTCTGCACCTTTTCCAGTTCCACTATGTCTTTCTTGAGATGTGGTGACCAGAATTGTACACAATACTCCAGGTGCGGCCTTACTATTGTTTTGTATAATGGCATTATAATGTTGGCTGTTTTATTTTCAACCCCCTTTTTGATAATCCCTAGCATGGAATTGGCCTTCTTCACCGCTGCCATACATTGGGTAGACACCTTCATGGAGCTGTCCACCAACACACCAAGATCTCTTTCCTGATCCGTCACGGATAACTCAGAGCCCATGAGTTGATATATAAAGTTTTGATTTTTTGCCCCAATATGCATTACTTTATATTTGGCTACATTAAATCACATTTGCCATTTTGCAGCCCATTCCCCCGGTTTGGAGAGATCCTTCTGGAGTTCTTCACAATCTTCTCTGGTTTTTACCACACGGAAAAGTTTTGTGTCATCTGCAAACTTCGCCACCTCACTGTTTATCCCTGTCTCCAGGTCATTTATGAACAGATTGAAAAGCACCGGTCCCAGGACAGATCCCTGGGGCACACCGCTTTTCACTTCTCTCCATTGTAAAAATTTCCCATTGACACCTACTCTTTGTTTCCTGGATCTCAACCAGTTCTCAATCCATAAGAGGACCTGCCCTCTTATCCCCTGACTATGCAATTTTCTCAGCAGCCTTTGGTGAGGGACTGTGTCAAAAGCCTTTTGAAAATCCAGATAGACTATATCCACCGGTTCACCCAAATCCACATGCCGGTTGACCTTTTCAAAAAATTCTAAAAGATTTGTTAGACAAGACTTACCCTTACAGAAGCCATGCTGATTTTCTCTCAGCAAGGTTTGTTCTTCTATGTGTTTTAAGATTTTCTCTTGGATGAGGCTTTCCACCATCTTCCCTGGGACAGATGTAAGGCTAACTGGCCTGTAGTTTCCCGGGTCCCCCCTCCTTCCTTTTTTAAAAATTGGTGTGACATCTGCTATCCTCCAGTCCTCCGGCACTGTGGCCATTTTAAGAGACAAGTTGCATATAACCGTTAAGAGATCTGCAATTTCATTTCTCAGTTCCCTAATAACCCTTGGGTGGATGCCATCTGGGCCCGGTGACTTGTTAATCTGCAATTTATCAATTAGTCCTAAAACATCCTCCTTTTTAACCTGTATTTGATTTAATTCTTTACTCAAGAGGGCCCGTTCAGGCTGCGGAATCTGCTCACAGTCCTCTGTCGTGAAGACAGATGCAAAGAACTCATTTAATTTATCTGCAATTTCCAAGTCCTCCTTAACCTCCCCTTTTCCTCCCTTACCATCCAGAGGGCCAACTGGTTCTCTGGCAGGTTTTCTACTTCTAACATATTTAAAGAAGCTTTTATTATTACCCTTTATATTGCTAGCCATGCGTTCCTCAAAATCTTTCTTTGACTCTCTTATCATCTTCTTACATTTCTTTTGCCAGAGTTTGTGTTCCTTTTTATTTTCCTCATTTGGGGAGGATTTCCATTTATACAAAGACCTCTGCTTGCGCTTAAGAGCCTCTCTAACTCCACTCGTTAACCATGCTGGCGCCCTCTTGGATTTAGAGGAGCTCTTTCTTTGTGGTATGCACTTGTGCTGGGCCTCTATTATTGTTGTTTTTAACAGGCTCCATGCACTCTGTCAGGAAGAAAAACTTCCAGAACATGGCTAAACAGCCCAAAAAACTCACAAGAGCTATAAGCCAAATTCTTTATCAATAACATAATTAACATAAACTAACAGAAAAGAGGATTATGCAATTTTAATTATATCAATTCTCTAAAGCAGAAACCATTTCATACCTGTTTCAAAAGCAGTAAATTTCAAGTGGAATTCCCAATGTGGTGTTGTGGGTTGAGTGTTGGACAAGGACTTTGGAGAATAGGAGTGGAATCCCTGCTTGACCATAGAAACTCACTGAGGGAATGAAACTGGCAAAACCTCTCCTTAAATATCTCAATTACCTTGAAAACCCTATTAGGCTCACTATAAATTGATTCTGATTTGACGGCATAAAACATACTCACCCAGAGTTTAAGTATCAAATATATATAAATACCCAAAGAAAGAATGCATTTATATTCACTTCCTGGGGCTTTGTTAAATCTATACATGAGTTATACCAGGCCTGTACAATCCGTCGCCCACGGGGCCCTTGGAGGTTTCCCGCCAAGTCCCCGCCTGCCTCCTAACCCGCCACCATTTTCAGGGGATTTGATTTTTGCTTGGGGGGACTTAGTGGATGGGTGGGTGGGCAGCCGAGGCTTCGCTGCATGCACAGGGGACCTTGATGGGCTGGCAGATGGCTAGGGCTCTGCTGCCACCACCAACACTATGGACCTTGGGGGGTTGGGGGGAGGGGTGGGGCAGGGACAGTGCACGCCCAATGCGGGGGACCTTGGTGGGTGGGCGGGGTTGAATCTCCTTTTAAAAAAGGCACACCTCCCCCCCCCCCAGTCGGGCGGGATTTTTGAAGAGGAGATTCAAGCAGCCTGGGAATTTACCAAGGCAAACAGCGATGGCAGATTGGATCAGCCACCACTTCTTGCCTTGGTAATATCCCAGACTGCTCAAATCACCTTCTTCGAACCTCCCCCTTCTCCCGTTCACGACATGGAGGGGAGGGGGAAGGCTCAACCTGTTTGAATTTGGTGCCGCACCAGCGAGGGTGCTTGTACAGCACCAAATTCAAACGTGGGGGGTGGCGGTGGGGAGAGCCACTTGGTGGGGAGCCCACGGGGATGTGAGGTGGGTGGGAGGCAGCCCACGGGCTGTTCAAAGTTGGACAGTCCTGAGTTATACCATGATAGTACACTGTTAGATTAGAAATATGAAATGATTTACTTCTTTAGATTGTGCATTTGTGATACAGGCACCCGAAAGCTGAAAGGAGGAGGGTGGCAAGGAGGCGAAGCCACTGGGCTTCACAACCAGCCAACTGCTTTTGCAAACTGGCTGCCATTCGCCCACTGTGGTGAGTGATGGACGAAGGGAGACTGGTTTGGTGGGGAGCAAAAGCGGATGGTTGGTTGCGAAGCCTTAAAGTGCAGGAAAGGCTTTGCAAATCTTGGACTTCTATCACTTTTAAAAGACCCACACTCACAGCCTGCCCCTTGCATGGCGAGCCTGCACTGGTGTCTTAAAAGCAGATCCTGCCTGTTCCAACGCATCAAGGGGACGAGCGGGTCCAGGAAACACAATGAGGACAAGCCTCCCCCTGTTGTGTTTCCTTTGGCTTCGGAGCACCCGAAAAGGAGCTGTTTGAAGAGGCGGTGAGGAGTGCTCAGCTCCTTTTCGGGTGCTCTGAAGCTGAATGAAGCTTTGAATGTTGTAACATGCCTCTTCTAATTCTCTGTTCCTAACTTGAGTATGCCTTAAATATTCTGGGCTGTATACTATCCCTTATTATTGTAAGCTGCCTTAGGTCCTTTTCTGAGGAGAAAAGGACCCAAGGCTCTTTTCTTGGCTCTTAAGATCTAATAGAAATGGATTGCTAGAGCAGGTCTGGGTTGAAGATGGCACCTGCCACTCTGAAAGGGACAGTGGTGCATGCTCTCATTGAACCCAGCAATATTTAACAATAACCTTCACAGCACAAATGTTTCTTTTTAGACACAAGGTGCTTCAGCATGTTGCATGAAATATTCTTAGATGACATAGATAATCTGGATCCATTACAATCTAGTTGCAAGACAGAGTTTATTACTGAAACAGCCTCCAATGTCCTGATTGATAATGTACTCCATGGGACAGAGAGGCAGAGTGCTGACACCACTGGTCATACTATCCTAATAAACTGGGTCAACAGGATGGGAAGAGAAGGCATTGTGTTGCAAGGATTCCATTGCTGTGTTGAGCTGGCTCCAGAGGGTGGGACTAAAGGACCTGTTTAGTTTCATGTCTATTTACCTGTGAGAAGCTGCAAGGTTCCATTCTCTCTCCAGCACTGCTTAATATGTATATAAAGCTGATGGATTAGGTCACTAGGGTGTTGGGTGATATTAATATGCTAATGACATTCAGATCTACTTCTCCTTCACATGAAAGGAGATTGTGCATCTGCTGGGTCAGTATCTGGATGCTATAATGAACTAGATGAGCACCAGTAATTTGAAACTGGATCCTGAGAACACAGAGACACTATAGATTGGTGTTCCCCAATTTGGAAACTGGGTAGCTACTTCCCTCAGAAGGGCCTAAATGAGATTTTGATCCTTCAGGAAGTGTCTCTCCCTAGATGTATCTGCTTGAACACCAATATCTATTGAGGAGCTCCTTCTCTGTGTCCCTGAAAATAACATACTATGTGGGAACATGGAACAGGTTCTTGTCTACCGTGGTGGTCTAGTTATTGAAGGTATGATTGTTGCTAATATTCGCCTCATTTCAGCTAAAATATGGCTCTTTACCAAAGCCTTTGGGGTTTCAGGATCTGGAATAAGTTATGAATTTCAGCTCTAAATAAATAGTTTTGACTGGTTTTAAACCTGAAACTGTTTTATAGTTTTACCTACTTAAAATTGATCAGAATCCTACTAGTGTTAATGTGCTTATTAACACTGGCTAATTGCAACTAACTGACAAGGTGCCAGGGTATGTCTCACTCACATGCCTGGTCCTGTACAAGCTGTGCCCTGGCACCTTATCAGTTAGTTAAAGCAAGTTACACAAACCAGATCTGAATATCTATAAGGTTCCAGACTCGATTTCATAGGTTTTAACTCTTTTAAATTGCATTAAATTGCTTTCATTGTAGATCTGAAATCTTTGGATATAGGGCAGGGAAAATATTCGTAAAACATACAGTACTAGCAAGTGGACAAATAAATTAGTAGTAACCTAGGACTTTTCCTGGTAATTTTTTCAATATGGAACAAAAGAAATGGGAAGAGGTCTATACTACCAGTCAATAAAATGCTGCTGCTGGATTGCACCCCATAACACACTTTTTAAAATGATATTTAGTTGCAGTCATGTCCAGTGAGTTAAACCATTATAAACCCAGTTCCAAGTACTTTCAAGAAATTACAATTTAAGTAAATTTTCAGATCAGAACTGATTGCATGTTTAGATATGGAGGCACATAAGAATTCAACCTATGTTGCCACTCTCAATCCAGTTATAAATTACAAAACGGGGGGGGGGGGGAGAAAGAAGGAGTCTCACTGAATGGTAGAAATGATTGAAAGTATCCCCTGGGCAATGGCTACAGCTGGCCAATCCACTTCCAGGTATACTGCATTGCTGCAACACTCTGAAAGACAGGAAGGAAGGAAGGAAGGAAGGAAGGAAGAGGAAAACTGAAAGATAACTTGATGTAAACTTGATTTTCCTGGCTGTTCACAAGTGAAACCCCAAAGATCAATCCATTCATTCGCATGATTATAAATATCGTAACTATATTGCTCAGTGAAAACCTGTATTTTGATTACCTGTGAATGTTATCTTCACCAGAAGGAACTACACCAAGATTTGCTATGCCTATCACCTTCTGCCGTATTACAGGGCGAGCAGAGTTCTGCGGAGCAACAGCAATGGTAGCAGAGGTTTCATTCATACCCGTTAACCTTCCTGAAATAGTAAAACAAAAACTGTGTGTTCATCAAATGACTTTCATTTTTTAAAAAAAACCTCAGCAATGTTGTTCTAATACACTTGCTTAGAAGTTCAAATTTAGTTTTTAAGAGTTTCTATCTAATACAAAGGCCCACAATATGAATACATATTCAAACTGTAAATTTCAAATTTTATGAAGGCAATGGGTATTTATTCTGAATAAAGTACAAACAACCCAATGGCACAAAAACAAACATCGCAGAGTTCATAAACAGTATCCAATTATAATATTTATAAAATGTAACATCAATTGAAGCATTGGTATAAAATAATTTAAGCATACTTATAACTGTATTTAATGGTTATAGCTTTTTCATTTAATACTATCACTCTTCTGTATTAAATTCATGCTAAAATCAGTGTTTGAGTAATCACTGGTTAAATTTCCTTTGTGAACAGTAGTTATTGAGAATTATCTAATGCCAACTTGCTCTCTACCTCCAACAGTTTACTACTATTCAGCATTTTGACAGAGAAATACGTTTTAAGCATTATTTGGGGTTTTCCCACAGAATGGAGCAACTATATCTAAAGAATACTGAAAAAATGTTACACATAAGACAAAGAGGTGTCAGGCAGGGTCAACACTTCATATCTCAATATGTATTTGATGAAGTGGGCTCTTGCCATAATAAGTTAATGTGCCAGTGGACTTTACTGTGCAGACAGGCAAGGAATTGAGACACATATGGCCCTTGCCTCTTGGGATCAAATGTATGAACAAGAAAATCCATTTCCCACCTATAGGGCCATTCAGATGTCCCCTAAGAAGACGGAGAAGAAACATTAATATCTAGCAAAAGAAGCAAAACATGCTTCTTCTTGACATTATTATAGGCTTAACCTTTTTTAGTATTTTTAAATAAATGTGGTAGTAGACATATTGACATAAACACAGTGTAACCTATTTGTTTAAAATCTATTTTACCAACACCCCCCCCCTCCATGATTACATCTTGGAACAGTACATTCTGTTGCAGATGATTTAAAATTTACATTAGGAAATTGTTTTGAAAAAAAAAGTACACAAGCAGACTAAGGCTGCTTTTAAGCTAAGAACAGGACTGACATAACACTGTTGAGAGATGTGTGTACTCATTAAGGATTTAAACCTTCTCCATTAAGCTCTATTGAAGAGCAAATGCTGAATAAATGAATGCAACTATGTTTATGTTAAAAGCCTGTTTCCCCCGCAGCATGTAATTAAAGGAAATGTTGTACAAAGCCAGTACTTTTGTCAAGCTCCTGTAAATGGAAAGATGGATAGCACTCAAAGAAGTGAATGCATTGCTTCATATTTAACCTTAACACTCTTGTCATTAATGGTTTGTCTAACTTGTTCTATAAGGACAAGGTACTGCTCCATTGAAGTAAAATTTAAAAAATCAACTAAACCATGCCTTTCAGAACAGAAGATTCATTATCTCTGACTAATGTATTGGCATAAAGCAAAGTAACATCCTATCAAGTAAGGCACACATTCAATCTGCCTTACCACCCCCCTTTTATTTTTAACTCATGCTGTTTTATTGTTATAGGCAATTTGTACCACTCAGCATGACAGTGTAAACTGAATCAAGATTAATTTACATGCAAAAGAACACTTAGCATGGTAAGCAAATGTATTGTCTCGATTGCTGAGGTGGAAAAGAACCTGAAAAGGAAAAAAAAGTACTCTAATTAAGGGGCATCAAATATGATTGCTTGTTGGTAGTTAAGAGCCAGCAAATAGGGAATGTCTGACCATTTAAAAAATTAGCACCTTCCTTGTTAGGACAAAAAATGCTGGAAGCATAAATCTTAATAAAATCAAATAAACATTTTGTTGGCTGTTTGTGTAAAAACATGGTTTTTCCCAATTGAGATCTATTGGGTGAAAATAAATGTGCCAACTTAAAATTACCAAAATTTTATCTTTCAAAAACATCTAGAAGAGAGTATTATTGTTTGAGAAATAATTGTATTTCTGGAAAGCCCAATAGTGGAAGAACTAATGCCTACTGATAAAAGCCTGTGCAGTCATAATGTAGTACTCCTTGCAGGTACTACAGCAAATTGATCAAAAGCATACAGGTGTAAGACCCAAAGCTTTTACAGCACAAACATCAAGGGATCTTGTATTATTTTAAAGAGGAACAAGTTTTATTTTGCGCAAGGTTTCCTGGTCTTGGCTACAGTCTACAAAAGCTCCTGCCAAATAAAACCTTTGACCTTTCGGGTGCCACAAATCTCTTTGCTGCTCTTGCTGCAACAGACTACAAAACACAGTTACTCCTCTGGAAATCTATTGAAGGCTTTTGCAATTTCTATCGCTCCAGAAGTTAGAAAATGCCCAGGAATTATGTTTCTCAAAATGGTTGGATCCTTCACTTCTTAAACACCCTTGCTTCCATTAACTTCAAGAGAGTCAAAATAATAGAATGATGAATTATTACATTTTAATAGTGACAGAAACAGCAGATACATTGATGGAAGATTTATATCAATAAGCACTGCACAGTATTTAAAGCCAGGAAACAAAACACAAGAGAAAGGATGGAGATGAAGTCTGGCAAGTATGTTGGGTCCAAACACCAACCTCAGAAAACCACTGTGATTTGAGCTGGCTTAGGCAGACTGCACACAAAATACTGTACTCTGAAACAGGTTTCTTCTGCCTAGGATAGAGAATCTAGTGCAAGAGCATGGCAAAAATTGAATGTAGGCTCCCATCTTCTAGTGCTGCTTAGAAAACTTTAACAAGCATGAATATTCAGCATCTTACTTTCATTCAACTCCATCAAAGGAAAGTTCAATATATCATAAGAACATAAGAACATCCTTGCTGGAACAGACCACAGGCCATCCAGTCCAGCATTCTGTTTCACACAGTGGCTCACCATTTGCTTTAGGATATTCCCAAGCAGTGGAGTAGGAACTGGCAAGCCACTCCAGTATTCCTGCCAAGAAAACTCCATGGACATAGAGTCACGAAGAGTCGGTCCCAACTGTAATGACACAAAACACACACACACACACACACACACACACACACACACACACACACAC
>JAHTLZ010000240.1:11992699-12040145 GCA_023846285.1 Phrynocephalus versicolor | reverse complement strand
ATGTTGGGGGGGGGAGAGGGGGATCTGATACTGTAAAAAGCGTACAGGTTTTTATTATTAATGTTGAGAAATTACTTTTATATCTGAATAATTTTAAAAAGTTACTTATATTTCTATGTTTTGAAACCTACAGTTCCTTGCCAATTTCTATGAAACAAAACTTTAAAACAAGTGTTTCTAGCTATGAAGGTTTGGGGCATTTTACAAAAGGAGGAACATCTGGGTAATCATACAGTTTTAAAAATACCAAGCTGAATAATTCAGAAACATCTGGAGGAGCTAACAGTATATTGGAGATAATCAGGCAGAGTTCATCAGTGAAACTTGTAAGAAATTAATTAGACTTAGTTGTTCAGGCTACACTCCTATATATAGTTTATGCACCTGGGAGTAGGGTCTCTTGAAGAAAGTAGGTCTTACCACTGAGTAGAGATGGGCAGAATTGCTCTATATGCCAGTTGTTTAGTAACTCTGTTTAAGAATTCTCTGAAAATATTCTGTAAACTGCTCCTTAATCTTGTTTAGAAAATACATAAAGCTGAGAATTGAGGCTTCTATTATCACAAACCTTCCAAAACACCTGAAACATTTAACTAAGAAGATGCTAAAGAAAAGGGCTTTTAAACCTGTGGTAAATTTGCCAGCATCAGTCCTCCATCACAGAATGAATTCAGGAAGACAGAAAGAGCAATACTGAAATGCCAAGAGACCCTCATGGATTTACAAATACTTCATATAAACAAATTTTCAAATAGCTTTATTCAGAGTAGCCTTTCTGCTCTATTAAACATAGCAAACAGCTGCCAGATTTATTCAGACAAATAATCAACAACCACAGAAGTAAAATGGCAGAAGAAAAAGGAATTTTGGCAACAACCCCTCAGAGGACCACAGCTATTCTCAAAGTGCACTTCTTCTATGCACTCATGGTTCTGAATGGCCAGTCAGGGGAGAAAAAGCTCTCAGTCACAGCTAAGCATACAAACTCAATCAAAATACCAACCAAGCAAGCACACAACAAGAATGGGCAAGGGAAAGAGAGTGCAATATCCAGTTTTACTTAAAACTGCACTATGAAATGATAGTTTAAGAGAAGATGGGGGGAACAAATCGCAGGATACGACAAGGCCTCACTCACCTTGACTTGCTGAGCCCATGTAAAGCAGACTTTAGCCAGCAAAGAGTAAGAACAGCAAATAGTTATGACAATAATTAGCCTCGCTGTTTCATTGCATGAATGACTTGCATTAAAATAATGAAAATGAAATATCTGCTGACAAATATATTCTTTACCTCACACCTTCCTCAAATGCATGAGGAAGAGAAGATGGAAACCGGTTTTATTCAATGCAGACAGCTTTATTTTTGTATTTCTGACCACTTTGATAAATATATCTGGAATTTAATTTCCCCCACAAAACAACATGGTATGTAGACAGAAGAAACTCGTGGATATAAAAGCCTGCACCAGAATACAGAATAATATCTATTCTTCTCGTGTAGAAAGTGTTGAAGTGATTTTAAAAAGAAACCCAAACCCATACTACTGTTTGCCTTCTCCAAATACAGCATCAAATGAAGCGTTTCGCTCAAGTTATGGTATTGGAGAAGTACCAATACTTTCTCATATATATGGTACTAGTTAGGCCATGTAAAGTCTACAGAAAGAGACTTCTGTAGTTTTAAAAGCATGGCATTAAAATTAAGTGAGCAAACTAAATAGCTGTACAAAACAATCCTTTTCAAACAGGAAGCTGATGAGTTTAATACTAAATGGTAGTGTCAGACCCATAATGCTAATTAATTTTAATGTAGTTGGGACAACGTACACTAGCCATATGCAAACAAAAGCCTTAAAATGAAGACAAGAAATGCAAAACAAAGTACTGTATGGCTGAATTATTTCTTAGAGTGGCTTTGGCCAATATTCTAGCCATTAGGACTAATATGAAATGCATTAGTGCAACAGTGAAGGACGGTTTAACTCCAAGGGGCAAGCACCAGTTATAGCCTAATTATTACTCTTCCCCCCTACTCCAATACATTAATCAGTTGTCAAGTACCACTAAAATATACACTTTGGCCTGGTTGCACAATCATTCGAGGTTTTATAAATTCTGAAGCTACGAATTTTAGAGAATGATAGGCAGAGAGCTGAGTACTGTCACCCTTGTTCCTCCTCACTCCCATATCTACTCGTACCAACTTCATTATCAAAAGGCTCACATGTTCTAAAATTAAGTTCCCTGTTATTTCTGAACCAGGGAATGGAGATTAACATCCTGGCCAAATTTTCTCAGTCCATATGTACTGTAATGATGAATATGTCTGTGAAGGTTCTCAGTCATCCAGGTGAGTTTATCTGGAAGTTGAGTCATGGCTACTGGACTTCTTTTTTGAGAGATGATGAACTGTGGATAAATGCAATGTAGTAAATTCATGCTGAAGACAGCATGTTAGACAAAGTTAAGGGTGTAAAAGGAGTATAGTCACCCCCCACAGATCGTGGGGGTTAGGGACCCACCCCACCCGCGATGCATGAAAATCCACGCTATGTGGAAGCAGGTGGTGTGGGGCCTGGGGGGCGATCGCTCGCCTGTCCGAGGCTTCTCGGAGGAGCACGGGGGTGGTGCGGAGCGACCGGATTGCCCCCTGCCACCCCCTGTGCAGCTCTGAGGCTTCTCGGAGGAGCGCGGGGATGGCGCGGAGTGACCGGATCGCCCCCCGCCACCCCCCGTGCAGCTCCGAGGCTTCTCAGAGGAGCGCGGGGGCGGCACTGAGCGACCGGCTCCGAGACTTCTCGGAGGAGTGGGGGGGCGGCATGGAGTGACCAGATTGCCCCCCGCATGGCTCCGAGGCTTCTCGGAGGAGCGCGGGGGCGGCGCGGAGCGACCGGATTGCCCCCCGCGTGGCTCCAAGGCTTCTCAGAGGAGCGCGGGGTGCGGCGCGGAGCGACCGGATCGCCCCCCGCCACCCCCCGCGCAGCTCCGAGGTGCAGGTACTGCGATCCTATGATGTAGTGGGACTGCAGTACCTGAACTGCAAAATGGCGGGGGGTGACTGTACTCGTTTCCCATGCTCATTCATTCTCTACAGATATACAAATGATAACCTGCATATGGCCTGTGTGCTACTTCTGGATGCATTTTCTACAATGAGACTAATACAAAAACAACAAAAAAGACATATACAACATTTTACATAAAAGGGTTATTCACAGTTTTTAAAAAAGAATTGTAAACAAAACATGCATTTGTTTGACACATTTTCTCACCTCGTTCCTTCTTGAAGTCATTTTCTGACATAGTTACTGGCAACAATAATTCTCCAACAGGGGGCTGAATGCTAACACTGAACTGATCACTCTTTGTACTGCAAAACCAAACACAAATAAATGGCAAATAGAGTTGAGTCACTAGTTTATTAAAACATATATTTGCTCTATGAAAAAAATACAGTAATTTATTTCTCCAGGGGATTTTGCAATGTAACTTCAGCAGTTAGACAAGAAAACCCAAAACAGCAAAATAATGACTGGAACAGTACCAGCCATAACAAAACTGATGTGCTTCAGTTTAATCTTCAGCCACAGGGTGTGTTTGTGGGGCATGCTATTTCTTCTTACCTCTGGTCAGATTGCTCTGTCCACAACTCCCACCATCTCAACAATCCTATGCAGCAAGTAGCCATTATTCTTATTTTACACATTACTGAGTCTTGGATACAAAGATTTAAGGCTGGGCCAAGTACAACTACGTTTACTGGCAAACTGTTTCCAAGCCAATCAATGTAACACAACGATAGGAGCTTTTCTCCCCCCCCCCACAACAGTTAAAGGAGGAGTGTGACAGTGAAAATAGAAGAGAAATAGCTGTTGGATAAGAACAGAAACTAGCATTATCATTAAGGTAATTATTTATATCAGGCATGTCCAAACTTCGGCCCTCCAGATGTTTTGAACCACAACTCCCACAGTCCTTTGCCAATGGAAACACAAGCTTGGAATTCTGGGAGTTGTGGTCCAAAACATCAGGAGGGCTGAAGTTTGGAGATGCTTGATTTATGTGCACTGATGAAGTGGAACTTTCTAATCTACTAATCTCATAATACTTATGTTATTCCTATTTTTACTTTTTTTCCACTGAATCAACCTCACATAACCATCCCTTCGGAAAATGCTTTCATTTAGTAGCACCAATCTCTTATAAAGCTAAAACTATTCAATACAGTTGACATCTTTGACTCGGTAGTGTTTAATATAATAATAATGGCATCCCTTAAAGTCAATTCTGAAACCTTTACAGGGTTTTCTAGGTAAAGAGTATTCAGAAGGGGTTTACCATTCATTTCCTTCTCCTGGGGACGTCCTGGGGCTGTGCAAATTGCCTATGAGCACAGTGGCTAACTCTTCTGGAATGCACAGTGGGGAACTGAATGATCAACTTTTGGCTCTACAATCAATCCAGCAAACTAGTGTTTAATATAAAAAGGTGCTAGTTGTGTCCGACTCTAGGAGTGGTGCTCATCTCTGTTTTCAAGCCAAGGAGCCAGTGTTGTGCAAGTCCATAGCCATGTGGCCAGCATGGCTGAACACATTTTTGTGCACGGAACACTCTTTGCCTCCCTGCCTTTTATGGCAGTACCTATTTATCTACTTGCATTCACATGCTTTCGAACTGCTAGGTTGGCAGGAGATGGGGTTAACAGTGGGAGCTCGGGATTCAAACTGCCGAGCTGTCAACTTTGCAGCTGACAGTTTCAGCTCTCTAGCCCGCTGAGCCACCGTGCCCCTTAGGTGATCTTTAATCACAATGGCTAGCTCTACAACCCTCCATCGTCCAAAAGTCATTTTTATAACTACAGATGGGATTTTTGTATCTTAAGAAAATCCACTTGAAGACCAAACTATGGGAATGAAGGCCTCAAACCAGCTGAAGGTAGAGTAACCCTCTCACCGTTCTGTTCCAGCAACACTTCTCTGTTAAACAACAGGATCCCTCTACTGCACTGTGGGAGTTGTGAAGGTTCTCTGCAACTCACAAAGTTGAATGAATGCTGACAGAAGATTAACTATCAAAAGGAATTATGGAAGTCCTTATGAAACAAAAGTCTTGTTCCTATTTATGACCCCTGTTACAAGCCCAGTAAACTGGTGTGCCCATGTTACCAAGCATGATAGCAAGAAAGCAAAAGTAGGAGGAAGAATAAAGAAGATAGAAGCACCTGTAGAGAGGCTCCCAGCAGTCTCTACTCTACTACGTATAATTTAAAAAAAAACTGACTGCAAGGAAGCCCAGTTATCTCATTTAAATGTAGTGTTATAATGTTCTATAGCAGAAAAATAAATTCATTAATACCATAGTTTTAAATTAATCTCACACATTTCTTATTGGTTTAAATAACCTTTAAACACTTTAAACCTTAGAACTCTGACAACAGATTTGTTAACAGATACAGAGTATAAGAATAAATAAGAATAAATATTAACACCTTTGTCTTATTAAGGATACCATGAGAGGCAAACTACTGAAAAACTAAAACTAAACAAGGATGCCTACAATCTAAGTATTGAAACAATCTGTTTTGGACCACAAGTCCCACAGCCCTTTGTCATTGGCAATCTAGGTATATCAAGACTCACTGGAAAAGACAATAATGCCAGGAAAAGCTGAAAGCATCAGGAAAAGAGGAAAGTCAACTATGAGATGAATTAATTACATGGACCTATATCTATCTATGGAAACTAGACAGCTCCCAGGGAGGGAAAATCCAAATGAGCCATCAGGTGTCTATTGTTATGTGCCATCAAGTCACCCTTGACATATGATCCTATGAATAATCAAACTCCAAAGTGTTCTACTGTATCGTCAACAGCTCGGATCAGTTCTTGCAAACTCATGTCTTTTGCAACCTTTCCCAGAATTATTGTTGTTCTCCTTAAGGACCAAGAGTATGAAAGGCCATTGTAATGCAGTTGGTAAAGTGGCAGGCTGAGTGTGGAAATTACATGTCTCATGGAGCCATAAAATTCACTAGGTGACTACACGCCATACATACTCCTTTTGCCTGAATAAGTTGTTGTTACATTAAAGTGAATAGGAGCAGAACCAAGTACAGTGGTACCTTGTATAAAGGAATTAATTCGTTCCAAATGAATTTTTATGTTAAGCAAATTTTCGTTTATACAAATTCCCATAGGAATGCATTGAAAAGGGAGCGATCCCATTTTTATGTTGTATGGATTCTCCCCATAGGCGATTATGTTAAGCAAATTTCCCCTATCTCCAGAATTTTTTATGTTGTACAAATTTTATGTTATACAAGCTGTTTGTTATACAAGGGTCCACTCTACTTTGATTTGATTTCCATAAGGGAAATTAGAAAAATATATATGCATGTTACCTGCAAATTGTTAACTTCAAATTACTGTATTTTTCACCCCATAAGACGCACCGGACCATAAGATGTACCTAGTTTTTAGAGGTATGTATGTGTGAAAAAATATATTCACACCTACATACTGAACTCCTTATACAGCTGCAGCCCCTGTTTGCTCTCCAGTCGTGCTGCTCTTGGGAAGCCTGGAGCAGCATAGCTGGAGAGTAAAATGGGAAGACAAGCTGCCCCCCCCCCCCCGGGGTCTCGATGCTGGGAAGCCTCTCACCCTTGTAGAGGCTTACAAACCCGGTGCAGGTCACAAACCCCAGCTGCAGCCGCAATGGAGGCTTCTACACCCGGCTGTTTAAAAAAATTACCTTGCATGACTGATTTGTTCTGTAAGAGATAGAGATCATTCAGCCCAATTGAAGACCATAGAGATAAGAAACAGGCTAAAGAGTAACCACCCACCATGATGACCATAGAGCTGCAGCTAGAAAGTAACCACCCACCATGATGACTATAGAGATGCAGTTCTATGGTCATCATGGTGGGTGGTTGCTCTCTATCTCATTTCTTATCTCTATGGTCTTCAATTGAGCGGAATGATCTCTGTCTAAGATTCTACAGAACAAATCAATAATGCAAGGTATTTTTTAAATAACAGCTGGGTGGGGAAGCCTCCGCTGCAGCTGGGACCTTCACGGGATCCAGAGGCCTCCATCACAGCCGCTCTGGAGGTTTCCGGCGCGGGTGCATTCACCCCATAAGACTTACTGTTGAGGAGGGGGGGAAGTGTCTATGGGGCAAAAATATGGTATTTCTTTACTATCTTTGATTTGGTATATTTTTATAAAGCTTGCCTAATGAAAATAGTTCTTATTAATTATCTCTCATCAGCTTTTAAATTATTCCAAAGTTTTATTACCAATATCTGCCTTTCCTTTATGCAGTTTGCTTTAGCTCTACTACACTAGTTACCTTAGAAGAACAGTAGATTTTACTATGCAAAACACAGAGTCAATGATTGGCATCAAGGCCAATTGATCTACCCATTACCTCCATCTCCCTTCCCACATAAGCCTTACTACAAAGTTATTGATTTAAACACTGCTGATCGGTTTCCATTTTCTGATTTTGGGCAGGCTAATTAAGAAAGTGAGTAATTGTGATTACACTGCTTCAGGATCAATTACATGTGATATAAGACAAAGCACTCCTTTTGGACCAAGGTAAGGAAAATAATTATACTCAGAAATAGTTTATGGAGTGAACATTCCCCTCGCTATAAAAACACCACCACATATAGCTTCTCTTCTACTGCAAGCTTAATAGATTACAAGCAAATCATATCTACAGTGATTTGACTAGAAATACACTTCAGTGTCTGTACATGACAAATATTCCCCATTTAAAAAGTATTTAGGAGAAAAATCTATATACTGTTAGCAATCTCCCATGCATATGGACATGGAAAATGATGAAGTGACATGGGTGGTGACAAGTTTCCTCCTTTTCAAAACAGATAAGCACCCTCTTCCCCTGCCCATCCAGAGACACCAGCTGCAGGATCATTGTCAAGAAAAAGTAGTCAAGTGAACAAGCTTGGGCCAATGAACTCAAATTCTGAGTAGCTGGAAGAAAACAGCCTCTGTACTGGTTGCAGGCTTAAAGGAAATAAGCTTACTAACCTTCTGGGCTTCAACCTTAATTGTTAACGGGGTGAGAATAACAAAAGCAGGCCCTCTATCACCTTGCAAGCTTAGAATCCAGGACCTGGTATCATGTCCTTAGAAATCTTGTAAATGCAGTAAATATTGTAAGAGTGCCACTAGCTGAATTTCAAAGACCCATGAAATGAGAAGGCATTTCATGGATGAAAAAGCATGACACTTCAGGGACATTGTCTAGTTGAGCACCTTTCTGACCCTTCTCAACGGAACTTCCAGAGTTGAAGAAGATCCTGGACCATTTCAAATAGCTATGCTGGGCGGCACTCTGAGGAAGCAATACAACCGGAGAAATACTGCCATTTTGCCAGCCGTATCGCCACAGAATAGACCCAATAATGGGCTCTAAGCTGTGTTCGGTCAGAGTCACAGTGATATTTTCTCCACCTGTGCTCAAGCCGTCTCCTCACCCGCTTCATTGCCTGAAGCTCCTCTGTATACCACGGAGCCTTACAGGCTCTGTGGGCTGGAGAGGACACTTAGGTGCAATTGTGTCAACTGCCCAGGCCATCTACTTGTTCCACAAGGCTTCGACAGGAGTGCCAACCATATCAGCTGGAAACTCTCCCAGGGCATTTAGGAATCCCAATTAGTCACCCTCTTCCTGCTACAATCTAGTTCTCTCATTGTTGTTCTCTCTTTTCCTATCTCCTAAGAGAGATTACCTGAAGTCCTTTGAATTCAAAGACTTAAAGGTATGGTAATTCCAGAGGCACAGATCTGGGATGCTATTATTTGAACCAATCAGGTATTAATTGTTCCCACAGGCCACTGTAACCCACTCAGTCTCCTCAATCACCTTCCTGGCCATTTGACTTGGAGACAATTTGATACGCATATGTCTTCTGAATGGTGTTCTTTTGATCTTGTGTTCTCCCTTTTTTTCCATGGAACTCAAGTTAGCAAAAACGCTATCATTTATACTGTATATCAAAATCATACAGTGTCATTTCAGGTATTCTATCTAGTCTCTACATGTGGGTCATGTTAGGCTTCCATTGTCTGCTGGGTAGTGTTGGAAGTGTGCAATTTCCTTCCTCTCACTAACTATTCTTCCCATTCCCACTGCCCCTATATGCAGCATTTTTAAAGTGCAAGCATGTGGCTACATTGTAAAATACTCTGGAATGTGCTCTGGAATTGGTATGGGTAAATTTGAAGAATTCCTCAATTTTTATGAAGTGAGGTTAGGAAGTGAGGTTTTGGGACAGCAGAAACAGCCCCCTCTGACTTTTCTCCCTCGTTGCCACTAAGCATCTTTTTTGTTTATTTTTTAAAAACCAAAAATTGGGTCTACTGTAATCTCCCTCCCCATCACGGTCTATACTTTGCTGTTTCAGTATGCAGTGGTACCTTGTATAAAGGAATTAATTCATTCCAAATGAATTTATGTTAAGCAAATTTTCCTTTATACAAATTTCCCATAGGAATGCATTATAAATGGAGTAAATCCATTTTTATGTTGTATGGATTCGCCACATAGGTGATTATGTTAAGCAAATTTCCCCTATCTCCGGAATTTTTTTATGTTGTACAGATTTTATGTTATACAAACCCATTGTTATACAAGGGTCCACTGTATCACAATTTTTTATTTGGAGAGTGGGGAGGGGGAGCCGTGCCAGGTCACTATCACACAGACAAAACAGCCCGCCCTCCTGGGATCGGAGGCGCCCGAAGGAGCAACCAGGAGGGCTAAGTGTGAAACAGGGTATGTGTGAATGCTTGCATATGCTCGTAAATCCTGTGAGACAATCCGCCCAGAGCCCTCCAGCACAGTCTCTTCGCCGCCTCTCTCTCGCTCTCAAACACAAACACAAACACACACACACATGTAACCCCTCAGAGTGCAGGAAAGGTAAGGAGCAGGAGGGGAAGGGCACTTGCCGGTTGGCTCCTGGTTCCTTTTCGAGGCGGTGGCAGCTCGGGAAGATTTCCCTCTCAGGTTCAACCTGTACTGTTTTCTTTTTTTCCCTTTCCTTCGCACTTCTCTGGCTTACTTGAGTGTGTTCTCCCCAGAAAAGGAAGTTATCCAGCCAGGAGGGTGGGGAGGGAAAGGCGTGAGTGTGTTTGGGGCTCAGGTGAGTGAAAGGAGAGGACGGTGGTGGTGAGTGCCCGCAACAATCGCCTGTTTTAAAAGCAGTAGTGCCGGGAGCTGTGCTATAAGTGGCTCGTTCGATCGGAGAGGGGGGAGGCGACACACAAAAAGCGGGTGCTCCCTCTCCGATCCTTCAAGCCACTTGCAGCATAGCTCCCGGCGCTACTGCTTTTAAGATCCCCCAATGCCGCCAGCTCACGCTGCTTCAAGAAGTTTTGGGAGCGAGCTCTGTGGGGGATCTGAAGCCCTACCCCCAGGACCCACCCAACCCGCATCCACATATTGCGGATTTTCAGTCATCGCGGGTCGGGTGGGTCCCTCACCCCCCGTGATAGGTGGGGGGGTTACTGTATCATTAAATCACTGTAGTGCTGCATTACTTCAGCACTAAATCACCTCTGACAGACAATAAAAACATAAAAAAGATAAAAATCAATATAAAATCAAAACAACTCTGACAATCTACAACAAACTGCAATGTTCCCATGGTATGTGTGCATGTTAATAAACTTATACAGAGATATTTTTTTTTAAAAAATGTCCCTTTTTGTGCAACCCTTTATACCATCCTAGGGACCTAAAATAAAGACCTATTGCAGGATTGGCAGGAGGTCAGTAGCAAAGAAAAAGCTGATTGAACCATATTGGATTGAGAGGCCAGTATGGGCAATGGCCATGCAACAACCCAGGATCTTTGTTCAGTCACCTAAAATAAATGCATTCACAAAAAGAAACTGTGAATCAAGTTGAAGAGGATTGTTCCAAGGCAGCCTGCTCCTATAGTTGCACTCTCAGGCAAACATATGTCCCATTTATTCTCCTTTAAAATATTTGCCTACCAAAAGACATATAGCTGCTCTTACCTCCTTTTATCTATTTGTCTTTTTTAAACAAAACTTTTATTTTAATTAGAAAATGGAAGCATCTGAGAAAATTCCTTTTGTTTAAAAAGTCCTTAACTGAGTAGGAAAAGGGAAACCGGTTTTAAAATTTAACCTCTAAACTCAGTTGCTTTGCTTGAGCTGTGTCATTGGGTTCACATTGTCCAAATCATTAAAATGAATACACCACTGGTGTCTGAGGCAAATCTATTTACAGTGATGTTACTCATAGGCCGGTGTTGAGGAATATTGATCTTTCTTGTTTGTCTAATAGGAAAATAATAAACAATTACTAGGCAACGTTGGAGAAAGTAATCAGTTTTTATATATCACTAATACAGCAGACCTCCCAAAACATAAAGGTGATGATCTGCATAAAATCAATGTGCTATGCTACATTGCTTATATTCATCATTGCAAAGAATCTCAAGCCTTCAGTGACTTAAATCTGGAACTGAACTGTTAGAATGCTGATAAAGGGGCATTTTAAAAAGTACAGGTTCTGCAAAAATAAATATTTCAGAACTTTTTATGCAATGTCCAATATTAGATAATCATTATCCTATACAAATATAGTATTGTAAGCTAATAGAACCTGAAAAGTGGATTCTGATATGGCACTGGAAAATTGTGCAGACAGTATTTCAATATCTTCCTAGAATCTACCAATCACGATGAAACGACGAGTGTTAATTTAAAAATAAAAAAGCAGTGCAAACATGACAAAAATGGAACAAATACCAATTTGTTCAACAACAAAAAACAACAACAACAAAACAGAATGTAAAGCAAGGCAACTACCATTATTTTTAGCCTAATTCTGAATAATTCTTTGACGAGCTCTTCCAAGATCTTCACTTTGTATTTAGCAAGCAGGATTATATGAACTATTTGCTGTAGCATCAGTAAATACAAAGTAACAGTTGCCTCCCTAACATGTGGCCTGGTATGCCAGGATACAAAACAGACCAAGCCACCAAGGAAAAAAGTGATGCAGAAGTCTAGCAAATGACATTGTACTGGAGATACAAAGGCAAAGACCAAAAACATTCAAAATGAACGTGTTTTCTAAGGGCGTGAAAGACTTATGAGTTGGTCCAAGAGAATCTGTAAGTTTAGTAGAGAAGAGCGGAGTCACTAAATGTAAAGGACACCTCTGGCATCAGCCTAGTAGCTAATTATTTACACAGGGCAGGAAATAACAAAATGATTTCTCACAATGGAAGATGTACCTGTGGACTATCACTCCAGTAAACTAGACAGGGAAACACCCAATTAAAGTGCATAGATGTTACAAGATATATCATCTTGATGAGACATCTGGCAGAATAGTCCATCCTGTAAAGACTATCCATTGTCCTGGGCAGCTGGCTTCTTCATATATTCCTCCTGTCCAGGCTCAGCGCTGTACCTCCTTTGTGTTTATTTCACACATCTTTGCCATGTCATGAAATATCCATGTCCAGTTAAAGCTATTCTTGTTTGCTCAGAAACTTGTTTGGGGACTTCATGGTTTTACAGACCGTCATTTCCCAGTTGCTGCTGGTTCCTTGACCCTTTTTGCTCTTGGACTTGCCTTACCACCCATGGCACCTCTTAACTAAATCACTAGCTGAAATAATTTTTGTGCTGGATACTTGGCAGTAGCTTGAACTAACTTTCTGGAAAACTGAGCAGAAAGTCTCTCCAAGGCTGTTGTTTCACCACATGTTGCATGTCCACTGCCCTGCAGCATCTCGGGAGATTACATGCACACTTGCACTTTCTTGAACCCCAATCCATTGAGCTCACAAGGAAAGGCATTCCTAAGTCCACGTCAGTTTTCTGCAGATCATTTCTCTATGAAGCTTCCATTTCTGTCCTTAGTTTCTTATGGAGCATTTTGTAAGTGCTGAGAAAGAATGTTTTCAAGCACTATTATAGGAAAGCCAATTACCTTTGTATAGCCTCTGCCTGGTGATTTATTGAAAAGGATCATGGCCACACTTACTTTCTGAAGCCTTTTCTGTGTCTTCTAATTTGATACCACCTTCTGCTCATCAAAATCCTCTAGAAAGGATTACTGAGACAGAAGTAATTAAAAATCAAGTTGTGGAAGCAGAAACAGGAGAGTAGCAGGAATGAATGCAACAAACTCACATACCAAATCACTTCGACAATCCAGCAGCACTACACTTTTGCCCACAGTACTCCAGAGTACTCAGAGGTCAGTTCTCTTAAGCATTTTCATTCTAGATGCTAAATAGAACTCCTGTCTCTACACATTTCAGACGTTGTGTAAGTTCCTTCATAAGTTGGAAGCAAACACTTAACACTTAGCATGATATATATCCTGAGTGAAACTTGCTGGGAAAAAGTTTTCACATTGTGATATTGTGATTTAGCTTTTAAAGAAATTTGTTGGTGGATTTCACACACCTGTCTGTTGAGGAAATTAATGCAATTTTGGTTATTTATATATGACTGAAAAGTTCCTACAAACATGCAGAACATATAGCAATGCAAAATATTTTCCCCAGACTGATAACTGGTTGAGCACAATAGCATCAGTTTCAAAGTGACAATGTGCTGATTAGAAGAATAAAAAAGGCACCAAGGGAGCAATTCACATTGCCTTGAATCTGTTGGAGGAGTGGTGGGGAATATAACTTATAAACAAATAATTAAATGGTATGAACTAATGTCTGGTGATAGGATGCTTTTGTTCCTTTGCAAATTACAATTTCTTATTACTGAAACAAGACATCTTGCTGGTTGTTACAACCAGTTTGGACCCCATCATTAGCTATATTGTTACAATTTTCTGACACAAAGGATCAAAGAGGCACTTTGCATTTTCTTATATTAAATCAGCTCCCAGGTCCAGGGGACAGAATTCAAGCTAATAGGATCCACTTTGTTTTCTAATAGAATTGCAAAGTGATGAAATGAAAAATATTTCTCAAAGTGCCAATGTTTATTGTTGCACACAAGACTGAAACAAACTCTATATGTTGAAGCATACATTCTGTGACATAACATATGCTATCTCAGAGTATATGATTTAATATATGGAGTTTGTTTCACTTTTGTGTATTTGTATTCCATACTCCCTCTTTTGGGCACAGTGTTTATTGTTGAGCAATGCTCACCATGTCAGCCGCATATCAAATGCTAACAAAGTGTACAAAAGCTGTATCAGCTGTCCTGACATCTTCTGAAATGTGTTGGACATGGTTGAACAATACACACAGACACTTCAAAAAATGGTTTTCTCTCTTGGTTTTACTTTTCTAAAAAGAAATGCTCCAATCTGTTAATTAATATTCAAATAGCACAATCACATCACTTAACGGGAAATAGCAATAAATTATATTACCCTCTATTCACTTCCACTGCACATAAATGATCTATTTTGAAAGGCAGTAGAGCATAACTTACCACAACTGGAAAGTAGCAGTCTGAGTTGAGTCACAGAAGTCAATTCCCATTGTGACTGTAATAGATTTCCCAGGTTCAAGAGACTCTAGTAAACAGAATGTTTCAAACATTAAAAAGGTTACATATAATCAACATATTTAGATATTAAACAAAGCTTTAATATTGTGCTAAATTTTATTCACTCACTCCTTGTTTATTGATTATGAACAATTTTGGAACATGTATCTGTTGGATTATTGATAAATTATTAGCCAGGGGAATAACAGATAAAATAATTACATCACAAGGATTGTAAGATGACCCCCTGTGGTTCTTTTTAGTGAACTGCATGTAGATGTGTATTTATCAGTGTCAGAAATGACACTGAAGATATTGAGATGACCTTGGTAAGCTATTGTTCAACAGTTCTCAACTGTTTTCAGTAAGTCATGAACAACTCATCTTACCAAGAATGTATTGCAACCAAAATTTTGTGCACAACTTGCAATGTGTTGTGACTTAACCTTCTCCAAGATGTAACTTTAGAATATGCTTTAAAAACCAAAGTGGCTTAAATCTTATTGGCATAACTTATGCTGCAAAAGGCTGAGGATATCATAAGAAGTAGTGATTTTTCATAAATTACTGTATTCAAACTTCTCTCTAAATGCTCCGAGGCTCTCATGGAATCCCCTTCATCATGGGGAAGCCATCGGAGTAAAGAGGTCAGAAAGGGGAAGTGATGGCAGAAAATTTCAGTAATTAAAGACTTCCTTCTCTTGTCCCGCAACCCCCACGGCTTCCTAATGATGAATGGGAATCAGGAACATCATCATTTGTACATGACATATGTACAGCTGCTGTACATTCTTCTATATTGAACAAACCGCAAGTGCAAAATCCAAGAAGATTCTTTTTGCATTTGCTAGTATTATTTGAAAGAAAGTAAAATGGTTATTAGTTTGCTTGCTGCTGCTGAAATACTAATAGGCTCAAAACAGAAAAATGTTTTGCATTACCCCATTTTTGGAATCTAGCTAATTACAATGGTACTTCAAGTAATGAAATTAATTCATTACTTGGAATGCTCTGTATCGTGAAAATTTTCGTAATACAGACCCAAATAGGGGTGCAATACACAATGGAAACTGAAGTGTTCTGTAAATTTTTAATTTCTTGAGTTTTTCCATAGAGAATTTTTGTAACTCGAGTATTTGAAAGTTTTTTTCGGACAGACGGACTTCTTTTGTAAGTCAATTTTTTTCATTACTCAAGGCAATCATATCTCAAGGTATCACTGTGTAAGAAAGCTTCCTTATTGGATAAGTGGCCACAAACTTATTGATTAAATCAATGTAACTTCAGTGATGTAAACTGCAGCAGCAAATTGCTACTACAGAACATAAGGTTGCTTGTATTCTTTACTACATCATGAAGTACACAGACTCAACTAGCAGTCATTCACTACTCCACACTCACATTGGCATAAATAACCAACAGGATTCTGGCCAATGTTTTAGAATCATGTTTTGTAATGATGAAAACCTGTGTACTGTTTCATTTGAAAATTGTGGGAAAGTCATTTGAAATACAGCATGAACATAATTATTGTTTCACTCTTATAGTGAGACAAATAACAAACATATCTATTATTCTCTGAGGACTACTATTCCTATACTATTAATGGGAAGTTTTGTAGTGTACATGTGTGCATTATTCATATATACATTTTGGAGCATTACTGCAGTTACTGCTTTTCAAAAATGTATTTACTGTTTTTAATATTTTTTGTATCTTCTACTCTGCAGCAATGTGAAATAATTGGACTGAAGTTTTAAATTTCATAAAGTGTTACATCAATTCATCCTACACAACTGTAGTATTCCTTCCATAAAAACTTTCAGAAGAAGCAAAAGGGGAATTAAGTAAATACAATCACCCTTGTTTTATTCTGCAGGCATCTTATGAGGAAAGTTCCACTCATATCTTGTATGGCTTGCACGAGTGGGAACTTCTACTTTGCACAAGACAACCCAATCTGTTTCTCCAGTTTTCCCATCCTACTACAGTCTGTTGATACATCTATAGATTTCAGTGACACTGTGAATATACAGTGGTACCCTGACTTAAAAGCAGCTCGACTTAAGAGCAATTTGACTTAAGAGCGGAAAACTGTTGGTGCTTTAACTGCCGCCTTAACAGTTTTAGATATGGTCTGCTGGACTTATAAATATTTTTTCCATTTTTAAATGTTTTTAACTTTTGTTAAATATTTTAGATAGGTACTCCGACTTAAGAGTAGTTCCACTTAAGAGCATGCATTTGGAATAGATTAAATTTGTAAGCTGAGCTACCACTATAACTATATACTGCAGGTGTACTCAAACTTTTTAAACAGGGGGGCAGTTCACTGTCCCTCAGACACTGTTGGGGGTCAGATTATGGCCTGAAAAAAATGAACAAATTCCTATGCACACTGCACATATTTTTCTTTTTGGAGTGCACAAAAACAGAAAAAAGAATGCAATATTTAAAATGAAGAACAATTGTAATCAAAATAAAAATGAATAATATTTCAATGGGGAGTATGGGCCTGCTTTTGGCCAATGAGATTGTCAATATCTGGTTCCATATTTGTCACTGCTAGTCATAGCAAGTGATGCAAGTGTTCATCTGTTAGTCTGGATCTGGTTGGAGATTTCAGATGTTTCATTCAGGAAAAAGTCTGCTCACAGACATAGATGCTGCCAAATTGTACAAATGTTTTCAAAACAACAGTTCAATTACCTATTGGGTTAAAGGTGTGCACCCTCAAGCCAGTAGGCAGCTTCTTTTCTTCAAAGTGGATGTTCTCCATTATTTGGTCAGTGGTGTTACTTAATGTAACTTGGACAGACACCATTTGGTCATTATAAATGCATGGCTGTCTTGAGAAGTGGTAATGAGCTGCTAATCCTTTTCCACTCATTCGGTGAAGAAGTTCGTATGTTTTCATTGGCACAAAGACGGGAGCACTGACCTGTTATATGTGAAAAACTAGCAGTTATTTAATGAAAATTACATTGTTCCTGTGGTTGGTCAAGAAAGAGTATGACAAAAGGACAACAGGATGCCTACCTACTATTGTGGTTTTCTGAGAGATCCTCTAGAACTCACATGGATGGGTTCTGTGCATGCACAGAGCAGTCTCTGAAATGTTTGAGGGCTCAGTAGCATTTTTTTGGGGGGGGTCTGTCCCCCTCCAATACGCATGCACATGTACCTAACCAATTTTCCTCAGGTATTGTGGTATGTTTCCGAGGAGCTGGGTGGGTTGTGTGAGTTGACATACAACCACTTGAAGAACCACAATTACAGGTAAACAATATATCCTTCTTCTCTGTGGTCTCTGTGACTCACACACATGAGTGATTTGCTAGTTCTCTTACTGGTGGGTCAGCAGTCAATGGGACTGCCCAACTAAAGGCAGCATTCTTTTGACTAATTTTCAGCATTTTCAGCTTTGGAATTATTATTATTTTTAACCATTTTTTATTTACTTTATTTTATTTATTTATTTATTTTTGCATTTATATCCCGCTTATCTTCAAACGAACTCTAAGCGGCTTTCCACACTAAGTTACATAAAACATATATTGCTTGTCTTCTGTCGTGTTATCGCTTCAATCACAGTTTCCCCCAACATTTGAGCCCAATATAATTCATATCTCCCTTCCCAGCTTAAATGAGCATACTTTCATACTCAATTTCCTTACTATCTCATCCCTCTTCTATCTATCTTTACTTTTTTTAATACAAAGAATATAGCCGAACTAATATCAACAATCTATTCAAATTCGCTGTTTAGCTCTTCAGTACTAAGCAATTTAGGATAGATTTGGCTAACTGTATATATTCTATATATCATCCACAGTATATTTACCTATTCTTTCAAATAATGCCCAATTTCAGCAATTATCACTAATTCAAATTAATACTTTATGGGCTATTATAAGAGACCTGCCTCCTGGTCTATATGTTTCACTTTTTGCATAGAAGTTCTTGTCTATACCTAACTGCCTCTATTCTTTTAAAAATCTAACAAACTAACATTTATTTATATATCACGTTTGTCTTCACATTTCCATTTTCCATTTCCCATATCATACCAATTCACTAGTGGCCTTAGGCAATCAGAATACAAAAAACATTTAAATGTAATAAATTCCCTAAGCCAGAAATTCGTTTTTTTTTCAGTTTTCCCTTTTCCTGTCAAGTCCCTTAACTTCACAGGTTCTTTCCCCCTTGTCAAATCTTTGATCTTCATGAGTAGTTGTATTATCTTGAGAGAAATCTTGATAGCCACTCTGCTACTGAAAAGTTCCAAATTTTCCTCTTTTTGGCACCCATATTACTTAAGACAGATGCGCTCATCAAATTCCATGGACTTGGCACCTCTAAGGGTTTAGCCTGCACTATTCTTGTCATATTTGTCTTCATGCTGGTATCTGCCCTTTGTTCTGGTTTGATCTCTTGATTCGAACTGATTTCAAGAGATGCTATTATCATATTTTGTGAATTTGGCATATCCAAAGATTTATCCTGCATCAATCTTGTTGTATTTGTCTGCAGATTAAGATCAGCTATTTGTTTTAGCTCAATCTCCTGATACAAACTAAATTCAGTTTTTTTCTAGAGACCCATTGTTATCAACCACTCCATCTTGAGTTATCTGTTTTGCCTCTGTGACTTTATCAAGAATTGAAAATCTCTGTATCTTCAGAGGTTGATTCTATGTAGATATCTATACTTTTTTGCAAACCGGATAGAATTATGTTGTCAAAATCTTCTTCTGAGATGTTTTCCCAACCCATTGTGTTTTATAGTTCACAAGAAAGGGTTAATATTGCTTGTAATATTTTCTGCCACTTAGTTTCCAAACAGGAGAGGTACAGAGGAGAAGTAACTAGACTAAACTGAAGCCAAAGCAGCAAGGAACAGCCTTCAAGCATTATTTTCAAAACATGCAGTTACTCCATGGTCAGATTATGTTTTTTGAGAAACTGCTCTTACAGTTGTGTCTTTAAATTCAACACAGAGGCATAAAGTAGTTTCTTTTAAATTTTGTCTTTAAATCCACCACATATAAAGAGCAGCAAAGGCATAAAATATTTTTTCACAAGGAAACAATAGGCAGAAAGGCAAGTCCATGAAGTAATGTGAAAAGAGTCACTTCTTCTGTGCTTATCTTTCAAAAATATTCACCCCCTTTTTTGCTAAAAGCTACTTCATCAGAAGGCGGGTTTCAGTGCTTGTTTGAAGGAAAGATTTTGCAGATACCAGGGAGAAGCTTCGCACAGAAAAAGATAGAAACATTCTACTCATGACACACCAAATATTTACAGCTTTTAATGTCCGGCACCAACAGCTCCACCTTTGCAATAGTGAAGGTCTTCTCACAGTGGATGATGTGAGAAGCCTTTTCCTGCTTCCACAAAGTTTGCTGCCGTTCCCTTTGTGGTCTAACATTGCTGCCTCTTTTTCGTGTCCCATCCAAGGAGACTTGACCCTTATTATGGTCCCTTTATCTGGAGGAATTCAATTTGATAAGCTGGAGCACTTGCCAAGTTGTCTCGCCGCGGTGTAGCCAGAACCAGAAGTCCAGAATTGGAATTATTTTGGTATCAGGTGTGTTCGAATTGCTTGTGAAGTTGTTGGAACTATGACCACTCATTGGGTCAACAATAGGGATAGTCACAATGCTGTAGGGCAGTATAGAATATTCCAATCTATAACTGTAATGCACAGGTAATATGGAATATAAATGATGTCAATGCAGAGATCTTGATTATGATCTGGATCTTTCTTACAGGCATCTTACTCAGTACCAGCAATATTCTGTATATCAGGTAGGGTTCTCAGACAGTAATTCTTGGTGTCAAGAATGTAAACTTTTAATGTGTTCTCAATGTTGAGGGGGAGGTTGAAAAGTGAAAGTTCCCCCTCCAGGAATGACCTCCTATATACATTATTTTCAAACCCATGCTCTGGTTCTTCCTGTGCAGTTAGTTGTTAATGGTACCAGATTCAAAATGTTTGAATACTTTGAATACAAGGCATGCAATTTCTTTTGATTCTTTCTTCTTATGTTTCCTTTGGTTTGGAATTAGTTTTGGATTTTTCAAAATCATGTGACTCCTTGGATTTGAGGTCTTCATAGCGGTAGTACTTGAATCTGCCATCCACCAGTGCCACTGAGATCAATAAAAACTATGGAAATTAATTTGGAGCCAAAATCAGTGTCTTCTTAGACATCGACACACTGTGTGAACTGATGGAAGAGCAAGATTTCACTTTACCATTAAAGGATAGAGTTTTAGCCCACAATTTTGTAAAATCACCGTGGACTGTTGGGTTAAATGTATTTCAGTCAAACAAAATATACTATTCAAATGTCAATCTGTACTTGCTATTTTACACCCACACTTTATACACATTCTGAATAAGACTATTAAGGCCATAAACAATGGTAACCAAACTGAAATATTTTTATATATATGAACACAGACTGAAACTATTAGGGAAAAAAAGAAAATAAATGGAATTTTAAGAAAACCTACTATCCTGATAAATCAAGGTCTCTGAGAACACTCCTTTGACTGCTTGTTACGGCAGATGAAAAGGAACTGAGGTAAATTGACATGCACACTGGAGTGGGGTACAGCCCAGAGACAAAGTCACTGAGTTCTGGAACATTTCAGAAACTGCTCTGCACAGGCTGCTGAACCTATGTGTGTATGAGTCACAGAGATCACAAAGAAAGCAGTTGCTATACGCTATGCTTGCGTTATAACATCAGTAGACCATTTTTAGACAAAATGCTACCTTCAATTGAAAACCTATGTAAATAAAAGGATTGTGAAAGAAAAATGGCAGAAAAAAGACATTTGCCAACATTACAACCCATAAAAGATAACAAAAAGCAAATAATAGGAGTGATACGCTTTGTATGCATAAGGTATTCGATATACTTTCCAATATCTCCAGTTGATAAAATTACATATAGTGATAGAATGGAGCTCTGTTTGAGACCATGAAAACCAATGACAGAAGAGACAATACTTGGATGAGGAGTCCAACATTAAGTAGTGTAAGACAATGTCATATGATCAAAATTCAATATGCAACTAACAGCAAATGTGAACCAAATGGCTCCAAGTAAACATTTTACTTCACTTAATTTTTTTTATTTAAAATTCAGTTTTCTCATTCAAGAATACGTGCCAGTATACATACAGTTCTACCTATTTTCTTATGGTTCTCATATACATATATATTCTATGCAAAAGCATCAGTTTTAGTTGAATTAATGGAAACATAATAGGATCACATTTGGATAGCTGAAACATTCCAACTAAAACTGTATAGATCTAACAGTACAGCAGACTAAAAATGAAACAGGTATTAGGAAACCAAGATGGTGCTGATACCTCTTTGTTGGAAACTGACATATTCAAATAAATTACTGGTGTCAAAGTGATGGATACCAATAATATCTAATATATCGCTATTTTATATTAAATAATATACATATAAACATTGAGCTTTGCTCACTGAATTATCCATGCAAATATAGAAATTGTTGAGTAACTCATCAAAGCAAAACAAAACTGTAGTTCAATATACACATAATTTAAATAAACCAAATACTAGGAAGTGTTAACATTTTTTGCACTGATCAAGTTAAGTATCTCAGTGACTCACACAATATACAAGATGTAACAGGACTGAAGGATAACATCTCCACACTCTTCAAAGGTTTACTCTGATTAAATGTTTGCAAAATACAAGCTGAATGCACATGTCCATATAGATTCTATTGATTAATAGATATGACAGAGTAATTCTTGTTCATACCTTATCAGGGGTTAAACATTGTGGCATTCACCCTTTTGCAGTATGTGACTGTACAGGAAGGGAGATAAAGGGTTAACACTTATGCCCAAATAAGGAGTGTGGAGGCAGAGCCTTAGTGCTTAAATAGCTCCACCTGAGATACAGTAGTTAGATTTGGATAGGGAAACTGCATGTTTAAGTTAGGGAACTGACAAGCTAGCCTGTGCTAGAGTGAGGCAAGGACTTTTACTACTCTGTACTGAGTGGAGTGTGGTACCTCGGCCGCACTCTGAAAGGCTGACCTCCACAAGCACCACCACAGATGTTCAGATTTTGAATGCAATGGATAGGGTTTTCAAGTTAAGTGACATATTTAATGAGTGGTTTTACCACTGTCATGCCCCAGTGAATCTTGGGAACCACAAAGAGTTTGAACCCAGGTCTCCTGAATTCTACTCCATCCCTTTCCCAGTAAATCCATTTATTAATTTATTATTATTTATCATTATTTAGATTTTTAAGAAAAACTTTCTCCATTATGCAGGGGCTTAACCTTTAAAAAATTGTTATTAAAAACACTATTATAAAATGGAAATGTCCACTTGTGACCTCTAGTGGCAAAATTGATGTAGTGAATTGAAAGTGTGTTGATGTCTAACAATGATATCCAGTGTTTGGAAAATGGAAGTCAATTTGCGGAAGGGTCCTTTTCTTTCCTCTATTTGCAGCTGCTCAGATTCAGCCAGTTCCCAACCCTCTCAACCCAACCTTTCTTGCAGAACTGCAGGAGAATTGGGGGGGGGGATGTGTGAGTGTGGGAGGGAGATAATTTCTTCTGACTGATGGCGTTCTCTTTTCTGTTCCCTAAGAAGCTTTCTCTTTCATCAATTGTCTCCAAAAAGAAAAGAAGAAAGAAAAAAAGCTTGGAAAAAAATCTCAAACAAAGGTGCACCTTTAAACTCCAAGCATTAATCTTTGGTGAAATTAAATGTAATAAATTTACTGTACTATTAAACAGAGTGAGAAAAAATCTTTATGCAAATATATATGCACAGTATGTTTTCTGGAATTCAGAGAGCTTCTGTTGCTCAACAGGAACATTTGCATATTAAGCAGCATTTATTCACAAGAGTGCAGCTCAAAAAACAATTCTAGATGTGGGGAAAACATCAAACTGCACTCACAGAATCTGTTCCACCTATATTAGTTTCTTTCATACTGAAATGTATGCATACAGTGTAAGCGTTTGAAACAACATCTACACATGACATTTCAAAATTAGCATTTGCACTGCTGCCTTTATCTACTTCATACTAGACATTACACAGTAGCATCTAGTAGTTTAAGACATATCTTAACATGTCAGTTGCCTGAAATAAAAATTTATTAAAGGTGCATGACCTGTACAAATAAACTAAAAATAATATCCAACTATGAATTTGTTTCACATACAGCTGATTAAACATGATGCAAACAACATGTTGAAATAAAACCGTTCCTATGCATTTAGTAACTTTGTGATAGCTCACTACAAATCCCATTGGGATATGTTTGAGAGCGTCAACTATGTACTTTTGGATATTTTATGAAAATAGCCAATCAATTCAGCAGACACAACATTATCTCTAAAGGAAATCTGTGCGCCTATAGCTATAGAGATACAACTCACACATATTTTATCAGTTTATTACAGTAAGCAAATAAGCGTGGAATGAGAGTGCACATAACTGCCTACTTAGTGCTTACTGAAACATTTATAAGAGCTGTTACCTCCTTAATAACAGACAGACAGCATGCAATTTTAGAAAGGAGCAAAGCTTCACATTTTCAACACTTCACTAAAAAGTAACTGAAGAGTGTAAAATGAAAAATATTCTGTGCAGTTAGCTGGTAATGGACCATATTATCAACTCAAGTTAGATTTATATGATACAAACTAATCACTAATAGTTATTTTATGACACAGTATGTATGCTTCTTGGGGGTTAAATTTAAGAAGAACTAGTAAAACTTCTAATTCCACTGCTCAATGTGGTTGGAAGACAGATCACTATTACTATTTTTTCAAAACACAGCATCTAAATTTACAAGTCCTGTTCTTCACAATGCACAAGCGATGCAATTATCTAGTCTGACACAGGGCCACTTTACATAGAAAAGTCAGAAATCAGTCCCATAGATCAATCAGCAAAATAAGTAAGTTTCAGTTCTAAAATAACTTTTTCTCAGATAAGATTAACTAACAAAATCAAAAACATCAAGTTAAAATACATAAAACAGCTCTAAGTTTCAGAAAGAGTCAGATACAAAATTTGTAGTATGCTGTTTTGTTATAAAAAGGTTGAATTGCAAAGAACTACATTAATGAATAGGTACTTCATGGATATCTCTGTGTGTGAAGAATTAGTTAACAGATTCAGTAAGTAACACACCAGGACCAAAAAAGTATTACACCCAGCAAAAATTATGACCTAGACCTATCAAGCTACTCTTGGCAAAGACAAGCTGGGCAGGTCACACACTATGTCCACTGCATTGGCCTGTTTTAACACAACATGGGGTGTGTGTGTATAATCTCCCTAAATAAACTGCAGTCTTTTGGCATTACATTGGTGAATGTTAATATGACATTTAGAACCAGTCAGATTTCCTCCTCAATAGCAAGTTCTCCACAATTATTTCTGCTACAAAATGTTTAATTTAGTAAGCTGATGTTGAAATATCTCTTCTTAGTAGTTTTAAAAATTCAAATGCACTTTCATAAATTTCATTTAAACAAGTACTATTCATGACCTAAGTAAATGCAGTTGATCCTGCAGAAACACCCATTTCTAGATCAAACAAATCTTGCTCTCAGATGTAATGTATTCCATCACCCCCTAAAATACTGATGTTCTGATGTTATTTGCCTTCTGACTCTCTCCTACTTTGATATGTTTGCAAAGTGACAAAAAATCCGATCTGACAGTATGCATCCTAAAAATATTTCACAGGATACAGTATACATTGTTTAAGAAACACTTATCCTCTACAATCCTTTATATTATGTCACATAACAGCAATAGACTGAATAATTTAATCTTTCTTCAAAATTATCAATTGCCCTTCTGTCCATAATCCAAGAATGACCAGTTCAGCTATGAACTATTTCTGTAACATATACTATCAGGCAATTCTTCAGTAATTCTGGAATATTTAGGAGAAAGGGAAAATGGCATGAGGTCAATATGCAGATAAAACCAGTTCTTTTAGCTATATGAAAGGTTAAAAATAGCACTTTATAGTTAAATGCAGAAATTAGAACAGAAGAAGCACTTGAATCTAAGAATCAAAATAGAATATAGTAATTGCAACATGATTCTTGAAACTTAGAAGATTGTTCTATATGAGTAAGTACTGAAAGTTTTACACAGTCACCCCCCGCTATTTCGCGGTTCAGGTACTGTGGTTCCACTATATCACGGGATTGCACCGCTCCCTGGGAGGCCTCGGAGCAGCGCGGGGGGCGGGCGGCGGGGAGCGATCGGATTGCTCCCCGCCGCTGCCCCAGACCCACCCGGGAGGCCTCAGAGCCATGGGGGGGCAGTGGGGAGCGATCGGATTGTTCCCCGCCATCACCACCCGCCCCTCTGGTCGCCCCCTACCCCCACCCGACCCGCTTCCACATATTGCGGATTTTCATGTATTGCGGGTCGGGTGGGTCCCTAACGATAGGCGGGGGGTTACTGTATGACATATCAGATACAGTGGTACCTTTTAATACAAATTTAATTTGTTCTATGGATCACTTCGTTTTATGAAAATTTCATTTTGCAAAGCCTAGTTTCCCATAGGAATGAATGGGAAACCAATTAATCCATTCCAGAGGTTGGAAAAAAGGCCAAAAAAGCCACCACCTCCAGTCCTCTTTATAAAGTGCACCTTAAAGGCATGCAAGCCGGAAGTGCAATGGAAAAAATGCAAACATGGACAAAAGCAAGCAGCAAGACAAACCCAACCCGTTCCTTCTTGCAGAGCTATGGAAAAGAATGCAAAAATGGACAAAGGCAAGCAGCAAGACAAACCCAAACGGTTCATGCCTGCAGAGTAATGGAAAACACTGCAAAGATGGACAAAAGAAAGCAAGAAAACCTCACCTCTCTATCTTTCTAAGTTCTAAAAGTCCAAAAAACTGCTGCAAAACAATGTCCAGAATGGCTCCAAAACTTGATGAAAAAACTCCAATCCCTCCACAAACTACGGGGGCACAATGCATCCTGGGTACACTTGTTTGAAAATGCAAAATGGATTTTCGTCTTGTGAAGCATCCCATAGGAATTTTTTTATTATGCAAAGCAACCCTATTCCTGGAAAAAAAATCATATTGGAGTTTTTCGTCTTATGGGACATTCGTCTTAAGAGGTATTACTGCAAAGTTTTGTAAAGTGTTACAATTGTGCTTTGTAACTTAAAATATAAGTGTACGTAAAATATTAATTTAATTTGGTGTTTCAGGGGCCAACGAAGTATGACTACAAAATATCTATTACACAAAGTGCAATGTTTATTAAGCTAAACAAATTTTAAAGGCACTTAAATAATTGATGAAATTTGTTTATGAGATAATTTAGTAAGTTCTAAGAAAACTGGTAGTCCCAAGCTTCCAGAAGCAATCATTCCACTCAGAAATAAAACCAACCCTACATGTTAAAACAATTCAGTTACTCATGATCCTTTGGTTTAGGGATTCAGCAATGATATGAAGCAAAAAAGCAGAGAGAGAGAGGGAGGGGGAGAGAGAGAGGGAGGGAGAGGGAGAGAGGGGGGAGAGAGAGGGAGGGAGAGAGAGGGAGAGAGAGAGAGGGAAAGAGAGAATGAGAAGAAGAAGAAGAAGAAGAAGAAGAAGAAGAAGAAGAAGAAGAAGAAGAAGAAGAAGAAGAAGAAGAAGAAGAAGGATCTTGTAGCTAAATTACCTTTGATATCCTTCATTTAGTCAGAGGTAGGGACTGCAAAGGGTAGTGACGTGAACAGTTAACCAATGGAAAGAAAATATTCACTTGCCCTCAGATCCATGCACACATGTTTTAGAAATGTCTTCTGGCACATCTTGATACTCTGAAATGTCCATAATATCTCCTGGGATTCTCTGCCTTCTGGGAGTGTTCTCTGAATGATGCGTTTCTCTTCAACACACATTCATTGAACTCCCAGGCTGGCTACACATTTAGTTTAGTCGCTTTAGCTTCTAGCAGGAATTTAGTCTTGATTTGATTTAGCACCCATTTATTTGTCTTTCTTGCAACCCACAGTATTTGCAAAGCTATCCTGCAACACTGGTACTTCAAATGACTGTAGAACCAAAGCACAGAAAATCTTTACCAATTGTTACAGCATCCAAATTAAGAACTATCAAGTAAGGATATTCTGAGATCCCTTACTGTAAAAAAAGGAGGGGGGAGGCAGAAGTAGTAGTACCAAGCCAAGTCTTTCCTCTGAATTCATGTGAGCTTGCATTAAAACTTTTCTTCATTCATCTTTGCATAACTGGTCATGGAACATTAACCTAAAAAAACTCTTTTGCAGTTTTTACATCTTTGCAATGTATGCACTGTAAACACAAGCCATGCTTTCAAGTTGCTCTCACAGCCTTTACTTCAGAGAGGCTGTTGTTTGTTTTGAAAACATTTTATTTCCAAAATATCTCAATGTATCAAGATGAAACATAATAAAAGCAAGAGCCCAAAGTTTTATTGTTCCAGAGTTCATGGAGTAAAATATGAGTTTAGGGTCTTCTTATGGGTCGTCCCAACATTCTCACTTTAACTTTTTCAGGACCAGATTAAGAATTTATTGTCTATATTAAAATTGCACTTTGTTTAGCTATATCCAGCCTGTAGTTAACACTGGACAACCATTAAAATTGCTTTTAACTTCCTGGAATCAAAGACTGTTTTGAAGAAAAACTGTGGAGCCAAGCAATACTGTATCATCAACCATTACTTCAGCCCAACTTCCTCCATATCAAGTGAGTTCTTGAGCCAACTTCATCTCGAGTCTTAACATGTGTGTCAAAATGAAAGGCATAATGAACACTAAACATAAAATAAATACCACTTCTGGTATAAGCTAAAGCAACAATCCCTCAGCAATCCCATTTTCCCCACTTTGGTATAACTGGAACTACTATGACTTCCAATTACGTATGCAGAGCAATGCAACAGGATTTCAAATATTGTGACCAGAAAAAATTTAACTGGTCAACTTGATTTCAGACACTTCCCATGTACAGATTTTTTTTTAAAAAAAACAGACAAACATGGCTAGAACTTAAATTTCCCCTCAAAATCTATCACTTTTTGCCACTGAACTATTTCCTATAATAGTTAATGTAATAATAATAATAATCTTTATTTACGGTTGTTAACCAAATCAGTGATAGTTAATGTAATGCACTGGGACACAAAGAGCCTTCCCTTTCAAAATTTGAGTTTTGCTTTTTGTGTACTTTTGTATCTCAGTCAAAGTAATTGGGACAAAAAATAGCCTGCATTATGTTAAATTCTCTTATTAATCCTAATCTTACATCATCTAACCTTACACATTCCTCTGGAAAAATCCTTTCCACAGGTAGAAGGTCTTTTCAACTCACATGTACCTAACTTTCCTTCAACAATTTTTCTGAACATTACCATTGAGGCAGTACGAGCAAAATTATTAGATGTACCATTTTGTTCTGTATATACATTAGTTTTTCTAAAATTAAGGGCCATTGTAATATGTGGTAGTAAGCATTTCCCAAGGGTCAGAGTGGGGTGGAAGAGAATTCTAATTTAACTTGCTGCTTTCCTTCCTTTCTGTCAACCCTTGTTTACTTTCTGTGACCTGAAAACTCCTCTGCACTTTATTTCTGCAAGGACCGGAGCCTTGAGAAAAACTCGAGGAGGATTTGTTAATTTTATTAATTTGGGGTCTTAAAAGTGGGGGCGTCTAATATATGGCAGTGTGATTTTGGGTCCTGATGGCAATTTTAGCATTGTGTTTTATTGTACAGTGGAACCTTGTATAACATACGGTTTGTATAACAAAATCTGTACAACATAAAAAATTCTGGAGATAGGGGGAATTTGCTTAACAGAATCGCCTATGGGGCAAATCTGTACAACATAAAAATGGGATTACTCCGTTTTCAATCTATTCCTATGGGAAATTTGTATAAAGGAAAAGTTGCTTAACATAATTTCATTTGGAACAAATTAATTCCTTTATACAAGGTACCACTGTATTTATATGTTTTTATTGTTTTAATTTTATTGTTATTTTGATGTTTTAATTGTTTATTTTGATTGTGAGCCACCCAGAGACCTCTGGGTAGTGGGCAGCATACAAGCTATATAAATAATAAATAAATAAAATAGGCAGAACTTGAGGAAATAAAAAGAAGGGCAACAAGATAATTGTGTTGATTGACTAGATAGGGCTCAGGCTTAGCCTTATATACAGCACACCTATTAGAGGGACTAAATTAAGAGTCTTGCAGCCGAAACTGTGCTCATAACCCAGGATTCAGCGCCAGGTAGTCGGCTCGTAGTTGACTCAACCTTCTTTCCTTCCGAGGTCTGTAAAACAAGTACTCCACTTGCTAATGTAACTGGCAGAAAAACACTAGATTTAGTCCAACAACAGTTTCCATGGCCTAAATCTAACTGCTTATAATGGTACCTCAAGTACCTTGGTTTGTGCATGTTTCGCAAAATGAGCAAAATTTTAAATAATATTTTAACACATCATGGCCTGCCTCACCTCTCCCTCCTCCTCCTCCTCCAAATGAGTGGAGGTGGCCTAAGGGCACAGCAATGCCTGGAACGCTTGGAACAGGTGTCCATGGTGTCCGGTGGGCCTGTGCCAGGCTCAGTGCTAACTAGAAGTGATTTCTGGCAGACTGGAAATGACCTCTGGAATTCACCCTGGGCCCAGTGCTGCCCATATGCAGCCTCCAGAACTCACCCTGGGCCTGTTGCCACCCATCCACAGCCTCCGGAGCCCACCCCAAGCTCACTACTGCCCGTTTGTGGTCTCTGCAATCTGCCCTGAGCCTGGCACCACCCATCCGTGGCCTCTGCAACATGTACTGAGCCTGGTGCCAACTGTCCGTGGCCTCCGCAGCTCGACTCAGGCCTGGTGCTGCCCATCTGCGGCTTCTGTGTCACGCCCTGGGCAATGTTGGGCCCAGGGCGAGCTCCACAGGCCGCTGCAGCTCCCTGACAAAGCAAATTTCTGTTAATGTTTAACTTGGTTCGTAAAACAGAAACCTGGGTGGGGGTGGAAGGAATAGTCTCTCTTTCACCAATATGCTCCCCAGGATATTGAATCCAGCATCATGGCAGAACAGAGGAGTGGGGATTGGGTGTTATCATAGTCCCTGGGAAATCTACTAAATTCAGCAGGATCTCTGCCCATATAGATGCAGGCCTGGAGTGCCTTCATGTGATATTGGAACTGATTGGATATGCACTCCTGGGACCCAATCCTAACAGGACTAACAGACTTGGTATCAGGTGTGCTATTGAGGTTCCCCAGACTTTTACTTCTGGGAAAATTTTAACATACATGTGGAGATGTATGTTGCCAAGGCAACCTTGCAGTCATGGGCATCATACCATTCATTGGTCAGTACCAACATATCACAGGTCCTGTACAGGTGGCATTTGCTTCATCTGCAGGTAATACTGAATAGGTCCTTGAGAATTTTCTGATGTTGATAACAGACTGCAGGAGGACCAATAAACTGAAACTGAATCCAGACAAGACAGAGGTCATACTGTCAGAGGATCACTGGACCACTTAAGAGGGAAAGTTACCCAGTCTTGATGACCTTACACTCCCCCTTGAAGGATCAGGTCCACAGTTTGGGGTACACCTGGACCCAGCAGTCTCTTTCAAGACTTAAATAACAGGCATGCCTTTTGTCAAACCTGGTTGGACACCAAATTGTATCCGTACCTAAATAAAAATGCCTTTTTAACAGTTGTTCATGCACTAGCAATCTCAAAAAGAGATTATAGTAATGGCAGCCCATGAAAACAGTACGGAAACATCAACAGGTCCAAAATGTGCCAGCCAAACTGCTATCTGGGACTAGTACATTCATTCATGTCTCCACAGTCCTGGCTCACCTTCCTGACCTCCCTGTTGGTTTCCATGCTCAGTTCAAGTGCTGGCTATGACCTGAAAAGCCCTTATTGGTTTAAGACTTTGATACTTATCAGAATGTTTCTCTAAGAAATCAGCTACCCATTTCATCTGCTCCTCTCTGTGTTGCTATAAGTGGCCACATGGAGGGAGTCAAATAGACACTGACGAGGAATCAGGTCTTTTTTGCCCCCGGTCTCTGGAAATAATTTACCAACTGAGATATGCCAGGTTCCTTCCCTCCCTCCTTGCGTTTAAGAAATTGGTCAATAGAAAATTATTCAAAGCTAACTTCAGCAACTGATTCTCCCAAATGCTGTTAATTTTAATATCGATATTTCCCCCTTTTAATAAATGTATTTATAAGTACTAAATTTCCATATTGTATATAGTATGTTAGGTGGGGTTTTGTAAACTTGTAAAACAGTTGTGCAGCAATGGGGCAGTCTATAGATCCAATACATGGACATATACATAGACTTTTTGAACATACTGATTTGACAAGCAGTGTCAGTGCTCAAGGTCTGTGTGAAGGAAGCTTCAAAGTGCATATTATCACCCATTGATAAACTCAACATTTTACAAAAAGTCCCTGCACATACTGACATCTCTCTACCTTGTGTAAATATGAAACAATTCATATTGTGACCTTGACTTCAAAGCCCAGTCTTTCTTTTTTTTTTCTTTTTCCTAAACAAGTGACAAAGAATAAGGAAGCTGATTGAAGGGGTCCATTATGTATCAACTTAAAGAAAGGCAAAGTGATTGATGAATCCAGCAGTCACCTTCACTGCTAGCTACTGCACCTGTATCCTTTTTGTCAAATGACCTGAAAATCCTGCTGACAGTTTCACATTCACTACAAGGATACACTGTGGTTTTGAATACTTTTATTTGCCTTGGAATTCTTAGGGAGTCAGAACTGAATTTGCAGCCTTTGGGGTCTTACATTCTCAAACTCAATTTTCAAGGGTTACAGAAAAGATCTATCTTGAAAAACTAATAATGGCAGGTGAACTGTAACTTTTGAAATACCATATAAAGCCAAATTATCAATGCTGAAGAATTAATAAACATGTCCAAGATTAAATTTTAAAAAGTATTTAATGTGAGCTAATCCATCACTCCTTTCCTTTTTTTTAATAGACTCTAGGCTCAACTTTCTGAACACAACTGACAACAACCTGCTAATTCTAAAATGATGCAATATTAATCTTCAAGTTATTAATTCATTTACCTTTTTGTGACCGTCCACCTGCCTTATAATTGATACATTTAAATTGTTCTGCAGCATAAACATCAATCTAGATCCTTGTTTTCAACACTGATACCTTTGCATGTCTCTGGTTCTTATCTGAAAAGACATAATGGCATCTGATTTCGCCTGATTTTGGAAGTTAAGCAGGGTCGGGGCTGGCTAGTACTTGGATGGTCAACCACCAGGGAATACCAGGTGCTGTAGGTGCCTGGAGTAGGAACTGGCAAGCCACTCCAGTACTCCTGCCAAGAAAACTCCATGGACATGGAGTCACGTAGAGTCGGTCACGACTGTAATGACACAACACACACACAAATGTAAACTAATCTACTAATTTTTTTAACTGTAGGTTTTTTTAATTATTATCTTTATTATTGTTGTTGTTGTTGTTGTTATTGTTTTGCCTCTCTATTATTGCTGCTTGTTATTACTGTTGATGTTGTAAACTGCCCAGAGTTCCTTCGGAAGATGGGCAGTATATAAGTAATAAAATAAATAAATAAGTTTGTCTAGAAAACTATAAGAAAATGTAAAAGGCTAAAAGAAAAAAAGCCATTTTAAATTTCTTTGCCACATAATCTGGCATTTAGATAAGGAAAGGGACTTATATGTGTGCCCTGCCTAGCAGTGCAACTTCAAACTGATAAAACTGGCAGGCAACTTTTGAAATTAAAGCTGTAGTTGACTACCTGATAATTAAGATAAAGTTTCAGGCTCCACTTTTCACTCCAGTACTGCATTCTTAACCAGAATAATAATATTTTTGACTTGCAATAGAAGTTCCCTTCGCCATATTTAATAAATAATATTTTAATAAATATATATTAAAAACCATTAGGCATCAGGAGACTTGAGAGGCAGGAATATCTCCAAAGGAGCTGCTGTGCTCTGTATGGGACACAGCACCATTTCCTCTGGGCATTTATTACCTGTTAAAAACCAATCTTTTGGTGAGTGGCAGTTCAGGGTTTTTGAGAGCAAGCTGCAATATTTCTTCGGGTCTGCAGAGTCATAATTAAAGCTGAACTGAGTGGAATTGGAGAGGGAAGGTCAGTGAGGTGCCGTATGAGAGATGAGGCTGGGCTGATGGGCACCAAATGAACAAATTATGATGGGCCCCACTCAATGTGATGAGGTCAAATGCTTGTTTCTACCCACTGACAGTTCAATTTCCCTGCAATGTCTCTCGGTTCTCTATGAGCTAATTATGAATGAAAAGTTATCAACTGCCCGCACCAAAAGCAGCTTAAATACTATTTCTTGGTGCACTTAAAGTCAAAATATTGTAAGAAACAGCATGTTGGCCCAGTTTTTGAGCCAAACAACACATGGATGATCTAAATATCAATGGTAATCCATATATTTTTTGTGACTTATAGTGTATATAAGACAGATTTGCCAGCTGTCATCTGCTTAGCAAAAATAATAATTTTATCAAGCAAATCTATATTATGCTTACAATCCATTTCCACAGCAATAGCATCACTGAGCTCATGGCTTTTCATATCATGGGCTACATAATCTTCAAACAGCACCATATATTTTTCCTAGGACGGTACTACTGGATTATTAGGTTTTCAGCATCAATACTCCTATGTATCCCAGCACACAGATTTATTATCCTAAAGAACATAAAAGAGGATTGACAAAATGCAAATTCTTTCCATGGAAACTGAGTTTAAGGGGCAATTTTCCACATCTTCTATTTATGATGTACAATTATTTTCTTTGCATCCATAAGCACAAATGCTTTCAACTTTTCAGAATCCTATGACACCTGACAAAAAGCAAAATGTAACATATATGTCACCAATTTAACATGCCAGTGGCAAATGGTCCATTTAAAAAGACAGCATTCATCCTTAAAATACTTTGAAATATTTCGGTTTACAGTACTTCAGAATCACAGTCTTTTAAAAAATATCTGATACATGGTTGTTCCTTTTAACATGTTGCCACAACTTTCTTCCATTAATCACTGTAGGCACACATCAATTTGCAGGGTCCAGGACCAAGTGTTTGAGTCCCCACTGTGCTTCTAAGGAGAGGAGTCAGCTGAGATAGCCACCAAAATGTGTGGCTTTTAAGATTGTGCACCCTGCCGCCAATATGGTCTTGGGTGAGATAAATGTCCCAGAACGCCACCATAAGTGACTGGTAAATCACTTCTAAATCTTTTTTATCGATAAAACTCTGGGTGTAAGATATATGTTAAAGATTTACTAGTGTGTACACCAACAGCAATTCTACCTTCATTGATAATATTCATAAACTATTATTATTGTGCAAAGAAGCACAAACAACACTCAAGTACAAGATGTTCCAGTTATTTTGAATATTTGCATTACTATTTCAATTTAGGACAACAAACACATCAAGGACACTGCACAGAGCTGTTAACTGATTAAAAACAAAGGAGTAACAAATGAAATGAGCATTGTGTTCATTAAACAGCCCACAATGGCAAGCATTTTTTAAGATTATCATCGGTGATCATCATAGTATTTTTGCAATGCACCAAATGTCATTGTTTGTTTTGAATACTATCTTATTGGACATCATTCAACAGGAGATATTACAACAAAATGATTGTTGTACCCTCCTCATGTTTAACTATAACAATTAACAGTAGCAAAACTGTAGTTCACTCATCACAGAACCTTTCAGGAAGCTGATTTTTTCTAATTCTTGTTGTAATTGCATTGTTCTAATCTTGTATTATAAAGGCAGCTGCTTGCCTATCATTTGTACTTTCCTCGTTAATCCTGACTCAGTGAATTAACCTTTAATTATGGCCGTTAAAATTGAAATGAGCCTCTTGTCTTGCTGGGGCTGCCCCCTTTCAGCGCATGATTCTGATGAAAATTTTTAGGGTCAATGAATATGTCCCATGTCATGTCTGATAGGTGCTAAAGATGTGAGGAGGTAAATGTTACCTTAGAAAAATGTGATTGAATTTTTAAACAGACTGATTTTATTGACAGAATTTAGGACTTGTAATTTCCTAACAAAAGCCATCTACACTGTCACTGATAGGTCAACTAAACTTATGTGTATTTGGATTTTATACCATAAATCCTCAATAGCGGTGTTCAATATATTCAGTTATAACATAAAAATGAGATAATTGACCAAGGCAGTGCTGCTATCTTGATTCCTAATGGATTTATTCTTGAGATAATATAAATTCCAGTTAAATTTCTTTACATATTTAACATTTCAAAACCATCTCCTATTTCCAAATACTAATTGGTCCAGAGCAAATTGGTATTATTTGGTATATCAAGCCTGATCTATCTCTGGAGGTAAAAACTGATGAAACAGAATTTATCACACTTTGGGTACACGAGAAAGCAAGATACATTGGACAATGAGACATACAAAATAATGCAGGGCATGAGTAAAGTGGATAGAGGGACGCTCTTCTCCCTCTCACACAATACCAGAACTATGGAATGGAATGGAATGGAATTTATTGTCATTGTATAAATACAACGAGATTAAAAGTGCCATCCAGTCAGTCATTCACACACCTCAGCATAAAAATCCAAGACATAAAATCTACAATTTAAGAACAAATCATCTATACACATACTCCAACATTCACATGCCGAACATCACTTACACTCATTTAAAACTGACATAAAAACCAACATACACACACAGCCCTACACTCTTTCACCTGGCAACATTCATACCCAATCCATAAAAACTACAATTTAAAAAACAACAACAGCCATACACAATCCCCCATACAATATATGTGTAACACATTCAACACTAATATTACCCGTCAACTTAATTTTTAACAGAATTTAGCATGGTTACTGCTATTGGGTAAAAACTATTTCTGAATCTTTCTGTCCTTGTTCTAATAGATCTATACCTTCTGCCTGATGGTAATGGTACAAACAGAGAGTGTCCAGGATGAGAAATATCTCCTACAATATTCTGAGCTTTCTTAAGACAGCGGGAGCTGTGTAATTCCTCCAATGTGAGGAGTGGGCATCCAATGATCTTCTGTGCCATATTGATAACCCTCTGGAGCGATTTCCTCTGAGCCACCGTGCAACTGGCATACCACACACATATGCAGTACGTCAGTACACTTTCTACTACACAATGAGAAAAAGACACCAATAGTCTCTGAGTGATGTTATTCTTTCTGAGCACTCTCAGAAAGTACAGTCTGTTGGGCCTTTTTCAGCAGCTCAGAGGTGTTTACACTCCAGGTTAAATTCTCCTCAATATGGACTCCCAACAAACGGAAGTCGGTCACCCTTTCTACACAGTCCCCACTGATGAACTAGGGGACAGACACTCAAATTGAGGGCTGGGAGAGTAAGAACAGACAAAAGAAAATAGTTTTTCACCCAGCCTGTTGTTAGTCTGTGGAACTCCCTGCCACAGGATGTGGTGATGGCATCTGGCCCAGATGCCTTCAAAAGGGGATTGGACAGATTCCTGGAGGAAAAGTCCATCACAGGTTACAAACCATGATGGAGAAGTGTAATCTCCAGGCTTAAAGCCGGGGTACTTCAAGGGCCAGATGCAGGGGGGTGGTATCAGGAGACAGATATCTAGTCTCGTTCGCTCCCAGACGCATCTGGTGGGGCCCCTGTGAGACACAGGAAGCTGGACTAGATGGGCCTTTGGCCTGATCCAGCATGGCTCTTCTTATGTACAATAGTGCTGGGAAAGGTTGGAGGCAAAAGAAGAGGAAGACTAAATGTGAGATGGGCTGATTCCCTAAAGGAGGCTATAGGTTTGAGTTTACAAGAGGCGAGCAGCACTGTTGAGGACAAGGCATTTTAGAGATCATAGAGTTGCCGTAAGTTGGATGTGCCACTACAGCATGTAACAATAACAACAACACTGATACTGTATTAGAAAATGTGAAGTCAGAACAAAACAGATACTTGAAGAGGAACAAACTGCTGTAAAATAAAATATTAAACTTAAAGTAAACATTTATCAACTTCAAGCATTTAAATTCTGAAATCCAAATTCTGTTGTGGAATACTGCATCCACAAGGGCAATTAAGCACGTATTTTTCACATTTTGTGCTATGGCACATTACTCAGTACATGAGCAATTGCACACCCTGAGACTGTCTGAGTACATGAAGAACAATGAGCTAGATTGCACACACTGTTTGTACAGTTTCTGATTTATACTGTGCTGTGTTCATGTTTAGCACTTAGCTTAGCAGGAATGAAAGAAATCAGCTGGTATTCTATTATTAATAACAATTATGTGCTACCAAGTAGATTTTTGTGACGATCCTAAATCTGATCAAAGAGATGGCAGCTAAGAAATTAGAAGACTGAGACTCAAAGGAGCAGTTCTGAAGGAACTAGAAAAGATCCCTAAGAATTAAGTTGGTATGGATGATTGTGGACATACATGCTATGGTATTTCTCATTACTATCTATAGATGTGAAATCCAGAAAATTAGAAAAACTGACAGGGAAAAAATCATGTACCATATCGGAGGAGATCTATGTACAACCAAAAAGAAAAATAAATGGATTCTAGAGCCAATTGGTTTGGAGAGCTCAGTGAGCCAGATATCTGGCTGCAAAATCAAAGACTGGGATTCAATGAGTTTTCACATTTTGTGCAAGTCATTTCCCCTGTAAGTTCCATGTATTCAAATGGGCCTACTCTAATTGCAACTTACAATGTTAAAGTTAGTATGTTAAAGTTGCAACTAGAGTAGGCCCATTTGAATTCATGGAACTTATAGAGTCAACTCACCAAATCCCCACTGATTCAATGGGCCTAATCTTAGTGTGACTTCGTTTGCTGAACACCAGGATTTCAGCCATAGTTTTCCACATTACAAAAGCATAGCTCTTTCTCTCTCTCAAACACACTTATATACAAAACATACCTTCCCCACCAGAATAATTGAAATCAATCAACTCACAATTCCATTCACAAACATTCTTTCACACCTCTATTGTTTTCCATTTTACAACTCTCAGTCAAACCTCAGTTACTTACCATGCATGCAAATACAATTCTATATAAAATTGTATTTACAATGTAACATCACAACAATAATTTCTTAATTGTTGTAAACTGCCCAGAGTGACCTCGCTGCCAGATGGGCGGTATAAAAAAATCCAAATAATCAATAAATAAATGCCCATTGACATAATAAATAAATGCCCATTGACATCTTTATAACATTTCACTAAAAATAACCATGCATGCATAATTACAATATTAATCAATTTAACAGTTGAATCTATTATATTGGTAAAATTAATCCTTAGTCATCATTTACTGCTTCTGCTTTATTATGTTTCACAGGTTAGATTAGGTAGTTTTAGCTTGGCAAGATTTCACGTTTTCATTGATGTCAATTCTCATGGTCTTCATGATCAAACCTAGTTGAGCTTTTGTGGTCCAATGTTCATTGCCATCAGAAATTCAGCACCAATTACACTGTCCATTAATTTTCAGATACATCAAACGTCTAGCCAAAATCCTAGTTCTTCCAACTATATATTAACTGATTTGTTGTTGTTCAGTCTTTCAGTTGTGTCCAATTCTTTGTGACCCCCTGCTCCCCCTCTAGGCACCCCCACATTGCTGTACCTGAGGGCAAATGCACCCATCTGCCCCCCCAGATATGTTCTTGGATTCATCCAGTTCTGCCTTTCGCATGATGTACTCTGCATACAAGTTAAATAGGCAAGGTGACAGTATACAGCCTTGTCCTACTCCTTTCCCAATTTTAAACCAGTCAGTTGTTCCATATCCAGTTATGACTGTTGCTGCTTATCCGTATAGATTTCTTAGGAGACAGATAAGGTGGTCAGGCACTCCCACTCCTTTAAGAACTTGCCATAGTTTGTTGTGGTCCACATAGTCAAAGGCAGTCAATAAAGCAGAAGTAGATTTTTTTTCTGGAACTCTCTAGCTTTCTCCATAATCCAGCGTATGTTGACAATTTGATCTTTAGTTCTTTTGCCCCTTCGAAACCCAGCTTGCACTTCTGGGAGTTCTCTGTCCACATACTGCTGAAGCCTCCCCTTGTAGAATTATGAGCATAACCTTCCTAGCATGTGCAATGAGTGCAGTTGTATGATAGTTGGAGCATTATTTGGTTTTGTCCTTCTTTGGGATTGGGAGGTAGACCTATCTTTTCCAGTCCTCTATCCAATGCTGAGTTTTTCAAATTTGCTGGCATATTGCATGTAGCACCTTTACAGCATCCTCTTTTAAGATTTTAAATAGTTCAATTAGAATGTCATCACCTTCATTGGCCTTGTTGTTTGCAATGTTTTCTAAGGGCCCCTTGACTCCACTTTCTAGGATGTCTGGCTCGAGGTCAGCAACTACACTATCACTGCTGCTTCATCCTTAGGCGGTGGTCCACCAGGACACCTAAATCCCTCTCACAGGTACTACTGTTGAGCCAGGTACCACCTATCCTGTACCTGTGCATCTGGTTTCTTCTGCCTAAGAGCAGGACCTTACTTTTCTTGCCACTGAACTGCATCTTGTTGGACAGGGTCCAATGCTCAAGTCTGCTAAGATTCTTCTGAATGTTGAGTCTATCTTCCTCTTTCCTGCTGATATTTAAGCAGAAGCTATACAGTCACAGATTAGTGTTGCAGCAGACAAGATTCTTATGATGATCTCCAAAATCTTTCGAGCTTAAAATGTTCCAGCCACTGGAACCAACTCCACAATAGTAATAAAAAATAAATAAAAAACCCTGGCAATACCCTCCTGAACAATCAGGTATGTATTAAAAGGCTTGCAGTTTGTCCTTAAAACACTAAAACATTTACATATCCTAATGGTATCCACACTATCCCCCTCAATCACTTCAGTACATGTAAAACAATCAATGTAGTATACACGATTATATGACCTAGTTCGAAAATTTATGTGGGGATGAGTAAGAGGGCTATGCAACTATGAATGTTGGAGCATCACTCATGTATCAGAAACAAGATTAAGGAGGCTTCTCTAGTAGAGCATTTTCTTACTGAAAAATAATTTCCCAGATGATTTAAAGTTCTGTGTCATCTACAACTAGACTACAAATATATCTAACCAGGCTGACTTCCAAAAAGAACTATGCTAAATGGAAGCCTTCTGGATTTATAAACGGCACTTGATTGATACTCCGCCCATCTGGCTTGAATCCTATTTTAGGATTCATTTAAGTATTGTTAGGATGCTATAGAGACCTAGGTCCTTTAAGAACTATTGATAGTTACGCAGGGATAGGTTTATAAACCTGTTTTTCAGGGAATGCACATTTGTTGAGAGCCCAGATAGGAGCTATTTTCATTCCAAGCAGATATGTGGTAAGGTTAGTATTTACATTTAAAATTAAGTCCTGGGTCCTTAACTGGTTGTAGAAGCTTGGTATATATCTGTGGTATGTCACTATCTTGACTTTTCAGAGTGGGAGGATGAGCATTTGAGAATGTTTACTCCAGAAAACGAGCTAGTGAACTGTGCTAGAAGCTTCAGGCTCATCAAGCTGTATCCCCTACAGAAAATCACCACCGATCATTAACCTGGATTATACCAGTGATTTTGGACATTACTCATATTACAAACGGAGGTTGGCTTGGTTACAATTTTGTACTATTATTGTAAGACTGTGTGGTATTAAATATGTCTGTCTAATTATATATATGCATGTGGCTGGGCCAATGTCACAAAGGAGTCAGTAGATTTTATGTTTATCTAGTGAAGTTATTGCATTGTGTCTTATAATTATACAGTACAGAGTTTTTGCTGTTTTGTAACTCAATTTGTTAAAAGGCAACATACTTTCTTTTCTATTTCAAATTATTCTCAGATGGTACTATATAATTCCTGTTGGGAAATGGAGTGTCAAACATATGCCCTCTATGACTACACAAATGCAACATGCACTATACAGGTTCCAGTGAAAGACATTTTCTCTTCTACACTGTTCTAATCCTGGCACACCTATTACAGTCCCTATCACATATGCTTTAAACAGCAAGATGTATTACATTAGTCTGACAGGTCAATACTATGGACTTGTATGGGTAAAACTGCCTTAATGTACATGGGCAAAATACAAAGCACACAAACCTCAAAGCTAAATAAGATTAATACATATCATTAAACAAATGATGTATTCAGAGTGGCTTTGATTGCTTTCCAGATAAGCTGCTTTCTCATTTACTTTTATTGTATCCGTTTTAGAACTGTCTGGCAACTGTATTCTACTTATCCAAAGAACTACGACATAAGTAACTAGAAACATTTCTGTCTGAATCTTATCGGTTAAATTTTAGCTGTTTTAAGTAAGTTTACAATTGTTTGTTGGGTTGCCTTCATAACCAACCTAGGCCGCATGTGAACACTGTCTCTCGTCTAAAAATAATAAACTCTTTATTGAAAGGAGATGGATAAATAGATATACTGTACTCTTGATTCTGGGAAGAGTCAGCAGCTACAATTTAAAAACAACCGATCACAACCACAATTGTATCTGTATCTATAACTACCAAAATAGACTAAGGCATTGCTTCATGATTTACGTATTTACTACCTTTGTCTGTCTCTTTCTCTGAAAAACTCAAGACAAGTTACATACACAATGTAATTAAACCTAAAAATGTTTTTCAAGCAAACTGTTTATAGCTGCTGTATTATTAAAGACTAATCAGAAACCAGGGTCAGTTGCCAGACAGTTAGTAAGGGTCATGTATGAATATGGCTATCAGCATTATCCTCTTAAATATTCAGAAAACGGGATACCAAGTCACTGGTGCACTGCTGGAGAAGGAAGACTCGGATGGTGCATACTGAAGTGTGAGTGGCCCAGTCAGCCAGAGTGGAGGAGAAAGTCACATGCAGCACCTGTGGTGCAACACCTACAAATGTGCACAAAGCATGACAAAGCACTTTGCACCCATCTCTACTTCTTATTCCTTTACATTCGTGATTTCCAATCTTCATGGGAGCTGTGTGTAATTATATTTGGCAGATAGGGGAAAAATATTAAAAGCATATTTTCTTAGTATATAGCCTGCTGCATCACTCTTCCTCTCTCCTTTACATTCTTTCATCTGCAAATTATCTGTGTAGGTTTTATTATGCATGGATGCTGCAGCTCTGCTTTCCCCGTAAAGCTCACCCCAACAACTTGCGTAATTCCCACAGTATCTGCTCCCTTTTTTTCAAGGGTAGTACTAGATAAGTATAGACAAGTAAATGCTCCCACCTCAGCTCTTCCCCTCATCTGCCAATGCTGGCAAGATTTCAAATTTCAAATAAAATAATTGGAAAAGGCATGTTTGGAAGAGGCATAAAATATTCTGTTCATTAAAAAGGTTAAAAGGTTAAAAACACTGATTTAAGTGGAACAATCTGATTTATGTGGGTATTTATTTGCACGTATACAGTCCACTCACCTGAATGAACAACAGACCGATATATAAACAATACAGCTATGTAAACCAGTGGGGTTTTATAGAGAATGAAATTAAGGAACCCCAGAGACAATCAGGATGTCTGATGCTTCTTAAAACTTATACAGTATACATCCTCAAGTTATTGCTGCCAGGATATGATCTCTTTACTGTTTTTCTTCAGAATTCTGCAAATACTTATTTTCACTACTCTTTTATGGGCACTGGAGAAGTTTCTCAGCACTTGGAGGCTGAACTAAAAATGTTTGGTAGCCACTATTCCTCCTGTCTTTATATATTTTGCTATAGCCTTTTAAATGTACAATTTTAAAAACATAGCTCTAGTTTAGTCAAGATTAAAATAAGAAAATGAAAAATTGGAAATAGAGCATGGCTGAAATCCAGTTTGTAGCATAAGCTGAACACACATTTTTCAAGCTAAACGTTGGCAAGCTAAACGTTAGCAAAAGACCTGTGTTTATTAGAAAAACATTATTACTTGGGCTATTCAACATTCCTTTCATCTCACCCAGGTCAAACATAAATGAAAGACAAAGCATTAAAGAGTAACTGTTGATCAAAACACAAGTTTGCTTTCAAAACAGAACATTAGCTGGGGAAATAAACAATCCATGAAAAAGCTACTTACATCAATGACTGACGAATGTGATAAACTTAAACCTTCTAGGTCAGCAGTTAAAGAGGGAGAAAGAATTGATGGCTTATGAACGGCTGTGGGAACAGAAACCACGTTGACTGCAGAAAATAAGCAATTGAAAAGAAAAATTAAGCAACTGAATTTAAAATACGGTTGACATGGGTAAGATGATACTTTTGTAATATCTTAAATTCCACTGTCTTACAAACTAGGCTTCATACGCCGACTCGTCACAGATAATTTTGTTATATAAAATCAGCAAAAAATATGTTGCAAGCAGGATGGCCTCTAATTTTTCTCCCCATTGAGTGAGATGCTGTTCCGTGCACGTATGTGTACAAGACATACAAATGACTTCCCCCCCCCATCAGGTTCTGTTACCAAACCAAAAATGGCTCTGATGGGTGCACAGGGGTGGGAAAGCCCTGTGGAGATGTGGGCACACACAGGGACCTTAGAGGGGACCTTGGTTGCAAGATTTCCCAACTGAGATTAAACGACAGGAAGATTACCTATGATATTTTCTAGTTTCCAAGGCCACATAGTATGGAAAAGAGCCTTTATAAAATGAACTGAGTGCATTCTGAAACCTTAAAATAGAAAACAGACAACTCCACTATATTTCAAACAAACAGACTTGGATCCAGACTTGTTATTTTTCCTAAGCAACATTTCCTAAGCAACTTTCACCCAGGATGCTCCCGACTATGATGATTTCTCTCACGCCATGAAGTGCTTTTACCCTCTGAAAATCTTCACGGAAGGGCTAGAACAGTGCAGATGGCAGCACTTCAGGCAGAAGAAGTAGTTTGCAAAGTAATTTCCTCTCCTTCAAAAAAAAAATCACAATTTTCTGGTGGATAAAACTTATATCTAATAACTATTTCTTAAGGATTTACAACTTTTTTCAAGAACAAATTACAAGGTTTTTAAAAACAATCACAAAGTGATCAGCAAATATCAAGTTTCAGCTTACTAACCTGACTTTCCAAAGTTATTCAATTATAAGATAATCTTTGTTTAAAGCATATAAAATGAATAGCAGCATTACAATTGTTTGCTTAATACATTTGGTACATTGGAGAATTCACAAAAGAAAGCTTCTCCATTCTGTCCTGAAATTATTCAGAAAAATAGTTTAGAAGTTCAAGTACATTATCTAGGTTGTTTAAAATGTGCTATGTTCTTGTATCATTTAATTAACATACAGTTAAAGCACACATACATATTCAGTTATATCTGTGTGAGTCAAATAGCATCACTTCAAATATTTCACCATATACCGTAATTCAATTGATCTAACTAACATAAGCCAGCTGAAATGGAAAACACTGGAAGCACTTACAGTCATCCAAATCTAGAAGTGACACCTCTTGCTTTGTAGGGACTCCTTTCTCCTGTGGAGCTTGTTCTTCTTTCTATCAAAATCATATGAGTATTTTATGCTTTTTTTTACCACAGATTGAAAACATTTCACCTACTGTACATACATATCTGAAAGAGCAAATGCACTCAGCTCGATTATTGTAAAATTCACATAGTAAAAATTCCTTACAAATAAAACAACCTTTCTGCACACCAGCCCAAAGTTCTTGTAATACCAACATTGCATCCTAGTTAAGAGTTCTGATATAGCAGAAGGTTATTATTGGGATGGGCGTGTGTGGAGTTAATGCCATTTGCAGGGCTTTTGGTTTAATAGTTTACAAAACAACCATGTTTCACATTAGCATTTAGTAATCCTTTCTTTTCTGTTCAGTTATAAGAGCAAATTAAACAAGAGCTGCTGGAAGGTAAGAGTTGGGAGAAAGCCCATAGTTCTTTAAAAGCATCTGAATCAAGACTTTTCATTTTATTTATTTATTTATTTATTTATTTATTTATTTATTTATTTATTTATTTATTTACGGCCAATGACCAAACTAGACAGATACAGCAACAAAATACATAGCATCAATGTGTATTCCATGATAGTATTTCAATTAACACATAAAATTGGTAGATAAAAAGTACGGGTTAAAATTTAGCAGCCATTAAAACATAAGTATTATATTTCTTTATCTCCATTTATAATCTGATTTCGGACACTTAGTGCTACTGCCCAGAATTTGGCAACCTGCTTAGTTATTTGGTAACATTTATCAGAAAGGAGCAGATGCAAGTAAAAATGTATTGACCTCCCAAGGAATTTGCCTATGATGGGGGAGATAAGTTCTCTGCGTAGGTCTTGATAGTAAGTGCAGAATAAGAGAACATGTTCCACAGTTTCCAGCTCATCATTAGTACATGGACAATTACGGTCTGTTAATGGTAAACCTTGATATCTCCCCTCCAAAAACTTGGAGGGAAGGACATTAATCCACGCGAGGGTAAAAGCTCTAATGGAAGAGGAGGATACAATCCTGTCCAGGTAAGGAGACACAGTGAATGCAGATTTATTTAGGAAATTGAGTTTCCGAACCAGAGCAATATGATTCTGTAAAGCTATGTCTATAATTCGTATCTTCACCTCGTTAATGGCTTTGCAATAACCCATTGCTTGGAGGCACAGGGGGAATATCCTATATTATTTATCACTTTTATTATTAGTATTTTCCATTGTGATTGGAATTAGTCTAGCAAGATCAGAGGGGTTCGGCCATCCGAAAGGAAGGTATGTTTGAGCCAGTGTTTAACCATCAAAAAGTTAGCCAATGCTGCAATAGGAATAAGTCCAGCCTCTAGGCGGAGCAAAAAATTGGGCACACATAAGGGGACCCCCAAGATAGCTGTTACAAAACTGGTTTGAATGATCTCCAGGGGTTTCAGGTTAGCATAACCAAACACCTGTGAGCCGTAGAGCATTTAGGTGATGATTTTTGCCCTAAAAATTTGTAAAGTTGAAGGAACATGTTTTGCTCCAGTCGTGTTGTGAAACTTACTTATGACTTTAGCATCCCCTTGTGCTCTTGTTGCTACATACTTGATGTGTGCAGACCAAGCACCGGACGACTGGAATGTTATGCCTAGGTACTTGTATTGCTGAACTTGTTCAATGATGACCATTAAGAGACCATTTGTGCTTGATTCTCCTTCTACTGAAAACCATTATTTTGGTTTTGGTATAATTGATTTCTAACCATTCTTGTGTACAGTAGGAGGAGAAAGATCTCAGAAGCCTTCTAAACCCGACACACGTAGTTGACAAAAGCACTGTGTCGTCTGCATACAAGAGTATAGAGACTGGGCAGGATGCCAGCTTAGGTGGATGAAAATCTATATTAGATAGGCTCTCAACAATTCCACTTTTCATTAATGAAAGATTCAGAACATTTAAAAGCTACTAACAAAGAGACCGGCAATCCAAAACAACCAATCACTCAGGAAAAGAAAATACATTGTTTACATGCTACTGTCCTTGTACTTGAAATTTTATTTGCTTGTGTGGGAAAAAAGAGGAATGCATGTTTATGTTACCCAAGAATAAATCTCCAAATCTGCATACACTTAACTACTGACTGAAGGATAATGTACAGTATTCAGTAATACACACACACACACACACACACACACACACACACACACACACACACA
>JAHTLZ010000240.1:11948780-11980438 GCA_023846285.1 Phrynocephalus versicolor | reverse complement strand
ATTTATTTATTTATTTATTTATTTATTTATTTATTTATTTATTTATTGTTATATTTCTATACCGCCTGTCTTCCAATGGAACTATGGGCAGTTCAATTTAAATAACTTTTTAATAATCTATGTAGGATATATATTTTTTGTGATTGTTCTAATGATCTGTGTGCTAACTTGAGTCCCACCACCTAAAGAAAGTGCAAAAGCAATGGAAAAATGAATATTTATTTTATTTGGGAGCAAGGTATCAGAGTGCGCGCTGACTTCTCATTCCCAGGGATTCCTGGATGAAAGGGGTTATCTGGGTCCATTTCAATCTGGCTGTTATGCAACATGAACAGCTTTGGCCACCTTGGTGGATGACCTATGGAAGATACTGAAGAGAGGGAGTGTGTCCCCTTTGATTCTGCTGGACCTCTCCGAAGTTTTTGACACCGCTGAATCATTCTGGGATATTACTCTGGGATGGAATTCAGATACACTGTTTTACAGAGGCATCAATCCTTCCTAGAGGGACGATCACAGAATGTGGTGCTAAGGAGACTCTTGTTTGACATCTTGCCCGGACCCACCATGCTCCATTTTATTTTAGGACTATTAAAATACACGTAAAACTGCTGGAAAAGGTTGCCCAGAGTTATGGAGTAGGGTGATACCAGTAATCAGACTCTATCTCTACTTTCTACCTAACTGCAAGGAAGCTCTTCCAGTTCTAAATCAGTGTCTCTCATTAGTAATACTTTGGATGATAGAAAATAAACTAAATCCAGACAAGATGGAGAGGCTCATGCTCAACTGTAAGATAGATCAGGAAATAAGGATTCACCCTGTCTTGGATAAGGTTGTGTCCCCAAACCAACACAGGCTGGCAGCTTGGATACACTCCTGGACAAATTTCAACAGTGGCCAGGAGTGCATTTAAACAGTTAAAGCTAGTGTACCAGTTGTGCCTGTTCTGACTTGGCTATGGTGACACATGCCTTGGTTACATCCTGCTTGGATTATTGTAACATACTTTGTGTGGGACTGTTTTTGCAGATGTTTTGGAGACTTGATGGTTCAAAACACTGCAGACCGACTCCTGACTAGGCCATTACATTTGTTTCACTGGCTGTTGGTCCATCTCTGGGACCAGTTCAGAATGCTGGTTATAACCTATAAAGCTCTACCCAGCTTCCCCATATGAGCCTTCTCAGTTCCTAAGATCTTTGGGGAGGCCTTTTGCTCACTCAAACTCATATCTCAAGCATGTTTGGGAGGACCTGGAGAAGGCCTTCTCTGAGGCTGCTCCCAGGTTGTAAAATGTTCTGCCTCAGGAAGCTGGTTCGCTGTGTCCCTCTTGTACTTCCAGTGACAGGAGAAAACTACTCTTTTTAGACAGGCTATTGACAACTATGGAGTGAAAGGTTTTTATTTGGGCACTCTACATTATTATTTGTATTTATTTATTTATTTATTTGTCTCATTTCTATACCACCCCATTTCCAATATGGAACTCTGGGCGGTGTACAAGGTAAAAACAGATAAAACAATGAATAAACAACAGATAAAAACAATAGGTCAAGGTGGAGCAATGGGCGGTAAGCAGGTGACAAACAACAACCAGCAAGCAACAAAAAAAAGGAAGTTAGGGTAGGTCGCCATATGCCTCCCTGAATAGCAAGGTTTTCAATGCCTTTCGGAAGGCGGGCAGGGACGATGCAAGGCGCAGCTCACTAGGAAGATGGTTCCAAAGGGAGGGGCCCACAACAGAGAAGGCACGGTTACGGGTGGCCGACCTCCACACCTCCCTAGGAGTGGGCGCCCTCAGTGAATGCGCCTGCGACATCTGGGTGGGTCTGGCCTCAGCTGACCTCTGGGTAGATACGCTCCGACAGGTATTCAGGGCCCAAGCCGTGGAGGGTTTTGAAAACCAAAACCAAGACCTTGAACCTTATCTGGAGGGCCACGGGCAACCAGTGTAAGCGGGCCAGCACTGGGGTGATGTGCTCGTAGGGATGAGCACCCCCCACCAGTCTGGCCGCCGCATTCTGGACCCGTTGGAGCCTCCGGACAAGGGTCAAAGGCAACCCCACGTAGAGTGAATTCCAGTAATCAATCCTCGATATCATGAGGGCCTGCACAACTGTCCTTAGGGAGGACTCATCAAGGTACGGGCGGATCTGGGCGATCCTGTGGAGCTGGAAGAAAGCGACCCTGGAAACGGCCATCACCTGGGCTTCCAGGGAGAGGGCAGAGTCCAGGACCACGCCCAGATTCCTGGCCTTGTCCGTAGGCTGGAGGGAAACCCCCCCAGGCTAGGGAGGGGGCCATTGTACCTAGACAAGGACACCCCAAAAAACAGAACCTTGGTCTTCTCCGGGTTGATTTTGAGCCTGTTGACCTTGGTCCATTCCAGGACCGCCTCCAGGCACAGATCGAGGGAGCGGACTGCCTCCATTGCAGACGTAGAAAAGGAGAGTTAGAGCTGCATATATTCAGCGTACTGATGACAGCAAACTCTAAATCTCCTGATGACTTCCGACAGCGGCCCCATATAAACATTGAACAGCATAGGGGAGATTGCTGACCCCTGGGGCACCCCACAAGGGAGCGTCCAAAGGGCCGACAACTCCTCCCCTAGCTGAACCCACTGAGACCAACCGTCGAGGAAGGACTGGAGCCAGCGAAGAGCCAGGCCACCGTGGTCGACGGTATCAAAGGCAGCTGACAGATCAAGGAGGACCAGCAGGGTGGAACACCCCCTGTCGGCCAACTTGAGGAGGTCATCCTGCAGAGTGACCAGGGCAGTCTCGGTCCCTCGAAGAGGCCTGAAACCGGACTGGAAGGGATCCAGGATATGATGATCCTCCAAGTAGGACTGAAGCCGGACAGCAGCCACCCTCTCGACAACCTTGCCCAGGAAGGGAACAATGGCAATCGGACGATAGTTGGCCAAATTGTCCGACGCCAAGCCAGGCTTCTTTAATGGTTCAAATCCCCTTGCTTAAAGGTTGTTCCTTTGTTTGTTTTATAGCCTGCCTTTCTCATTATAAAGTCTCATCCTCCTCTATTCAGCACTGGTTATGCATCAACTTTCGTGTACTGTGTCCAGTTCTGGATACCACACTTCCAGAAAGATGCTGAAAAATTGAAACAAGTTCAGAGGAGGGCGATAAGGATGACCAGGGGCCTGGAAACCAAGGACTATAGGGAAAGACTGAAATAATTAGGCATATTTAGACTCGAGAAAAGAAGAGTGAGGGGTGATATGATAGCACTTTACAAATATTTAAAGGGCTGTCCTACAGAGGAGGGAAAGGTCTGTTGTCAATCAATGGGCTCAAGCTAAGGGAACCCAGCTTTCAGCTGAATATCAGGAAAAACTTCCTAACTGTAAGAACAGTACAGCAATGGAACCAATGACCTCAAGAGGTGGTGAGTGTTCCAACACTGGAGGCATTCAAGAGAAATTTAGACGACCACCTGGCATATATCTTATGATTTGTATTCCTGCATGGAGTAGGGGTTTGAACTTGATGGCCTTATACACCTCTTCTAATTTCACTATTCCATGATTCCATGATAGGGGGACTTAAAATGGCTCACAGTATTGAAAAGAACAAAATTAAAAACAGAGTGAGATAGACATTAAAAACAATTAAAGTATAAAACCAACTAAAATACACTAAATAATTCAAAAAGATAAAACAACAAGTATGTTATCAACAGCAAACGTTCCTCTTTCATAATTCATAATTCTGGAAAGAGCTCTGTGGATATCCTGGCCTGCCATAATGACAACCAAGTGGATTCGAGATCAAATCTACCCTAAACTATATTCGGAGGGGGAAACATTGAAATTGACAATAATGCTGAGAAAGGTGGAAAGCAGCAGGACACAACGAAGACCAGACAGAAGTCCTTAAAGGAATCCATAGGTATGAGTTTGTAAGAGCTGAGTGGGGCTGTTTGGATAGGATATTTTGGAAATCATTCATTCACGGGTAACCATATGTCGGGGGGTGACTTTACAGAACACAACAACAAGAACGATGCATTTTAAAAGAGTCAAAACACCAGGTATATCAGGACTGTGGAAACTAATGTTAAAATGAAAGTCACTTGGTTACTTTAAGGCAGGCATCACATTTGAATTCAACCTATATCAAAAATATTGTAGTCTAAAACAGTACATAAGGGCCAACTGATATGTTTAACAATCACCACTTAGAAACTTTAGTAAAATGAGGGGAGCACATGGCCAATATTCAGGTTCCTACTTGTAAACTCTTTGTATCCACACATACCACTGTCACTACTGCTAGAAGAATCATCACTTTCCTGGTCTTCCTCTTCTTCTTCTTCCTCTTCTGACTCAGAGTAGAATCTTTCAGTAGGTTTCTCGTTCTTTGTCTTCCCTAATATTGAGGGCCACTCTTTCGTCTGTTCAGGCAGTTAAAAGTTTAGATAATTAAAACTGTTACAGATAAGATTATCTTTACCCTCCTGAACACCATACGGTTTTCTTGTATTACTAAACATGTTAAACAAATACACAGAAATTCAGATCAAAGCTGAAACATGGGGCATAAAATAAGGGGATGTATTTATGATTGTATTCTTATATTATTTTAATGTGTTGTTTATATGGCAATTAGAATTATGTCAAGTCATTTGCAATGAATATGTTGTTTTTTTAAACAATGTATTTTCTCACCATCAGATAACTGTTCTGAATAAACTCTTGGAATTCCCATCTTTACTTTACAAAAATAAAATTGAGAAAATTGATAAATCATTGGAAATAATACAACTGATTCATACTAATTAGGGTAATTCAATGTGGGAAGCTGTGTCGTACGGAGTCAGAGCACTGGTCTAGTGCCAACAGTGAGGAAGCAACATCTTCCCTAACCTTATCTGGGTATGTTACGATAGAACAGGCCTGCCCAACAGGTAGACCGCGGGCTACTGGTAGCCCACAAAGGGTTCAAAAGTAGCCTGCTGGCCATCAATTTAAAAAGTTAGGGGATAAGTTATCCACCCCTCCCTCCCCCATCCCAAGGACCACCACTGCCCCAGCAAAGTTCTGGGTCTGCCAGCCTACTGTCTCAGCCGAGCGGGGCAGTTCAAGGGCCATGGCGCATTGAAATCTGTTCCCTCCAGAACAGAGTAAGTGGTTTTCATTGCATTCCTATGGGAAACTGCTGCTCTACTTATAAAAGTTTTTACTTATGAGCATGTGCTCGGAACAGATAAAATTCATAAGTAGAAGTTTTAGTGCGGTAGCCCTCAGGTACTTTGGGCCAGAAAAAAGTAGACCTTGGACTGTTCAAAGTTGAACAGCCCTACGATAGAACATAGACCTTCTGCAAGCAAAACAGAAGAGTCCAAAACATGGACTGTACCAAAACGTTATTCTCCTGTTCCCATAAAAACAGACAGTGGTGTTGTGGAAGAGACCATCTACCCTGGTACCTTTATAGTGTAGTGCTATATATCCCTGATACTTATTTGTGAGCACATGAAGTTAACATGTCAAGTCAGACCTTTGTTCATTTAGCACATCTACATTCACTAGCAACAGCTTGGTTTCCTTAATCTGATGGGGTCTTTGCATTTTACTCTCCAGCTATGCCTCTCGGGGCCTCCAGAGAGCACCATGGCTGGACAGTAAACTGGGATGGAGATGGACCAGGACCGCAGTATGTATGTGTGAATATTTTTTCACACATACATACCTCTAAAAACTAGGTGCGTCCTATGGTCTGGTGCATCTATGGGGCAAAAAATATGGTATATAAACTAGAAGACATATTGCCTATCAACAGAAATATATGAAGAGTTTAAAAGTAAATATCTGCAGCCAAAAGGCCTTATTTTTATATGTTTATGCTAACCAACATGAAATCTTCATCTTTAAAAAAACACTTACAAAGATACACAATTCCTAGCTCCCAAAGTAACATTCTATTTTTTAAAAGTCAACCTACCACCTCAATAACTTCTACATTTCTCACTGAAGGGTCAGGTGCAATCTCTGGCCAATTAGACAACTCCAGATAGCCATTGGCTTTCATGTTCAGCGTATGAGACAAAGTTCCAAGCTGGAAGTGCTCCCTATCTATTGCGGAAGTGGGGAAAGAAAGAGGTGAGAAATATAGACATGAGCTCTATATCACCAAAAGCCATCTTAATCAGGACTAAAGGTAATTGGCGTCACATTATTTCAAATGTCATAGAATAAATACAAACTAGGAAACTCTTCACAGGTCAAAAAACTGATTCCAGTCCATGGATTACAATAATCTCCCCCATAATGGTCAATAAAAAAGCTAATCAGTCAGTGTGTTTAGAGGTGTTGCTCTGAAATGTAGCTTCTCTAAAAATTACTTTACTGTGAATATTAAGAATGACAGCACAGTTAAATAATCCATATACACGTCTTGGCACAAACACATCCAGAATTTTAATAGTTTTTCCTTGAGAAGGGCTGCTGCTTTCAGAGTTTAAAGCCTGTTGAAAATGCCCAAGTATGGAAAAATTGAAAAACTGGATAATTAAGAATAACATTACAAATCAGGGTCACAGCATTCTTCCAGAAGTAGGAAGACAGCAACAGAGGTACTGCTCATTAGACCTCTGAAACTGCTTAGAGGAAAAAATACTAGTTATCTTAATGCGCTAACAAACTGAATCTGGAAGGAATTTCAATGTTCTCAATCAAAGCAAAAATTCAAGGTCATTTGTAAATAAAAAAATAAGTGGCTAAAAATCTTTCCCTATCCACTGTGCCTACAGGATAATATGGGGTCTCCTTATTCACATGAAGGTGTAGTAAAATAAGCCAGGAATTTATACCATTGTGGTTTATCGAGTTTATAATCAAATTTGAAAAGGACCCACAATCCTGACAGTCTCTCAAGAGCATTTTTTTTTAATAAAAATCATTTAGGAATGTAGACACTGATCATTTACCAAAATGAGTTGTCGTAACCTAAGCAAAGATCTCTATATCCTCAATGTACACTTGGAAGAAAATTTAACTGACATACCTTTAAAAGGAGATTCAAGCAGTGGAGCAGGCTTTTGTGCCAGAAATATTTTTTTGGCATACTTGCTTAAAGCGCCACTCTTCTCGTTTGGAACAATGAGCTGCCTAATAAATCTTGTACGGTCTCTGATGTCGTAGCTTTGATCATACTTGCCGAGATTTAATATGTACTGGGTAAGCAATTTTGTCTGCAAAAAACAGACAAGAAGAGAATGCAAGTTATTTATGATTATTGATAACTCTGGATAAACATATTTAAAGAGGTAATAAAAATGAATGGTTATGTCAAACAAATGTTGTTCCATAGGGAATATGTATTCCTAAAGCAGTAAATGGAATGTTGAAGCCAGAGCACATGTCCTCTTCCATACTGGGGAGGTGAATGCTGAGTACTGAGAAGCAGCCATGTGCTAGATTATTAAACTGCTGAAGTGGAAAGAAAGGCATCATTAAAAAAATAATCATATATGGCAAACCCGCTGAAGGGCCTACGTGAGAATAATGAATGTGGAAATACAACTAAAAACATGGCACTCAAAACTTAATCGGAAGAATATGCAGGACATCAAAACATCAGAGGGTATTAGGAGGCTGGCAAACCGCTTTTGCTGAGGTGTGTTTTATGAAGAGATACTGTCCCTGGCATAAGCAGTGTCTGCACTCTGACTGCACTCAGTTACTTTGCTCTGAATTATGACCCATTAAAGCAGACACATGAATCACTGAACTGGATTACTGCAAATTATTTGCAGTGCATTTAGCTGTTACTTTTTCATAAAAGCAAGCTGCTGATGCCCTCTAAAAACCAGGATAAAAGACTTCTTCCATTTTTCTCCTCACAGCTTAAAGCTTCCAGTAATATTGGTCATTTATTTATATACGTAAAAGCAAGTTATATTACAAACCCTTTTAAAGCATAACTGGATTCTCTAATTTGATGTGTAGGAATATTAATTATTAAAATTACTCAATGAACATAATTTTTGCAAAAAAATGGAAACATGCTGAGCATATAAGCTGAGTATATTTTATACCACGTTCTGAAAATGCACACAAAAAATCAGTATGAAGATCAAAATATTGCATCCTTTAAATGTAAAATATGCACATAATTTTATTTCTTCAGCTCAGGCAAAACTACAAGTATTATTTGAGCAGAAAAGCTTCATAAAAGCACATTGTTCTGGTGTACAAAATAAATCTCCTAAGTATAAGCATACTGTTTTTGACTGCAATTTATACGTAAAAGGAATAACCCATTTGTATGATGGTAGCTATGAAGTCTATACAGCACCTTTATTATATCATAATTATACCTAAAGAAGAACAAGAGGCATATGCACTTTAAATGGACAATAATCAATCTCTGAAAATATCCAATAGTTACGACCAAACTGTTACTGTTTCAGTTTGCCAAACACTTCTTTATTGGAAATACAATAATAAAATAGGTGATACTGAAATTTTCTAGAGTGCATGGTAATTTTGAATGATCCCTTTTAACCATAATATAGTCAGACCAATGGAACAGGACTATTGCTGCTAGTGATGCGGAGTATCACGTGTGACTACAACAGCTAATGATGCCACACAGCTGATACAAACAGATACACTGTTTGTAACTGTGTTTGTCTACCCCATCTCTGGCTCCTTGTCTCAATCTCTCTCAATAAGACCGCAACATTTCAGTGTCTTGCCTCTTTTTTCATTTCTGAAAAATGATTACTATACTTCCCTGTATCCTATTTATCATCCTCAAATCCCCTTTTAATACAATGTTCAACTTGTAATTTATTTTTTAAATCAAAACATTAGTAAAATCATTTTAAATAATAATTTGATAAAGTTAATTATTAGAAATAAACCATTCTTCTTTGCATCAACAGCTAATAAAAATGTTATCTACCTTAATAAACAGTAGAATCAAAACATATTTGAACATAAAGGATTATGATAGCTCTCACAGCCTTGTGGCCTCTATTGGAATTACTAGATGGCATTTCACATGTCACTGAATTGCCCTTCCTATATGTCCACTTACAAAAAGGGGTAAATGTACTAGTAGGGGGTAGGATTTAGGCTGGGTAGGAAAGAAGGCTTTAATAATAATTACAGTACTAAGAATTCACTTGACATCAATTGCCATCTCCTTCCACATCTATGGGATACTGCTATCTATCATTTTGTTTTACCATTGTTATAACATTACAACATGCACTCAACAGTATGATTACATTTTTCAGCTACAAATAAAATCACTGTAGGTTTACTCCCAACATTATTACTGGGAAAAAGTCCCAAAATTTATAACAAAAAGATGAGCACAGTAACAGAATGATCATAACTGTGTTGTTTCTCTAATGGAGGGATCAAGTTACTGCTAGACATAAGATGTGAAAAGGTGAAAACTACTGGTCTTGCTGAATATGTTCTTCTACTACTATCCATGGAATTTTGTATGCAGCAAATGTCACAAAAGTGGTAATATAAATAAGTGATAAAATAAACTCCTAAATAAAAGGATAGGATGAAACAATGTAGCTTTCAGTAGGAGAAATTACTGCTTATTCTGCCGTTGGGTATACCTTAAGAATACCAAAAAGTCAAATCTTTAACCACAAGAGAGAAACCAGAATTCTTAGCTCATATAGACATCAAGATGAAATCCATGTATAGCCATGAAGCATCATGTTTCCCCGGACAAGTGCAGATTTTAATTTAAATGCCCCCTGAAACTCTGCTTACTAAACTACACTAACTCTCATTTACTGATACGTGCACTGTTTTAATAGGCTACATTGAAAATCTTGCTGCTTACTGAGGCCCATATCCTGGACATGTGGGATAAATTATTTTCCTGTGTTACACCCAAGCTTAAAACAAACATTATAATAGTCATAACTAGTTCTGTGCTCTATCTTCAGGAAGCTAGTCAGCATTTATACAGTGAGGCTTTGAAAATAGTTGTAGAGCCTTTATTGTGCTACTGTTTTCACACAACTGTTTACTGAATTTTAGTACTGCTTGCAGGTTTCAGAAAAGCAGTCTAGAAAACTCTCATATATATAATAAATGTAAATTCACTGACCTATCAAAAAACAACATGCTTGTAAGTTGACACATAATGTACACATGTCTACATTTTCCTCTGATTAGCTTGTTTAGGTTTTCAGCCATGTCTTAGGGTTTGACCTTTTTATCTTTGACAATATATCACTTATTTAAATTTTACATTTCCAGTAGACATTACTCATAGCATACATATCCAAACCATGGAAAGAGCATGTTCCCACTAAGCAGAGCTGTAACTACCTTGGGTATTTTGATGAATTTTTTTATTTAAGAAAAGAGAAGAGAAGCAAAGGCTGATAATTAGGCATGACTCATTTTAAAACAAAAACCCTTTTCATTTTCAGTCAGTCAAAATGACAAGGCCACCAGTTTGTTTAGACTTAGTCAGCCTTACCTGTTTTGAGTTGGTTAAATATAATTTTGCTCCAAGATTTAAAATCTGCAGCTTCACAAGGTCATCTTCAGCAGTGAAGTTCTTGGCCATTTTTCTTAGAACATCAGGGGCTATTTTTGGAACTCGTTCACAGTATTCGCCAATAAGCCAAAGAATGCTGGCCCTTGCGACAGGAACCTGTAACAGTAAATGAGTTAAAACAATGGCTTATATACTTGTGCCATGCATTTCTTACTTTTTAAAAAATAATTTGCAAAAACCTGAAAATTTGAAACAGAACTTTTGCATACTCCAATCAGTATCTACCAAAATGATTATAACAGCTGCCACGGAGACCAAGATATAATAACTTTTAGAGAATGCACATAAAGAAGCCTCATTGAACCCCCCCCCCAAAACCACCTTAGAGTGGTAGATGCAAGAGGTTAAAAGTTACTGAAATAGTTGGGTGAGAAAAAGAACTGGTGATAAGAGGCCGAAGGCAGAACTTCATTCACATTTCAGAAGGGTATATTTCCCAGAATTATCATTGATTATCCTTACTGTATCCATGTTAAAACAGTTGTCCTTAAATGATAGGTAAGAAGATTTCATGTGAAAAATTTACAGCTGCCTCACCTAGTTCTGGCAGTGGGGACTTCACAAGGGACTGGAAATGAAAAAGTTTTAATTTCAAACCAGAGCTTAACTAAGATAAACTCACTGATTTACGAGGAGACACACTATACTCAGCAGACTGTTAATTTCCTGCACTGGAAGCTACCAACACACATTTATATTTTTATTTGCCATTTAAATGGCAAACTACAAAAGACATGATGGGAGTTCCTGCATGGCAGGACGTGATGGGGGTTTCTGCATGGCAGGTTGTTGGACTGGATGGCCCCCGAGGTCTCTTCCAACTCTATGATTCTACATGGCATTACCACATCCATATACTTCTGAAAATACTTATTTTTATGAAGAGTATAGTGGTGTGGGTGCCCCTCTGGTAGGCCATCACACTCTACCTCAGAGCCTAACGCACTTACCAAGATAGCATTAGAATCCACCAAGGGGTCAGGAGAACCAAAGTGAAGAAAGGTGAACCAGAAATGGAGGAGAGGTCTTGCTCCTATGACAGTGGGTCCCAAAGTGAGGCTCTGCCCATGGAGGTGGTGGTGAAGACCCCAGGATAAGAAAGATGATCACTAAAGGGAAGGAAGGAGGCTGCTTTCCCTTCTGGGATATAAAAGGTAGACCCAGAACTACCAGCACAGAAAACCTGGCAGCAGAAAACATGCCAGACAAAGGAAACAGGAGAAACATGTCCTGACTCTCTTGCCAAACAGGTGGAGGATATTGAGAAAAGGACCTGGGGAATTACTAAAGATGAACTTTCTGAGACGTTTTGGATTGAGGAGTCTCTGGAGGAAGAGCCAGGGTGGCAGGAAGAATGGGACTACATATTGAAGGAAGACCCCTGGAGAAGGTTCTTGGTGCAATGATGTGTATCTAAAGGTAAGAGGGAATAACACCAAAACTCTCAATTGCCATACTCACCATTCTTCTGGAGGGAGAGCTACTGTCACCTTGAGAGGTGGAGAAGGACAGAGTGCAAACCTGGGGAGCCAATGGCTGAATAGATCTGATGCTGGCAGAGAACACAGAACAAGAACGCCAGAACAAGAAGAAGATTGGGCTGGAAGCATGGAGGTGCTCCAGGGAGAGATCACTCTCCTACCTGCCCTCATTGCAGACATGTCAGCCTACATTTCTGGGTACAGCTTTGGACCGACAGAGGCCTGAAGGTAACTTAAGGACTGACAAGCATCAGTTTCCGAAATGAGAAGAACCAAGGTCATTGAGGAACACATGAATATCATGATGAAGGGAACAAAGACGCTAGAGACTCTAGAGCTGGAGATAAACCAATGGATTGAACTAGGTCCGAGAAGCCTTAAGTGTGTTACAGAACCACTGAATGTTTCCCTTCTCCCAGTTCCAACAAATCCTTTTGTGTCTGAATGTTCTTGTCTGGAGTTTATGGGTCAGAGCATGGAGGGCAGATGCCCCAACAAAAAGGTCAGGGCTGGTGGGGATCACAACATCCCATTCCTAATTGACACAACATCCCATTCCTAATTAACTTGACAAGAGAACAAGTCCATATCCAAATTAAAAATGTTTCCTGCTTGATCATGGTAAGACTAAACAAATTCATGCTCACACAATGAGGATTTCCTCATTTTTCTCCCAGAGGCCTATGTTCCCAAAAGCCACTGCTTTTAATGGCATGAGATATGATATGGAGGAGAGGCTGTAGGAGGGAGGGGGAAATTAGGTAATTTCTGTGGGATTACATTTTGATGCCCTTTCGTCAACAAAGCTCTTTTAACATCCCTCAGGGAACTGACATGTCTGGCTAAGTCCAGAAAAGATCACATCTTGAAAGTAAGTACAATTCAGCAGAAGGAATTTCAAAACATGTTTGGCAAAACATCCAGAGGTCTAATAAAGATTATCAAGCAACAGTATTTGCTACTGTTTCTATCAACATCTACAGATTTAAATAATTCATAGTTTCATCAAAGCTTTCTCTTTCAAGAAAGCATTCACTCTTTCACTCCATATATTGTGCTCGCGACTAAAGCCATGTAATCCAAGAGGTCCCCATTATAACAAAGAGAGAAATCAGCTGATGTTTCCCCCGGTGAGTCATTCAACTATAGACACAGAATGGATGCCAATTTTTAAAGAACGCAAGCACATTATAACAAAGAACTACACAAAACTGAATATCAGTCGAATTCAAATTGTAACAAGAGAAACATTTCAGTGACAGTGTTTTAAAACAGTTTTGAAATCTACAGTAAAAAAGCCAGAAGATACACTGAACATCTATTATGCAAGAAAAGTTTTAAATGCTTGAGTACTTTTGTTAAATGAAATGTGGTAGACTGATGTCATTTGCATGTACTGGGAAAGAGGTTATTTCTAACGTTCCAAAGGTTACACTGCATTAAGACTTTACTCCCAAACTATCATTTTAGATTGGGCTAAAGGACAGTAATTGAGTGGTACATTAAATTTTCAAGTATAGAAGTTCAAGCTGCCCAGAACTGACAGATACCTCTAAATAAGAACATATGGGTAACTTAAATTTTCATTTATGATGAATTTTCTCAAGAAACATACTATGCACTTTTATTTAAATGTTACCATTTGATATTGTTCCTTTCATCAGAAATCAAGCTTTATTTTCGAGTTCTTTATTGCTAAAAATCGTGGCACTGTTAATAAACTTAAAATCAATTCCTTCATTGCCTAATTCTATTGCTCTTCATTAAATACTGTTAAAAGTTGTATTTTAGGACATACTTCTGCATTTGACTTAATTATTTCACTGTATTATCACAATACCATCCAAAATTACAGCGAGAACCTGCTTTCTGATGTACAACACAGTTTATGATCATTTGTATCTAATGTACAGTGTTTCATTTAATCTCATCAAAGTTAATACCATCTTCAGACAAATGTATAGAATTTTTCCTATATTCTTATATGCAGAGATTTCAAAATTATCATATCCCATACATTATTCTACATTTCAGTACTTATTACTACTCCAAAATCATATTCCTGTTTTAAGAAGATCCTGTTAGCCCTCTGCTTCTACTAGTATGTTTTAATTTTAACTTATCCCTTTCATTATATTATCTTCATCTATATTTTCCTTATGTAACACCATCTCTTCAAGTCTCATAAGAAACCTACATTTACCATTTCCTTTTAACAAATATTTAGTCCACTGTTCCAAATGAATAAGTATACACTATTATATCTGCTCCATTCCTAATACTTCATTTGTTCTTTGTTCCTCATGTTTTTTAACCAAGTTTATCATAATAACTTGCTTTCTCCTTAATAATTTCTTGATATTTCATTTTACATTTCCTGAAAATTTTTCCAGGTCCACCACTGGGTATAATAGAGAAATTAATGGAATAAATACTTTTTATCCTTGCTCCAAATTAAAAGGGGGTTTTCAATGTCTTTACATTACTCTTATTATGTTGTACAAAAAATATTCTCAAGGTCCTAAGTTCTTGTGAATCTAGACCAGTGGTTCTCAACCTGTGGTTCCCCAGATGTACCTGAACTGCAACTCCCAGAAGTCTTCATCGCAAGCAGAGCTGGCCAGGATTTCTGGGAGTTGCAGTCCAGGAACATCTGGGGACCCACAGGTTGAGAACCATTAATCTAGACTTATACACATTAAATTATTAGACTGAGATATAATATCAAAGGTATGTCTCATTTGATTAGCTATATAATATAAGTTTGGAGTATCTCTGTTAATCATAAGTTACTGTGTAATACAATGCTAAATAAGAATATCTGCATAGATATGTGCAGACAATTTATTGATTTCTTAATTAATAAAGAGAGGTTGTGTAACTTCACAAAAAACTAAACAATTTTGAAAGACAAATGGGGCTACCTAAATGGAGAAAAAAATGATTATATCTCCAAATATTGCCAATGCAGAGGTCATTTTTTGTAAAATTGTTTTATTTTGTTTTGCATGTTGCATATTCTTTTTAAGTATGTAACTCATAAAATTAAAGTTTGAAATGTTCTAATTCTAGTAGGTATTACACATGACACGTCTGTAAATGACAGAGAAAGAGCATATTCAGAACACTGAAAGATTCCGCAGATATCCTCTTCACAGTCTCCAGCTGTGAGAATGCACAGAAACCCTGAAGAATAGAAATCTCCATATATAAATTTCCAGAGGTGCAAATCCATGTGTCTCTCCTAAAATAGTAAGAATATAATGCTTCCTTAAGCTGTAAGTTGTACTTCCCTAGAGGGTCAATTCCTCTGAACTCTAGGGACCTTCCTTTTGATTAGATTCACACAGAACTGCAGTAGGAGTCAGCTAAGTTAAGTATCCTAGATTCAAAGAAGCTACAGTGGCACCTTGTATAAAGGAATTAATTCATTCCAAATGAAATTTTGTTAAGCAAACTTTCCTTTATACAAATTTCCCATAGGAATGCATTGAAAACAGAGTAATCCCTAATCGCAACCATTTTTATGTTGTACGGATTTGCCCCATAGGTGATTCTGTTAAGCAAATTTCCCCTATTTCTGGAATTTTTTTAAGTTGTACAGATTTTATGTTATACAAACAGTTTGTTATACGAGGGTCCACTGTACCTTCAAACAACTTAGTTTGGATCCCCATCCACTGCCTTTTAATATACAATATATGTGGTCAATATATTGACAACATATTTTCATTTAACAAATAACATCAGTGCCGTGTGACACTGAGATCCAGGCGTCGTATTATATACGTGGAAAGAATTCTTCTCTCCAAGGCTGATGTGAATTCTGACGAGGAGACTTTTGCTGATCCTCTTGTTATTTTTGCAGTCACTTGGGCCCTGTGATAATCTGCTAAACAGTGTTTCTAAAACATCATTTCAGCTAATGGAAGGTCCCCCTAAGCAGGGGGATGCTTCTGCTGGAGAAGCAAAGTCTGGATCCATACCAGGGTACCCAAGCTGTTAAACATAAAAGAACACTTCCATATAATCTTGGCATCCTTAGTGTCATCGTATTAAATTATTTACACACTACTAAGAAGAAACAAAGTGCATTAAGGTCTTCACTGCCTTTTCCAGGAATGTAAAAAATTGAGATGCTGTATTTACAAGAACAGAGAAAATAATATATTCATTATGTAACTGCTTTGCATTACCCTCAAAGGCCAAACAGGACTATAAATTGCATTGTTTGATATTTTATATCCTACACAGCTTGAGCAAGTGGTTAAGTGCACTTTTCAAGCCTTTGTATTAGAAAGCAGCTTTTGCTGCTACTGGAATCCATTATCTTGTCTGAAAGAACAAGCAAAAAAATGAAGCCTTACAGATTCTCAGAGCAGTTAAAAAGAGACATCTAGAAATACTTTATAGATCACTCTGTGTCTCTGAAAGCAGTTGAGTTTCAATAGCTTATTTCGTGGCGCACAGTTCTAAAGTACACTCAATTGTATTTAAATTTTCAAGAAGGAAAACGGGCCAATAGAAAACAAAATCTAACATTTGCCACAAGAGCTATACAAGATGCTTTGCAGTTTAGCTGGGAAACTGTGGTGACAGCAAAGAACCCCAGGTTAAAAATGGCACAAACTTCATATATTTTATGGCTTCTTTACTGCAGAAACTTGTCACAGAATCCTGGCTGTTTCAGGATAAAGCCCTTAACTCCTGAATCATCCCACCTTGTCAATCTGGTTTACTTTTTAAAATTGCAGTGTATCAATGCTGAACAGCATTTTTACACATAGCAGACCTAAAACCACAACCCTCCTGGAATGTGGTTCTGAAATATCCAAATGATGGTAGGAATTGACCTAACTGTATACATTTACACTAAAATGTATATAGCAGAAACCCTTTATCCATGGGATCAGTATCCACTGATTCACTTATCCATGGTCTGAAAATATTAAAAAACGTTAAGATTTAAAAAAATTCAGGCAAAACTGTTTTCTCATGTATTACCAGAACCAGCCACTAGGATGAGTCAGAGACCATGCCGTGAATAGTGTTGCAAAACGAATTTAATTCGTTCTACGGGTCAATTAGTTTTATGAAAAATTCACCCTACAAAATGCGGTTTCCCATAGGAATGAATGGAAAATCGATCGATCCGTTCCAGAGATCAAAAAAAAAAGACAAAAAAGGCAGCCTTTTTTGTTCAGACCTCTTCATAAAGTGCACTTTAAAGGTATGCAGAGCCAGAACACCAGCACCCCCCCCCACACACACACACCGCAGTGCAATGCAAAAGAAAAGCTCCAAGACAAACAATATGTCCTTCTTGCTAAAAGTGCAATGAAAAGCAATGCAAAGATGATCAAAAGCAATCAGCAAGACAACCCCCAGGTCGTTCCCACCCAAAGTGCAGTGAAAACACAAAAGAAAGCAATGAAACCTCAGCTCCCTACCTTTCCAACTTCTACAAGTCCAAAAACTTCTGCAAAACAATGTCCAGAATGGCTCTAAAACTTGATGAAAAAACTCCTCACACTCCTCCACAAACTACAAGAACGTAATGCAGCCTGGGTAACTTGCTTCAAACTGTGGAATGGATTTTCATCTTGGAAGGCATTCCGTAGAGAATTTTGGTCTTGCGAAGCATGCCTCTTCCTGGAAATCTCATTCGTCTTGCCAGTTTTTCATCTTACATTGCATTCATCTTGCAAGGTACTGTTCCACTGTACTTGTTAGTGAACTCTATATTGCACAGCCCCCTAGTGACCAGATCTGGTAATGCATATGAAAATATTTTTCCCTTTTACCATGCTATATAGTAGTACCTTGGTTTGCAAGCATAGTCCGTTCCAGAAGCATGCTCATAAACCAAAATACTTGGGTATCAAAGCAAATTTCCCCATAGGAAACAATGAAAACTTACCTGATCCATTCTGGGATCCCAGTTTCCATGATTTCCTATGGGGAGGTTTGCTTTGGCTAGGAGCCACAGCGGCCTTCGGAGCTTGCCCTGGGCCCAGTGCTGCCTGAGGTGCAAGCTCTGGAGGCTACGGGGCAACGCCAGGCCTGGGGTGAGCTACAGAGGCCTATTGCAGACCCACCACGCAGCCTGGAAGTGACTTCTGGTCAGCACCGGGCCCAGCACGGGCCCCATTAGAGGGTCATTCTGGCCATTGAGAGCTCCAGAAGCCACGGAGAGCTCCAGAGGCCACTTCCTGTCTGCCAGAAGTCACTTCTGGCTGTTACTTCCGGTTTGCCGGAAATCACTCTGGTCCAGGCTGAGGCCTAGGAAGCTCAGTGCAGGCCCACTGCGTGGCCTGGAGGCCTGCTCCAGGCAGTGCCAGGCCTAGGGTGAGCTCTAGAGGCCCCTCATAGTCTCACCATGTAGCCTCAAATGACCTCCGGAGGACCATTCCGGGAAGCAGAGGACCCACACTGAGGTGAGCCTTGTTCGCAAACCAAGGACAAATTTTACTAAAAATTTTGCTCAGTTTGCAAAAAAATCACAATTCAAGGTATTCGTAAACCGAAGTACCACTGTACATATATAGCATTTGCTGTTATCGAGGGCATTTAGTATCCACAGGAGAGCTTGCAACCGATCCCCAGAGGATATTGGAATCCTACTGTATATTCATTTTTAAAAGCTTCCTAACACAGCTTGTCTAAAATGATTTGGTGAGACAATTTACTCCACAATCAATCCTCTCAGGAGATATTTTTATTTCAAAAGAATCTGTAAATACTCACGGTAATGTTATCCAAGAGCTTAGCCATACGTTTAATTATTTCACCATGGTGCGCTGGCTGTGTCTGAAGTAGCTTCTTAATGACTACAACACTTTCAGCAACTACTATTTCTGGCAAAGAGAAAAAAGAATTCACAATTTACATTGTTACATTGTCACAAAAGTTATGATTTGCGCTTTTTCAAACTTGGCAAAATTAATAGACTCCTTTTTCGTTTGAGATGTAGATCAGTTTCCAAATTTTATGTTTCCCATGAAGAAAAATATTAGCAATCACATAATAGTAAACAGGCTTGGCCTCGAAAATTTTAAAAATTCTATCCCATAGAAGTAATTTAGTTCTTTTGAAATCTCTGCTAAATTAGAAAGTCTGACAGTACTAAACCTTGAAACATGCAAAGCAATAACCATAATTATAGTTTGGTAATCAGTTGTGAAATTGCAAGACCTTTGAAAAAGTAAATCATATTGATTTATGCTAGCTGTGTTCTGAAAATTTGTATCAATAACATAGAATTCAGTTGCTTAGTATCATTTCCTCTATTTCTAAAACTAAGCACACAGTTCAACAGATCAGAAGGATTAAACTAGTAAATAGACAAGTCAGAGATTTAACCCATGAATTATTGTAAAAAACCCCATAAAATACTTAATTACTGTAAGAAATAGCATATTGTCTTGCCAAGATAAAAAACACTATGTTCCATCAGCTCTGTGTGTGCATTTTCATGGATTTTATGTATATTTATTATACTTATTTAAAACTTTCCCACCCTGCCTTCTAAAAAAGAACCCAAGGCGGTTTATATGATTAAAAATACAATATTAAAAGCTAAAACACAGTTGCCAAGGCTGGTGCTGAATATGAATAAATTCAATCGCATTTCCACAGTTCTCTAGCCTGCACTGTCTGACTGTGGCATTCTAGGTCAGATAGAAGGTGCTGGTTCTTACTTATATCGCCCTCCACAGTTTGGGACCCCATTACTTGCTGGTGCACCTTTGTCTAAAAACATCAGCACGTATCACAAAACCCCCTCAGGCCACGCTCTTAGAGGTTGCCACGCCGTGAGAGGCCAGGAACATGTCAACCACATACTTGGTCTTCTCTGGTATCTTCATTCCTGTGGAATGGGTTCCTAGTAGAGCTGCGCCTGGCCCCCTCCCTTCCACCATTCAAGAGAATGCTAAAAACAAGGCTGTCCGTTAAAGCCTGTGAGGGCATCCTCTGCTAATGTTTTTGACTTGGTTATGGCAATGCCACCTATACTGCCATCGCTTGGTTCTTTCTTCAACCTATGAGCTGAAGGACAGATCATATTTTGACTGACTTGTTTACTTGTTCATATGTGATTGGTTATTCATTATGTCACATTATTTGAGATTTAGTAAGTAAGTAAGTAAGTAAGTAAGTAAGTAAGTAAGTAAGTAAGTAAGTAAGTAAGTAAGTAAGTAAGTAAGTAAGTAAGTAAGTAAGTAAGTAAACAAACAAACAAACAAACAAACCATTCCAAAAGACTGGGTGATGCTTTTTGATAGGGTTGTCTGGAGTTTCCAGAGACAAAAAAATCAATTGGCAACTTAAACCTAGGCTGTACGGACTGATAAAATGTCTTCGTATTGGTCAGCAAAGGGAACACCTCATTTCATGAAATGTTAGGGACAGAAGGTAAAAGACTGCTCCACCTTGTGTTGGAAGCTGGCCACTGTTTCTCCTTTGCAGTGGAACATGAGAAGGCACTGATCTTCTGGAAAACGGGAGTAGGTAGACTGATTAATCTTAGCATTTCCTTGCATTTTCTCTGCAACTCCCTTGCCACTAGCTGCTTGTCCCCTCAATCTAGATCCCGTACTCAGTAGAAGATGTGGCAGGCGGTGGCACAGTTCAGAGCTTCTCCCTCCTACCACTGCTCCTCCACCACAAACCTCCCCTTCCTGACATGAGCATGGCAGAGGAGAAGCAGCAGCTGGGCATAGCCCAGGAGTGCAAAGTGTGGCCCAAGGATTACATGTGGCCCCTCAAGCCACCCTTTGAAAAAAGGAGGAAAAATGGAGGGGAGGGTTTTCTCACTCCTGGGTGCTCCCGGGAGAGGGAGGTTATGTTGTTGGGTAATGGTAGGAACTCTCTAGCCCCTACTCCCAAACTTAAAATTAAGAGGGGCTGTTTTGATACATTCACCCCCCCTACTATTTTGGTATCCCCTGGCAGCCTGCTGGCAGTGAAAATCTGTTCAACAGGCCACCCCATGTTTCCTACCTTGATTTAGTAATAAAGACTCATTGGGATGCATAGTTTGGCTGTAACTATAAAAGATCTGAATGCTACATTAGTAACACACATGAATCCATCTACAATATGTGAATTAATTTTCAAGTAAAACCAAGCATCAGTCAAACCAACTTCAATATACTACTCAACTTTTAACATGCAAAAAAGCATTTATTAAAGGAAAAACCACGGATCAGGATTCTGGGGGCACCAGATATATTTATAAACAAAAGCTCATCACATTTTCTCTTTACATAGTTTTAAACCACGCATAGGATTTTAGAAAAAATTCCATAATAATGAGTTTTACAGTACTTGCCCCACAATTATTTCTTATATTTTATAATCATTCATAGTTTTTCTATTTCTGTATCAAAGCAGAGAAAAAATGCCATGAAGCTTGCATAGGTTTATTTATGAAGATCTAAATTGCTTAATATGCTTCCTTATTTAGTCAGTTGCACACATAAAGCCCCCACATTTCACTGCTTGTAGCACCCTCTGCAGTATAGCAACTTAAATGCAACAGGGGAAAATCTATGTTTTATGTGAAGTTTAGCACAGTATTTGGAAGTTTAGCACAGTATTTGGCTTTCGTGTGAACCACCCAGAGTCCCTGCTGGGAAATCAGACGGTCTAGAAATGCTAAAATAAATAAATAAATCATGAATAAATAAGCACAGCATTCTACCAAAAGCCTTACAAGAAGCATTAAACATTGGTATTAAATGTACAGTGAAGTAATCCACGATAATTACAGAAAAGTATAGATACCTTTAAGCACTATAAACAGGAATTATTTTTAAAAGCTAGTATTTGCTCAGAAGACGTATCTTCTAAGACAATGCTACTTTGATCTGTTTCTACCTGGGAATACCACTAGAAGATACAAACTATCATTCACTCAAGACACACAACAGAACAATTAACTTACCATCCTTGTTGGACAGTAAACACACTAGGCCGTTAAGGCATGTGTCAGTCACTTCTGAGATGTTGGTTGCACATCTGCCTATCGCCTGAATTGTAGCTGCTGCAAACTGTTTATCTTGGCTTTTCACATAGGTCTGAAGAAAAAAGCAATTCCACAAATCAAAACCTTGGTTTCATCAGTCAGGATGCTCTTCCGAAATTATCCTCCGTCTTTTGAATTAGCAGGTATGTGAATAAGGAGTTTGGAAATAGTATATTATGCTAGCTTTAGTTCTTTAAATCCATAAGGGAATTTACTTTCATAAATATTTGTAGGGAGCAGTAATTCAACATAATTAGTCTATAGGAAAGAATAGCCGGTTCTAGGAATTCTTTTCAGAAAGATTCGAGGCCATTAAGCCAGCAGAACTGTACTTAAGAGAGGTTTGCTTAAGAAAAACAGTGTGTTTGTTATCCAGATCATCAACCATTGAATGAGAGATCCTAAAGAAAGCATTATATTTGAGGAAAACCTCTGTGCTGCATATGGAACACTGGAGAGATGCATGGTATATCTTGAAACTAACGTCCGTCAACATTAGCGCATGTTAACAGAAAAAATTAACTGTCTTTCTAGAATACAGTGGTACCTTGTATAAAGGAATTAATTCGTTCCAAATGAAATTATGTTAAGCAAATTTTCCTTTATACAAATTCCCATAGGAGTGCATTGAAAACGGAGTGATCCCATTTTTATGTTGTACGGATTTTCCCCATAGGAGATTATGTTAATCAAATTTCCCCTAGCTCCGGAATTTTTTATGTTGTACAAATTTTATGTTTTACATGCTGTTTGTTATACAAGGATCCACTGTACTAATTAAAGGTAAAGGTTCCCCTTAAGAATTAAGTCCAGTCCTTTCCGATTTTATGGGGCCAGTGCATAAAATAAATTGTTTATTTACGGTCATAGACCAAAATGGGGGCCAGTGCTCATCCCTGTTTATAAGCTGAAGAGCTGGCATTTGTCCACAGGCATATTTCTGTGGTCGTGTGCCTGGCATGACTAAACAAGCAAGCGCACAGAATGCCATTACCTTCCAACCAAAGTGGTACCTATTTTTCTACTTGCATTTTATGCACTTTCAAACAAGCAGCATTGGGACAAGTAATGGGAGCTGACCCCATTGTATGGATTTGAACTGACAACCTTTCAAGTGACAAGCCCAATGATGCAGCAGCTTAACCCGCAGTGCCACCCACGTCCTGTATACTAATTACAAGAAACAATATTTCAATCAGTTTTGTTCAGGTACAATTTGAATCAGCATCAGACTGATTTACAACAGAGTCACCCTTTGTATCTATGGACTCAGGTTTCAAACCCTTTAAAGGAGTACTGTTTTCCCTATGAGGTACCATCAGATGACATTTCATGATAACGACATGCAATAAGAATAAAAATAACAAACCTGAAATTCTCTGAGAAGTGTTGATATGTTGGCTTCATTTGCTAAATTGGTTAAGATTTCAAGCTGGGTGAAAGAGCAGGGAAAAATCCTTTAAATTACAGCGGTATCTCATATAAAGCAATTAATTCATTCCAAATGAAATTCTGTTAAGCAAATTTTCCTTTCTACAAATTTCCCATAGGAATGCATTGAAAACAGAGTAATCCCTAATCGCGACCATGTTTATGTTGTATGGATTTGCCCCATAGACGATTCTGTTAAACAAATTTCCCGTCTCCGGAATTTTTTGTGTTGTACAAATTTTATGTTGTACAAACTGTTTGTTATACGAGGTTCCACTGTCCTTTACCACTCCTCCAGATACTGAGTATATCAAAGGCAGAATCATAAAGCATCATCGGCTTTTAATGATTTAAGGTAGTGGTTTCCAACATTGCCCCCCCCCCACGATACTCTTGGGACTAAAACTCCCAGAAACCTTCACCACTAGCTGTGCTGGTTAGGATTTCTGGGAGTTGTAATCCAAGAACATCTGGGTACCCAAAGTCAGGAACCAGTGATTCACACACACACACACACACACACACACACACACACACACACACACACACACACACGTGTGTTTCTGTGCCAGCCACCAAACCCAAAAGTTGGGAGACAAAAGGAAAGAGAAAAGCAGTTCTTCAAAGAGGGCCTAATTAAATGACACAATTTGCCACCATAAGATGTAGCGACTATCGTAAACATGAACAGTTTTGAAAACTGGTTAGATTCCTGGGATATGATGAAACTAATTGTAATGGCTATATATTCCTTCCAGTAACAGAAGCAGCATGCTTCCCTATAAATTGTTAGGAAGCATCAATCAGAGGCTGCCACTGAAATGATCTCTTGCTGATGATTTCCTAGTTGGCAGGCTACTAGGAAAGCAGAACACTTGACCCAATCCACTGATAAGTCCACCAGGAATAGACCCACTTAAATGAACTAGAGTTCTTAAGCACCTCTTTTTAAGTCTCACTGATTTCAAAGATTCTGCTCTGGGTTAAGAATAACTCTCATCTACATTATACAATGGAATATACATGATTGTTTCTATTGTTGCAAGTTTACATCCATAAAGCTTGTGAAATTTCCTTTTATGAACAGGCAGGCTTTTAAGCAATAAATGTCTCAGGAATGTTGTGTTTATTAAAATGACAGCTTGATCCCACTGACAAAATGAACTGCTGTTGTACCACTTTCTGCTTTTTAAAAACAGCTTAAAATAATGTGTCTCCATAAAAATGGAAGAACGATTAGTTGTGAGTTTTTTGGGCTGTTTGGCCATGTTCTGGAAGTTTTTCTTCCTGACGTTTCGCCAGACTCTGTGGCTGGCATCTTCAGAGGGCAAGGAGCTCAGGAACGAGGCATTTTCCTCTGTGCTCTGGGATATAGAGTGAATGAGACAAGGGCTCTTAAAGAACAGATTATCTTAAAGAACAGATTATTTCACCACAAAAGAATATTTTCTGGTTAGAAAGTGAGCTAAAACCCTGTGCTACCAAATAGTCATATAATTTAGCATGCACGTGAAGCCTGATTTATTTCTATAATTTCTGCATGTCACCTTTTTGTCACTGAAAATTCTGCCTTTGGGTTACCAATGAAGGCAGTGAGAGAGGGGGCAGGAAGGAAAGAGAGATGGATGGATGGGCGCAGGAGAGGGAGGGTCTGCTCTCAAAGTTTTTGACCCTCCTGATGTTCTGGACCACAAATCCCAGCATTCTAAGCTTAGATTGCCAATGACAAAGGACTGTGGGAGTTGTGGTCCAAAACATCTGGAGGGCTGAAGTTTGGACATGCCTGCTTTAGGAATCTTGGTTGCTTCTGCCCCTTTAAGGATGCTCCAGAGAAGGTGAGGATACAGCCAGACTTGACAGCACATTAGAGATGGGCATTTCATTTCTGAACCAGTTGTTTTTATTAACTATTTAACTATAATTTGAACAGAAGTCCTGTATTCTCAACCAATTTTGTTTCCTTTTAGACATTCAAACAGTCCTAACTATATTTCTTAGGAGACATATTCCAGTGAACAGATGAAGACTGACCTTGGGAAAACAAGCACAGGACTTAGTATCAGAGCTTAAATTGCTCACAACAGACAGTAAAGCCATGATGATATTGGAATCTGGACAGTCTTGCTTTTTTGTATACGTCACACCAGTGGTTCCCGACCTTCCTAATGCCACAACCCTTTAATACAGTTCCTCATGTTGTGGTGACACCTTGCCCTGCTTGGAAGAGGCCACAGGCCCCCTTTGGCAGGCCACTGCCACAGGTGCCATAAACAACTTCCTTCTACAGGCACCCTCAGCCAATCGCATCCTCCACTGCCATTGACTGACATGCCCTCCAACCTATTAAGCTGTAACTCAGTCTTCCTCCCTTCCTCCCCCCTCCTCCAGACCCAAGCAGATTGTGCCTTTTTCTTCACTGTCTCATGGCGGCCCCTGTGAAATGGTCGTTTAACCCCCAAAGGGGTCCCAACCCCCAGGTTGGGAACCACTGCATTACACCAAGGCCAATATTGGAGGAGCACAATTATTAATTCTATCTTAATTAAATAACTACATTTTATACAAATACCTTTAGTGTCTTGATCATAGTTGGATCGGTTGACCTAACATAGAAACTCTTCAAATGAGGGTCAAACATCCCCTAAAGAAGGAAACATACAGCAGTAAATTAATACTACCAATTGTACTAAAGTTAGAATAATAATTCTGAATTTAGATATTCAATATGTCAAACCTTGCGCTGGATTGACATCGTTGCTATGTTCTGGAGAACAATGTATTGCACCTCCCTAAAAGTCAATGTAAAATTTTAAAAATTATTTATAAGCCTCCACAAGAAATGTATAATCAAATATAAAATTGTATTTATGAGAATTCCCACATGACTTATGCATACTTTTCATTTTATAAACAATGTCAATTGTGTAAACAAGGCTTCTGTTACAGACAAGAAGCTAAATCCAATGTCAGTCCTACCTACAGCTACACACTGAAATCAGTGAGATTCATTCTATTAGCAGTTAGTTTCATTAAAAGTACAGCAGGAAACCTGTATCTGCAGGATCTGTATCTGTGGTTTCATTCACTCACAGTATGAAAATATTAAAAATATTCAAAGAAAAAGAATCAAGAAAAATGATTTTACAGGTATTACCGGAATAGGCCACTAGATGGAGACAGATTCTGTGCTATGAAGACTTGTTAGCAAAGAATACAGCCATGGTCTTTTTTGTCTTCTAGTGGCCAGCTTGGTAATGTATGTGCTCACTAGAAGGCAAAAGAGACCATGGCATGTATTCTTCACTAACAAATATTTATAGCACAGTCTCTGCCTCCTCTAGTGGCCTTTTCTGACAATACATGTAAAATGTTTCCCCGTTTTGCCATGTGGTTTTTACTATTATCCAGTTCTCAGTATGGGGAGCTTAAAACCAAACCCTATTAGATATGGGGCACGTACTGTACATAATAGTATGTTATCAATGTTGTGCTCTTTTTGGACTCTAGCCTCCAGAATTATCCAAGATTTCCTCAGGTCGAATTCTGGGAGCTTTTGTTGGCAAGGGTGGTTGACCTCCTGAGCATAGATGAATCCTCTGGAATCAAGGAAGAGCCAAACCCTCTGAACCTGATGAGAGGAAGTGCATGGTGCGGCACCCCCAGCAAAAGGTGGCTCTGCTCCTTATAGGCTTGAAAGTAGCCTAGCCTAAGGAAAATGCCAGGCTCCTTTCAAGCCAACAAGAATGCCACAGTATAATGGCATCACTCCCAGTCAAGCCCACAGGTGTAAGTACTGAATCTCAGGGTAAATATTTTTAGAAGAACAGGACACCTCATGGCTGGCAGGTTTTCCTAAGCCTTTCTTTCAGAGAGACCAGCATGCCAAATTCTGCAGGTAAGTTTCTTCAGTTGACAAACAGCCTACAGCTGAGCTCCAGGTGGGTTCCAATATTAGGCTCAAACTAAGACTGGGACTTTATTGGAAACAACTCCTACACTTGCTCTGGTCTCTTTCGATCATATTCTGCTGATCTTGGCTGCTGGCCCCCTATCTGTCCCAGCCTTTGGGTTTAGCCTTCCCCTTATTTTGCTAACCTGACTCACCCGTAGGACTCCGTTAGATCTCTGCCTATTGCTACAGGAGCCCTGCACAGACCTGACTCCACAGCCAACTTGCATCTATGAGCAGGGCACCCACCATGTGGCTGGATCGAGACTTAACATGTTCATTTAATGAGCATGACACATCACTACTTCTAAATTCAGTAAATATCTATGTATGAACAATCAAATGAGTTTATAAATAGGCCAATTGTCATTCATGTATGAACAATGAAAACATAAATCACTTCTGCTACAGAATTTTAAAAAAATACATTTAATTTTATCTTTTTGTAATAAACTAAACTTCTATAGGTACATAGCCACCCTTATTGGAAGAAAAATGTACTTGGGTTTACCTGCTACTGCGAAGTAAACGTACTAATGACTTAGCAACTATGCTGACTTCAGACTTGGGTGCCACGTGCCAATAAAGCTGTGCAACTGCCATTACCACCTTGGGGAGAAAAAAGCACACAACCTTCAATGTACTTGCAGCACCTTGTAGCAGTAGACAGAAAATGTTGATTTGGTATGTTTTGTTACAGCCAAGAAGTACACACAAAGACATCTGACAGCACTGTACATCTTTTCTTAAAAGAAACAAAATATAAACAACAATCTTTTCAGATAGAGAAGCCTACAGACAATTACACATATATAACCTAATGTTATAGAAAGTCTTCTCAAGTATGTGATAAAACCATTTATTTGGAACTACAATCAGTGCACAGCATTTTTCTATTTGTGATAAAAGATCTCACAATTAAGCAGCAGTAATGTGTGCTTTTGGTGCATATAAGGTGCACTGGAGGCTGGTGACTCCAACTGTTATGAGGTTAACAGCTTAAAACAAAAAGCTGGGCTTACTTTAAATTGTCAGAGGAGAGTAGATCCAACAACAAAGTATTAACTATTCCTTCCTTTAAAAGGCTGAGCCAAAAGTAAAACAACCCTCCCACCTCCTTTCCAGCTCACCATGGAAAAGGAAAATCCTCTTTGGTTGCAGAATGGGACTTCAGCACCCTAATAAACATGCACAAAAGCCCACTGATAATGAATACTATACCTATATACTGTATAAACTTTACATACACCTGGAATAGCCTAAGCCATGTTAAAAAAATTAAATTAGGCAGAAAGAAGCACAAGAGGTATCAATAATCTAATCTGAAAACCAGTCAGGTCTATTAAACAGTAGCAATGGTCTACATCAAATGAAGCTCTCACAGCAGTTCTATTTGCGTGTGGCCACTCTAGCAGCCACCATAGACTTGAGGAGAAGATGCACTTGGAGCATCACTAGCTCTTAGTCTAGATCAGTGGTTCTCAACCTGTGGGTCCCTAGATGTTCCTGGACTTTAACTCCCAGAAGTCTTCATCACTAGCTGAGCTGGCCAGGATTTCTGGGAGTTGCAGTCCAGGAACATCTGGGGACCCACAGGTTAAGAACCACTGGTGTAGATGGAGGTTCTTATTGGTGCAGATCCATTAGAATGTATACAAAGGGGACACAATGAAGAACATTGGGGCTTAGAAGAAGAACATATCCAATAAAAGTCAGCAAGAGAGAACCTTTATGATGGGGAGTTCACTGCTTGTAAAAGAGAGAGCTCACTCTTTCTGCCTCTTTCACCATAGCCCAACTTATTTAGCCGAGTTCCCCAAAGCTGACTGGGGGCTGGGAAGGCTGCCTTGGAAGTAGTGAGAGGGAAAAGTCAGTTCCCATCTTCCCTACTGAACACCTTTAACTCCAGACCCTATTCTATTGTTAATACAAAAAAGAAGACATTTTATGAAAATAATTTGTCATACAGCTGCATTCCGGCTTTGTAACAAAGGCTTTGTATTTCGTAGGAGTAATCTGTGGTCTGGGTCCATGGAATAAGGCTTGTGAACTTTCTGATTTTTCTCTTCATGCTCCTCATCAGATTCATAGAAATTTTTTTCACTATATTCTTCCAGAACACCATCCTATAAACAGAGAGCAGAAAAGAAAAATACATAATTTTTTTAGTGTCAAGGAACATCAAAGTAGATTTCAGATACCGTCTTCTAAATTTCATTTAGCTTTTTGAATTCAGCTACAGTTTAAATTTCTCAGGAGATTCCTGACAATTTAAATATAAGAAGTCTGTTTCTTTCTCAGAAGAGGATGGAAAGATCTATTGGCTGCCTTGGCCTCTGAAATTCAGCTGACCAAGCAAGACCTTAATAACTATTATGTCTATACACGGCACGGTGATAGATCCATAAATCAAAACACAGAAATATATCTTGTAGGAAATACAGCATGGAACTTTTTTTTTAATTCTAGGGACAGGATCTAATCCTAATAATAAAGTAATACTTTAAATTATGTTTAAGCATCCATTTTCCAAAGCCTGTCACGGAACAGCATGAATAGATAATACTGTAATCCAACTCATTTGAAACCAACAGTTGGCATATTTTAAAAGATATAAACTATGTTTCACATGTTATCTCTTCAAATATTAATGACAGACAATCCAAAGACATATGCTCAAAAAGTCACTTACAAAATTTTTGACTGAAATCCTGTTGCACAGCTCTCTGTGTGCAAAACAGTGGCAGTATCAGTAAATCACTGCTGATTAAAGGCTTACTTTGGAGATGCTGAAATTGATTTTAATGAATGGCACTCTGCCTTTAATAAATGGCAGTTTGCAAGTGATTATGTGCACACCGAGCTGTACAACAGGATCTTAACCAATGTGTCTTTCTATTAAAGTTTTTAAAATACCTATAGACTTAAATCCAAATATTAGTCCAAACCAGAACATGCAGTTGAATCAGTTACCGAATGAGAAGCCAGCAGTTAAATAATCTTGTTTAAAGGGTCTACAATAGTAAGGACTAGTCACTGGGTGTAGGTCACAACATAAAAAAGACAATAAAATATTCAACCAAGACCCCCAAATATGGGTAACTTTTTAGCCAGCATCTTTTTATAACTGTCAACCTCTAAAAACACACACTCAAGAGATGCCCAGTAAATCTTCAGTTACCGTTTGTCTCCAAAATTGATTTTTTTTCTATTCCAACTGAAGGCTCAGAAGCTTCCCTCAGATCCATTCGATCACATGGAAACCACTTGGGGTGGGGGCAGATTTAATTTCTGAAAGAATTACGGCTGCCAAGATGACTCCACTACAAAAGGGATCCCAAAAGAACCTCTGGACATTTTGGTGGGGGTGGGGATCATAAATTTTGAATTTCTGAAATATCACTTCAGCAACCCTCTTTCTAAATCCTCCTTTCTCTTCCAGTTGTTGGGAAAGAGAAAATACATCACATTCTGGAGTCCCAGACACGTTATCAACCGACAAGCTGCTCTGTTCAGCTAATGTCTATACTATTCTCTGTCTGATTTTTTAAACAAATACTATATATTCAACCTATAACTAGAATGAATTGTTCCTTTTGTTTTGTCAAATTGTTAGCCATGCCTATGCACCAAACTCTTTGTCAAACAGACAGAAGATTTTTTTAGTAAATTTGAAATAAAGTTTCAAAAGGCAGCTTGTCTTTTACTACAACATACAGGAATGATGGCAGGGCTACATCCCAAACACAGAAAAGGGGGTACAGTGGACCCTCGAATAACAAACAGTTTGTATAACATAAAATCTGTACAACATAAAAAATCCAGAGATAGGGGAAATTTGCTTAACAGAATCACCTATGGGGCAAATCTGTACAACATAAAAATGGTTGCGATTAGGGATTACTCTGTTTCCAATGTATTCCTATAGGAAATTTGCATAAAGGAAAATTTGCCTAACAAAATTTCATTTGGAACAAATTAATTCCTTTAAACAAGGTACCACTGTACCATATTTTGTAACCTATATCACATTGAACACATGAAAGTTTCTAGTCCATTTTTCCCTCTACAGCTCTGTAAGCATGTTTATTACTGATGAAGGTGTGTGTGGGGAGACGCCAAACAGTTGCAGTGAAAACAGCACCAAGAACCCCCTTGGACAAAAGTTCTTGTCAAAAGTGTGTGAAAGA
>JAHTLZ010000240.1:11932052-11942127 GCA_023846285.1 Phrynocephalus versicolor | reverse complement strand
ACCGCATGGGTGCTATGGCTACAAGTGCTGTGGCTGCAGGAAATTCAGAACCCTGCTCTTCAATCCTCAATTTCCTGACGGGTAGCACCCAAAGCACTTGTAACCCACGGTGCCATTGTATTCAGGCTTAATTGCTGTATTGGCACTTCACGATAAAAAAGTGGGTTGTGAACTGCAGTTTGGGCCCTCAAGCTCTAAACGGTTCGCCATCACTGTACTAAACTGATAAAGCACTCTACCTAAAGCCCTTTTATTCTAATGTGGTTTTCAGTGTAAAACATTCACAGCTGAAGTCTCAGATCTGAATAGTACATACTATCACTCCATGTTTTTATCTCTATACTATCCAGTAATTCTGAGTGTGTTAACAGCTAGTTAAATGGCACGCCTATCTTATACACATTTATTATCAAAACATATGGCAACCATAAAAGGGTCAGCAGGGAAAAGGATGCCATTTTAATAATATGAGGGTATGTCACAGTAAGAAAGAATGCAACCTTATTAAAGCATACACGAGAGTAGCCAAAAGGAATGAAGCTGGAAAACCTGATTTAAATACAGTGGACTCTCGTATAACAAATGGTTTGTATAACATAAAATTTGTACAACGTAAAAAATTCCAGAGATAGGGGAAATTTGCTTAACATAATCACCTATGGGGAGAATCCGTACAACATAAAAATGGGATCATGCCGATTTCAGTGCATTCCTGTGGGAATTTGTATAAAGGAAACTTTGCTTATCATAATTTCATTTGGAACAAATTAATTCCTTTATACAAGGTACCACTGTAGCTCCTAGCTGCTACCTATTCAGACAACCCTCTATATGTGGAAGAGGTTCTAAATTATAAACATGCTGCTTTTGGAGTACCATTATTTGACTGTGAAAAGCTCTGTTCAGCAAGCAATGTTGTTCAGTTTAAGCTCCAAATTAACATCAATATTTAGCTTTGGTTATCTTGGTCTCACAGTTTTGGCATAACACCGTTATGGCTGATAGCATTAGAGGAATTTATATATTTAAATCAATCAAATTGAATCCTTAAACTAACTAACAAAACACTATTAGCTGCTTTCCACAACAATACAGCAACAATGGTGCAATATCTGATGACATTCAAGAACTTAAAAGGACTTTTTTCATCCTCTATTATCTCTTGTTTAGTAACAAGAGTAATCCCTTTGTTTCAATCACAAAATATAAACTAGAGTCACTGAATTTTAAAGTTACAATATACCTTGGAAATGAACTGCCCATCTCCTCTATCGGTTCACGAATCAAACATGGATCTAAGTGGTGACAATAACTACAAATAACTACTTACAAACACTAATTGGGAACATCTGTGTTCTAAATAAGTTTGCAGAACTCTGCAACATTAGTTTGGATCTTTACTTGCTGGGAGTGAACTCCATATCCTTACCTAAGGAATTCTTAAAAGCAAAACCATCACTTACATGTTTTTAAAGACTTAAGAATTGCAGGCAAAAATCAAAGAAAAACAAAACAAAACAAAAGATGCTCCACTTAAGAAATTCTTAAAAGCAGTAGCATCCATCCCTTAGGAAAGGGAGATATCAACTTTTAGCAGTAGTAGTAGCAGTGAGAGATGCAGTATTGCTTTTTTAAGAGTTCTATTCATTACCAACTTCAAAAAATTAAACATATATAAAAAATTACTCACCTCTTTCCAAGGACTCGCAAACTGCGTACGTGCATATCGAGTCAACATATGAATAATGACAACCTGGCCCCATTCTTCCACATCAATCAAAAGATTGCAGAGTTTTCGGTAGTTTTTGTGAATCAAATCTATTCTTTCTGGACACACTTCTTCAAATGCCATCACAACACTTCCTGCTACAAGCTAGAAAACAAAAATTTAAAGATACCCGAATCAGTAATTATTCTAAGGAACTTCAAATCTGAAGTTGCAAACAATGCCAGGCTGCAGGAGGAAAGAAGGTTGGGAAGTAGGAATACAAGAATGAAAATTACAACTACTGACCAAGTCTAGGAGGCATGTAATTTCTGTAAATTAGAGCATTTCTTATGTTATAGTTTCTTTTTTGTTGTAATTCAAAGATCCCGATGAAGCTGTTTGGATGAACAGCGAAATGTTTCTATCTCTCAAAAAGAAGTCCAGTAGCCATGACTCAACTTCCAGATCCCAAAAAATAATTTGCTTCTATTACTGTTACAAATTTTATAATTTTCTTTTTTGTTTCTCAGTTTTTTTCAAAACAGTGGCTTTAATTTAAATCAAAGTGTTTATTCGAATTAAATATGAATCAAACTGAAAAAGATGCATTTTAATCTTACACATTTTTCAAGTCAAAGATTCAAGATTTATTTTTACAAGGCCCATTTTATACATTTTAAATAACATGCATTTATTTAGAAGATAACTAGTTCAGTTTTGCATTATATCTGAATTATTATTTAAGTGACCAAAACTATTTAAACAGTATTTGTGAAGGCACTGAAAGCATCTTCAGTTCATTACATTAATCATAACAGAAACATTTCAAGAGAAAATTAGACTAGTACAGTAGTTAGAACGGTTTTGATTTGGATTTCTGCATTCCAGAAAAGGGGAGGGGAGTTAGACACAAAGGCCTCATAGGCTCCTTCCAACTCAATAATCTACGATTCCATATTTGGAAGACATTTTTTACTTTAGCAGCTGAAAACCAGTAATGTAAAGTTATAGTGTATAAGCCTGGTGCTGTTATCAGCCCTATTTTCTTCCTCAGAAGTCTCCTATAGGATCTCTTGCCATAAGGTTCATAGGCCTGGGGAAAAGCTTTGCTGAGGGTCTAGAAATCACCAAGACCAGACCCCAGAAACCACAGCAGAACCAGAGGTATTTTCAGACATGTATGATCCCCACTCCCACCCCACCATACACACGCTTCTGCTCTTCCCAAAGGCTTCCAAGACCAAAGGGAGCCTATAAACCTTGCAGGGAAAACAGGAAACTTGTATTCTCGAAAACTTTCACGGCCGGGATCTGACAGCTGTTGTGAGTTTTTCAGGCTGTTTGGCCGTATTCTGGAAGTTTTTCTTCCTGATTTTTCAACAGACTCTGTGGGCAGCATCTTCAGAGGGCAAGGAATTCAGGGAACTAGGAGTTCTCTCTGTACTCTGGGATACAGAGTGAGAGAGACTGTGTGGTTTTAAAGTTGTGGCAAAGAGGAAACTTGTCCTATGCAGGAGAATAGGTGTTAGTCACTGTATTGTACTGGAGGGATTAAGAAGTTTCACTGCAATCAGGGGTGGCAGTGTGAGAGACATCTGAAGAGAAGGAGAATTATGTTGTGCCATCTGAGAAATATGGAAAAGACAAGGAAGAAAATTATGATGTTATAATGTCAAATATGAATGAATGTTAATTTAAAATGAAAGAGAAAGTAAAATACAAGAGGATGAAAAAGATAAAATAGAAATGGGGGAAAGAGTCCGTTTTAGTGATGGGCGGTACAGAAGACCTATGGGTGGAAGAGGAGGGAGATGATGAGGGTTGGAAAGAACCATTGAGGGACATTGGGACTCAGACAGAGGGAGAGTCATGGAGAAAAGAACCACCAAGGTTCCGAGTTGCTAATCCTGAGGTGTTAAGCTGGTCTGTACAAGTAAAACCAGTATATTGGCCTGGCTACTTAGATAGGTTTCAATCAGGATGGAAGAAAGAGAATCCGGAAAACCCACAGCTCAGTGGGCCAAGCATCCTTGCTGTGGGACCCAATGTTTTGGGAAGGGAACTCAGCTATCACCCATATATGTAAGAGAACTAGTTAAAGAAGAAATACATGTTTCTCACTTGTTTAAAGGGTCTATGCCTGAGGACTTGAATATAAAGGAGTTTTCTTTGTTGTTGGTTAGTAATGCTGTACAAGAAAATACCACAAATATGGAATGGTTTAATAAAAGTTTATTGAATGTTTCTACAAATAATGTGCTCAAGCCCCATTGTGGGTCAGAACCAGGAATAAATCAGTTCATATCATTACAGGCAGCAATGTTTGTCTGTAGTTAATGGGTGTCGTTAGCTGTTCTATTGTGTAAAGTGATCATCGGTGCTTGTGGCTGGATGGGAATCACTGAGCTTTGCTCTTCTCTCTGCAGGCTGTAGTTTTCAGTACTAGAAGCTAGGCATTATTGATTTTTAGACTTGCTTCTTTTTTGTTGAAACTGCTTAGTTTGTGGATTTCAATGGCTTCCCTGTGTAGTCTGACATAGTGATTGGTAGTACTGTCCAGTACCTCAATGTCCCAGAAGAGGATTCAATGTCCAGTTTGTTTCCGGGTGTGTTCAGCTACTGCTGATCTTTCAGGTTGTTTTAGACTGCAGTGTCTTTCATGTTCTTTGATACGGGTCTGGATGCTGCGCTTTTTTGGTCCCAATATATACCTGGCGACAACTACAAGGTATCTGGTATACTCCTGCAGTGGTGAGTGGGTTTCTTTTGTCCTTTACTGACCGTAACATCTGTTGTGTTTTTGTGGTGGATCTAAATACTGTTGTAGGTTGTGTTTTTTCAATACTTTGTCCATGCGGTCCTTGATTCCTTTTATGTACTGGTGGCTGTTTTTCTTCAATTTGGTTTTATTTTTTGTTTTTTTGTTTCATGGCTCTTTTGATTTCATTCTTGGAATAGCCATTTACTGTAGGGCCCAGTTCAGGTGGCTGAGTTTAGTGTTGAGGAATTCAGCTTCACAGTTTTGGTTTGCGCGTCTACAAGTGTTTTGATTATGCCTCTTTTTTGTCATGGATTTTTATGTAGGCACCAGTCTGTGTGGTTGGGTTTTTTGTAGACCTTGTGTCCTAATTGGAGGTCCAGTTTGTGTATGACCATGACATCTAAGAATGGGAGTTCCCATTTAGACCATATCTAAAATTTGTAAAGCGGCAGTTAAAACGTCAACAGTTTTCCGCTCTTAAGTCGAATTGCTCTTAAGTCGAGCTGCTCTTAAGTTGGGGTACCACTGTATTTCTTTTTCCATTGCAAATTGTATATTTGGGTGTTATGGCAACACAAAGATCACTGCTCTACCAAAGGATGCATCAACCTGCTGCTGCACATCCAACCAGTAATGCATGATAAAGTTGAACTACTGAGGCCTAGTGTCTGTTTTGCATATCTCAGGTAAGAAAATGCCTCTGAAGAAGAGTGTGTGCCAGTTGGGAAGCTAACTGGATAGCCATCCATTTTGCCATGCACTGAGGGGAAATTTGGAGCTCTTTATTTGAGGCTTGGTAACTGATAAAAAGATGGAAAACCTCTGAATGTGTCGTGTCTGGGATATATAGAATACCAGAACGCATCTGACATTAAGGGTATGCAAGAGCCTCTCCTGTTCCATGGAAGGGGGGAGGAAAAAGGAGGGCAGGGTAATAGGTTCTGATAACTGGAAGTTTGAAACCACCATTGGAAGGAAAAAATCCATAAAAAGGCAAACTTTGTCCGGGGGGAAATGGAGCTAAGGGTAATTGTGGTGTAGTGCAGTAAGTTCACTGGTGCATCTTGCTGAAGTGATGGCCGCTAGAAAGGCTGCCTTTAATGTTAGAAGGCATAGATCTGTAGTGGCTAAAAGCTCAAATTGTGGTTTTTTGGTTTGATAGCTTTTGATTTCATTCCTGGAATAGCCATTTGCCTGTAGGGCCCATTTCAGGTGGCTGAGTTCAGTGTTGAGGAATTCAGCTTCACAGTTTGGGTTTGTGACATCTACAAGTGTTTTGATTATGCCTCTTTTTTGTCACGGGTTTTTATGTAGGCATCAGTCTGTGTGGTTTGGTTTTCTCTAGACCTTGTGTCCTAATTGGAGGTCTGGTTTGCATATAACCTTGACATCTAAGAATGGGAGTTTCCCATCTATTTCTCAACAATATCTACCCAAATATACAATTCAACATGGAAAAAGAAATAAGAAGAAGTGCCCGGGTAGTAAATCTGTTCTGAGGTAAGTGGCCAGTGTGTTTTTTTTAGCATAGACATTGTTGGTAAGAGTGTGGTTTGAAATATGAGGCCTGAGATGGATGTGTGGGAGCCTCAGGAATATATCTCTGATTAGAGAAAGTTGTAAAGTAGCGACACCATGGTTAGCATTGAGGTCTCTGCTGGTACAATGGAGAGATTTCCATTTTCTGGCAGCAGTAATTTTTTTCTGCACATTTTCGAGAACACTGTCTATCTCTGCATTAAATACCCCTGGACCATCAATGGGGAGATCTTCAGTGGGAGGGTGTACATCCTCAGGCAACCCTGGTATATGCAGCCAGGAGAAGCAACATAGAGTGACAGCTGTAGCCATTGAGCACAGTGTGGAGTCAACTACACAACGGGCTGAAAGCATTTGTGCTTTGCCACTAACATATCCTCTTGCTGAAAAGTAGTGACAATGAGATGTTTGTCCTCACTAGGGGGTGACAAGAGGGGCAACACATCCCATTGAAAGCATTGATATACTCCCATGGCACTTTGATAATGCCAATGTGCATGGTGGCAGCAGCTGCAGAGCAAAGCCAGTGCCCCATGATGTTAATCCACCGACTGTCTCTATCTGGTGGTGTCAGAGTTTGGCATCGGCATTGTCTTAATTGGGAAGTGTCCACATGAGATATTAGGTGATGGCTGCTTTAAGAGAAAATGAGCATCAGTGTCATGCTTGCTATAAAGATTGTCAGCATGGTGAAGTACTGTGGAATGACACAGGCTTGAGCCAAGCAAGTTGTGCTGTTTCTAAAAAACAAAGCATAATAGAAATATGTACCAGTGTAACAGTCTCTTTAGAAATAGGTTCATAAAGATGATCTGAAAGAACTATGGTTAGACAATGAACATTTAAATCTAGGGATTTGCCTATGCATATGTTAAGCTGAGAATATGTAAGAAATCCTCTGCTGGAGAGGGAGGATTGGGGTTGGCAAGATCAGACTCAGGAAAAGTAAATAAGACCGATGGAGTTAGAGGTTGAGAGTCTGGGTCAAAAACAGGAGCATCCTGAAAAACAGCATTTGATCTTTGTCCAGGATCGGTATCATATGCTGGGGCCAATTGAGGCAGAGGATTAGAAACCAGTCAAGACCAATGCTTCAATATCAAGGAAGTCATAGGCACCAAAATATGGTGTCAAGGCAGATTGAGAAGATACTGCTATTAGTGGAATCAAAGTCTGGTTTTGATGTTGAGTGTCCATGGACCACTGCTGGTTGTAAAATGACACTCGGTGTCAAGGTGGTGGGGTTGGTCTGTGGGATGTAAAATATATATATATATGATTATATATTGATACAGTATATAATCAATAGATACCTGAGGAGTGTAAGAAACTGTGTTGTAATTGTAATGCTAAGAAAAGACTGTGTTATGTAGCAGGCAATGCTGTGATTTCCTGCCTGGGCACTGTTCAGGAAACGTGTGGGAGCTTACTGAACGAAAAAGAGGAAGTGCTATGAGCTTATGAAGCTTAAGAGGTGATGGGAATGATGGACAGATGATGGGAGGTGTTGAAGGTGTGACTATGTTAAGAAGGGTGTGGTAGGGCTCTGAAACTGTATAAAAACCCGTGGAAATGTGTGTTCGAGGTCTTCTCTCAATTGTGAGGGAGACCCCTTTGCGTCTGTCCGCAAAAGGCTCTCTATGCTCTGTACTTTGCTTCTGCTAAATAAACTCAGCGCTGAGAAATTCTCCTTTCTGTCTGACTTAGTCTCAATTCTTGGGAAATCTCAAACTTGCCTCATCTCACATCTTGACTTAGTCTCATCTCTGAGCTTTCCTGACTTAGTCTATTTTTGGGCCTCTACATCCAAAGATTACAGGTCCACAGTGAAGGATGGTAGAATGGGTTGATGTAGGCCAGGCCTGCCCAAGATGTCACCCGCAGCACCTTCAGGGGTTGCCCGTCAGGTCCCTGTGTTGGGGGGGAATTCCCCCCACAGTCGTTCACCCTCTCCAGCGGCAGTGATCTGTTTGGGTTTTCCAGCAGTGCGTGCAGTGCCACAGAGACACCGAACAAGACCAGCAAGCTGGCCTGGGCCTGCCTCCATGGCCACTGCCCACCACTGGAGTCGCTGATGCAATTGCTGCCACTGCGATCCCACCCCCTATGCCGCCCCCACTGCCGATGCAGTCACCCCTGCAGCCACCACTGCCATCGCCCCTGCCACCCCCCCACTGCCACCGCCGCCCCTGCCACCCGCACCACCGCCATCAACCCTGCAGCCATTGGCCCCACCGCACCCGACCCCACCCGCCACCCCCACCGCCAATGCCACCATCACCCCTGCTGCCATTGCCCCCATCCCCCACCGATAATGATGCTGCCCCTCTTCTGCCACCCCCAACCCCGCAGCCATCGCTCCCACCTCTGCTGCCGCCATCACCCCAACCCCGCCCGCCACCCCAACCCTGCTGCCCCCATCATTGCCACCCCGCCACCACTGCCATCAGCATGCTCCCATCCCCCCGACCTTGGAGTGGCCATCAGATAGCCACATCATATCAGAGCAAGAACCATAATGCCTGACCAGAGCCCTAGAGCCTATAAACCATTTTTAAGGGAAGGAGAAGCTAATGGGAAAACAAATTTTGCTAAAGCCTTTTGCTAAAGAACTCACTGAGAGTTTGGAATAAGGAGAAATGAATCTTGCAAAGCGGTAGTAAAAAAAGAACTGGGTGAAGATGCATAGTGCCAAGGTATATATAGTATGTGGGTGGCTATGCTAATGTCTCTATTTATCTCTGCAGAAGCTTTGGAACATTCTGAAAATGCTCCGCACATGCACGGATCACCCATCAGTGTGATTCACAGAGAGCACAGCGAAGAACTACAATAACACAGTACTGCAAAAATTTTGATTCTTCAATAGCAAACACATAATACTTTTTAAAAGCATGTTTTTAATTATTTTTATTTAAGCTGTAGGGTTTTGAGACACTAACATCAAGATTATACAGCCACAGAAGGAACAAGCATTGACTTTAAAAAATGACTGAAAATGACCCTAAAAAGGGGGTTCAAAGAATTGTTATTTGTCATTTCAAAATACTGCTATTAAAATCATAACTACCTCTGGAGACACAACCCACGCTTAAGGACTGCAACATCTGTATGGTACCTTCTAGTCTAGACCATAGTTTCTCAATCTGAGGTCACAAACCCCAAAGGAGTCACAAACTGTTTTCTGGGACCTCACGGTTTTAGCTTTATGTTAGAAGCCAACACCATGGCCCTGAGAAGACTTAGGTCCAATGTGTGCTCTAATATCTACTAGTGCTGCATTGAGCTCTGCCCTCTCCCTCAGCACAGGGTTCTAGAAGCAAATGGGCAGTGACACTGATCAGGCACACACGGGTAACTCTGAAGGAATTCTGCTTAGACCCAAGTCTTATTTACTACTCTACAAGTAGAAGTCAACAGCAACTCCACCGCTGAGACGAGCACAGGCAGAGTTCCACATGGGGAAAGCTGAAAATGGGGAAATGGATCTTATATTGTAGGGGAAGTGCAAAAAAATCTTATTTATCTTGTCGGAAGAGCTTGGGACAGTATAGAAGAATCCTGTAGCCTTCCTCTCCGACACGTGAAGCTCCTGCCCAATTGCCTCTGCCAATGGGAATTCAGGAGAGATGCTTCCCTTTGCCAATCAAGCAGAGAGAAGGCGGGACAAGCAAACCTGTGACATAATGTATTGCCACAGGCACCGTGCAGTATATTTGAATTTTATGGGTGAAGGAACAATCCAGTAGGCAAAGACCTTTATTAGGAGAGCTTGTATGTTGTACTGTATGTTGGCTCAGAGGTGGTGTAGGAAGCTTGTAATGAAGCATACTCTGTCACACACTTTACTTTTGTATATTTTTACTTTTAAGAACTCTTGATATTTTTAGAAATATACACTTTGTCCTTTGATTGTACCTTGTGAGGCTATAAGCCCCTGCATTTTAAACTTTTCAGCTTCTGCTTTTTTGGATCACAAAATCTGCCTGTAACTTATGATACATTTTCATGCATTTTGTGTGTGTGTGTGTGTGTGTGTGTGTGTGTGTGTGTGTGTGTGTGTGTGT
>JAHTLZ010000240.1:11881938-11932042 GCA_023846285.1 Phrynocephalus versicolor | reverse complement strand
TGTGTGTGTGTGTGTGTGTGTGTGTGTGTGTGTGTGTGTGTGTGTGTAAACTTATACCTGATGAAAACAATCAAGTACAAAAATAATTTTAAAAATATTTTAAACCTGTAAGCTAAAAACCAGCATTCCTGATATAAATTACTCCTTAAAGGCCAGCCTAAAGATGAAATCTTTGTCTCAAGATGGAAGGACAAGAGGGAGGGAGCCAACCTGCCCAATTGTCGCTGCCAATGAGAATTCACCAGTCTTGGTGCAATGCATTTCAAAGTCTGTGAGAAAGCTGTGTTCTCACCCATTAAGATTGGGAAGGTGGTGGAAATTACAGTAGGGCCTCCCCAGAAGATCTTAAGAGCCAAAAGGGCTCATATAGGGTGATACAATCCTTCAAACAGCCTGGACCCAATCTGTTCAGTTTTTCATAGCTGTAAAACTGATTTCCATGTAACAGAAATGTGCCTGGAAAGTCTAAAAACATGCCCGGAATCATTTTTGTGTACTTCACCATGAATAAAAACAATGGTTTATTCTTAAGCTCTAAAGAAAGAAGGAGCACATTTGGAAGCTAATTTTTGTGAGCCAGGCAGGAACAAGTAAACAACCTATACTTTGATAGCCAGATGAATTCTGACAATAGTTATCTGATTTCAGTGGGGAATTAACCATTACCAGGATAAATGTCAGCTGTGATGGACTACCACAGACTCAAGCTACCAAAGGGTGTCATAACGTTTACAGTGCCTGGGGTTCATTATTCCAGTGTCATACTTTTAACCCTGACACTTTGAAAAATAATAATATTTGAATTATACCGATAGAGGTGTACTTTGCTCTGCTTAAACTTAGAAAGGTGACATTTGACTATTGCAGATGGTTTGTAATACTTTTTTGATGACAATTGATTGTATGCAACACTGCAAGGTAGAAAAAATTGTTAAACACAAGACAGTTGCAGTGATCTCTTTCCTGCAATTTATTTCAAGCAGGAACAAGACTCAGACTCCTCAATATTTCAAAATCTTTTGATTTTGTTCTTTTCCCTAAACTGACTTTGTTCAGAGACTGTCAGGATTCTACTTATAACAAAAATATAAGAACTATTAAAAAGACTACATCAGTTACTTCTTTAATCTTTCATTTCCAAACATACGATTATATTTCCCAACCATGTCATAGCAATTGGGCAAGCAGTCTCCACTATTTGTATACTGTGCAATCAGTGCACAACATATCACATGATACATAACTCAACAAGAACTCGAAAAAAAGGCAAAAATTGTTTGAGGAGGTGTTATCCCATGTGTAGTAAATTCAACAGGATACTGGTCACAATCACTATGGATTACCCATTACTGTTTCTCTAACCACTGTAATTAAATTTTGTTTTATTTTGGAATCCCATGCAATGCAAATGGGTATTCTAATGAGATTTCTATATGAAGCAAATGATTTGTATGCAGTTAAAGAAGTTTCTGACGCTGGTTTCTAGTAACAAATTAATATCACATTCTAGCAAAGCACTGGAGATCTGCATTTCAACCTCTAAAATTTCCCCAATGATTTTAAGTAAGCAATTAAATAGAGATACAATTTACTGAAATGGTACTTTTGGAAAAATATTAAATCCAATGATATTCGTATGTTAAGAGTTTTTCCGTTTTGGTTGACATTTGGTTTATTAGTATGCACCCACCATCACAACTGAAAGAAAACAGCTCAGAATATAGTTGTGCTATTATGCAAAACAAGTTCCAAGTCCTGTGGGGATTTTATAAATTACCAATAACTATAAACGTGACATTGCATTTATTGTCCTCAGCCCTGCTATATACTGGTACCTGCTGGTCCCAGCATGTATACAACTCATTCCATGAAGAAGAGAATTGATTATTTGTAAAGCACTAAAGAAAATGCATTACACTTACATTTATTTTCTATCACATCATATATAGGAAAAAGCATTTCCATCATTGTCATCTGTGTTATCGTTTCCCTCTATCTACAACTGTTATTAATACATCTTACCTTAGTTATCATTGTTACCAGTTAGTTATCAGGATTACCATAGTATACATGAAAGCACACATTTCAAATTACAATAGTCACGAAAAAACAAACTATGAATTGGTTAGTAGATGCCCATAAATCTAAAATATCTTATGTTATTCTGCACACCTATAATTTTAAAATATTGTTATACTGGTTTTAAATGTATTGTTGATAGTTATTGCATACGTTGATGCTGTCTGTGAAGATCCTCAGTCATCCAGGTGAGTTTATCTGGAAGTTGAGTCATACTATTTTTTAATTTTAATTTTATTAGATGTTTTTATTGTGCATTTGTATTCTGTTGTATACTGCCTGAAGTGGCCCTTCCTGCCAGATGTGCAGTGTAAAAATATAATATAATATAATATACGTAATATAATATAATATAATATAATATAATATAATTAATATAAATGTGTACATATTTTAAAAACTTTCCTTTTTTCAAAATCTAGTATCATCATAGATATAAAAGGCAGTATAATTATTTAATTGTTTTAGTTATGAGTGTTACATATCTTTCACCATTAAGGAGAAATGGGTCGGCCCTGTAAAATAAAGAAAAAAATAAAAAATAAAAGCGCTGACCCAGCCCCAGGGGCCGCGTGGTTGGTGCTTGAGAAGAAAAAGAACGAATAATGCATCAAAATGAACCAATGAAACAAATATTTCAAAAAAAATTCATTAAAAATGAAATGAAATGAAATGAACCTTAAAATGAACAGAAGCAAAACAAATTGCCATTTTTTTTGTTTGTGCCCATCTCTACTTTCCAAACATCAGGGACTTTTCCAAGGACTCCTCTCTCCTCATGAGGTGGCCAAAGTATTGGAGTCTCAGGTTCAAAATCTGTCCTTCCAGTGAATATCCAGGGTTGAGTTCTTTCAGGATAGATAGGTTTGATCTCCTTGCAGTCCAGGGGACTCTCAAGACTCCCCTGGACTGCAAGGAGATCAAACGTATCCCTCCTGAAAAAAATACTGCTGATAATTTATCTAAAATTAAGGTTAAATTAGAAGACACGGCAGTGCTATATTTTAATACGCAACTACCAGTTACACCAAAACCAGTATTTCTAAGAACGCTATATATAAGCATCTTAATATTCATCATTTTAGAACTGCAATGCTTATAAGGGGCCCTTTGGTTCAAGGAGGCACAGTGGGGAATAGAACTCCAAAGCTCTGCCTCCACAGCCAAATACGTAAACCACTGCACTATACAGCAGCACGCTAATCAATGCGCACTTTCCAAGGAAAACACAGTGACATTCTGAGCAGAGATGTAGGGGTTTTGCACAGGAAGACACTGTTTTAGCCACACACAATGAAATAGAGGTTTGCCAAAAAATATAAAATAAAAGAATCAAAGGAGGTGTAACATTTATTTATAAGCTAAATTATAATGCAGGAATACACCAAGAATCTTTTTTTCAGAAACTAACTGTAACAGGAAGTTATCAGGTTTACAGGTTTTCATCATGCAAGTTTTCTCTGCTAGGTCATCATGTGCTAGGTAATCAAGTGTATAATCATCTGCTAGGTCATCATCAAGTGTATAATCAAGCTATAACTTGTGTAATTATAATTTTAGATTTCCTTGTAGATGTGGAAATAAGGTAGGAACATCTCTCAAACTCCCTAGCATTTTCTGCTGCAATATAACCTGCTCCATATCAAAATATCTGAGAAACAATTGATGATGTTAGTTTATTAAATGTTCAATATTCCATAAAAGCACTGAGAATTAAAATAAAATGATTCAATCAGAATGTAAAACAAAAAGCAAAACAGTTTACAAAACAGTGTCAGTGACATAGTGAGATGAAAATTAAACAGTGGCTTTTTTGAACAAGAAAAAATAAATCATTCCTGAAAAACTAGCAATGAGCTCATCAAATTCAAATATAGTTTTCTATTTATGTATTTTTTATATTAAAGCAATAAACATGGTTCATTTGTCTTTCACTGGTTGCCATGTTTTTCTGTGCTGTTGCTATGAACTTCAGCCATTAGCTGCGCTCCAAGGTAAACTACATGAACCATCAACAAAAGTGACACCCAATCTATGGAGTTCATATTTTCTCCAGATTATCTATGCTAGTTGACAAGTTGGTAATGAAAAAAATCACACTAAGCAAATGGTTCCTCTAATAACAATAAATTTTCTATAAAATTATGAAGGGTACAGAACGTTTCCTTGCATCTATTTTGTCATGAATTCTAATTAACGCTGCAAAAACCTGAGAGTGCTGGGTCATCATAAGAAGTGTATCGAGGTTTGATTAATAATATGGTGCAAGTTGGCCTGTGCTGCCAACATTTCTTTCCCTTAAATTAATGGCCACCCCACCTGCCCTAATCATACAGCCCAAATGATATTCCCCTTCTTATTTCAATTTTCTAGAAGCATGGAAGCTGGTAAAGATCAGTCATTTATCTTCTAATAGCTGGATAATAGATCTATCACAATATAGCATGTGCACAAACTCAGTTATTTTCCCCCAACAGTAAATCCTTTAACAACACTGTATCAATAATTTTGGAAAATGCTAGCTTGCTCACACATTTTACATGTTGAACAACACACATTACTTCCAGCTCATATCGGTTAAATATGTTAAAGAATGCTTTGCTCAATTCTCTTATTTTGCTCCATTCTCCCAAAGGCAATTCTAGTTTAGAACACATCAGTAATCTCATCACAAAGCCATCACCAATTCTCTGGCTCATTTTTAACAAGCAAATTATTTGGCCTCCCAAGAGTCAGCTGCTACAGATAATCCTATCTAGTCTTGATAGGCACATGGGCACTCTATTTGTTTTAAAAGAAACATGTATTTACATCCACAGCTGGAGACCTCAAAAGCCCTTTGAGCATCAATGAATCCAGAATCTTCCCTCAAATAAGCAGCGAGATATCCTGTTTTCTATCACATCTTGAGTTTAAGGGTGAAAGAGTATCACATTGCTTCTGATTGACGGTCACAGAAGTCAAAATGCAACTGGCAATACTGGCTGTCTATTTTCGTTCTCAGATCACTCCTTATTTTTTTTTTCTAGGTCTTCACAATGAAATACAAAGGGCATTTTTATCAAATCCAACAAAAATAATACACAGTTAGGAGTATTAGCAATAATAATACTATGTCCATGGATCCGCTGGTTGCTCCTATTTGAAGGCCACACTTCAAATAGTCTGTTGTGATGCAGATAACCCATAAAGGGCCAAGAATCTCATAACTGGGACACCTGGTACAATCTCAAGTGAATTCTTTGACCATATACAAATATGAACAATGGGTCATCTCAGTATTATATAAAGATTTAGCTTCAGATACATTATTCTTGTGATTGTAAATTGTATGATTCAGCAGATTCAAAATACAGTACTTTATAACTTGTTGCAGAAATATCATTTCTTGCTCTCAGCCCTTTTGGATGAGTTGGACTGGTAATCAGGAGAAATCAGGAGAAATAACATGAAAGAAATTTTCAAAAGAGTCATGTGCCCGCAATTCCAATCTATTACGTTTTATTTCTGTTGCTTAGTAAACCAGAAGTATTATCACTCCACAGTATCACAAATGCAATGCATCCGGTCTGCTCTCACTTTCTCTCCCTCTCCCTCTCCCTCTCTTTCTCTTAATTTATAGCTAAGGGCAATCTAACTAAAGGCCACTCTAGGCAGTTTACAGCAAAGCAATAGGCAAAATATCTAACCATATCCACTAATCAAAACATTAAGACTAATATAAAAACAAATGAAACATAATAAAACATAATAAAATACCACAGCAATTAAACATTTAATCATTATTTGTTCCAATTGAACATTAAAATGAACTTAGAAAAGCACACAGGCAAAAATCCTACTGGACTGTTTCCCTGTGCAATAGTGAAAGCACAGAAGTTGGAATGTACAACTGGGCATGCAACTAGACATAAATTGGCACTTTACCATACTGCCGAGAGTGGCCTAGTTGCTATATGGTGCAGTATATAAATCTAATAAATAAATAAATAATTTGTCTCTTATCTTCATTCAGCATCCACATATTCTTCAATGATACCATCACACACGCAAAAATAAAACAATGGTTTTGGCCGTAAAATATTAGTTCTGATTTTATGCATCTTAATCTGGATTACTTACTGTGCTTTTGTCTTTCAGAAGTTTCTCTATCACTTCAATTAACAATTCCTTTTGCTCAGGATCAAGGCTGAAATTCAACAAAAAGAACCAGATTATTTGGCTTTAAGATGTTCCACAACTTTTGTGTCATGTATACATTCTATATGAAAATCCTGAAGAGACTACTTGAAATAATGGGAAAAGAAAACAAAAAGAAAATGAGCATGGGACTTTTATATGATTTTCAGGAAAGACTACCTTGGGTTGTACAAGAAACCGTGCTGGAGCTGTGGAAGTCCTATTGACAATTCTTTGGATCCTGCCCATGAAGACACAGGATGAAAGCTCTATTTTAACAAACTGAGTAGTATGTCAAACTGAAAACTACTGTATTTTTTACTCCATAAGATGCACTGGACCATAGGATGCACCTAGTTTTAGAGGTATGTATGTGTGAAAAAATATTCACACATATATACTGTGGTCCTGGTACATCTCTAGCCCCAGTTTACTCTCCAGCCATGCTGCTCTTGGGAGGCCTGGAGCAGCACGGCTGGAGAATAAAATGTGAAGACAAGCCACCCCGTCCCCACATGTATCTCCATGCTAGGAAGCTTCTGGCCCTTGCAGAGGCCTCCGGACCTGATGCAGGTCCCAGTCCCAGCTGCAGCTCCAGTGGAGGCTTCCTGACCCAGCTGTTTTTTTAAAAAAAAATCCCTGGCATGATTGATTTGTTCCATAAAATAGAACAGGGAGAGTAAACAACCCTACTGGAGACCACAGAGATGAGAAACGGGCTAGAGAGCTGCTCTTCAAGTTGGGCTGACCGTAGAGCTGCTCTTCAAGAAGGGCTGAAGAGTGGAGGCTCCCAGTGGGGGTGTATTTTCCCTATAACGTACCGTCTCCTTACTGTTAAGGGAGGGGAAAGTGCATCTTATAGAGTGAAAAACACAGTAATAGGTAGACACAAGTAACTATTATTATTTATTATTTATTTTAAATATTATTACCCCACCTTTCTCCTTGGAAAAGGACCTAAGCTGTTTTACAATAAAGAGGGACAATATAAAGTCCAGAATATTTAAGACATGTTCAAATTAAGAACAGGGGATTAGGAGAGTCATCTTAGAACATTAAAATGTAACATTAAAGCTATAAAGAGCACACAAAAAGAAAAAAATCCATTATGAGGGGTGGAAACTAAGATGGAAATCACTGTTATTCTTATGAACAACAACTACTACAAGTATGGGTAAGTTCTGATTCAATTTGATTTATTTGTTGGATAGATACTAGCCTTACTGAAGCTGCTGTCCTCCAGATGTGGCAAAATACAATGTTTATTCTCCTTTGCTGGCTAAGACAATGGCTTATGGGCTAAGTCTGTACACAACACATCTGGAGAGCACTAGACTACGGTACGGAGGTTGATATAGACTAAAAAGGCAGAATGAAACAGAAATAAGTTAAACCAATTTTCTTAAACTGCCTGGTGAAATATCTCTGATCAAATCTATACAAAACATAGTTTTGTCTGCTTTCCAAATAAGTTAAAACAGACCCTTTAGTCAATGTCATTTTTCTAACTTTAAGCTGTAGATAAATGTCATCATAACACACTCTACTGAGCATTAAATACATCTCTTCCATGTTAATAGCTGGAGGGAACATACCTGTAAAGCTTTTGGATTGCATGGGCAGCATTTTTTCTGACATAAGGTGATAAATCAGCTGATGCTTCTTTGATAGCAAGCATCATAATTGGAACAATAATTGGAACTCTGATACTAGATAAAACTCTCAAAGCACTTGCACGGATTAACTGATTAGGATCCTAGAAGGGGGGAAAAGAGTAATTTTCAGAGAAATAGATTACATGTGTTACGGAAGACACATACTGTATACATTTTCATTGTTTATTTCCAAATGTGTACCCCACTTACTAGTTAGTGACATGGCTTCTCTCATGGGAAAGGGACACAGAAAGGACAGCCTGGCCCAGTCCCTTGTTCTGCTACAAACATTCTGTATCTAATTGTATACTTAAAAGAAGTGCAAATGCTTTGACATACATAAAATCCTCATTTACAGAACATGGAAGGTCAGCTCTGCCTTAACCAATATTATGTCCTCAAAATGTGTTAGACTATCAGCAAGGGATTATTAGGGGTATTGTAGACTAACAAAACTAAAGGGCACTAAGATTTTTTTTTGTTAGACAGTGAAATCCATGTTTGAATTAAGTAGGCTATGGTATGTTTAGAATATTTGCATCATATTATAATGTGCATCATGTATAAACAGTGCTAATTTCTTTGTTTGAGCACCCCAGTTATATGTAGCTTAGAATACCTAACAATGACAGTATTTTCCAATTCAATCTTCATTACAAAAATAGTGCCTCCAGTGCACTGCTACTGATGCAAATACTTTACAATCTTCTATCACAAGTGCAGTTGTCTATGAAGTAAATCATAATCATCTCTTTTTCAAACAAGGATACCAGGACTTAAAAGTAATTTGCCAACACAAAAATATCCAAGGCAAGAGGAGAGACCAGCATGGTAGCATCCAGGTCCAGATACCTAGACATTGAGCAGCATTACTCCAAAATGCTTGAACAATTACAACATTTGGCAATAAAGATATGAAAAAGTTGAGCAAAGAAGGAAGTTGATAGCAAAAATATCAAATAATTTGAAATATAGTGTTGAATGAGTTTTACAGATGTCATGGACTGCCAAATATATTAATAAGCTACTTCCAGATCAAATAAAATTGTTTAGTTAGATGACTAAACTGAGGCTATTACAGGAGAATACAAGATTTAACTGGAAAAGACAATACAGTACTAGGATCAGCTAAAGGCAGTAGGGAAAGGGGGAGGCAGAAGGTAGAGGGACACAATAAATGAAGCTATGTTTTGTGAAAACAGAGCTGTTAACGATAGGACTTTTTAGAAATCATTAATTCACAGAGTTGCCTTAAGTCACAAGCAACAATGACCCAAACCACATACACAAGACAAATGTTAAAACAAAAATTCAAGATGGACTACATCTACAGCTGAAACAAATGAATACACACATTATAATATATTGCAGTATGTTACTTTGTCAACCCAGGAAGATACACTCTCGGTGTTATTTACATGAACTGACAAAGGCAAAATATTATTTCCATTGTAAAAGTATTTGCAGTTGGTCCTTGTGTCCTCTAATTTTAAATATCTAGTCAAAAAGCATTTTCCGGGATGCTCTTGAAGGAAAGAACCAAGGTATGAAGATGAATGGAGTTCTTGTTAATAACATAAGATAAACCGATGACACTGTCCTGCTTGCAAGAAGTCTAGCAGATTTGCGAGGATTATTGAATTCTGATGCTGCAGAAAGAAATGCCATGGGATTGCGACTTAACATAAAGAAGAGAAAATGGATGGTTATCAGTAAAAGACAAAATGTTTCACAGAACCTTCTCAAGATCAGCAGTGATACAATTGAGTATCATCTTATGAATACTTGGGGTGGTATGTCAAGAATAATTGGGACCTTTCATGTGAAATAGGTTGTAGAATCAAACAAGCTAGAAATTCCTTCCAGAAAACCGGGACTTGTCTATCAGACTTCGTACTTGAACACAGTACAGTGGTACCTCGTATAAAGGAATTAATTCGTTCCAAATGAAATTATGTTAAGCAAATTTTCCTTTATACAAATTCCCATAGGAATTCATTGAAAATTGAGTAATCCCATTTTTATGTTGTACAGATTTTCCCCATAGGCAATTATGTTAAACAAATTTCCCCTATCTCCGGAATTTTTTATGTTGTACAGATGTTATGTTATACACACTGTTTCTTATACAAGGATCCACTGTATACTTCTCAATGGTGTTGAAGCTTGGACCCTTACAGACACATTAAGCAGAAAGCTGGAAGCATTTGAAATGTGGACGTCCAGATGAATTCTGAAGATACTTTGGGAAGCTAGTCACTAATGTGGCTGTATTGCAGTACATGAAAAAAAAGCTATAAATCCTCAATACCATAAGGAGAAGAAAAGCGAAATATTTTGGACATATAATGCGCAATAAGAAATTCCATCTGCTGCAAGTTATTCTTCAAGGAAAAACAGATGGGAAGCATGGCCTGGGACATAGAAGAACATTCTCGCTTAAGAACTTAAGCCAATGGTCCACAGTGAGCACAGCTGAACTATTTAGAACTTAGCTTTAGATAGAAACCAGTTCAAGCTATTCGTCACCAGCGTTCTACGAGGACATGGCACTTGAACAAGAAGTCCTCACATAAAACGATGCCATTTTTAAAGTAAAGTGCTCTGCACCCTTGCCCATACCTACTAATGAAACAGTTATTACATAAAGCTAAAATCTTTGTTACTGTACATAAAGTATCTGGTTCTGTTCATGGGACTCAATAACTCATGCAAATAGTGCTCAATCTATGCCTTATATAACTGCTTCTATCTGCCAGCAGCATGAATTTCTCTATACAGTACTTTAATACCTTAGGTTCTTAATTGCCAACCAGGCCACTTAAAAAACTTGATCTATGAAGAACAGATAGGGCCTTGCCCCATTTTATTTGTAGCAAATTAGGTTCTTGGGCCTGTTTCCTCATTTAGGGATCAAGCCCTTTCTATCAATTTATGCAGGCTTTTGTAAAACATGGGAATACAAACAATACCATTTAAGGCAATATTATGATGCTGCAGTGGCATAAAAAAGGAAAATAAATAATTGGTCCACTTTGAGTTTCGAGTAAGCTAGCCCAAAACCAAGATATGATGGCCAGAAACTGGTTGGTGCAGGACAGCAATCTCAAAGTGGTGTGTACTATACTGCAGTTTGTCTATCACACTTGTTCATGTCCTAGTTACATGCATGCTCAGAAGCTGCAAACATTGCCTATATAATTATCATTAATTCTATCTTAAAACCAAAAATGATTCTGGCCAATGACAATTAGGATCCCTTTGGGGAGAAAGGCGGCATAAAATAAAGTTTATTATTATTATTATTATTATTATTATTATTATTATTATTATTATTGACAGATACCCATTTTTCCGTATAGGTTACTAACACTTTTGTAATTTCTCACAGGAATCACTGCTAATAATATTTACTCACTTTCAGAGCACGCTGAAAGGTGCTAATTGATAATAGTGCCAGGTCCTGTTGTTCCTCTGCATAACGCATCAGGTAAACATATACAAGTTTTTTAATCTGAAAAACAAAATACCTCATTTAGATTTGAATATTATGATTTAGCATCATTCAGAATTTGTTTTTATACATTCATAAATGAAGAACGTTGCATTCCACAAACCAACGATGTCCATGGAGTTTTTCTGGGCAGGAATACTGGAGTGGTTTGCTAGTTCCTACTCCAGGTCCCTATAGCACCTGGTATTCCCTGGTGGTCACCCATCCAAGTACTAGCCACGCCTGAACCTGCTTAGCTTCCGAAATCAGGCAAGATTGGATGTGCTTAGGGCATCTAGGCAGCTATGCCATTTTCTTAACCAGCACCAATTTGCTCATAAGATTTATGCTATTGGGCTTAATGTCACTGTATATTGTTGCTGATTATTGTTCTATTTTCTGTTGCCATTCAAACAACTTGCATGAAATCACAGGACAACTAATGCCTATACTGACTTCTTAACTAGCAACAATTCACACTGGTGTTTATGTCATTGGACATAAGCTGGCATATTTCAACTACATTCCAGCTTGCAGCTTCCTAACATTGAAATAATGCCTTATTCACTTTGTCTTATAGGAATTATGTTTTATTGTTAAATTCTTAACAGGATCTCCATGGTAAATTAAGCACAGACACAAACCTATTCTGACTGACCATAAGGATTTAAAATGGAAACTCTGAAAACCCTTTAACTACAGCTGTGCTATAATTATTGTCACTATCTGAAGAATGATTTTTCTGCCCATTCTGGCAAAAAGCAAGATATTAAGTCACAGAAGGTTACGAGGCAGTAAATTATTTGTTGTTCTACTATGAACAAGCAGCAATCAACATTGACAACAAGAGGCCTGTATAGTGAATAACTGCAGGTGTGCAGAGAAAGCCTCCTTTCTCTGAAACCACTCTGAGACTAGAGGCAGGAGTACTTCAGATTCGTGACTGCACCATTCTTTTATCATTTACCTTCACTCAATGTTACAGCACTCCTCCCTTTAAAACTAATAATAACAGAGCCACATTAAGAGTTGAGGAACAGAAGCAGATCTGTTTAATTAATTTATCAATATAAGTATATCAAACTTCATGAGTTATTGACTAAACCTTTGATTACTTCTGTTCTAGCCCACCAATGGCTTTCTAGGTCACTTTTCTACATCTTTTGACACAAGACATGTAAGAAGCTCAGGGCAATGTTCTCTTATGAAATGAAATTTACAAGACTTCATAACAAAATGTCCTTCACTAGTTTTTAAATCCTTCCCCGTCTTATTACATCTCTAGCAAATGGCTCTAGTCCTACAAACAATACTAAGAAATGACAGCCAGTGTGTATATATGGAGAAACATGTTCAAATGTTTATCCTAATACAAGACATTATGTTGCCCCAGGAATGGAGCTTCTAGACAAGTCCCCAAAATATCAGTTGGTAAACCCTGAATCCTTGCCTATCAGTGTCTGTTTTCCTTTTAACCACCAAGCAAACTATGTCCTAGATCAGTGATGGTGAACCTTTTAGAGACCAAGTGCCCAAACTATGATTCAAAACCAAGTAATTTTTCGCAAAGTGCCAATACACAATTTTAACCTGAATACAGGTTAATGTGAAGGGGAGATGTTGGGTGCCCACAGAAAGGTCTCAGTGCCACTTTTGGCACCTGTGCCACAGGTTGGCCAACACCTTCCTAGATTATGGCATGTGTATTGTATATGAAGCACTTCTGCCACTGAAACTAAGACTCTCTGGCCCTACAAGCAGGATGGGAGTGTCTGAGAAGCATATCTAAAAGGAAAACAGATATGTAACTAAACCAAGCTGCGTATTTTTAAAAAATAGCTTTACACCTCCAAGTTCTTCTCAAAAAAAATTGGACTCAAAGAAGGCTTCTTACACAATAGGGCAGGGGTGCCCAAACTTTTTGTCAGGAGGGCCAGATTTGGTGGGTGAGAATGTGTCAGGGGCCGGTTGCTCCCCGACCCTGCCACCTCACTACAAGCCCCACCCACTGACCCCTTGCAACCCCACCCGCAGGAAGGTGGGGACCAAGGGAGGGAGGGAGGGAGGTACCAAGGGAGGGAGGGAGGGAGGTAAGAAAAAAGGTGGGGACCAAAGGAAGCATAGGGCACCGTGGCCACAGGTCACCCCTTAGAAGAGACAATCTGTGCGACCTTGCACCCCCCCAAACTCTGCATGTAGGCCTAGCTTCACAAGGTTCCCGGTGATGATGGTGGTGGTGGGGCCCCTCAAGCCACCCCCCCTTGCGCGCGCCCAGCCTCACATGGTTGCCGGCGGTGCCGGTGGCAGCAGCCCGCACAATGGCTGGCCGGCCCGCCCGCCCAGCCCCACAAGCTTCCCGGTGGTGGTGGTGGTAGTGGTGGCCCGCCCCCTCGCCTGCCCACCCAGCCCCACAAGCTTCTGCTCAGCAACCGGCCGGCCCAGCCCCTCAAGCTTCCCAGTGGTGTCAGTGTTGGCAGAAGATTTTTTAAAAAAATGGGGGGAGGGAGGGGCGGTCAGCCAGCCGGGGGCCACTCAGAATGGCCTGACGGGCTGGATTTGGCCCCCGGGCCAGACTTTGGGCATACCTGCAATAGGGCATAAGTGGAGAGTCAAACACAGGATGAGGATTTAAGATGCTTTAGGGCCCAAACAGTTTTAGGTGCTGACGTGTCTTCTCAAACTACAATAAGAAGTCCAAACCCCACGAAAAATCAAAGCCAATGTATACAATCAGCAATTTCACATGGTTCAGCTCATGCACCATATCACACAGCAAGTCTGAATCACCTCCCATAAAAATCTCTGTGATGATTTTGGTCCCCACCTGTAAATTTGTTTGCAAATAATGTATGTACACCTCTAGACTGCCTCTACCTATATAAGCCTTCAAACCAACTAGGGGTGCCTGGAAATGCCTTTCTAAAGGCACCAAATGTTACAGTTCTTTGAAGTTCTTTCCCTGAGTCCCTGCAAAGTATGACATCCAGGTAGGAATTCAGAAGGGGATGTAAGGTCTCTGGTGTTATTAAATTGCAATTCCACCACTTACATAGTTAAGCATTATGGGGTAATGTATATAAAATGAAATTGTTTGGTGGGCTTTTTAGTTGTTGCTAAGATGCCCTAAGCACATCCAATCTTGCCTGATTTCGCAAGCTGAGCAGGGTCAGCCCTGGTTAGTATTTGGATGGGAGACCGCCAGGGAACTCCAGGTGCTGTAGGCGCCTGAAGCAGGAACTAGCAAACGACTCCAGTATTCCTGCCAACAAAATTCCATGGACATGGGGTCCCGAACAGTCAATCACGGCTGTAACTATGCAATACACACACAATTTCTCGTATGTTTTTACCATGTATGTCAAGTATTTCACCATTTGATTTGTTGTATAGGTAATGTTTGTTCAAAATGTGACATACATCATATTCTATGTTTTTGGACAGAGGGATGGGATACAAATGAAAATAACAACAGTTACCCCTCAACTGCCTGTTCTTAAACTTGAATATGTCTTAATTGTACTGGACTGTATATTGCCCCTCATTACTGTAAGCCACCTTGAGTCCTTTTTCACGGGGAAAGGTGGGGCAAAAATACTGAAAAATAAAATAAATAATATAGTTACATTCATTGTTTGTTTGCCAAAATGGATGGGTTCAGTGACGTAAGAATGGGAGATGAGTGCCAGGTAAGAGCATTATGACAATTAAAGGGGAGCGGGAAGGAAAATGTCTCAATGGAATCTTATTTGCACTTGCTGTATCTCCCAGTTCTGAAGGGTAGAACGTATATACAGTAACCTCCCGCTTATGGATGGATGATCTGATCTGCCACCACCGCTTGCTGCAGGTGCAATTCCTCTCCCAGCCAACGCAAATTAGCTGCTTGGCGCTGGCTTTGGGCCAGCGGTCCCCTGCAATCTCCACTGAAATGCATTAAGCCAAGCCTGCCCAAAGTCCAGCCCGCGGGCCAAATCCGGCCCGCCAGGCCATTCTGAGTGGCCCACGGTTGGCTGGCCCACCCCTCCCTCCCCCTCCTTCGCCCCATGTTTTTTAAAAGAAAGTGGGTGGGGCTTGCAGTGGGGTGGCAGGGTTGGGGAGCAACCGGCCCCTGACACATTCTCAGCCACCAAATCTGGCCCTCCTTACAAAAAGTTTGGGCACCCCTGCATTAAGCCAATGCATTTCAATGGAGATGGCCTGGGACTTGCCTCTATGACTGGAAGGCATTTTAAAAGGGGCATGTGGCTTTACCTGAGCCCCCCCCCGGGGGGGCACACCACTTTTGCCAATGAGCTGGAGCCCAGAGCGTGGGGAAGGGGAGGGAAGGTTTAAAAAGCTAGGGCTTTTAAAACCTTTTTTTCCCTTCCCCAACCCCCAGGCTCCAGCTCGGTGGTGGATCTGATCCATCACCACGGCTTGCATGGACTGCTGGAAGGCTTTTTGCCTTCCAGCAGCCCGTGCAAGCAGCAGTGGCGGGTCAGATCCCCCAATGCCGCTTCCACTGACTGCTCAAAGAAGCCAAGAAGTCTTGGAACATCCCGTGCAAGCGGCAGTGGCAGATCTGACCCACTACCAAGCTGGAGCCCGGGGGTTGGGGAAGGGAAAAAAAGGTTTAAAAGCCCAATTTTTGAAAACATTTTATTCCTTCCCCAAGCCCTGGACTCCAGCTCATTGGCGCTGGGGTGGGGGAGAAAAACCTTCTGTTTCCTCACCCAGCGCCAATGAACTAGAGCCCGGGCGTGGGGAAGGGGGGGAGGCTTTAAAAGCCTGGGCTTTTTAAACCTTCCCCCCCCTTCCCCACTACCCGGCTCCAGCTGATTGGCACTGGGGTGGGGTAATAAAGGGTTTTCTCCCTCACCCCAGCACTAATTAGCTGGATCCCCAGCATTTACTGAGGCCCGTGATATAGCGGGACAGCAGTACATGAACCACGAAATGGCGGAGGGGGGTGTTACTGTAATAATATCCCAATATTATGAGGGAAAGATAGTAGAGAGACAGAGTTAAGATTAGATATGTTTGGATATAAATTGAGAAAATAGGATTAGGATTGCTGTTGTTATGTACCATCAAGTCCAAACTAATTTACAACTATGATAATGTGGTTTTCAATGTAAGTGTGGTATTTAGAAAGTGGTTCCATCATTTAGTACATTTCCATGGCAAAGCCGGGAAACTAAACTCAGGTCTCCTGCATCCTGGTCTATTACTCTATCCACTACATCACACTGAGAATTAGGATAGCTAAAAGGCTGTGTGAAAGATTGCTAGAATATTCAGGGCAGAGATTACTGTAACTGTATGTCAGATAAACATCACACAAAACGCTAATGGGCTGATGGTACCATATTTTTCCATCTATAAGACACTGCCATATATGAGATGCCCTCCCACACTTTTAAGACCCCAACTTAAGAATATTAATAAATCCTCCTTGAGTTCTCCTCCACCCCACACTGTCTCCTTTCCATGTTCTGAAGACTCCTCTCTGCTTTGTTCTTGCAGGAACTGACCCTTCTTTTCAGCGAGGAAAGGATTGGGGTGGAGCAGCCGTGAAGAAGTTCCTTTCCTGCTGAGAAGGGTCCAATCCTGCAAGAACAAAGCAATGAGGAGGGCAATCAAGTGCTCCCTGAAAGAAAAGAAAACAGCTGGAGATAGTAAATAGCAGGGGGTGGTGTGGTGGAGAATCCAAACTGACCTAGCTGTTTCACTTCCTTTCTGACAGCGCTTGATTGCCCTCATCTCTGCTTTGTTCTTGCAGGATAAGACCCTTCCTTTCAGCATGGAAAGACATTTCCAAATGGACTGCTCCACCCCCAAGCCTCTCTCCGCTGAAAAGAATGTACTCCATATAAAACAAAATGTACTCTATATAAAACAAAAGTTGATTGCTCCATATAACCAAGTGGAAACATGGCATCTACCATAAAAATCGACCTATCAGAATAGTGAGTAAAGACTTCTAGTTCAGTGCCACAAGATATTATTTATGTTCATGTTCTTGGAATCCAACGGTATCTTTTAGAAATAAATTCAGTTCAGACCCATGCATTGTTCATTCAGCTAAGGGTTTCTCTACCTTCTAATTTACAAACATTTTCAATAACACCTCACCATATGAAGCCTTCCACTTCACATTTCACTATTTTTGTAGGTGTCTAACTGGAATTAAACTGTAATGAACTCTGATGAAAAGCAATTTCATGGGACAGACCTGGAAGCTTTAAAAATGCATTTATAAATAACTACACCAACAGTTCCATATCTGCACCATACCTCAATATTTTTACTTGCTACATTCTTCACTACAGCAGGAAACAATTCCGATGCATTTTTCCCTCTGGCAATCATCTTAAAACACAGAATGAAAGACATCTTTATTATAATCAACAGTTTTCAAGTAAAATCATTATATCATCACAGATAGTATGCCATTATGATAGTATTTCAATTTCCAAATTATTTAAGCCACTAAATATGCAAAAAACACCGGAGACATGCCATAGAGCTACAAACTAAATAAATGTGATGTTGTAAGATTTTGTACACTAATACAGTATCTTTCGGTTTACCGAAACTTTGCAGAACCAATGGTCAAAGTTTGGAAGAAGGTGTGGTATAGAAATGCAACAAACAAACAAACAATGTTTAATATTCACAGAAATAACAGTCAAATAGAACATTATTGATTTTCCATTCAAAACGCCTAGTCAGTCAGTGTCCTTGCCAGGTTCTCCACCCTGAAAAGCAACAGGAAAGGTAAGTGTACTGTGGAATGTTGCTCAGATATCCAGACAACTATCCATATTTAACAGATCTGCCTTCACGTCTTTGAAGATGTGGGATAAAGTGTGTGAAAGCTCGTGAGAAACAAACCCTTTTAGATTTTAAGATGCTTTTTTTCTAATTTAAAGACGTTTAAAGTTGAAAAATTACTTGCTGAAATGACAAATACCCTACTACTATTTCTATTAGATTGTTGAATTTAATACCACAACCTGGGGGGAGGGGGGAATTTCCAGCATACCTCTCACTATTATTATAGTAGTAGATATTCAGAACATCACTAAATTTAAAATGAATCATGGAAATTCACATGTGTATCTTGCACTATTTAACTGGCCAACCATAATAGCTGCAGTGTACCATGTAAATATGTATTTAGGATCTTTTAAAAGTGTATTTTGTCTCATTAACTCATAATGATCAGTGTAAATCCTTCTTTGTTCATGGCTCATTAGCCCACAAGAGCATAATAGGTCTTTCAAAGACTAAGATATCATTTCAATTTAGAAGCTTTAAAGAGTCCACGTGTTAAAAGAACCAGTCCTGTACACTAGACATAGAGAACTAAATGTTTTTACATGTATGCACATTTCTTTGCTAACCTGTTGCAAAGAGCCTCGTGGCACAGGGGTTAACTGCCTGTACTGCAGGTAAAACTGTGCTCACGACCTGAGTTCAATCCGAGGTAGCAGGCTCAAGGTTCACTCAGCCTTCCATCCTTCCGAGGTCGGTAAAATGAGTACCCAGCTTGCTGGGAGGGCAATGTGTAGCCTGCACAGTGTAATTAAAAATTGTAAACCACCCAAAGACTACTTGTAGTGGTATGGGGTGGTATATAAGCAGAACACTTTTGCAGTTAACACTATGGCAAATTAGCTCCCATGCAGTCAGAGCTTTCACTGATTGCCCCTCACAAACTAAAACATAGCCAATTAACCTAGCTTTTGAGCTTAAGTGTTGAATTTTTACTGACAACTAAGCCTTAACTTTGTCCCATTAAAAGAAAAAGGCTACAAGCCTTATGATGTGATATGGATATTATATTATTGGTCTGTGCAATCAGTTTTTAAGAGTTATTTGTCAAGAGCTTTAAATGCTTTTATTTTTTGTCTTGTATTATATTTGTTGTAACCGACTGGAGTACTTCCTTGGTACTAGTGGGAGAAGGATATAAATAGAAGAAATAAATACATAAGCCCTCACAACAACAATAAGCTTTTTCTCCATTAGAGTCTTTACATACATGAACTCACACTTTATGCTTCAGGATCCAGAAAGACATGTTGATTTAAATAAAATAAATTTAAATCACACCAAGCACACCAGAAAACAGAAAAGACTGAATTTATGGAATTGAAGTTAATTGCATACTTTGAAAACAAAGTGAGGCTTTATTCTAATTTGTCTAAAACTTAACTAAAGCAAGAGATGGTACTGGTGGCAAAAGAGTGTCTTTCTATAATGGGGTGGGCATCTTCCCAGGGTATCTATATTTGATACTCTGGAATCAAGTGCATCATTGCTGGAGTTGCAGCCCAGGTCTGGAACTTCTCACCAAATTAACCACTACTAGATTTCAACAGCAACTAGAGTATCTTCTATGATGCTCTACAGGACAAGAATTTCTGGAAGGAAGAAAAGGAGTGGAGATAAGCCAGAAGAAAGCAAAATAACAAGCTGCAGGAATTAGGTTCCGCCAGGGGATGAGGGCTACATGTAACAGTTTTGACTGTGGCAACAGCACCAATTCTAGCAGTGCAGTTGTGGCAGCACCACAGACAGAGCTGAACAGAGACAAGGCTTAATAGTATGATCACTCTGGGTGACAGATGCAAGAAGAGCCTGTTTCTAAAGCTACATTTCAATTTTAGATCAAGGATCTGAAAATTTATTCACACCCAGTGCACAGAAATCAGCCCATCTGATTTTTTCTACATTGAAACATGCTTGTTTATTCCCAGTACCCAAAAGAAGAAGAACAGATCCATATAACCACAGGAGCACAATAATCAGGAAATATTCCAATTGTATCTTGTAAAGTGTACAGCACACACATTCAGCATTTTAAGGAATAAACACTGACACAACAATAAACAAGACATTCTCAAGCTAACTTTTTAAAAACTACTACTTTTAGTGTAAACATTGGAAGTTTAAGTATATTCAGAATGTAAGGACACACCACACACAGAGTTGCCTGCATTAATTTTAAAAACAACATACCCCAACAATCCTCTTCATTGCATCTAGTTTGGCAGAGTCTTTGCTGCTTTCCAACATTTGCTTCAGATCTTCATTTCTATAAAAGGGAGAAAAAAACTTGAGTGTAAGTAATTTGTCTAAGAACAATATTATGAACTACTGAACGTCCCAAGTTCCTCTCTCCTACATTTTCAAAATAGTAATTTAGAGGTGAATTGATATTGAAATCTAATCATTACAATTGTAAATACACATTACAAATCTCAGCCACTGGTCATTTCCAGAATACTGTCACGATTATGGTTATGCTAATTCAACACAAGAAGTAACAGAACACCAAGATGTGCTTGTGTTGGAGATTTAACTCTAGCTTAATCTGTATCCAGGCAAGAACTGACTTAATTTTCACAATGGTCCAATTCTGCTACTTTACGTAGTAAAGCCTACTACTTTATGTAGCAAATTCTGCACTAGAGTTGGCCCATTGAATCACTGGTGGCTTACTGAATCAACTCCTCCTTATGTTCCATTGATTCAAAGGTACCTACTCTAACTGCAATTTACTATACTAAAGTAAGTCACAACTAGAGCACATTCATTTGAATCAATAGAATCTCCAGAGCAGCTGGCTCCCCAAATCCAGTGTGTGATTTACTATATCAAAAACAGGATTTTGGCCAAGGTTTCCTAAGAGAATTAAAAAGAGCAGATGAATCATTTCACTGTGGTAATATCAAGGTTACCGAGGCAAGTTTACACGTAACAGTATTTGAGAAGCATTTTTTCCAGTAACAGGAATGCAGAAGGTACTTCCTGCTCTTACAGAAGTTCAAGTGAATGAATACTGAAAGGCTTATCCACCTACATTCACACACTGAAACAAAACAGAAATCATACCATGGAAGAGAACCAGAGAAAGTGACAAAAATACGTCAAAGCCTTCTTCTGTGGAGAAAAAAGGCTCCTTTACTCTCAGAATTTTTTTTTTGTTAACTAATTCAGGCAATTATCCAAATATTTGGGTTTGCACTCCCACAAATGCATACACTTGACAGAAAATTCCAGTTACTGAATAAACCTCTCTCTCTCTCTCTCTCTCTCTCTCTCTCTCTCTCTCTCTCTCTCTCTCTCTCTCTCTCTCTCTCTGTGTGTGTGTGTGTGTGTGTGTGTGTGTGTATGAGAGAGAGAGAGAGAGAGAGAGAGAGAAGTTTTCATCTAGGCTTCATCCACCATGTGAACTTGGAAAAACTACCACTACTAGCTAGAGCAAGGAGACCGAAATACAGAAAAAAGGTGGTCCTTAAAATATCCAGATTCCATACTGGTGCGTTGTGAGACAAAGGAACAACAACAAAAACTATGCAATAGAATTGAAATAAATTACTGACACACAACAGTCCAGGCAGAGATTGGTGTTCCCCTTTCTTCTACTGTGAGATGAGGTAACCCTTTTATTTGGAGTAAAATGACCAATAAACACAAACCTTTCTAACTCCAGAAACTTCTTTTCACTCTAAAACTAAGGAAAACACAATTAAGATGGCAAAAGCTTAGTCAATTCACAAATTAAAACAGGACTACAAGAAGAAAGGGTTTCACCTCCCACTGGATAACAGGTCATAAGCCCAGAGTGCTGTCCAGTACCCTGATGAAACCCAGGGCAGCATAAGGATACAGGACACACTAAAATAAAAGGAAATTGTTCATCGGTTTCTTAAACCATCACTTGTCACTCATAACTAGAGAACTTTAACAAACAAGGAGAAAGCAAGAGATAAAGCAGAATACAGAAAACTTTGGACATATTTTAAGTCCTCTTAAAAACAAGGCAGACTGTGTTTTTTTAAAAGCAAAGGCTAAAATCACTTTGCAGACTTCAACATGCCTAACCAGTGTTACACAAGCTGTTGTGCTAGTATGGTAGTTAACAAGCATACAGTAGAACCTGTGGGCCTCCAGATATTATGGGATTATATCGCCCACCAGACCTAACCAGCATAACCAATGGTGAAAATGAAAGAAGCTGTAACCCAACATCTTGAGGGCCACAAGTTCCTTACAGAAACAGAGCTAATCAGCAACTTCTTGATCTAGTCCTTCCTGTTAAATTACTACAGCATTATATGTTAGGCTGTCCATGTAGCCAGTGGATGCCTCTCCAGCCCTACTCACAGTACAATACACATACAGTAAGTGAATCTGAATCTCAGTTACTGTACACAGAAACCAGCCATTTAGAAAAAGGAGCACTGCATGTTCACTATCAGTAGTAGTACTTACAAGATAAGATTTTCTTCATATGGGTCAGCAGAAGGACAAGTAATACTTCTCTCTTCTATGCTAGGCTCTGTTTTTAGGGTAATCTGGAGGGTATCTGCTTTTTCAAAAATTCTGTAAGCAGCCCCACTGAATTTACCCAACAAAGAAGACTCTTGGTCCATTCTTCCACATTTAGGAAAGAACAAAGTCAGTACTTTGGTAACCAAACCTACTTATCAGATTCAAGACTATAGTATGGTTCAAACCTAGTGATGTAACCGGATTGCCACTCCCTTTACTTGGAGAAAATGTGTACTATTTCAAAGGTCATTTCCTTACAGAAACACATCTAACCAGCCAACTTCAACAAACACTGATTGATATATAGGATTTTTTTGCTACTCTGTATTATACTGCCAGCTTGCTTTAGCTTGTCATCAAGAAACATTAAGAAACATACCAGGAATTTTATATACTTAGAAAAACAAAGGACATAAAATAGCTCCCTCAATGTTCTCAACACCTTCTAAACCCTCACTTAAATTACAGGATCTTCCCCTCAGTTTAATAGTTTTGTTTTCAAATAGTACTTTTTATTTAATTTGTTTTCTACATTCTTTCCATTGCTTTCAAATCATTTCTAGTCATGGGGCAGCTGATCAAGTGTGTATGGAGCTACAAATTGCACTTTATTATTGTCACATTAAAAACACAGAGTAAAATCCAGTTGTTAGTCCCAAGCAGAGCAAATTTCACAACCAGGTACCTAAACCATGGTCATGGACTTCTAGCCAACTTCTTTTGTGAGTTTTGGCATTTTATGTGTATAGTATGTGGTCTATGGGGCCCCAGAACAAATTATCTGAGTTTCCATTATTTCTTATGAGGAAATTTGCTTTGATATAAGAGTGTTGTGATTTACATGCATTTTCCAGAATGAATTGTGCTCATAAACCAAAGTATTACCATAAAGGAAACACAGATTATTTGTTCTGGGGTGCCATCGACTACACGCTATATACACAAAATGCCAAAACTCACAAAATAAGTTGGCTTAGAAGTTCAAGTCCACACCATGGTTTAGGTACCTGTCTGTGGAATCTGCTCTGCTTTTGACTAACAACTGGATTTTACTCTGTGTTTTTAATGTAACAATAATAAAGTGCAATTTGTAGCTCCATACACACTTGATCAGCTGGCCCATGACTAGAAATGATTTGAAAACAATGGAAAGAATGTAGAAAACAAATTAAATAAAAATATAAAGAAGAATAAAGCCCTAACCTCCACTCCCTATTGAAAATGTTTGTAGTTGGTGCAAGGGAGACCTCTCTTCCTCTTCCCTCCTACTGCTTTGGAGGCTGCCTGAGATGGAACACTGCAGATAATAACCAACAATCCAGCAGTTGAAGGGATTGAGAGAGCGAGCCACCACTAGCCTACTTGTGATCATGTGACCACCTCCAGTGCTTGTATATCAAGACACTGCTTGTTGATCCAAGCAAAATTCACAATAAATATTTGCTTGTCTTACAAAACACCCTTAAAACAAGTCATTCTTAAACCAAGGCATGTCCAAACTTTGGCCCTCCAGAAGTTTTGGACTACAAGTCCCACAGTCCTTTGCCACTGTCAATCTAAGCTTAGAATTCTGGAAGTTGTGGTCAAAAATATCAGGAGGACCAAAGTTTGGAAGTGCCTTCTGTATTGTATGAGTAATACTGATTCCTGGTGTATTTCTAGATTCAATTCAAAATGTTCTTATATATCTTTAACACCGTACATTTCAGGGCTTTAATTGTTTAGGACGTGGTTGTATCAATCTTTTTCTTTCTTGATGCTCAGCTTAGAGGTTGTGGTTATGTGCAATTATGGCCATGAGAGAAAAGGCCTTCTTGAAAGCCTCAGTTTATGAGACTCTATTCCAAGCAAGTTACACATAAAGCATCTTTGCAGATCTATAATAGCTTGTTTCAAATTTTTTTCTTTAAAATATGTTTAGCTGCCTATACCTGGATAGTTTGAACAGTCTAATTACTTTATCTCCTACCACCATCTTCACAGTGATAATGCATTTTTGTTTGCTTGCTTGCTTGTCTGTTTGTGCATGCCTTTCTCGCAAGAACATAATTCTTTAAAAATCCTTAAAAGAACTTAAATAATCCTGGTTAACTATAACCACAATCAGTAACAACCTGCATAAACTATAATTAGATGGCTGATAATGTCATAGCTGTCCCAGGTTTACTGATTCTCCCTCACAATCCTATAGCTATTTCTTATGTCATAGTACACTATTTGAACTATAAACAAGGGGTACAGGCTAGCACAGGAACACATAATTCACTTAAAATTAAGATTCTAAGCATATTACAGAACTTCTTAGCAGAGCACGTTTTTCCCCCAGTGACAGCACTACAGCGACAGAACAAATCCACTGTACATACTACAGTATACTGAAGATACTGTCATACAATTTGACATTCCATTAATGCAATTTATTTTTATCTACAAGTACAGTTTGGTTACAAGATAATTTTAAAATATTAAATAGGTATTTTTGTATTGCAGTATATTACAGCACTTCCATTTTAATTTCTATTCAGAAAGTGTATAAAACACTAAAAGCCTTAAAACTTGGTTTATATGCCATCCATTTACACTAGAGTTGTTTGAGTGACACCTTGTGGTATGGTTCTGCATTACTGCATCATATATCAACCATACTGTCAAATTCAATTCGGTTTACAGTATTTTATTTAAAACACACCTACAAACACTAAACTGAACAGCAACACACACATGCTAAGGGCAATGCAGAAAGAACAGTTAAAAGCAGTAATACGTTATTTGGAATGTCTCTCTATCCTGCTGAAATAAAAGCGGATCAGCCACACTGTTTTAAGGAGACTTTCCCAAATATCTAAGTTCCACAATAAAAAAAACTATTCATCCATGGTAACCACTTGTCACCCATGAGCCATGATAAATGGTAGAAAGATATTCTTAAAGTAGAACAGAGTTCTTAAGCAGTTTCACACATGAGGCAACAGCACTTAAGATACTGCAGTCCTAGACCATTTAAGATTTAAAATTCAAAGCCAGTATTTTAATTGCTCCAGGAACGAAACTGAGGAATGAAGCTAGCCAACAACTGGTGTAACACATTCCCAGTTCAAGTCTAAATCTTGGCAAACCAATTCCAATTGAAGTGGCACTTCCAATTTGGCTACAAAGGCCTAATACAGAGAGAATGTATAAGCTCAAATCCAGTAGCACAAAGCTATGCCACACCAGCACAATTGGAATTTGCCCATTATAATCTAACTGAAATGTACTAGAGAGAGGCCAGTGATGCATGATCACGGGGGGGGGGGGGGAGCCAATGTTTAATTTTTCCAAGGAAGGTTTTCCATTTAAAAATATATATAATTGTCGCACAAAATCTATTAGTAACAATGATTGGGATACAATACTAGGCAAGTTTGGTTGCTTCAACAGTGCCTGAGTTTAATAGGTCACCCTTCTACAGTATTCTTAAACAAGAGTCTAGAAAGAACCAATATTAGTTGTATTGCAGCTGTTATGAAATTTGTTATGAAAGCAGACAGCAACCCTCCACAATTCACATACTAACATAATCTCAATATGAAATTATGAATTAGACTTATGTCTGTGCAAAGTAAATTAAAATCCAAACATGCTAATTTGTAGCTGTTGTGAGTTTTTCAGGATGTTTTCAGGACCTGGTCAGGGATGTGAATGTCACTGAGCCTCTGGGGAACAGTGACCATGCTGCAATCTCCTTTGCCATGCATGCTGGAGGAAGAGTATCAAGCAAATCAGATATAAAAACCCTTGATTTCCGAAGGGCAAACTTCCCTCAGATGAGGAAACTAGTTAGAAAGACATTGAAGGGGAAGGTTGGAAGAATCCAATCTCTTCAGAGTGCATGGAGCCTGTTTAAAACAACAATAATAGAGGCCCAGCACAAGTGCATACCACAAAGAAAGAAGAGCTCCTCTAAGTCCAAGAGGGTGCCGGCATGGTTAACGAGTGGAGTTAGAGAGGCTCTAAAGCACAAGGAGAGGTCTTTCTATAAATGGAAATCCCCCTCAAATGAGGAAAATAAAAAGGAACACAAACTCTGGCAAAAGAAATGTAAGAAGATGATAAGAGAGGCAAAGAAAGATTTTGAGGAACGCATGGCTAGCAACATAAAGGGTAATAATAAAAGCTTCTTTAAATATGTTAGAAGTAGAAAACCTGCCAGAGAACCAGTTGGCCCTCTGGATGGTGAGGGAGGAATAGGGGAGGTTAAGGAGGACTTGGAAATTGCAGATAAATGAGTTCTTTGCATCTGTCTTCATGACAGAGGACTGCGAGCAGATTCTGCTGCCTGAACGGCCCCTCTTGACTAAAGAATTAAATCAAATAAAGGTTAAAAAGGAGGATGTTCTAGGTCTAATTGATAAATTGAAGATTTACAAGTCACCGGGCCCAGATGGCATCCACCCAAGGGTTATTAGGGAACTGAGAAATGAAATTGCAGATCTCTTAACAGTTATATGCAACTTGTCTCTTAAAATGGCCACAGTGCCGGAGGACTGGAGGATAGCAGATGTCACACCAATTTTTAAAAAAGGAAGAAGGGGGGACCCGGGAAACTACAGGCCAGTTAGCCCTACATCTGTCCCAGGTAAGATGGTGGAAAGCCTCATCCAAGAGAAAATCTTAAAACACATAGAAGAACAAACCTTGCTGAGAGAAAATCAGCATGGCTTCTGTAAGGGTAAGTCTTGTCTAACAAATCTTTTAGAATTTTCTGAAAAGGTCAACAGGCATGTGGATTTGGGTGAACCGGTGGATATAGTCTATCTGGATTTTCAAAAGGCTTTTGACACAGTCCCTCACCAAAGGCTGCTGAGAAAACTGCATAGTCAGGGGATAAGAGGGCAGGTCCTCTTATGGATTGTGAACTGGTTGAGATCCAGGAAACAAAGAGTAGTTGTCAACGGGAAATTTTCACAATGGAGAGAAGTGAAAAGCAGTGTGCCCCAGGGATCTGTCCTGGGACCGGTGCTTTTCAATCTGTTCATAAATGACCTGGAGACAGGGATAAACAGCGAGGTGGCGAAGTTTGCAGATGACACAAAACTTTTCCGTGTGGTAAAAAGATTGTGAGAAGATTGTGAAGATTGTGAAGAACTCCAGAAGGATCTCTCCAAACTGGGGAAATGGGCCGCAAAATGGCAAATGCGATTTAATGTAGCCAAATGTAAAGTAATGCATATTGGAGCAAAAAATCAAAACTTTATCTACCAACTCATGGGCTCTGAGTTATCCGTGACGGATCAGGAAAGAGATCTTGGTGTGTTGGTGGAAAGCTCCATGAAGGTGTCTACCCAATGTATGGCAGCGGTGAAGAAGGCCAATTCCATGCTAGGGATTATCAAAAAGGGGATTGAAAATAAAACAGCCAACATTATAATGCCATTATACAAAACAATAGTAAGGCCGCACCTGGAGTATTGTGTACAATTCTGGTCACCGCATCTCAAGAAAGACATAGTAGAACTGGAAAAGGTGCAGAAGAGAGCGACTAAAATGATTACTGGGCTGGGGCACCTCCTTTATGAGGAAAGGCTAAAACATCTGGGCCTCTTTAGTCTGGAAACAAGGTGCCTGAGGGGGGATATGATTGAGACGTACAAAATAATGCAGGGCATGAGTAAAGTGGATAGAGGGAAGCTCTTCTCCCTCTCATAAAATACCAGAACTAGGGGACATCCACTCAAATTGATGGCTGGGAGAGTAAGAACAGACAAAAGAAAATATTTTTTCACTCAGCGTGTTGTTAGTCTGTGGAACTCCCTGCCACAGGATGTGGTGATGGCATCTGGCCTGCTGGATGCCTTCAAAAGGGGATTGGACAGATTCCTGGAGGAAAAATCCATCACAGGTTACAAACCATGATGGAGATGTGTAATCTCCAGTCTTAAAACCAGGGTACTTCAAGGGCCAGATGCAGGGGCGTGGTATCAGCAGAAAGATATCTAGTCTCATGTGCTCCCAGACGCATCTGGTGGGGCCACTGTGAGATACAGGAAGCTGGACTAGATGGGCCGTTGGCCTGATCCAGCATGGCTCTTATGTTCTTATGTTCTTATGTTCTAGAAGTTTTTCTTCCTGACGTTTCACCAGACTCTGTGGTTGGCATCTTCAGAGGGCAAGGAGCCCTTTTAGCAAGCATTCAGAGTTCTGTTTCATTTCTTTTCTTGAACTTGGCAAGCTTTTCACTACCTGTTAATACATACAGTCATTGCCCACCATTTTATGTTCATATACTGCAGTCCCGGTATATCACAGGACTGCAGTATATGAAAGGCAAGACCCCCTGGGGTAAGCTGCTTGGGCTTGTTTGAGGCCTTCTGCATTTACTTGAGGCCTGGTGCTGCCCTGAACGGGCTTCTGACGGGCTTCTCGAGCTTGTCGGAGGCACCAGAAGTGCCTTCCAGCAAACCAGAAGTTACTTCCAGCTCCATCCATACCCACTCCCAACCTGGGGGTAGGACTCGAGGCTTCCCCTTATTAACTTCCCCAAACCCCACCTCCACGGCCGTGGGTTGGCTGGCTTCTCCCGCGTCTTCCCTTTCCACCAGTCCCTGGGGTTGTTCGGCTCCACCCAACTCGTCTCCTTTTCCCGCCTTTTGGGACTCTTGGGCTCTTTGGGCTTGCTCCTTTTCTATCAGCTTTATCGACTCTGCAAACCTCTGCCACAACATTTCTTTTTCCTCTTTCTCCCTTAGGCGTTTCAGCTTGTCCTCCTCCCTCTGTTTCTGCTTTGCCATCCACTCCTCCCTTTCTCTCTCAGCAGGTGTGGGTGGCACTCTCCTCTGTGGAGCCCCTCCAGCCTCTCTTGCCCCACAATGAATAACAAAACAGTATGCTAGAAATAAAAATGAGCAGATCTGATTATGATTTCCTATAGAGAATGCTTTCCCCCCAGGAATCAGCTTGTTATGTGGTAAGAGGCACAGCCAACATAAAATTCTTTAGAGTTAATGGTACAGTGCAGGTGAGGGACTACTATCACAGACATTCTTCATCATTAGGATAAAAAGTTGTTATACTCCATTATTAGCAATCATTCAGGTAATTAACATGTTGACAGGTAATAATAAGCCACCAAATATTCATTTATTTATTTATTTTCAAACTTATATACCGCACCTATTTCCCTAAAGGGGACTCAGGGCAGTTTACACAATACCATAGCAAATAAAACAGATAAAAACAATAACACAATCAACAGCGGTGTCCAGGACGGCAAGCCAATGTAGGAAGGGCAGCGAAGGGGGGGAAGGTTACCCCTGGAAGTTACCAAAGGCGCCCTTAAATAGCCATGTTTTTAAGGCTGTTTTGAAGCATGCCAGCGATGGAGCTTGCCGCAACTCGACCGGCAAGACATTCCAAACAGACGGGCCAACCACCGAGAAAGCCCGGTTACGAGTGGTTGTCTTACGGGCTTCCCTCTGCGTGGCAATCCGGAGCGAGAGGGCCTGGGAAGAACGGGTGGGTCGGGCCAGATCTGAGCGTCGGGAAATACGCTCTGCCAGATAGACAGGGGCAAGCCATGGAGGGTTTTGTAAACCAAAACCAACACCTTGAACCTTATTCGGGAGGCAACGGGCAACCAGTGCAGGCGAACCAGGATGGGGGTGATGTGGTCGAACTTACGTGCACCAACCACCAACCTGGCCGCCGCATTCTGGACCCGCTGCAATCGCCGAACAAGGTTCAAGGGGAGCCCCATGTAGAGAGCATTACAGTAATCCAACCTCGATATGACCAGCGCCTGAACCACTGTCCTCAGGGAGTCCCCATCGAGGTACGGGCGAATCTGGGCGATAAGCCTAAAATGGTAGTAGGCCGACCTGGTCACGGCAGCCACCTGGGAATCCAGGGACAAATCCGGATCCAGGACAATGCCCAGACTCCTCACTCTTTGCGCCAGCTGGAGGGCGGACCCACCCAGACTGGGAAGAGGGCCACAGTACCCCTCCAGACCACCCCCAAAGAGCAGAACCTCGGTCTTTCCAGGGTTGAGCCTGAGTCTGTGAGTCCTGGTCCAATCCAAAACTGTGGTCAGGCAGCGATCAAGAGTCTGGACAGCCTCCACTGCATCAGTGGAGAAGGAGAAGTAGAGCTGCGTGTCATCAGCGTACTGATGACAGCAAACTCCATAACTCCGGATGATCTCAGCCAGAGGATTCATATAGATGTTAAAGAGCATGGGGGAGAGAGCCAACCCCTGGGGCACCCCACAAGAGAGTGTCCAGGGAGACGACAAATCACCCTCCAAGCTCACACACTGGGAGCTACCCTCAAGGAAGGAGCGGAGCCAACAGAGAGCCAGACCTCCGATCCCCACCTCAGAAAGCCGCCCCAGGAGGATACCGTGGTCGACGGTATCAAAAGCTGCTGACAGGTCGAGAAGGACCAGCAGGGTAGAAAACACTTGCATAGAACAAAGTGTTAAAGATACCCAATTTAATGATACATCCACTGATAATCTGCTCCTGAAGAAGAAAGTTCCAAAGTTTGCCCAAAATCTTCTTGATAAAAGCTGTAACTGCAAGGCAAAATTCCAAACAACTGTATTTATAACTATGTATTATTCAAAATAATGATGAAAGTTCATTAAAATAATTGATGAAAGGGCTGCTTGATAAGTAGCAGACAGATTGTGTCTGAGTAGCCTACCTCCGTTAAGAGGTGGGGTTTTCAATACACACGAGTGGCTTCCCTGACCCCTCTCCCTGACCTATTTTCTCTGTCTAATATGTCTAATATGTGTACATCCTCCTCTTTGAATAAGTGTGCTTTTTCCTTCAAATGGAGGTACACTGCTGATTCTAGTCCTAAGCCAGTGATGGCGAACCTTTTAGAGACCGAGTGCCAAACTGCAATTCAAAACCCACTAAATTTTTTTGCAAAGTGCCAACACAGTAATTTAATCTGTATACAGGTGGCTATGAAGAGGCGGTGTCAGGTGCCCACAGAAAGGGCTCCGAGTGCAACCTTTGGCACCCATGCCATAGGTTTGCCATCACTGTCCTAAGCTGTTGCCCCTCCTATGTTGGGCCATCCTTCTGTTTAATGGCTGTTTAGTTTCTCCACTGTAGAGGTCTACATACTCCTCGCTGCATTGGGCTGCATATACCATATTGCTCTTCTTATGATTTGGTGTTGGGTTCTTTGGGTGGATGAGTCTCTGCCTTAGTGCGTTTATGGGTTTGAAGTAAACAGGGATGTGGAGTTTGCCTAAAATCCTTTCAAGCTTTTCAGGAACTCCGTCCATGCAAGGAATGACCAGGTTCTTCTGTTGGCTTTTGGTCTCAGGCCGATCCATTGTTCTTCTGGGTCAGCACACTGCTTTATTGAAGGCCCACTTAAGATATCCACAGACCTTAAGTTCTCTCTTCAGGTGCCTGACTTTCTTCCTCTTGGTTTCTGTGGAAGTGGGGATGATCTCTGCTCTGTGGTTTAGAGTCCTGATGACTCCTAATATGTGTTGTAATGGATGGTTGGAGACAAATAGTAAGTACTGATCTGTGTGTGTCGATTTCCTGTAAGCTTCTATTCCCAGGCCACAGTTGGGACCAATAATGACTGCACAATCCAAGAAAGCCAGCCTGTTGTCTCTGGGTGTCTTCCCTACTGAACCTAGTATCTGTCTGCTACTTATCAAGCAGCCCTTTCATCAATCCCCAGACAAATCAGAAGCACAGCACACCTCCATCAGCAATGCCATAGCTAATGATCCATACTTAATGGATGCTGGGAAAGGTTGCATAGGTGGGGCTTTCACACACTGTAGGCCATTGTCCACCTTATGAACCTATTCAGGCCACTGTCCATCTATTGAGCCGATTGAGGCCATTGTGCAACTTATGAGCCTATTCAGAACAGGGTGATGTGAAATAAAGGTGAACTATAAAATGGAGGACTTGCCATTAAGTTTCCTCAGACTGACGTAGCTGGATGAGCAGCAAAACGTTTCAATCTCTCAAGAAAAGAAGTCCAGTTGTCATGACTCAACTTCCAAATAAACTCACCTCGATGACTGAGAATCTTCACAGACTTCCTGGTTTTATCTATTAGCATAGGAAGATTTAAATATACAGTGGACCCTTGTATAACAAACAGTTTGTATAACATAAAATCTGTACAACATAAAAAATTCCGGAGATAGGGGAAATAATAATCGCCTATCGGGAGAATCCGTACAACATAAAAATGGGATTACTCCGTTTTCAATGCATTCCTATGGGAATTTATATAAAGGAAATTTTGCTTAACATAATTTCATTTGGAACAAATTAATTCCTTTATACAAGGTACCACTGTATTGTCCCCAGGAGTGAACAAATGAAACAAATGTATCCAAAAGTGTCAAACATGGGGCTCAAGGGGCTCATAAGGCCTTCTGTTGTACTTAGTGTAGCTTCTCACCCTGAAGCTACAGCCTTATTGCCTAGGAAGCTATCTTTTATAAAGCAACAAGGATACCAGATCAAGTTCTATATGGTTAACTGAATGAACAAAGGCTTTTCATGCATATAGAAATACATTCATAGGTTGTTGCTAATACACTCAATGGCTCTGAATACTGATGTGTCAAAATGCACCAGGCTTTTGAAAACAACTAACATTATTTCCTAGCATCCTGAGATGTATCTCTTCTACATGTAGGCACAACATGTTTAACAATTTTTTCAAAAGATAATAGACTAAGCCTATGTACATTACACTCATGTGTAATGTATAGTGTATTGCACTGGTATAGTGGAATACAAAAGAAATTCCACTATACCAGTGCAATACACCAAGTGTGAGGAACCTCTGGCCCACCAGATTTTCATAGCAATTCCTGTCCTCAATTTCCATTAACCATATGGTGACAGAAAGTGATGGGAGTTAGAATTAATAACATCTGGAAGGTCATAGATTCCCCTGTCCTGCCCTTTATTTTCCTTAGATTCTTATCTGAGTCTCACACCCTTGGTTTTCCCCCTACATATCAAAATGTTACAGGCAAGCATTCTCCACTGATTTGGTGCTATTTATTGACACTGCACCGTGGCGTGAATCTGACATTACACCTTATGGATGTATTAGCCCAAAATTCATTAAGGACTTATTTTATAGGATACTCCATCCAAACCATTCATCTTTTCTGGCTCATACACCTAATCAAATTGGCATGCCACTCCAGTAGAAAGGCACAGTGCCACTCTAACAGATGGCCCTAACATGTCAATGATCCAGTGTATGCATCAAATTTAAATATCAGGGTCTGACTACTCCGCTAGAAACTCACCTATTCGTCTCTGCACCATTCCATGACTTTTAAGCAGGAAGTGCTTAGTGAACATGAAATTAATTGAACAATTCTGAAATCTGCACAGCAGCCAAGGTGAGTTTTTATATGAACGCAGAGTAGTGTCCTTCACAGAAAATCCAAGAAGATATATTGTTGTAAAACTGAGCAGTTGTCAGAAAAAGAGCCACTTGCAAGACCTAACAATAATACTGTGTTACCCAGCTACACTTCCTAGCAAAACAAGTATGAGCCACTAAGGAAATACTGTATTTTTTGCTCTATAAGACACACTTTCCACCTTAAAAGTAAGGGGAAATATCAGTGCGTCTTATAGAGCAAATACAGTAGTCCCCACTAACCTATATATCACAGATTTTCATTTAGAGATAAGTTACCTGCAGGGAGCCTATCCCATCCCCTCCTGCAGCCTGGATTCCACTGTTCTAATCACCTCGTTTGGAAAGAGGCTTCCACAGCCTCTGCCCTCCCCTGCTGCAGCCTAGATTACCCAGTCCCAATCACCTCATTTGCAAAGAGGCTTCCACAGAGCCTTTCTGGTTCCCTGCTGCAGCTGGGATTCCACAGTTCCAATCACCTCGTTTGGAAAGAGGTCTCCTCCATGGAGCCTCTGCCCTCCCCTTCTGCAGCCTGGATCCCCCATTCCCAATCACTTCGTTTGCAAAAAGGCTTCCACAGAGCCGCTCCCCACCCCTTCCCTTCTGCAGCAAGCATTCCCCAGTCAAAAATCACCTCATTTGCAAGGAGGTCTTCTCCACAGAGCCTCTGCCCTCCCCTTTTGCAGCCAGGATTCCCCCACCTTAGGCTAAACATTTTTTCTTGTTTTCCTCCTCTAAAAACTAGGTGCTTCTTATGGTCTGGAGTGTCTTATAGAGTGACAAATACAGTAGGTTCCACTAAATTACAAACACTTTTTGGGCAGGAAAGTATTTAAACAGGCTAATTAGTGAAGTTGGACATTTTAGTTTTAAATCCTACCATCTGTTCAAATGCACATATATTCTGCCTAACCCTAGGTACGTATCACTTCCATATGATCTGCTTTCAAAATGCTGACATGTTATTACAAAGTTCATTAACAATTTTACTGCTGACTAATGTGCAATTTCCAAAGGTAAGGAACATAAAAGTGTTTATGGAACGCAGGCATGTAAAATGTGTCTGAGCTTGGACAGCATGTTTATTTGAAATCAGCACAGCCATCTGCTCATTTCAGTAGTAGATTATAAGGAAGAGACTATTTATGTTTTAGTATAAACAAATTAAAATCCTACACTAGCAACATTCTTCTAATACCTATGAAATCAAACAATAAGTTCTGCCTCAAAGAAACATCAATATTTTATAGGTTTCTTCCCATAGATATTTTAGATAAATAACTTGTAAGTGAAATATCACTTTGGGTCTGTTGTGATGATATCAGAGTCATCTATAAAGCTTGTGGTCCTTGGTTTAGATAAGTGACCAAATTACGTTTTAATTAGGGAACGCCTATCAATACTACACACTCATTAAACCAATTTTCCATTCCATCAAGACATCTGAACCATTACTTTCTCATCACATCATTCTACCCTCAGATGAACAAGGTCTGTTATTCACCTCTGAGTTCTTTATATGGTTGGATTCATTCTGGCAATGAAAATACTGAATAGTTTGATGATGTTCTTTAACTCTAATCAAATTATTGTAACACAGAAGACTGGTATAGAGGCACTTCACTTTTCCTATGGAATCAATTCAAAATGCTGTTACTTAAATTCAAGGAAGTTGGGCATGTAATAGTTTCCATAGTTTGCATGTGCACAGACTCACTTTTATTATATAAAGAATGTGCTTTTCAAATTAGTTTTTCTAATTCCCCATGTGAACATGTCTTATGAATAGTTAAGTATCACACACCCACAACTCAGAACCAATTTCTAGCCATCTTAATAAAGGTTCTTTGGTGAGATATTTAAGGAATGGTTTTTACCATTGTCACAAATACGCTAGTTAGTTTCCACTGCAAAAGGAGATTCAAACTCATGTCTCTACGGCTTTTGTCCATTCCTTGATCACACATACAACGCTGGGTGTCAGTTACACAGTACAGTTTTAGAAAGAGCTAGCAATTGGGTAGTTAAGATGTGATGACAGAATGCTTGCTTAGGGATTTATTTACACGTACAGGGCTTTCTGAATCTTGTGTTTGGTAACCACCTCAACATGACACATCCCATAGATCACCAGGACCATCAAAATGTGTCACATTCAATATAACCAATTCTTGTGAGATATGAAATCTAGACTTCACTCAACAATGCTGCTAACTATTTTCAGTATCATACGGCTCTAGTAATGTTTAACACAATTGTTCTGCCAATTAAAGAACCTAAGAGTTGGTACAAATATGATTCTGAATCTTGATTGGACTGAATAAAATAATTTTATTAACAAAAGGGAGAGAGAATGCAGCAAATGTTTAAGCTATAGTGGGTAGCAGTACACCCAGGAAATCTTCTGTCAATTATCATTCCACTTTAGAAAGTAGTTGCATTTCTTACAAAACTATCCTAACTGCAATGAAGTTGCATCCATGTAGAAAACTGAATCTCACATCCACCATCTATTGTATTATGTAAAGCATTCTTCCTTCTGTTTCTGACACTGCATGCTTATATCCTTCAACAAAGCAAAGTGTGGTGCTTGTCAGGAAATTCCTTGACATTACTTATATACCACCCTGCAGCACTTAAAGCACTCTCTGGATAGTTTACAATTTAATTATGCAGGCTTCACATGGTGCCCCCACCCTGGCCCAGCAAGCTGTGCACTCCTTTTACCAAACTTGAAAGGATAGAAGGCTTAGGCCAGTGATGGCAAATCTTTTAGAGACCGAGTGCCCAAACAGTGATTCCAAACCCACTAATTTTTGCAAAGTGCAAGTACAGCAACTTAACCTGAATACAGGTGGCTGTGAAGGGTCAATGTTGGGTGCCCACAGAAAGGGCTCAAAGTGCCACCTTTGGCACCCATGTCACAGGTTTGTCAATATTAGCTTAGTCAATCATGAGTCGGCTACCTGAGATTGAACCCCGGGTCATGAGTACAGTACAGTACAGCAGCTTAACAACTGTGTCATGAGGCTCCTACAATGATGTGTAGTGGTACCTTGAGTTACAAACATCCTGAGTTATGAAAAATTTGAGTTACGAATAGAAATCCATGGGTATAGGAAAAAATTGATTATTTTTTTTAAAGCCTGGTTTTTTCCCCCTTCGAGCCTGGCGGCAAAGAGGACAGTTTACTGGTGGCAGCAAGGAAAAAGAAAAGAGAAAACTTACTGGTGCAACCACCGCCATACTACCCAGAGTTTAGGCAGTGTTGGGGTGAAAGTCTTCCCTTTGGCACCCCACCACCCCTGTCACCACCATTATCCTTGGATAAGAGAGTTTGCTGTTAACCGTGAATTTTGCTATCTGCGGGAGGGTGAGTGTCCCGGAACTGATCCCCCATGGATACAGCAGTCCTACTGTACATGGAACTGCCTCCTACAGTAAAGTTCATAGATCATCCTTTACCTGTTCAGTTTCTTAAACTAAAATTGTACCTTCCACCATATATATAATTTACAATTTTCCTTTTCTTAAGTAAAGTACCAAATTTGCTAAAAACATATTTCATCTACAGCTTCGCTTACCTATTTATCAGGCCCAGTTTATAAACATTATTCTAACAAACTCTAAGGGTAAAAATAAATGTAAAAATGGAGAAGAAAAATCAAGATTTTTAACACATCATGTAATGCAAAACAGTTCAGCGGAAGAGCAAAAATCAACACTAAAACCAAGGAAAGAGGAATTTGTTTACTTATTTATTTATTTAATTTATATACTATTGCTAACACTTCTTCAGAATGTGACAACCTGCAGCCTATAAAGTAGTACAAGATGGAAAAATACTGGAGGCCAATAAGCATACTCCATCTACCCCAAACTTTTTGTTTGTAAAGAGGGCCAGATTTGGTGGCTGAGAAAGTGTGGGGGATTGGCTGCTCCCCGACCCTGCCCCCTACTGTAAGCCCCTCCCACTGACCCCTTGCAAGCCCCACCCACTGGCCCCAAGGAAGTGAGGGAGCTGTAGTTGGAGGTAGTGGCAAGGAACTACAACACAACTAATGGAAAACCACAACACAACTAGATAGAAAGAAAGCAACTGATAGACAAATGAAAACAAAGGGCCGGGCCGGCAGTTGCCTCGGGGGTGCTTTTCCCCATGGAAAAGGAGGAGGCAGCAGGGGTGGCAGCCCTGAAGGAGCACTGAGGGGAGGTGGGCAGGTGGTGGCGGAGCCTCATCCATCCTCCACGGAGGCAGGGAAGCCGCCGCTCCTTCTTCCTGGCCCTGTTGGAGGAGCACCTTCTTCTCCCCCCCCACACCCCCGTCATCCTGAGAAGGGCACTTCCTGGGTGGTGCTGAGTGGGCAGTCATGGGAGGGCACTGCCCGGGAAAGGGCTCCACTGAGGAGGAAGGCAGGTGGGCGGGTGGGCAAGAGGTAGAGGTGAGCCAAGGCGCCTCTCCCACCGCTTTCCCTCGGACTGGCCTCGTCCGGCCGTCCAGCCAGCCACTCGCTCACCTCCTTCACCATTTTTATGTTGTATGGATTCACCCCATAGGTGATTCTGTTAAGCACATTTCCCCTATCTCTGGGATTTTTTATGTTGTACAGAGTTTATTTTATACAAACTATTTGTTATAAGAGGATCCACCACATTAAAAATAATGCCTGAAGTTCTCTGAATAAGGCACAACACCCTCTCAAGCATCCCTCTGGAAGTGACTACAGTACTACTTTTTTAAATCAAATCTCCCCCCCCCCAAGATAAACCATGAAAAGAAGAAGAAACAGAATAGGAACAAACAGAAACTGTGTCCCAAATCCAATTTGCAGCGAAAATGAAACACTGTACTGTAAGTATCAACAGACTGCAAGAGAACAATACATCTGATAGATAGGCAAAGGCAGCCATAAGAAATAATTGCTCCATACCCCCAAAATACACATCAACAGATATTATCAAAGTTCCTGACTGTGGCCAACTCAAAGAAAACATTTCAAAGAAAACTGATTTGGCCATTACTGCCGTATTTTTGTGATAATAATAAATCTCTCAGATAGAAACTACCATTAATATGAACGTTCATGACGACAGAAATCCTATGGACTCCAACAGAACACAATTCATAGGAACGGTGTTTATGATTTCTGCTTTAAGTGGGATAACTGGAAGGATCTTGCACAACTTAAGACTCTTTTCAATGGGCAGTTATTATGCCATTTTGTTTTAGCAGGATCCTTTTCCAGCACATAGCGCCTACAAATAAGCTTGTTACATGGTTTGTTCATATCAAAAGGCCTCTTGATACAACCAAACCAGGTGGAAAAGTTTACTTTCAAAATCAGCAGCCCGATTTTTAAAGTATTTGCCCCATATATTAATATGAGAAATCCAGACCTCAAGTTCTTCTTTGAATTTATGATTAGATAAGAATTTGAGGTCTGGATTGCTCAGACTCACGACGAGGGTCAATTAGGACCATGCATAAATAAATAAATAAATAAATAAATAAATAAATCACGGCGAGACCACTGGGCAACCACTGGACTAGAACCAAATAAGCGCCACGCGCCGTGGCAAAAAAGCAACATAGTACTTGGCGACGTTTCGCTCCATCCTAAACAGACATCGTCTTCATCCTGCCATTGGATCCGTTTCTACCGCCTACCAGGAAGAGCGGATCGGGAGCTGAAAACTGCCAACTGGGCGAGGGGAGGGAGAAGGCGGCGATGTGGGGGTTGTTGTTGTTGTTGGGTCTCTTCGGCCGACGCAGCGCCTTCTTGCCCTAAAGGCCTGGCAAGTGAAGTTCCCTCCGAGGACACGAAGCACACACGGAGCCCCCCTCCAGCCGCTCTCAGTCCCGCCTCGCGCCCACTTTGGCCGCCCTTGACTTACTTCTTCACGTCGCTGCTGAAGAGCCCGAAGGCCACCGGAGCCGCCGAGGGAGTGGTCACGGGCGCCACTTCTTGGCCCACTTCGGGCTGAGCATCCCCCGGCTGCTCGTTGTAACCGACGTTGTTGGCCGACATGTTACTGCTGCTGCCGCTTCTGCTGCTGCTGCCCCGTTGCCACCGCTACGGCCGTCCCTCCTGCTGCCACCGTCGCCGCCGCCCCTCTCACACAATCCGGCTGGTCCCGGAAGCGGACGGCCAGCGGCACCAAGAGGCGCCTCACGTGACTGCCGCGAGAGGGCGGGAAAGCGCGGCTCGGCCCCCGTTGCTAAGGCAACGCGAGGCTTCCCTAAAAAACCCAACCGCCGCTCGTTAACCCTTGTGGCCGTGCGCAAAAGGCTCCGCCCCGCCGTCACGAGGACCGCTCCTCCTCCTGACTGTCCGAAGGCGGCGACCGAGTCACGGGAACCCGGAGAGGGTTTGTTGGCCGGGAGTGCCGCGCGGACGGCTGGCTAACGTGCACCTTCTGGCGGCCACGTATGCAAAACGGCTCTTTAGTTAAGTGAACCTTCCGATACGATCCTTGTTGAGCCAGCCTTCCGAGCCAGCCAGCAAAATTCTGTTACTTCTTAATGGGACCAGACCTTTGAACTGCCTCTGTGGATCATGGAGTGCAGCCCCTCTCAAGGAAGCACAGTGGGGAATCGAACTTCCAGCCTCTGGCTCCACAGCCAGAGACTGATGCCACAGAAGTGTGGAAATCCTGACCCTTGACTGTGAAGCAGGTTAGGAGGACATACAGATTTGGTGCCTAACATACAGATTTGGTGCCTATTATTTATTCCTATTTTTTGTGGAAGTACAGTTGTTGTTTTTTTAAAGAATTAACTTATTCACGCTATACACAGTCAGTGTCGATATATATAACAGAACTGATTATTTGGATGTGTAACCTTATAGTCTTGTTTAAGAGGTAGGTTTTACATCACATTGGGATAAAAAACATTCTTGAGTAATGTCTGGCCTGCTAGCCACTTGCTATGGTCTTTCTTTTGCCCTTTTAATTTTAAACAACATCAATTTTCTGAAACAGGCACTCCTGAAACCCAAGAACTGAATTGAGCTTTCTATGCCTTGTGGTTTTTCCCCTTGCCACCATTATGTTAACAGTGCCATTAGCACAACCATGTTAATAAATCGTAGAATTCTTACAGTATTGAATTGGAAGGTACCTCAAGGGTCATCTAGGTCCAGCCAATACAGGAAACTCATAACTAGCACTTTACTGTCAAATCAAAGATCTGCTTAATCCTCTGCAACAAAGAAAGGTCCATCGTATTCTGAGGCAGTCCGTTAAAGGCAAGAGGTCCTTCCTATTGCTTAGATAAAATCTTATTTTCTATAACTGGAGCCCGTTGATTGAGGTCCTGTCCTCTGGAGCAGCTGAAAATAAGCTTACTCCATCATCCATATCATAGAATAGTGAAGTTGGAAAGGGCCTATAAGGCCATCACGTCCAACTGCTCAATTCAGGAATATAAATCAAAAGTTATCTGCCAAGTAGTTGTCCAGATTTCTCTTGAATACTTCCAGTGCTGGAGCGCTCACCACCTCTTGAGGTCATTGGCTCAATTGCTGTACTGCTCTAACAGTTGGGAAGTTTTTCCTGATACTTAGCCAAAAGCTGGGTTCTCTTATCTCGAGCACACTGTTGCACATTCTGCACTCAGGGATGATAGAGAACAGGTCCTGCCCCTGCTCTGTATGACAGCCCTTCAAAGTACTGCCCTATCACCCCTCCACCTTCTTTTCTCTATGCTAAACATGCCCAACCAGGCCTCTGATCATCGTTGTTGCCCTCCTCTTAACTTGTTCCAGTCTGTCAGCATCTTTCTGGAAGTGTGGTTACAAACCATGATGGAGATGTGTAATCTCCAGGCTTAAAACCGGGGTGCTTCAAGGACCAGATGTAGGGGAGTGGTATCAAGAGCCATGCTTCCCATCTATTTTTCCTTGAAGAATAACTTGCAGCAGATGGTATTTGCTATTGCACATTATGCTACTGAAATATTGTAATTTTCTTCTCCACTTCCCCCACCAAGTTATCTCAATTGGCTAGAATTGAGGATAGCATGTTCTCTAGTTTCTTTCTCCCCTATTTGTCAGAGACAATTATCAGTCACACAAGCCAGAGATTTCTTTGAAGGGCCATACCTGGCTGAATTTGCCTCCCAATATATAGCTAGGTAGTTGAAATCTCCCATGACTAGTACATTGTGCCTTTTTTTAAAAAAATCATTGCAATATGCTTTTCAAAAGTTTCATCTGCTTCCTCTCCTTGATTGGGTGGTTGAAGCTAAGCAGGGTCAGCCCTGGTTAGTACTTGGATGGGAGACCACCAGGGAATACCAGATGCTGTAGGCGCCTGGAGAAGGAACTGGCAAGCCACTCCAGTATTCCTGTCAAGAAAACTCCATGGAGATGGAGTCACAAAGAGTTGGTCACGACTATAATGCCACAACACACAACACAGTAAACTCCAGCTGCCATGTTCCTTTTGTGTTTTGCACCAGCTAGATTGATCCAGATGTTTTCAATGGGAGAGCTAATCTCTGTAGTAATAATTCCACATAGGCACATCATTGGGTTCAACAAGCCAGGCCTCATGCAACAGCTTCCTCAGCAAGCATGAGTCCCAGGCTCTTTTATTAGTTGCAAAGGCAGGGCATCAGGGGTGGAGCGAGGGTCTACGTGTCAGGATGGTGTAGGCTGATGAATTCCTGGGAAGGGCTTATCTGATGTAGCAGTGTCTTTGGGCTGGTCATGTGGCAGGGGTCTTGATGAATGAGCACAGACAGCTTGTTTTTTCCTATGTACAATCTCATGGCCCTGCTGGCTAATGTGGGGAAAGAGATAAGGGCAAGCCTGGCTTCCTGAGCATTAGGACCCATAGAATCTACTGTCCTCTCATCCGGGGTTTTCCCACACAGATGGGGGTTCAATGCTTCCCAAATGACCTTGCCCAGGAAACTGACTGGGGTGTGTTTTAATACTCCTCCTCCTGTATTTCTGTGCAGTAAATTTGGCACACATTTTTTTTCATTTTTCATTTTTCATTTTGTTCCCTAACGATATGAAAAATGAAGTGACCCATCAAAGAAAAATGAAACAAAATGGAAATGTTCACTTTGTTCCGTTTTGCTTTTCATTTTCCCATAGGAATGTATTGAAGCAATGCATTCCTGTAGGAAACCAATTGGGCGTGGGGAAACTGCAAGCTTTTTATGCTTTTTCCCCACCCAAAGCACTGCATGCCAGCTGGTTGGTGCTCCAGCAAGGGGGGGGGGGTAATAGACCGCTGTTTCCCCCACCCGGCTTTTAAAACTTTTTCCTATACTGTATTTCCTCACTTGCTTTTATTAGTTTGGTGAAGAGGGTGAATGTGAACACACAAAAAATGAATGATCTATTCAAATCAGGAACAAAAAAATAGTAACAGAAACCAAAGCAATGCCAAAAAAAGCCAGTACCAATCCCAAAGTGTAGATGATCTCTTTGTTTCTTTATGCTGCACATGTTTCAGCTTGTCAGTGTAAACTGTCATGCCCAGAACAGGACACAGAAGTCCAGGTGAGGTCTCATAAAAGTAAATCAGAGTGCTGTCATTACTAAGCCAGGTGTCTTTCATCCTCAGTTGAAATGCATTATTTTGGCTCAGTTTTCCAACCAGTTAAGGCCATTTTGAATCCAAGCTGTGCCTCTGAAGTATCAATTACCCTTTCAATTTTGGCATCATACACAGATTTGGTAAGCATCCTCTCTCTGCATTAATCCAAGTCATTTATAAAGATGCTGAATTGCTGTAGCTCCTGGACAAAACTCTGCAGTATTATTCTTTGTCATTTGAAAATGCAAAGGTGGTTACCATCAAGAATAAACAATTATATATTTACAAAACAGCAAAAATCTGATATGAAAATTTATTAACAAAGTCCCTTTCTCTCAGGGACCCTCCACCACCAACTGGATTTCCTCACTCCCATTGCAATGGATAAAAATTGAACCACAGTTGGTAATATTGTTGGTTCTCTATCTTGCCAAAAAAGATCAGTAGAACTGGGCTATTGTGATCAGCAAAAGAGTAACTATTGACTGCCAAATTTGATCATATAGGCTCCAAAAACAAACAAACCCACAACTATTCTACCTTTGTTTCTTATATATGTAGAACCTTGCAGAAGTAGAGATAACAGTCATCTTACTATATTTAAAAACTAAAAGTAAAGTGATATATAGCTGTAAGCAGATTATTCAAATGGGGCCTACCTGAAAAGGAATTTAATAGGAGAGTCCCCCTGAGTGGATTAAGCAAATTGTGCTTAAATAAGCATCTAAGACTTTTTACCTTAATTCAAAAGTGATATCGCTAGTAATTTCTCTTAAGGATAATAAGGAATCATTAGTAAATGCTTTCAGATTTAGTCTATCAGTCATCTACAAATCCACCTAACACTAATATCTACTAGCCTACATTTTGCAGACCAATATATATGAATTCCATGGTGGACTTTCCCTCTGGAGTTGATGACTGAGGGCTCCTTTGTGTTTACTAACCAAACTTGTATGGAGCTAATATTTGTCCCTTACTGTAGATAGGCTACTTTTCCAAACCGCCAGACCTGAGGCCAAGATGGGCAGCCCCCTCAACACCACTCCTGTCCAGAGCCTGAACGACCCTGGACCCAGCTTGAGGGCTCGACAAACCCGAGGCCCAGACATGCCCAGGGCGGGAACCTCCCTCAATGAGGGAGTCCGGACTGAGTCTCAGCCGGAGAGCAAAAGCTGGGCGCCATGGGAGGAAAGGGATGCGAGCCGGCAGGACGTCCCAGGAACCGAACATCCTGGGACCCTGCTTGAGGGCTTGCCCCCTCTGGAGCCCAGGTATAGAGACCTCCCCCAGTGAGGGAACCGGCACTGGGTCTCGTCCACAGTCGTCATAAATGGAGAAGGTGGAAACGAGGAAAAGCAAAGTCGGGACGGCAGGTCAGAATGAGGAGAGGGACAAGCGGTGGGAGGAAGCGGAGCAATGGGTGGCAAGCTGTGGATGGCTAGGTCGAAACGAGGAGGAACAAGGCTAGAACGGAGCGAGAAGGAGTACAAGCAGCGGGAGGAAAACAAAACAGCTCAACGGCCCGAGGAGAAGGAGGAGAAGGTGTCATAGGGAGAAGGAATAGCCCCTACAGACTCCAATGGGCAGGAGGACCAGCATAGAGTTACAAATAAAAACAACAAAAAGTAAAAGAAAAAACAGAAGACAACACGCGGCAGAGGCGGGTTACCTCTGCTGGATGCCATCTTGCCTCCTGTCCTCTATTCAGATTAATAAGAAAAAGGTATGGAAGTGGAGAGGCAGAGGCAGATTAATTAAAACAATCAACAATCACCACGATCCTCTATTTTCAGCCATTCATGAGAAGCAAGAAAAGGCAGAACTACACGAGAGATGAGAAAAAATAACTTCAGGGAATCCCATGGTGTCTGTTTTCAACAAGTGCTGCTAAAATTCTTCTCTTGAGATTTCCAAAAAGCAGTTGTGCCAGTCAGCCTCAGCATGCTGGCAGAATTAATTAGGGGAAAGAAAAAGAGGTGGGAAAGGCAAATACAGTATTAAAGACTAATTGATATGTCCATTAGTTTTTATATCTTAGTCTTCAAAGTGCCATAATACTTTGCCTTTAGGAACCTTTTTTTTCTTTTTTTGCTCTTCAACTTTGCTAGCATGCTGAGACAGATTGACACTGCAGCTTAAAACCATCCTTGTCTGAAAGGGTATGCTACTGCTGTCAAAGAGCAAAATCCAGCTCCTTCCAACAACCTTGGAAGTGTCCTCGTAAAGTGTTATATTGCTGTATTTTTGAGATAGTCTGGCTTTCTTTTAGTGTCTGTATTGGTCCAAATCAATTTAGATCCAATTTGAACTGATCTGATCTGCTTACGATCTAATCTGAACTGGTCTGTCCCAGTTCAGTTTGTAATGCAGGATTCAATCAAATGGGTTTGATTACCATTATGTATATCGGTCTGTCTGAACACTGCAATTACCTTATGACCCTCCTCCAGAGATCCCTTTGAAAGCAAAGCAGGCAGCACCTGGAAGGAGATCCCCCCCCCCAGACTTATGCTATGGTGGCCTGTATTTGTGGTGGTTTTTCCTTAGAGAAGTAGGATAATTTCCCATTATGTCAATGAGAAGCCAGCTGAAGCCTTTCTGTTCTTCAAAACTTTTTAATCCGTTTATGTTAAAGATTGATACAGTATCCCACTTCTAAACAAAAGTTCAAAGTGCCTTACAACACAACACACCAAAGAAACCTAATACCAATTGTAAGAGGAATAATAAAGAAACATGATTAAACACAGGAACTGGCCACATGTGGTAATTAATAATTAACAAATTATGAGCAAGGGATAAAAAATAAAACCCAGGACAGGAAGAACAAGTATTAAAAGTTGGATTCATATGCTGTTGAAAAGCCCAATGAGAACATGTTGGACTGTACCTAAAAATAGCAAGCAAACTGTTGTCTACATCTGTTTGAAAATGAGTTCTATAATTTGAGGCCACAACCAAGAAAGCCTTTTCTCCAGGAGCACACCACCAGTCAAGACTACCTTGAGAATTTTTCAGTGGAGGTGGGGGACTAGGTGTATGTTAGCATCGTTCATGGCACTACTACATAATGCATTCCACTACACAAGTTACCATCTGCTTGTGTACTTTTAAAAGAGGGACTCTTGGGCAAATGACCCCTTCCTTGCAATTACTCCTGCTACCAGTACCTAACTTCAGCAGCATTGAGTACCCAGTGAAAAAAGCTTCTACAGTGGAACCTTGACTTACATGCTGCTTGACTTGCACCATATTTGACTTGCAGCAAGAAGGGGCCTGTTTGACTTGAGTCGCAGGCTTTGACTTACAGCTCAGAGCTCTGGCGCAAGGCACCAGAATCGGGTGGCAGCCATGACCCAGCATCGCGGCTGCCGCCTCCAAACTGCTCCTGCCTTCTTCCCCTCCTCCGGCAGCGGTGGCTTCGGCGAGACCAGCTCCGAGTACATGGAGTTGGTCCTCGGCCTCACCGAAGCCGCTGCTGCTGCCGGAGGAAAAGAAGGGCCAGGAGCTCAGGGCTGGCCTCGCTGGTTAGACAGTCGGCTCAGTCTTGTAAAAAATCTGGCTGCAGAAGTCTGGTCCACAATGGAAGCATTTTAGTTGGGGAGCTGTACAGTTGTGGGACTCTAATGGTAAGCATAGAGTTGTTCAGAACTTAGAACGTCAGGTTAAAAATCAGTAAAACTTAAATGTTAGACATTGTTGCTATGAACATTAAAAAGTGGAGGCGTATAACTTGTGGACTATAATTCCACTGCCTCCTCCTCTCTTTGAAGAGACATTTCATTTACATCCCTGGAAGGAATCTCCTATCCCAGTCAAATTTGTGTTAAATTGCTGTTTTCGGGGGTCTTTTTCATAATCTGGAATGGATTAATCCACTTTCCCATTACTTTCTATGGGAAAAGTTCATTTGACTTAAGGCATGTTTGATTTATGTCTAGACCTCTGGAACGGATTAATGACGTTAAGTCAAGGTTCCACTGTGCTTGAAAATGTATCTGCTCACAAACTCCTGGGGGGGGGGGGAAGCAATCCTTCAAGTGCTCGGACTGTTAACAGGTTTGAAGGCCACAGCTAGTAACTGAATTGAGTCAGAAACAAATCAGTAGCCATGCACAACTAAAGTGCTGGCATAATGTGCTCATGGTGCCAGATGCCTCCCTAACAGATTGGCTGCTGCATTCTCAACCATGGCAACTGCCTCCAGTGTTTTCCCTCAAAATGGGAGGAGGGGGGACCCTGCAGGAACTGCAATTCTGTTTTTTAAAATGGCTGTTTCACACAGCCTGCTTTGTTTCTAAGCAAGTATGCAGTAACAGTTTTGCTCGTCAATTGGGAGAGATAGAAAACGGAGCAAGAAGCACATATAGCTTGCTGGCCAAGTGCTGACACACACACCACAGCATTGCGCCCAGCCTGGACGTCACTGGGGCATGCATAGCTGTACTGCCTCTTTCTAGGAAGAGATGCTGCTACACCAGCTAAATGGGTGAAACTGACATTCTAACGCCACCCGCACATGGAGTAACAATGCTAGTCCAAGAGGCCTCCTCCACACAAAAGGCCATCACTGAAATAATGCACTATTTAAGCCATAGTGAACTATCTTTTTTCCTGTACTTCCTTTGCCATGTTTATCAATAGTTTTAAATGATTGTTTTATTGTATTTGTTTTTGTTGTTTTACTGCAAACCACTTTGCCAATAATCGTATTCTATCCTGAAAGCTAATGTGATGATGATGATGACGACAGCATCATCTTAGTTCAAATATGATGATGATGATTTTATTTTATTTTATTTTAAAGTTATTTTGGTATTATTATTTAGATGACATTGTCTTTTGCAGCAAGAACAGACAACCACTGTACAGTACTGTACAGTATTTTTGTTTGGCGCCCTCATGTGCTCCAGATTATGAATTACAAAATTTAACTAGGTTTTTATATTTCTGTTCTGTGCCCTGAAGACAATGCCGATTTATAACAGCCCTAAGAAGGCTTTCAAGGTTTAGAAGTGGTACAAGTGAAAAATTTAGGGAAGGGTTTTTACCATTGCAATATTGGTAAGTTTTTATGGCAAAGCAGGGATTTGAACCCAGTCTTCAAGTCCGAATTCATCACTCTATCCACTACACCAGTGGTTCCCAACCTTAAGTAACCCAGTTGTTCTAGGACTGCAGTTCCCAGAAGCCTTCATCATCGACTATGCCAGTCAGGGTTACTGGGATTTACAGTCCAAGAGCACCTGGGTTACCCAAGATTGGGAACCACTACACTACATGACAACGAGTACCTAGGCTTTTATATTACCATGTAAAAATGTTTGCACGTAAGCAAACACTGAATTCATTTAAACTGATCTTACATGTGTACAAGAAGGTGCGCACACATTCGTGGTGCTATTTTTATCAACACACACACTTTTTCATTTAATCAAGTATATAACCTTTATTTCCTCTCTGTTACTTCGTGCAGCAAAACTGAGCCATAAGTAGCCAGCTCTCTGAAATTTGTCTGCGACACTTAAAGGATTTTGTGACACGTAAAGGATTTTCATACCAGCTATGCCAGTTGCAATATTCCTTGATTTAACAACTCACAGCTAGTAAGAAGCACAACTTCATTAACTGGGGTATTTTGTTTTACTCTTGACACAACTGTCCTGCAGTTATAAATTCCGCAGAATGGCATGAAATATTAAGCAACGGCATTTGGAAGAAGATACCATTCTCCTCTATAAGTTTTTGAGTGAACTTGGGCTAGTCATTTTCTGTCCCAGCCTGACCCTCCTCATGGTTGTTGTGAAAATAAAGTAGGGAGGAGGGCAGCATTGAGAGAAACAGCGCTCATTGGAGAAAAGGCATGGTATAAATTTCACCAGTAAATAAATAGAACATTGCTTCTCAGGCAATTCAGCCAGCCAGCTTGTGTTGGTAATACTCTTTGAAAAAGAAAAAGTTGGTAACACTCTTTTAAAAAGAACAACAAAAAATTCCTATCTATTAATACTGAATGCACACCTACATCTTGGTAGTTCTACTAAATATTTGTAGATAACCTATTGCCTTTGATTAAAGTGCATGAAACTGTGGAAAACACATTCAAGAGGTGAGATAAATTGCTTGGATCAAAAGTGAAAACAACAAAGAACCATGGGACACCATAAGTATTAAATTTGTAAGACTTTAAGAAAGACTGGGGCCCGTGTCAATCTCCATGACATGTTGTTGTGCTGTGCAATTCCTCACTCTGGTTAGGTTGATACAGCTTCTGTCTAACCTCTGTGTTAGACTGCAAGTTAAATTATCCCCAGCCAGTTACACTTTGACTCATTGAGGAACCATAATGAAGCTGAAACACCACATAGCAATGAAACAGAGTGAA
>JAHTLZ010000240.1:11744180-11881438 GCA_023846285.1 Phrynocephalus versicolor | reverse complement strand
TTATTGTACTGTAGAATAGTAGAAATGTACATTCATTTTTCAGTTATGTAACCTTTCCAGATAATGAATGCACTCTGCAACAGCACAGCACACATTGGTTTGTTTATTTGTTTACTCATAGGTCCTTGTATTGCAGAACACAATACAAGCACAATTCACCAGCTGATCCTATGTGACATTCATACACCTCTAAAGGCTCTGATTTTAATGGGCTTCCAGCTGCTTAACTTGACACAGGCTGGGTTGTCAGTAGGCTGTCACATCAAGCACGCTGATCCCCTGAGGATATAGCAGTACACAAAAGGGATATAGGTCAAGAGTTTGACAGCAGCATAGATTCATAATGGCTTTTACTTGTTTATTATGCAGTGCAATTATAGTGAGATTTGCCTCTTGTGAAATTCTTACTTGGAAGGAAATTACGTACAAGATTTTACTGCATTAATAAAGAGTAGCATAACTCATTTGTTTAAGATGGGACAATTAAAAAGAGAACAATGGCTATGTGATTGGAAGAACAAAATATGTCATCTTTATGGGGACAAGGCTTCCCTGGTTTGGGAGTAAGCAAAAAAATTGTTGGTGTGGTTGAAGAATCTGAAATTACTAGACATTTATCCACTATGGTTTCAGGTTTACTCTTTCTGCTCTGAATCAATATTGACCTATCTTATAACCCAAATCAAAAGTGTCATCATGTGTTCACATAACTAAAATAAAAAAATGTCATCATGTATCTATGCAAGGGAGAAAGGTTTAGCTCCATCTGAGCCAAGTTTAGACAATGAACACTGCCTTTAGAGAGTGGAATACGATGCTACTTCTGCTTGCTAAAATACTATCCGGTGCTCCATCTTACTGTTTGAATAGTCAACTAGCCTGTATAGGACTGGTTCCTCTTGCAAAAAAGAACACAGGAGACTTAATATTTCCATACAATTATCTATTTTTGAAAAAATAGAAAAATGTGTGGTGTTTTCATATACAGTTTATGGTATAACAAAGAATGGTCATTCATTAAAGGCTGATTTCCATTCATACCACATGACATAAACCAACTCTGCACATTTGGTTTGTCTCACACCATAGTCTAGAACAGTGGTGGTGAACTTTTGGCACTCCAGATGTTTTGGGCCACAACTCCCACAGTTCTTTGTCACTGGCAATACAGGCTTAGAATTCTGGAAGTTGTGATCCAAAACATCTGGAGTGCAGAAGGTTCGCCACCACTGGTCTAGAAGATGTGATCTCATCATAACATATCATGGCAATGCTTTGTGACTATGTTTTAAGCATTACTTTCAGGTTATAATTATTTTTCTAACAAGGAGTATATCATTTTCTTACAATTACCATTCAATGTGTTTGAAGGTCACTTCCTTTAAATTCATTATTTTTGAAATACTGCATGAAAATGTAGTTGTTGGCTAGAAATTACAAATGCATATGTAGACGGATTGAACCCCCAAACGCAATGGAAGTTCTATCATCATCAAGGACCCTAGCATTTAATTCACATTCAAGAACAAAATAAAGAAGCTTGTTTTCATTTCCAAAATACGATAACCCTAAAAATTGTTAAGGAATTATGTGGATCCCATACACCTTAAGGGAAAGTGTTAGCTCTGCCCTCTTGGTTAACACATGGAACAAAACTTCCTCTGAGAGTTGGAAGGGGAAGTTACTCCATCAAGGGAGTGTCTCTCCTTGAACCAGAATAGCTATCCTGGAAAGGTTAGTTCATATAGAGACTCTGCCAGACTGCAGCAACTCTTCCTCTTCATAGAGTTGCACAGTGATATTCAAGACAATAACAATGAGATACATTACTACCCCCCAGTGCATGTGGACCTCACATGCTTCCTTGCAGACTAAAGAGTATTACTGTGTTAAAAATCCATCTTGTAACTACCTAAAACTTACAGACCACCAGCCCTCTATTTGTTTATAGGTGCGCTTTGCACATTTAGAAACTGATACCACAGCTGTCATCAAAGGAAAACTGCTATAAGCCCTCCATGAAAAAAATGGGGAAGAGGGAAGGAGACAGTCCAGGAACCAGTGCCATTTTGTTAAGAGTAAAACACTTAACTTATTTGGCCTAGTGTGAAATCTTTTCTAACATTTGATGATTTATAAATGGTTTCTGGGTGGAATATAACAAATTGTCTGAGAATCAGATCTGCAAGCATTTGCTACACTCAAGTGCACTTGTATATGAAAGGAGGTGAAAAGACCAATAAATTATTTTCTTGGCAGATCAAGGATGAGGAATTTGAAAGATCTATTTTGGAAACAACACTAGATACACAGATGGTAATTTCAGACTAGCAGAAAATTAATCAGGCTTTTTTGTCATAGACTGTTCTTGTGTTTTTGCCTCATTGCGGTATCAGTATAACAATCAGCTGTGAGAGGCTGAAGCTCATCCTGTCCCTTTGCATCCACTCTAAAATTGTGATTTCTCGCTGCTATAAGGCCAGTTATTCCAAACTTCTACTTTCACTATTTGATTTAAAAAGTTCCTTGTCATTGAATTCTTCAGTGGAATCTCTTACTCTTGAATCACTTCTCAGTAGTTCTTCAGTATATTGTTTTTGCTCTCCTCTTTCTTTTACACTGATCACATAATATATTCTTTTATTTATGTTTAAGATTCCTAATACTAGTTTAAATATTCTTTCAACTTCTTGCTTCCAGTGAAAGAAATTCCTCGTTTATTAGAGAATAATAAATTGAGAATGAAGGAAAGGAATGAAGAAGGGGTGGCAGTTTTCCCATTATCTGATATATCCTTCCATCAATTAATGGAAGAGAAAGAGGATGAGATTCCTCATTGGATGGCTTCCCCCCCCCATCACTCTAATTTACCAGGAAAAGCTGTAATCCAACATCTGATCTGCATCTCTGAGTAGTGGACAAATCTTAAGTACTTTTGCTTCAAGAAGAGAAAAGGTGTGTGCATGCTATTGGGACAGCTGAAAACCTGTCCTGAAATTTATTGCCAAGTCTGCTGAGTGGCTCTGTCAAACAGACACCACTCTCCCCAACTAGTACCCCCCCCCACACTCCTCTTTGCTCTGTTCCAGGATCAGGGTCCATGGGTGAAATGTACAGAATGTTTGTCTCTGCAAGCATCTGTCTGTCTCTTTGCAGATGTATGTGTGAGAGAGAAGAGAATGTGTGAGTTTGCATGATCAGTTTCTTGGGATTTGACCAATTGACCAGGCTAATTTTGCACTCTGAAGATGGAGGAAGTAAAAACAAGATTACAGTTCTCTTATCTAAACTACACTATACAGTACACTACCAATTATCTCAAAACCTAGAGCTAAGAAAGTACACTACTGAGTAATTTTAATATAGTACTGTAAAATATAGTGCTGACTCTCTTCAGTGCTGTATCACCTGTCAAAATTGTTAAAGGGGAAAGAAGGGATGAAAGAGAGAGGTGAAAGAAAGGGGTGGGGAACAGGATGTGTTAATAAGGTACGAGGGATCCAGGTCAAATAGTATAGGTGGAAGGAGCTGTGTGGATTCTTGAAACAGGGATAATTATTCATTTTCATGTGAAAAAATATAGCAATTTCAGGACTGGAGCCTGGTATTTAAAAAATTCACATCAACTTAAATAAACATGGGATAACCTCCCTTTTCTGTCATTCCCTAAGTATGTATGCAAACCCTTGTGGTTCAAGGAAGGTGACGAGTGTCACTCTTCCTGGTCACTAAGTTATTTGATGTTTGTAGATTGTTTGCTTGTGAGGCCAATTTCTTTATTAGCATGATATACCATACTTTGAAATATCAGTTTGTTGTAGGTATGTCCTGAGAATTTTTCCACTCATCTGGCTGTTAAATCTAGTAGAGAGAATAGTGATAAATGCATTATGTTTGATAAAGAAGCCACCACTCTCCATGTTAACTTTTATCCATGATGACAGAACCATGTGCCTGGGAGGAATCCACAAAGACAAAGATGCCTGTCCCTTTAAGGACTTTAATTGATTTAGGATGAATCAGAGCCTAAAGAGGTTATTGTTGATCTTGCAACTTAAAAGTCAGAAGTGCTGGAATGACTTATTCCCTTGGAATAGCGCATACAGTTAGTTGTCTTGCCCCATTATGCCCTGTCAGCTCCAAGTCTGTCAGTGTGGGATGTCTCAGTACAGTATTGATATTGGAATTATATAGCTGGTATCTTAATGAATTATTAAGCCATATTTTGGGACATAAATTTAATATGGTGAATCCTCCTGTTTATAGAAACAGGACTTAGTCAGAATGCTTATTTTTGTGTGACTTATGTAAGCATGTCTGGAAACAACATATGATGCCAATTCTATTGTTTTCTCTCATTGTGAAAAGCTGGATAATAAAATTGTGCCACACACTGAGCTCTGGAAGCAAATGTTTCTGGGTAAATAAATTGTAAAATCATTAAATATACTTTGTTAGCATTCTGTGATCACACCTTGTAATGCAAGGCAGGAATCCTTTCAAGAGAAGCAAGAGACAATAGCCTAACTTAAAATGTTCCTTAACATTCTGTCTCAAAGGGTTGGGGAAAGAGGAACTGAGAAATCATACAAAATGGGGGAAGGAAGAAGGATCTAGGCATGGAAATGCTCAAAAGAAGGGAAAGGCTAATTAAGAGCTATGAATGGAGAAGCAACACCATCTACCATTTTTGTAGCCTTCAGGTATTGTCTCTAGCTGTAAGGACAGAGCCAATGGCACAATCATTATTAGGAAGCCCTCTCATCCTCCCTGAGATCCACCAATTTTTGTACAACAAGCCCCCCTTTGAACCTGGGAGAGATATGACTCCCCTGGGAGAATCAGATCTGGGAAGGCCTTGGGGATAAAGAAGAATGAGTTAACCTAGAATCACAAGAAGGGGTGGGACAAAGAAAAAATCCAGGAACTGAAGAAAACCCAGGAATGAGAGAGCAACCATTAGAGAGGGGGAAAGACCCTTGGGAGACAGCAACTATAAAAGAGGGCTTAGATACAGTGGAATGGGGAGTAGTGAGAACAAGGATAAGGTAGACTGATCTGTCTAAACTGGGATGCAGGTCCTGAGATTGGAAAAGGAGGAGATGAGGAGTGGGGCAAAGAGGGTAGCAATGCTAGTATAGAGGACCCCAGTGAAGAGTTCTGTCATTTAGACACCGAGATTCTAGAAGAATCTAAAACCCCAGAAGTCAAGATATTAAGAACCTATGGACTGGGTCACTGGTCCAGTTTTGGGTATCTTAAGAAGAAGTGGAGAGGCAAAAAGCTCATTGGGTTCAGCCGGTGATAACCCCAAGGTAAGTAGGAACTGGTGCTCAGCAGGTATGTTCCCAGCATGGACCTATAAGCTGTCCTTGTTGTGCCACCTCTTGGGCAGTCCAGTCATGATGGTGCCACTGGTAAAGTTGGGACTGAGATTTCCTTCAGCAATGATGACCACAGGGATTAAAGTCTCAGAATGGAAGGATTCAAAACTCTATGTTCAAGCAGTATCAGAAACCAGTTCAGACTCAGAGAAAGTTGTTGAGGTTGATGAATACCATCCTGTATGAATAAACCACATTTTGTTGCAAACTCTGTTGCCTTCATTTACGGAGCAGAGAGTGGAGGAAGGGAACCCCACTAAACGTGACAGAGGGTGATGGGGCTCACCCCACCCACTGCCCAAAGCTACTGTAAGTGTATCTTCTTCATCATCATTTGTATCACCATCAAAGCAAGACAAATGACACAGGAGGCCTTGGTTCTGGAAGCTTTCCAGAAAGACTGCTGGTTTTGTAAATACATCACTGCAGCATTTACCATACAGAGCCCCCAGTCATTTCACAGACCATTGGCCTGTACATGCCTCCTCTTATTTTTGCTGCCACCATTCAGGTTATCCCAGTTTAAATAACCGAGACCCAGTCGAACTGTAATGTGAATAAAATAAAATGACATATATTGAATACAACAAGTTTCAGTTACAAGCTTTCCTTGTGCACACTTAACTGAAAGTTACTCTAAGGCAGTTACACTCAAGGTCTGTGCCTTACTTCCCTCAACCTCTCTCATCTGTCTCATATCTTAACTCTTTTCTTAACTTTTCCCTATCCCTCCTCACAAACCTCAGGCTGAGCCTTTATATTTTTATAAGCACTTGGACTCCGGCTCCATGCTCCTTATTTGGTCATAGGTATTAACCCTTTACACCCTTCTTTATAGCCACTTAGCCATGAAAAGGGTAAACGCCACAGTCACATACCCCAAAAGTCTTGCTTCTAACAAAATAGTCATTTAAGATACACTATTATCACTATTAACAACAGGAGAAGGCCTTGCTTTTACATGGTTGAAGTATTTCCAAGAGTTATCCAGGAGTATTAGCTTAGGAAACAATATAGCAGATTTTATCACTCAGGTACAACACTTGAGCCTTGTCTATTCCCAGGCAGCAAAACCTGTGAAGAAGCAAAGTTATGCAGCTTGAGTCTTTGCCCTTAAGGTTCTACTAAGGACTTATTTTGATTATGGTATGCATTATTTCAGTGCCACTGCACACAATTTAAGCTTTATATTTTTTCATTCCTTGTGAGGTGACTACATTGATAAATAATGCAGGAAATGCTACACAGGTTGGACAGTCAGTTCTGTATTATTTTAACTGCATGATGTATAGGTCGGTGAAAATGAGTCACTCCCCAATCTGTATTTTTTTCCTCCACCACTGGGGCTTCTACTCCCCCTCCCATTGAATGCAGTTGCATTGGTTGAGTCAATATGATTACCTGAGCTGATGCAATGAGTTGATTACTTGAGCTCATGCAAACTGGCTTTCCAAGTTTACTGTTCTAAGGGGAGGAGAAAGAGAAGAAAGGGTGTTTGGGAGGTGTCATTTCCCCTCAACTAAGCACCTCTTGTCTCTAAAACACATACAGTGGTACCCTAACTTAAGAGCAGCTCTACTTAAGAGCAATTTGACTTAAGAGCAGATAACTGTTGGCATTTTAACTGCTGCCTTATAAATTTTAGATATGGTCTGCTCGACTTACAATTTTTTTTTCATTTTTTCATTTTTTAACTTATTTTTCCATTTTTAGATAGGTTCCCCAACTTAAGAGTAGTTCGACTTAAGAGCATGCTTTCGGAACGGATTAAATTCGTAAGCTGAGGTACCAATGTGTGTGTGTGTGTGTGTGTGTGTGTGTGTGTGTGTGCATGCGCGCGCGCGCACATACTGGACCCTCATATAATGTGGACCCTTGTATAACAAACGGTTTGTATAACATAAAATCTGTACTACATAAAACATTCCAGAGATAGAGGAAATTCATTTAACAGAATTGCCTATGGGGCAAATCTGTACAACATAAAAATGGCCACGATTAGAGATTACTCTGTTTTCAATGCATTCCTATGGGAAAATTTGTATAAAGGAAAATTTGCTTAACAGAATTTCATTTGGAACAAATTAATTCCTTTAATCAAGGTACCACTGTATATATTTTTAAAAAGTTCAGTGTTGGTGCTAGTACAGTAGACCATCTAGGCTGCAAGACAGTGGGTAGAATCAGAAGAGAAGAGGAAAGTGGCAGGCACTCCTTGTTTACAGCTTATTAAGGTAACTGTGTCTCTCGCAAATCTTGATGGTTGGTATAGAGCTGCCTTAATGCGTTAATAAGTGCAGACTCACAATTTTGTCCTTTTTCTTGGCTGACTCCTGTGTCATCCATGAAAGCAACTGCATATGGGGAAACCTGACTTCCTGGGTGCAAATTAACAGCAGATCACTTGCATGTTTCTTGCTGTGTAGTTGCATCTTTTCTCTTCACCTGTCATTTCATGCTATGCAACTAATTCTATATTTGTGGTAGTCTCAAGAGAGAAAATAGTCAGTTTGCCAGAACCGAGTATTACAACATAAGAAAGCCCCTGAGCACATGCAGTTTCATATTTTAAACTCATCCCAGTAATGGTAGCAATACAGTGAAACATCTTACTTGATTAGGAAAATTATTTTGCTCTCAATTGTGAGAATGTATTTTTAAAATCGCAAAGTATTTGAAAACAACATACACATCTGATGAGCTGCAATATGACTGTAAATCATATTGGGGGTGGTGGGGGAGACAAAAGGATACTACAGCATCAGCCTGAACATGTCCATGGTAGTATTGGTACCGTCATTAGTCTTGTTTGTCTCTTTCCTGCCATTATGTCAGCAGTTATTTGGGGTTCTAGATACACCACTGGAAAAGGAAAAGCCCTACCCTTCCTTACTGTTGGAAATTGTCACAGAAAGGACAGTTTTATTAATCCCAGTTTCTGACTATTCTGAGCTGTGCATATTTAGAAAAAATAATACTGTATTTCTTTTTAATTAGAATATCTGTTTCTCATTTCCTAATATAAACAGCTATCATCCTAATACTGTATTTTTTCTGTAGTTCCAGCTATGAGCACCAGAGGTAGTTGTTTTCACAGAAAAAAAATCTAATATGTACTACTGTATACTTATAACATCTCCTTACCACAATGTTCCCTATTAACATTATCCCGATTATTCTTCATCAAGACAAATACAGTCCAGTACTTCAACTTTAATGTGTTAAAAGCATTATCTTAGAATGGCAATTAGGAAAGGGTGATCACCAGAATCAGCACTTATTAAGAGCAAAACTAACTGCTCCTGGAATATAGTCTCAAACGGATAGGGGAAAATATATTACAGAAAACAATTAAGAGTATTTTCCCATGTATAACACTATATTTGTGTCTAAAATTGTTAGACTAAAAATTGAGGGTTGTCTTATACATAGAAGTAAGCTGAGAAGAAAACTGTGCAGTTGCGAAAGTAAAATTTTGGGTTGGATCGTAGTACCTGCCTGAGCTCCAGCTGATTAGCGCTGGGGCGGGGGAGAAAAACCTTTATTTCCCCGCCCCAGCATAAATGAGCTGGAGCCCTTCCCCAAGCCCCGGGCTCCAGCTCGGTGGTGGATCAGATCCGCCAACGCCGCCGCCAGCGCTGCTCCGAGGTGGCTCTGCGCAGCGTGCGGTGGCGGTGGGGGGATCGGATCCCCCAACGCTGCTGGCGTGCGCTGCTCCGAGGCAGCTCTGGGCAGCACACGGCAGCAGAGGATCGGATCTGCCAACGCCACTGGTGCACGCTGTTCTGAGGTGGCTCTGCACAGCGCGGGTGAGCCACGGCAGGGATCGGATCTCCCAATGCCACCAGCTCTTGCTGCTCCAAGGTGGCTCTACGCAGTGCGCACTGGCGGCGGCGGTGGATCAGATCCGCCAACCCCCAGGCCCCACCCGACCCGCATCCGCATATCGCGGATTTTCAATGACTCCCACCCAGCCACAAGCACCGGTGATCAGTTCACACAGTAGAACAGCTAATGACACCCATTAACTACAGAGAAGGATTGCTGCCACCTCTGATTGCAGTGAAAGTTCTTAATCCCTCCATCACAGTAAAATGACTAACACCTATTCTCCTGCATAGGACAAATTTCCTCTTTCCCACAACATCTCACTTACTCTATGCCCCAGAGCACAGAGATAACTCCTAGTTCCCTGAGCTCCTTACCCTCTGAAGATGCCAGCCACAGAGTCTGGTGAAACGTCAGGAAGAAAACCTTACAGAACACAGCCAAACAGCCCCCCCCCCAAAAAAAAAACTTCACATCAGCTAAATAGTTTATCAGTAACAGTACAAAACATGCTTAAACTGACAACTGATGTAATATAAAAATAGTCTTTAAAATACAAAAATAGGGTTTTTTCAAAAGGACTATAAAGGGATATTCACACCCCAAAGTATATTTTATTCAGAAACTGTGCTGAGTTGGTTGAAATAAAGTACTGCTGTCCCCCCAAAACACACAGAAAAACACATTTTATTTTTATTTTGTCTTTATTTTACTAATGGTCACTTGCCAAAAAATTAAGGTTAAACATTATTTCAGTGCAAACTTTTGTGCCTTTACAACCAACCAATTTCTTCAAATTATTGTAACCAATTAAGGCTTCCAACAGAACAACCTTTTGAAGTTTAAAGGTGGCCCACTAAGTCTGTTTTCCTTTTGCTGAACCAAACTAACATGGCTTACATCTCTGACAAAAGGCTGACCTGGTTCTAACAGGTTCAATGGTTTACTAATTGGGTGATGATGAGTATGATCTAGGTCAGTGTTGGTATGGCATGGGTGCCAAAGGTGGCACCTGGAGCCCTTTCTGTGGGCACCTAACATCGGCCCTTCACAGCCACCTGTATTCAGGTTAAATTGTGGTATTGACACTTTGCAAAAAAAAAATAGTGGGTTTTGAATCGCAGTTTGGGTACTTGGTCTCTAAACAGTTCGCCATCACTGATCTAGGTGATTATGAGTATGGGAAAGGGAAGAGAGATGAGGAAGGGGAGGTGAAGATTGGGGGATCACTTAAGAGTGAGAGAACAGAATCTTGAAAATAGAAGTGACAGAAGGGAATTTGAGGAATATAGACAGTTTTTAGCTTAGACGAGCCTATTAGTGAAAGAAGGGCTTGGTAATAGTGAAGAAAATAACAGTGGCGGTATGGAAGTATTACATTTGGTAATTATTTAAGAAACCTTGACTTATATTCAATCCTTTTTATGGGTATCCATCATCCATATGCATTTTATCTCAGCTGTTTACCTCTGTATTCTTGATTTATAATTATTCTGTTCTAAGCTGGTGACCTTCAAATCTTCTATGGGCTGTCATGGTAGACTGAAATGGTTTGAGATGGGTTTCTGTGTATTATAGCTTCAGATGTCAGATTTGTGACCGCTGAGCTGTTTCAGTAGAAATTGTCCTGTTTGTCCCATATAGAGTGCAGAGGGGCATTGTTGGCAAAAAAAAATGGCATAAATCACATTGGTTGAGGAGCAACTGCAGCTGCCTTTGATATTCTATATGGCATTGTTAGCTTGTGTGATTGAGTTGCCAGAGTAGATGTGTGGGCAGTATTGGTTTCTGGGTTTGTTACAATATTTAGTTCCATTGTCTGTGTTGCTGTTTTGTAATCCCTTATGTGCTAGTATTTGCTTGAGGTTGGGGGATTGTCTGTAGGCAAGTTTGGGTCTCCCACCAAGGGCTTTGGAGAGTGGGCATTCTTGTCAAGGATGTGATGGAGATTGCTTAGGATATGTTCAAGTGGTCTCACTTGTGGACTGTAAGTGACAACCAGTGGTGTTCTGTCATTTAGTTCTCTGGATCTGTCTTCAACAGGTATATCTTTGGATATGTGTCGTGCTTGAATGATTTGTTCCTTAATCATATGAGGTAGGTACTGTAGTATGAGGAATGCCTTTTGTAGATCCTTGAGTTTGGTGTCTCTATCCTGTCTTGTGGGTCAGAACAGATGCCATTGTAAGAGCTTGGCTGATTTTGTTGTGTGTTCAGAATGGAAGCTGGAAGAGTGCTGGTAGGTATATTGGTCAGTACAGTGGTATGATGTCCCTGTTGTAGTTTCACAGTGGTTCCCAAGAAAATTAACCTGGTGTATGGACTGCTGCAGGGTGAGGTTGATGTTTTGGCTGAACATCACGGAAGTTCTGGTGGACTTTTACTAGAGAATTCCTCTCTGTTAAGCATAAAACTCAATTCCCAAACTACGTATCATCTGACCCAAGAGTTAAAACGTTGGAAGTAGTTGTCAATCAAACGGTTAAAAAAAAACAACCCACATATATTATGACCAGGAGAACTGAAGAAGGATAGCTAGATATGGGAAACCAGGTATGGAGAGTCTGGAATTTGAGTCATGGCTACTAGACTTCTTTTTTGAGAGATAGAAACGTTTCGCTGTTCATCCAAACAGCTTCATCGGTCTGGTATGGAGAGTTTCTGCAGTCTTGGTGTTCACAAACAGAATACAGTAAAAAACATAAATCAAAACTGTCTAGAAACCGAGATTCAGGAGGAAAAAAACTCCTCTTCCTCTGGAATCGATACGTTAGGACAGGGGTCCTCAAAGTTTTCAAACAGCGGGCCGGTCCACCACCACCCAGACACCACTGGGGGCCGGATCACAGTCCAAAAGCAGCTGCGGAGCCTGGCTTGCTCACAAAACAGGGGGTAGGTGGGGGGGTTGCAATTGGTCCCAGGGGCCGGATTCAGGAACTTGGGGGGCCGCATCTGGCCCCGGGGCCTTAGGTTGAGGACCCCTGCGTTAGGAAGACAACCTCGCGGTATATAGAAAAAGCGGTCCTGGATGACAGATGAGAGTTTCCCAGCGGCGGCGAAGGAAAATCCTCCTCCTCCTCCTCCACCAGCTGTTCGTTTTCTCTCTCCATCGCTCTACGTCATTTCCGGGGCGGCCATCTTGCAGGCGGCTCCGTACCCTATCGAGGCGCCCCGGGTTTCTCGGGGGAGGGGGGCGGGCCGGGTTTTGTGCCGGATCAACCTGCGGTGGTGCCCGTCGGGGGAGGGACGGACGGGGCAGCCTTTGGGGCGCTCGAGTGGAATCCTTCGCCGCCGCCGCCGCCGCCCGCCTCGACCCTCGCCATGTCGGACTTCGACAACAACCCTTTCGCCGACCCGGACCTCAACAACCCTTTCAAGGTAAAGGAGGGCGGCAGGTGCGAGGAGGAGGAGGAGGAGGAGGGCCGGTCCGCCTTCTTCGCCGAGCCACCGGGCGTGTCCCGCGGACCGACTCCGCTGAGGGGGATGAAGGGAGGGAGGGCTTCCCTGCCTGGTATGGGGAAGTCGTACCGGCGAGCTCGTTTTCTCTTCAGGGAGCGTCTCCGGCCCGCCATACCTCCACCCCACCCCTCACCCCCGGGCCTCCCTCAACCCGGGGTGGGGGGGTGGGGAGCCCTTGGCTCGACGCGGTCGTCGACTCGTGGGAGTCTCCTGCGTGGCCTGTCCTTCAAGTCCTGCAACAAGCGGACCGAGCTCTTGTGGTGCAAGCCTTGCTCCCTCGGCCTTTCCCAAGCAGTCGGGAGGAGGATGCTGGGCATCAGAAGCCGGTGACTCTTTCCATACAGAGACGAGCGTTCCGGGTCTTTAGCGACTTTGTTCTGTCTGGAATGGTTCTGAAAAGCAGACCTCGCAGGTGGTAGCAATCTGTGGGTCATAAAATAATTCAGCAACGTTTTCCGAGTTACTGGACTAAATATGTTTTGGTGTTTATGTTCCGAAAACTTGGATTGGGAATGCCGTCATATCCACAGATGCAACTTGCTGCCTACTGTTCTATAAAACCCAGCTGCCACTACAATCCAGAAATTACACCAAGGAACACCATGTATTTATCAAAAGAGTTTCCCTTGTAAAAATCTTAAAGGAGTAGCCTTTTCTAGTTTTGGTTCAGCCTAAAAGTGAGATGATCAAACGTCACATCCTGCTAAACATGGGTGTGGGTGTTGGGAATGAAACTGGAGTAAGCAACTGCTCATTGGTGTAATTTCTGGCTTTTTGGTGGCATATGGGTTTTCTATAATGGTAGGCAAGCAAGTTGCATCTGTGAATGCATTCATCTTTCCGGTCCAAGTTGTTGGAATATAAATGTCAAAAATATATTTTTTCTAGTAACTCTGGAAACATTATTAGTTTATTTAATTAATCATAATTTGTCATGATCTGCTTATAATACGGAATATAATGCTAGAGAGAACACATTTATCAAAGGTCAGAACAAACAGAGTAGTGAATTCGACTTTTCAGATATATTCAGTATTATTCACCAGCTTAGTTCCAAAACAAGTTCCACCATCAGCCTAAATTAGGCCATTATTATATTATTTATCATTATTATTTATTATATTTATACTCCACCTATCTGGTCACATGGTCCCTTTTCACAATTGAACCTTTTGGGCTTTTGGGCTATTTGAGCTCATTGGAACAAAAGTGAGAATAAATATAATGATAATAAATATTGTATAAAGAAATAAATTATCAGTATCTGACATAATGGCTCCTCCAAGAAGAACTGCCAGGATCTTTTGTTCGAGCCATGCTGGCCTGGTTATCTGCAGGTACTGACCCCAAGGGAGGCCTGGAAAGTGGCAATAAGGAACCAGGACTTCTTGGTGGTCTCACCCCACTTGTGGAACCAGGTTCTGCAAGAAATTTGCCTGGCGCCCTTGCTAGAAGCCTTTAAGAAATTACTGAAAACCTGGCTGTATAGGTTGGCTTTCCCTGACCATTCCATTCTAACATATTAATATAAATAGGAAGCCTCTCATCTTTTCCACCTTATGATAATTCTTTATTATCTCTTTTTCTTTTCTTTTCTTTTCATTTATATTTTATTTTGAATTGCTGGATGGTTTTGGTTTATTTGTGCTTACTTGCCCTCCTTTGATTTATGTTATGTTGTTTTTGATTGATTAGTTTGTTTATTCACTATTTTAAGTTGTATAATGTTTATATTTATAAACTGCCCAGAGAAGCTTTCTGTTAGAATGGTTGCAGTATAATAAATAAATAAATAAATAAATAAATAAATAAATAAATAAATAAAAGAATGATGTAATCATATATCATTGTAAAGAGCATGCTATTCTCTAAGTAGACTAATGGTAGTACAGTGGTACCTTGTATAAAGGAATTAATTCGTTCCAAATGTTAAACAAATTTTCCTTTATACAAATTTCCCATAGGAATGCATTGAAAACAGTAATTCCTAATCGTGACCATTTTTATGTTGTATGGATTCGCTCAATAGATGATTCTGTTAAGCAAATTTCCCCTAGCTCTGGAATTTTTTATATTGTACAGATTTTATGTTATACAAACTATTTGTTATACAAGGGTTCACTGTATTGTTATTTTGGACTCCATGAGCCCCATGGGCTACGCATATGTCCTGCAGCTGATTTGCTTGCTAGGCTGAAACTGTAAGGTGTAAAAAATCAGTGTAATGTGGTATGTGAAAATTCAAAATGGCTTAACACCTCTTATCATCATAGTTATGCAATCATAATGCAAGTCATTATCAGGTGGTATAATACACCCATGAGCTCTCCACATTAAGTTGGTTGCTTATCTTGAACTTTTATAATGAGATGATGAATATCAGTTTGAATGGAAAAACAGGTCAAACACTAGTAAGTACTGTATCTGGAAATGTAATATGCTCAGTAGCTGTTCATTGTTTAAAGTAGTGTACTGTGCCTCAACAGGAAAAAAATCTTGATTTAAGCTCAGGGCAATGTTTGAATCTATGCTGTCTAAAGCAGAAAAGCTGAAACCATAGATCACCTTCAAAACTGAAAATATGGGCACACTGATTTTCTCCCTTTTTCTCCTTGACTTTCCATCCCAAGTTAACACTGTACACAGCTAGCCACCTTCCTCACTATTTAGCATCTTATTTGTTTAGAAGAGTGGAAATTAAATATTAGCATCTGCAAATCTCACATTTGCAATGCAGTGATATCAATGATTACAGTATCTTTCTGTTCTTGATGCAATCAAATCACTTTCATCTTATGTTGACCCTATGAATTCTTGACCTCCAGATCCTGGGTTTCCTCAGAGCCATACTAAGGTTTTGCAAACTTAAGGCTTTGGGTTCCTTTGCTGAGTGAACTGACCTCATATTCAGTCTTTCTCTATTCCTGCTACCTTCAAGTTTTACCAGTATTACTGTCTTTTCTGAAATGTCTTGTCTTCTCATTGGTGCCCCAAAGTATTATAGCATGCGTTCGGTTACTTTTTAGCTTTTGGACAGAGTTCCTGCTTGGTTTTTTGAGGCATCAACTTATTTGTCTTTTTAGCTGTGTGCTAATCTTTCTAATCCAATCCAATCAATCCTTTCTTGTTGTATTTAGTTGGTTTAGTAATTTCCCCATCTCTGTTGAGGAACTCTTAACAGCTGTGCTTACCTCTTGTACTTACTTGGGGTGGAAGTAAAGGTACACGAACAATGCATTGGTATGTTGATTTTTTGAGTAAGAATTGATGGGAGTTTGATTTGTGGTTTGAACTTTCTTAATTCTCTGTTTTTATCTGCAATCCCAACATTCTACTTTAAACCAATGGTTTTCCCCCTTCTTTGGGAAATTTCTCTGCCTTTCAAAGCATCCGTATTCGTATGTCCTTACTGAACAATGTAAGGTAGAAGTTTTTTTAAACTACCACAAGCAAACAGTTAAAAGGAATATAATACATTTGATGCACAGTACAAAGCAGACCAATGTTTCTCAATCAGGTCTAGCATTATTCTAAACTAAGAAACTGCAAACATTCACAAAGGAGAGAGAGCTGCTATTTTACCTGCCTCTTAAAGAGACAGGCTCTATATACTGGAAGGTATTAATTTGTCCCTTCTCTGATGTCAAAGGTTTCCCTGGAGAAACACAGTCCCAAGTTAGTCTTGTTCCACCAATAGGGGGATAGATGAGGTTTCGAAAGACCATTGTTTTCATCTTGTTGCAAAAGGGTAAAAGGATAGTTAAGCTTTCGGAAGGTAAACAGAGACAGAATTACAGCACCAGTGATCCCAATAGGAATAATCGAAAGGTTACATCTCCCCCACAAAAAAGTAAGTACAGTATAACCTTTTCTATGAGGGATAAAAGAGGAAACCTCTCACCAACTCCAGCTATTACAGTGGCTGTATAAAAGTTTGTAGTATTTACAAATAAACTTCTGATTCGCTGTGTTAAACCTAATTTTTTAAATTTTAAAAGTTGCCAACTTCTGCATGTGCTATGTGGCAACAAAAACTTTTCAAGTTTTAGCTCCTCACTGGATGGCTGTAATCCCTGGAATGCTATCTTTGCTTGTACCATATATATAGCTATGTGGAAAAGAAAGTGCATTCTCTTTGAATTCTATGGTTTTGCATGTTAGGACATAATAAAAAGCATCTGGTCCTTAGTAGGTCAGAAAATTAGGTTAAATACAACCTCAGATGAACAACAACACATGACATATTACATCATGTCATTATTTATTTTTCACAAATAAAGTCAAAGTGCTTCTGCACATTAACTATATTCCAGGTGTTAGTAACAGCAGAAACCTCTGTATGATTATTCAGAATTAAGACTTTTTGGCTCAAATCCTGTTAGTTATACCCACCAGTATAATACTGTTGGCTTAAATGCTTTGTTGAATTGTTGCAAGTTAAGCTGGGTGGATAGCTCTGTGGTTTAGGTATTTATTTTATTTTAAACATAACTAGATGTTAGTACTTTTGGCTGTAATATGGGAGATAAAAAGGAGTAGCTACCAGTTGCAGTGCACTTTGGGGGAGGAATACCAGTGGTAATGGCAGCAATCCCTGCCTTTTTAAGAGGTGGGTGTTTTTGTACATATGTACATGAATGTGCAGCAGCAACACGGCAGTTTGGTAGTGAACATGAAGATGTAGGCGAATACATCAGGAGGGATAGCTGTGCCCCTGTAATTTTTTTTTGGGGGGGGAATGATTTCCCCCCCCTGAAAATGGATGTATCCTAGTACAGCCTTCTTGCAGATTCTTCACCTTCATGATCAATAAAGTACCGTGGAAATTATAATCACCTGTTCAGTTTTGTAAACCACCCAGAGTAGCCGTGTAGCTAAATGGAGCAGTATGCAGAGTTCCTTAGGGAAGATGGGCGGGGTATAAATCCAATAATAAATAAATAAATACATTTAATAAATAAGTAAATACTCTATGCCATGTGTAAACTGTATTGCTTGATGTGAGAGTTGATTTCAAATAACACTGTTGAGGCAAGTTCTGTTATTTCTAGCAAATTAAAAGAATAACAGTAAAATTCCAAGTCAGTACAGTTAGTTAGCAACTAAAATATGAGAATAAGTCTTGTAAAGGTAACCTGTGACTGTTGTAGAGTTGATGATCCAATGGACTCAATGCTAGAAACACCTACACTGTCGCTAGCATGATGTATATTGACAAATAGCCAAGACACAATCTTCATAGGGTTCAGAAACTCATGGTGCTTTCAGATCGAGGATATCTCATTATGGCAGAATGAGGATCTTTGTTTCAGTGCGTCTAGCACCTGAAAGCTTCAGAAAGATGTTGCTAATCCTTGGTGGTCCATATTGTAAGCATCTGTGGAGATAGCATGCATGAAACATTTTAAGCAAGGATTCTTTAGAAAACTTTGTACATTGTTCTTTGATGTTGCGCTTCTGGGTTCCATTATAGTTCACAGCAAAATACTGTACACAGAAGCTCTAATCCTGACCATACGTCAAACAGCATTGCTATGGGTTCTAGTTCTAGAGATAAAGTGGAGCATATGAACAAACAGGAAGACTTTGAGATGGAATGGAGAAGCTGTTTGGGGTAGTGTTTTCACTTTGTCCCATGACATCCTGTGCCTATGAAAAACTTTTATAAACGTCTCCATATATATTATTATGATACTGTAAGCACAGAAGACAGAAGATAAGAAGGTATTATTAGATGGAATTCTGACCTATTTGCTTCTAAGTTTATTTTTCTAGTGGAGCCACTTGTGTTTTAGCAGAATGCATGAACTTTTTGAAAATGTTCAGTGCCCTGAAATTTATATTTTCTCAAAATACATGCGAACATTATAAGATGTAACATATTAAGATGCAGAGGTTTTCCTCCTCTCATAGAGGTTTATATGTAGTTGTCCTGTTAGAGCATGGGTATATCAACAAATTTCCTTCTAAGTTGCCAGTCAGTGGCCCAGCCACCTCTCTGGCCTGTTGCTTGACAGTAATTTTATAGATCTTAAAAATGACTGAAGACATTCTATTTGGTTATGGCTATTAAGCCTCCAAAATGTTAGATTGATATGCTGTCTTTGTTATTATTGCCTCTAACTGAATGCCCTGGTGTTTTCAGCAGGCCTGCTCATCATTGTTAGTTTATTGAGGAAGAATTTTAAAAGCACTGTTCCAATATAGATTACCAAGGGATTCTTCCTACTACACCAGTGGTGGTGAATCTTCAGTGCTCCAGATGTTTTAGACCACAACACCCACAGTCCTTTGTCATTGGCAATACAGGATTGGAATTCTGGGAGTTATGGTCCAAAATATCTAGAGTGCTGAAGATTTGCCAACACTGTACTACACTTTCAGTGTGGCAAGTGGCCATTTGTTCCTGCTGTCTTCTTGAAGTAGTTACTGATTTTTTTAAAAAATTCCTTGATGTCGTTCATGCTAAATGTACTTGAGAGTCATTGTCAGGGACTTTATCAAACAGTTTTGGTTGAATTCAGTTTGTGAAAAAGAGAGTGGAATACAGTAGTACCACTTCCTGCTCAAGTGCTGTCCTTCTACCATGGAAAGTGGAGGGAGCCCAAGCCAGCATAATAGTGGAGAAGGAAGTAAAGGAGAACCCCTTAGTTGGAAGAGAAATGAAGGAGATAGAGAGGTTTTAAACTTGGGGCAAGAAAAGTGGAGGACTTGGTGAACTACTCTGTTAACACCTTCCTCTCCCTGTTGGAGGAGAAGGTGGAATCTATGTTGTTGCACACTGTTAATGAAGCATTACATAAGTTAGAAGTAGAAGTTGAGAGTTTGAAGCAAGAACTTGTGCTGGTCTGTTTTCCAGGGGGGCAAGTAGCCCCCTCCCCAGAAATGAATCCTCACATCCTGTTTTGCAGCTACAGTGGACCCTTGTATAACAGACAGCTTGTATAACATAAAATCTGTACAACATAAAAATTCTGGAGATAGGGGAAATTTGCTTACCATAATCGCCTATGTGGAAAATCCATACAACATAAAAATGGGATTACTCCATATCAATGCATTCCTGTGGGAATTTGTATAAAGGAAAATTTGCTTAACATAATTTCATTTGGAACGAATTAATTCCTTTATACAAGGTACCACTGTATATGTATAAATGAGAATGACATCAGCAATAGTGATGATTAAAGGTTTCATTTGGTGATTTTGGAGTCCATATGACCCATGCAGTGAAGTCAAGTGTGCTTCATAACTACCAAAGGAACTCTTGAATCACTGGCAGTTTTCCACTGGTGAAGATGTCATGCCTTTTTGGAGCTGCACGACAGGATTTCAGCATCTCTCTCTCTCTCTCTCTCTCTCTCTCTCTCTCTCTCTCTCTCTCTCTCTCTGTATGTGTGTGTGTGTACAAACTGTAGCATATTCTTTTCTGTAGCTTATTCTCTTGCAGTATTCGTTTAACTTGAGGCCCATTCCCCTTTCTAACATATTTCCTCTTTCTGATTTATTTAAAGAATTAAGGAGTAAACTGTCTTGACAGTTGTTAGTGGCATGAAATTCCGAATCCACTATTTATCCTCTCTGTTTTGCATTCTTTGCTGTGCAAGGCAAAGCTTCACTTTCCAAAGAGCTTTGCTCTAATACCTTCCTTGACATTTCCTCAGTAATCCTGCTGTTTTCTTTCTGGTTTGCAGATCTCATTCTCACCCTGTGTAGTTAAGATTTTTAATTGGGGTTTTAAATTATGTCTAAGCTTTTGAGGCATCATAGGTGGTATAAACGTAGTTATTGTTGCTGTAGCAAGACCCTTCTTCTATCTACTAAGGAACTTGGTCATGGCAGTTGCTTTTGGATCTTTCTAGGCAAACAATGAGTAGAAGTTTTAAGGTATGGCTGGGAACCATATATATTTGGTTCCCAGCTGGAAGGTTTTTTTTGGGGGGGTGAGGATCATGGGTCACCTAATATGCATTGTAGCCTTTGTTAAATAATTTCTTACTTGACCTTTTGGAGTGAGATATTAAAGTTGTTATGTTGATATGTATGAGAAACATGTCTTTGGGGAAAGAAAGAAGCCTCTACTTTCTGAGAAGAAACAACTTTATCCCATTAAAAATGCCTTTTTGTACAAACATGATGGTGGTTTCATATTACTTGGTTATTATAAAAGGAAGTCACAACTTGAAAAAGGCTGGAAACCCTTACTCCAGTAATGGTGAAAACTAGTAGTCCAAAACAAAGTCTTTTGTCATGTGTTAATTTCGGGGTAGGGGTGGGGAACAGTATTATACAAATGGATCACTTCGGCATTGAACCTCATATTCAGTAGTCTGTAAAGACTGGTTTGCTTTCAGTGTGACTGGAATCATTGTCAGTTCTTCCTGTTAAGATAGATGTTCATGTCTTCAGAGTATCCCTTTGTACATGTGGAGGAGCCATTTTGAAAGCTATAGATAATGTAGGATACCTGAGTGCATAGGCTTGTGTAATCTTTTACAGAGAAATGTCATACACGGAAGTTGGAAACATTGAAGGAGAATTTGTGAACCACTTGTGCAACATTTCTTGCTGTTTCGTGGGAAGCATGTCAATGTGTTGCTACATTAACTTAATGAAAAGGCAGTTATATGTATTTGCACCAGCAAATACCAGTAAAGTTCTCTTGCTTTCAAACAAAGCTTTATTTGATTGGTTGTTGTACAAATAATGCTTTTTACTGTGTAGTTGAAGAATGAAAAAATCCAGTATTAAACTCTGAATATTTATTTCCAAGTACAGTATACTTTAAGAACAGTGCGCTAATTTGAGTGCTTTCTACCAGGTGCTTGTTTCATGCAGAGTTAGTACCTATGTTGCACTGTTGTTTCAAGTAAAAAACTATTGTAGCTCTTAAATTTTATTCAAATTTAATGTGAAATTTCATTTTTTTACAGAGATATAGACACTTTAAATGGTATTGTTCTGTATCAAGCCAGTATGATGTAATAGGTAGTATCAGGGTGGATTTGATTTAAATTACTTTGATTTAAATCAAATCCACAATTTAAATCACTAGCCAGTAAGGTTTGATTTAAATCAGGATTTTCTACATAAAGCCATTTTCTGCCATTTTTGCTGGAGTTGTTTTAATCTTAATACAGTACTTATTACCAGATAAAGGTTTCATTTTTAAAATAATAACTTTTCAGATTAGTTTTACAGTTATATCAGAAAATTACTGATTTGGTGCTTATATACCATTAGAAATACACAGATAGATAATTGTGAAATTATTGCAGGGTGAACTATCTCCAGTTTAATAGGTTAATAGGTTAATATGAGCCTCGTGGCGCAGTGGTTAAAAATGCCTGTACTGCAGGTAAAACTGTGCTCACTACCTGGGGTTCAATCCCAGGTAGCAGGCTCAAGGTTCACTCAGCCTTCCATCCTTCCGAGGTCAGTAAAATGAGTACCCAGCTTGCTGGGGGGGGGGCAATGTGTAGCCTGCATACTGTAATGAAACTGTAAACCGCCCAGAGACTACTTAAAGTGGTATGGGGCGGTATATAAGCAGAACACTTTGCTTTTGCTTTTGCTTTGCTTAATCATTCATATTTGGACAACTCTTCTGTTGTTCTTTACTGGAAGGAGTAAATTATCATTAACTTAATAATAACAATTTAAATAGTTATATTTAGCCAAAATAATAACATTATATAACATTATATATACTGTACTTGTTTTTTCTTAAACATCCATGTTTGTTAACTGATGTGGTTAAAATATATTTTTAAATACTTAGACTGACAGTCTATAAATTCCCAAACTGGGTCTCTTTTACGGCCTGTTGCCATTATGGCTTTTTCTCCTTAAGGAAGAGAGTGAGAATGATAAACCTCAGGATGCTGTACACATAAAGATCTCAAGATGTGGAGTACTGTGCTCTAAAAGTTTCACTTTCATTTTACTGCTTGCCCCTCCCTCCTCAAAATTTACTCCTTGTGCAGACCAATTCCATTCCAAACAACCTTCTATTCATTGAACCTCTTGAAATGTAGCACTTAAGAGGTAAGGGGGTTGATTCTGTGTACATAGATTTGCATAGGAACAATGGGAGTAAGGTCTTTCCCTCATTTCTGATGTTTATTTTATAACTTTTTTTGCTATGAGGGAGGCATCTTATCATTTCGGACCCAAATGCACAGTTTTGAAAATAGCAAAACCAAGCATCTTTGATAATATCTTCTAGATAGACAAATTGCCCCAAATAATCAAAAACCTCTGGGAGAGCATGGCATTGTGAATGGATTAATGTGCATTTGGGTCTGCAATGATAAGCCTTATGCTACATAAATAAGAACTAATTTGATGATGAATAACCTTTGGACTATAACATATCTTAACTAGAACAGGATCTTTAGAAAAACATTTCCTCAAAAAGCATTTAAATTAAAAATAAACTTATTTAAATTTAAAAAATCAATTTTAATAAAAAAAATCCAATTTTTTTATTTTTTTTAAATCATTGATTTTTATTTACCCTGAGTAGTATGTTTGACTTGAGGTGCAAAATGAAGGTTAATAAGCTTACAGGGTATCTCTGAGGAATGTGCTGTTTCACCTTTATGTGGCAATTGCCATGTTTCTCTGGAAATGGAAAGTTGTTATAGCAATAGTTCCCAGCCTTGTTTGCTGAGAGGTTAATTGTATTTCCTCTCTCAATATCCCTGACCATACTTCCTGGGACTGCTATGCACTGAAGTAAAAAAAACATTTTACGGACCCATATTTGAGAACCACCGTGCTAGCAAAATGAAAAGAAAGGCCAAAATGGCAGAGGAAAGGAGACTGGAAATTCCTCTTTTCATTGCTATCATTTCTTTTACTTTCAAACCATAGGGTTTTTAAAAATACACAAAATATAGGGAGTTGAAATAAGCCCTGCTTCTGTTTCTCAGTGCCAAAAACTACAGGGGCTGCATATATGTTCTAACAAGGACAGTGTATGGCACAGAACACCTTGCAAGCATATTGGAGCGGGAAGACGATAAGGAAGCACAGGCCTTAGCCTTGATCTCTGACCTAAACCTTGGGGTCAGGGAAACGAGAAACTGAAAGCTAGGGAGCTTAACTCTTCGATATCTTTACTTGCAGAGAGATTGCAGGACGGGGCAGTGAAATTGGGCCTTGGAGGCCATATTTTGTCTCTTGTACTGTATGTCCCTTCTCTCCCTTTTATCATTCCCTACTTGGTGAATTCTAACACCTCTAATTTGTATATACTCTCCCAAATTTGATAGATTTATACTCCGTGTTTACATGATTCTGTCTTATTGAAGGTATTTCATACTTGGCACAAAATAGCGATGTCTGTTTTGACAGGAAGGAGCCTGGTAGTGACAGTATTCGAAAGCGGAGCTTTCATTTATGTACTCAGGAGAAGCAGTATTCCTCATAAATCATCTGTGCCACACATGGGATATCTCACAAGTCATGTTAAATTAGATTTATAAGAAGATGAGGGTAAAATGAAGTGATATGGTGAAGTGGGAGAGTGACAGCATAAATGCCTTTCTGTTTCTAAGGCAAATAAAGTCAGACTTAAAAGGAAATATTATGGGGTTTGCCCAGTAACTATTTTCTATTTATTATTGACATCTTTTTAAGCAGAATAGTAGAAGCTTGTATTACAGTCATCTTCTTTGCTATAGAAGTTTTAAAAATAGAACTCGTAATAGGTCATGGATTTCTTCCAAATAGAATAGTGATATTAGTTTGGTTTGTAATGTATTAAAACTTAACCCAAGCCTGCAAAGAATCTTAGGTTCATTTTCCAGAATGTAGCCATGTTGGTCTGCGTCAACAAAAATAATTGTGTCCCGTGGCACCTTGAAAGCTGCTACATTTATTATGCCTCAAGCTTCTGTAGAATAGTCAATTTCATCAGTAAAGGTGATGTAAAGGTGATCCCAGGTTGGTAGAAGAAATGGCCATGTAATTAGTGTTGTCAGAATGAATGAAATCATAGAAACTGAGACAGAAACATTACCTTAAAGCTTATATCTATATAGAACAAACCATAGTGACTATTTTTAAAGTAGTATTGATCAGTATTCTGACACTAATTGGTTACCTTCGTAATATCAGTCTCAGCCACAGACAGCATACTCGAACAGTTTGGCTTATTGCACCAGTTTACCAACATAGATTCTCATTTTGAAGTTCCTTAGTTTGACAGTAGCTGTCTTAGGGTCACCAACAGAGTGTACTAGGATGCTGAAATGTTTTAAAAATTAGTTGGGACTTGCTTCTGAGAAAACATGGATAGAATTGGGCCAGTAATTCCAAACTGAAGAGAAAATTGCTTAATCAATAATACCACATAACGTCTGCTTCTTGTTTTAAGGTTATGGCTCCAAACTGAACATTGGAGCTTCTGTAAAATCTCTGAATAGAAAGGATTTGTTTAGTTTTCCTGTTTTAAATTAGATAATTAAAATAAGCTCAGAGAATGTAGTGATCTGATAGATACAAAAGTGAGTTAGGGTGCAATCCTATGCTTATTTCCCTGGAAGTAAGTGCCATTAAACTCAATGGGAAAAGTCATGTTAGAATAAGTTTAAAGTAGTGTAACCTAGATTGGCTACTGGAATTTGATTTAAACTCATGGAAGGTTTCCTATTTAATTCAGGTTCCAAGGCTTCCAAGGCCTCGCTGGAGAAACCTTCAATGACCTTAGGATGCTTCTGGGATAAGGGACAGAGCCTTTAATAGTAAAATATTGCTACCATATCACTGCAGACAGGTCTGATGCTAACCCTAATCCCAGTAGCTGGTGGGCTGCAGAAGGGGCCGAATATAGACTGGCATCCAAAAGGCCCAAACTCAAAGCTGAGGCCTCATCATCATCCAACTGCCAGTGGGCGACTCCTGTTCACCACCTCTGTGAACAGTCAAAACACTGGGTTTTTTTTACCAAGTTATTAATGTAATAGAAGTTTGCTCAGTAATACTTCTGAGTAGACATCCCTGGGATTGGCCTGCTGGATGATGATTATTTTAAATATGGCTGCATTATTGATAGTGCAGTTTCATACATGTCTACCAAGAAGTGTGTTTTACGGAGTTGAACTGGATGTATTCTGAAGAAAATACTGCCAGAATACTTTTATTGGCCAAGTGTGGTTGGACACACCCAGAATTTGTTTTGGTAAAATATGCTCTCAATATAAAAGGAAATATAAGAATCAGATAGTCAACAATAAAAACACAGTACAACAATACAATATAACCCATTATTTAAAAGGAAGAGAAGTAAAAATTAATTATTCAACAGTTTGATAGCACTTGGAAAGAAACTATCTTTATATCTAGTTGTCCTAGTATGCAATGCCCTAAAACGCCACCCTGAGGGTAACAGTTGAAACAGATTATGTCCTGGATGTGTGGAATCTGTGCATATTTTCATCGCCCTCTTTTTAGCTCGTGTGGTATACAATTCCACAATAGATGGCAGATTAGTAGCAATAATTTTTTCTGCAGTTCTAATTATCCTTTGAAGTCTATATCTGTCATGCCTAGTCACAGAACTGAACCAGACAGTTATAGAGGAACAGATAATAGATTCAATAGAACCTCTATAGAATTGAATCAACAGTTCTTTTGGCAGTCTGAACTTCCTGAGTTGATGTGGAAAAAACATTCTTTGTTGTGCTTTCTTAATAATACTTTCAATATTAGATGACCATTTAAATCTTGAGGTATAATAGTACCTAAAAATTTAAGGGACTCCACTATTGACCCGAAGTTATTTGATATCAAAAGAGGTGGGTGTATAGAACAAGTCCTCCTAAAATCCACCACCATTTCAACAGTTTTCAGGTTGAGAGGCTAAAAAGGTAAAGGTGCTAAAGTCAGTGCACATGCAGAGTTTATTTATTTATTTATTTATTATTTACAATATTTTTTAGCCGCCCCCCCTACCAGGTGGTCTCTGGGCGGCTTACAATAATACGTTAAAAGTACAAAACAATAAAACAGTATGACTGTTAAAACTATAAAATACAATATAGACTAAAACAATTTACATACAGTACAGATTATAAAACTGCTGCTCATGAGTCCAGCTAAAACACTGTCTAATTAAAATGTTGCTTGAACAAGAGGGTCTTTACCTGTCGCCGAAAAGCCAAAAGTGTTGTCGCCACATGGATCTCTGTAGGGAGTTGCAGTTCATGATTTGTCTAACTGCTTGCTCTTTCTCTCTAGGATCCTTCAGTTACACAAGTGACAAGAAATATTCCTCCAGGATTAGATGAATACAATCCTTTCTCAGATTCCAGAACAGTAAGCATCCTTATCTTTCTCTCAAATAAGCATGTGAGACTTTGAGTTTGTTATAAATTAAACCTGTCTGAGCTACAAGTGTTCATGTTTTTAAAATAATGGTTTTGTTGAGCATGAAAATATGATTCTCTGGTTATATGAAGGGCTATTATAGTAAGACTAGAGTATGTTGGTAAACCTGTAAAATGGCTCCTGCTCAGAAAATAAAAGCATATTACCTGCAATACCCCCCAGTGTTTTTCAGGTTGCAATATTGTTTTGGGTACCAGGGAAAACACAACTATTAAGGGTTCGATCCTGTGATCTTCTGCGAGGGCATTTTAACAGCATAGGTTGGAGCAGATCTTCTTTCTTCCATACAGAGCGAAGAGATAGTTCATTGAGGACGAAGAGGAATACTTTGTGGTCATAATCTTCCCCTGCTGGTGGTGCTGCAACAGGAATGGCAAAAAGGGGGCAGATTTAAAGTCTTGTCATTCCATCAGAGGCCCAGCTTTAAGGAGGAGCAAAAAAAAAAAAAATGGCAGACCAGGGCTGGTGTCCATTTGACTGTTTCCACGTTCCACTTCTTCAGTCTACTATGAATTTTTTTCTCCCCTATCCCATTTTGATTGATCTATGAGATGTTACTGATGCTCCTATATAAACAGTAACATAACAGTAATAAATGTAAGGGTTTATTTAAAAATCTGCGAGTAACGTGAAATTATCTATAATCTTGTCTTTGTGATCTAAAAGTATACTATTTAAAAATACTCTGCTGAGGTTGGTACACTAATTGACTAATTTAGTGAACAAGATACAGTATCTCTAATTCAAGATCAACAATAAATATCAACAGGCAGTAACGCCATAGGATTGCCTGTTAGGGAGCTTCTGTAAAAAGAACATTTTCACCAACTATTGATTTCTCATTGAATATTTGTCCAAAGCTGAAATTCAGTTTTTACATTTGTTAACATATACATTTTGCATAGCTGTATGACTTTGGGATTTAAGCATATGTGCCTATAGTATTTTTTTCTCACAATTGCAAGACTTTATTTGATATTTTTTTAGATTTTAGGTTTTTTATTTTTTGGATTTTGGGTTTTTCATATGGAGGCTAGAATTAATGTAAATCAATAAAAGTTGTACATAATTAAGGTCTGGAGTTGCCTGGAATTATTGCAACAGTGAAGATGCTTGTAATCAGATATCCAGATGAGTTTGGAATGGCTTGATTACTGCTTATCTGGCTTCATTCTGGGATCAACTTTTACTCAGATAATATCAGTTCTGATGAATAATTGACTTGATTTCTTTGCATGGGAGGTATATAAATCTTTGTAGAACTCCTGAGGGAGTCCGTTATCGTCAGATTCAGACACACACCATGTCTCACCAATTAGTGTAGATTACAAATGTACAGTTTTCATTAGGCCTATGCAGTTATTTTGTGCAACCTCCAAAGAGATGTTCAGGTGCAAGCCCCACTGCTAATATCCCTTTATTAAGAGCTTTGCAAAAAATTTTTAGCAAGGCTACATAGGCACAGATATCTAGCAACAGAGGCAAAAGAGATGATCTTGAGTGTGTGTTCCTGCCTGTTCTCGCCACTTCTGTCTTGTTCAGGCTGCAAACACTTGCATAAATCTGTTGTATCATTTTCATGAAATGTTTGCAAAATTAATAAGAGTAAAGTCTTGTGATGATGTAGAACACTTTTAACTTACAGAGATAACTTGTGTCCAAAACAGATTTCCTTTAATCTTAGAAAAAGGTTAAATTGCAAGAACAGTTTTAAAAATATATTTGATTTGTGCTGCTTTATCTTATGAAGGTCTGTTGTGTTGCTGTAACTCTAGTAAATACTGACTGAGCCATTGTGTATCTTCCTGTGATGCTCTTCAGATAGAGATGTTGCTTTTCTCTTCTCCACAGCTATATTGGAGCAGCTGGAGTCTATTTCCACAGCTTGAGCTTGAATAAAGTGTGTGTCTGCATGTGCTCACAAAATCTGCTAGGAAGAGAATTCTGATCTCTTTAGTATGCTAATTAATGCAGGCAAAATATCTCAGTTCTTGGAGTTTCTCTGCTGAGCTATTTTAAGTAAACACTGTTGAACGGGCTCTGAAACCTAATATCTATTCAATCCAAATGGTTGTGTTCTGTCCTGAGTATTGAATTTTTGTGTTCAGTGCCTGAAACATTATGCCCAGCTTGGCATTGGACTTCATTGTTGAAAGGGATTTATTTGTTTATTTGTTTATTCAATTTATATACCGCCAATCTGGCAGAAAGCCAATTTGATCCAGACAGTTCCCCCACTCATAAAGATAATAAAGAATTGTTTTCTTGAGGGCTATTGTATGTTTATGACTTTGTTTTCTTGATTATTGTTTGTTTAAAGTTTACTGAAATATGAACTTCAAATCAGCAAGAACATTTTCTGTTTGTATAATAATGTGTTAGAAGCCATAGTCAATAGCCATACAGAGAGACATTTTGTATTAAGCTTCATACATGTGCTGGCCTTGATCCGGAGATGCCCTTCCATGGGCAGAGGTTTACCACTAAACTTATCAAGCATAACTCAACATCCAGAGGTGTTTTCCTGCTTATAAAATTCCTGTTATATGCTTTTATACAAATCCATCCTCAGTTTTCTTTGGGACTTGGCAGTTATCGTGTTTATGTAAAAATCTGAATGTCTTATACAGTGTATAGCAGGCCTGCACAATCCGTCGACTGTGGGCAACTGGTAGCCCACTGGGCCATTAGCAGTTGCCCGCCAGGTCCCTGCCAGCCGGGAAACTCTCATTTTTTACTCCTCTTTCCTGCCATCCCATAGTTTTTTTAAAATCTCCGCTGCAGCACTCCTTGCACAGGGATTGGTGGAGAAGGCACCTGGGGCAGCGCAGAGGGATCTGCAGAGCAGCAGCACCTGGCTCCCGCCCACCGGTGTTGGCTCGGTGGGCTCGGAAGGGCAGCTGCAGCCTCCTAAGGGAGCCGTGAGGCCAAAAGGGGTGAGGAGGAGGAGGAGGCAGCTGAGGAAGAGTGGGTGACGTGTTCCCACCATGAGGAGCGTGTGGGCTCCTTCCATATCTCACCTCTCTTGCTGCCTATCTTGCTAGCTGCTGCGCCAGTGACCAACAGGAGGGCTGTGGCGATCCCCGTCCCGCACCCACCCACTGCTTCTTGCTGCCTCCCCCCCCACCTTCCCACCCGCTGCTTCTAAGTCTGGAGAGCCCATGCAGAAGGAGGGGACATGTGTGTGTGTGTGTGTGTGCCCCTCTGTGTGGTCCCCAAGCCAGTTCTTACTCCGAGGTGGTGGGGAAGCAGTGCTTTCGGGTGCCTTTTGTGGGGGAGGAAAACGAAAGGGAAGGGGATTGGGAGGATGGGCGGCGGCAGCAGCAACTCTGCCCTCCTACCCAGGAGCACCAGTGAGGGGCGTGTGGGCGTGTGCATGTGCTTTTTTGTGGAAGTAGCCCACACAGGGACGTGCGGAGGCTTGGAAAGTAGCCCGCAGGGACGTTCTGCAGCTGTAAGTAGACCACAGGCTGTCTAAAGTTCAACAGCCCTGGTATATAGGATGGGACTATGAAAGGACTATTTTAGGTGTCCTTTCATAAATACAGATTGTTGACTGAAAAATGTTGATCTCTAAATATCAGATCCTCACATCCTACTACAAAGTCTTTTAGAAATTTCTTATACAGTGGTACCTTGTATAAAGGAATTAATTCGTTCCAAATGAAATTATGCTAAGCAAAATTTCCTTTATACAAATTCCCATAGGAATGCATTGAAAACTGAGTGATCCCATTTTTATGTTGTACGGATTTGCCTCATAGGCGATTATGTTAAGCAAATTTTCCCTATCTCCAGAATTTTTTATGTTGTACAAATTTTATGTTATACAAGCTGTTTGTTATACAAGGGTCCACTGTAGTCCCAAAAGAGTCCTCTGTACCCCTGATTTCAAGAAATACCTTTCACATTCCAATACTTGCAAACTAAAAGAGGAAATGTCACTGTGGTTCATTTATAATGATCTCACGTACTGGAAACAACAAAACAGAATTATCCTACCTTTACCAAAAAGGGGGCATGGTGGCTCAGCAAGGTAGAGCGCCGAAATGTCAGCTGCAAAGTAGGCAGCTTGGTGGTTCGAATCCCGAGTGCTACGCAGTGGAGTGAGCTCCCTATGTTAACCTAGCAGTTTGAAAGCATGTAAATGCTAGTAGATAAATTGGTACCGCTGTAAAAAGCGGGAAGGTAAACAGTGTTCTGTCCACAGAAATGGGTTCAGCCACTTCAGCCACATGACCATGGGCTTATACAACACTGGCTCTTTGGCTTGGAAACGGAGAGGAGCACCACCCCTAGAGTTGGACATGACTAACACACATGTGCAGGGGGAACCTTTACATTTACCTTACCAAAAAAGTAGAAGCCACTGATCAGAGCCAGAAAAGTGCAGGCAGGATTGGAGAGTGAGGGAGCTAGTTTGCTCCAGCAAATACGTCATCTGATCACTGTCTTTAGGAGCAAACCAGCTCATCCCTGAGAGATACCTAATAGCGGGCTTAGCACCTGTATAATCAACTTCACTGTTTGCATTGTGTAGCTGCCCTGCTCCTGTATTTCATGTAGTATGGGATGTACAGAGTTGAACATGCTGCTAATAATACAAATGCATTTTGTACACCTTGCACTTTTCCGTTTTTAGTAATTATCTCAAAACTCTCCAGAAGTGTCTCTGGAATGATTCTCTCTGTTTTCCCCTTTCAATAGCCACCCCCAGGAACCGTAAAAATTCCCAATGTGCCCAGTACCCAACCAGCTATAATGAAGCCTACTGAGGAACCACCTGCTTATACTCAAATTGCCAAGGTACATTTAATATTATTTGCAACAGAATGTCAGCATGTGGAGTTGGATTCCTTTTGCTTTTGCCTCTGTTGTTGCTTATTTCTCAATTTCTTTCCCCCCAGGAACATGCTTTGGCTCAAGCTGAACTACTTAAGCGTCAGGAAGAATTAGAAAGAAAAGCAGCTGAACTCGATCGCAGGGAAAGAGAAATGCAGAGTCTCAGCCAGCAGGGAGGTATGTCTTAATATTATCTGAAAAGACAATAGACTGAACTTATAAAATGAAAAAAACCAACAAAAATGTAGCAGTGGAAAGCGCTTTATTAAAGACCTTCAATTGTGCATAAATTAATGTCTGAAAGTTGAGGTTGCTACTAGCTTTCTCTTAAAAACAAATTTCAATTTCTGTAGTTTAATAATGTCTGTTTATATTTGAATCTCTGAGATGCCAATGTGCAGTTTTTGTGGTGAGGTTATAATTAACTACAGTTCTGAATTCTTTATAGCAGCAATATGCACTGTAGTCTTTCATGGGTCTTGCTTTCATAAAGAGACACAGATTACTACCAAGAACAACAAGCATCTTTCCTAACTTAATTGAGGAAGGCTGCACTTTAGAATGTACAAATATAGATGCATTTGTTTGCTTGGGTTACATTGAAAAAACAGTTGCCCTTTAAAAAAACCTGAAATAGTTAGACAGCTAGCATCCTGTGAATGGAGTTCCTAACCACATAGTACTATGTGGTTCCTAACCACATAGTACTAGTCATATTGGGTGTTAGTTGCAGAAAAATGTGCGCAGTTTTACCACTGGAATTGCAATACATTCTATTTCGACTTCATCAAAAGATAAGCCATACTTCCTGGAGACACTGATGTTACACTGATGTTACACCTCTTCTCTTTTACCTTTTACCTTTTCCTCTGCAATCTCTCTCTCTCTCAAACCCCACAATCTCTCTCTCTCTCAAACCCCACAATCTAAAACCATACTCTCCTTGATCGTTCTGCTCCAGGGGAAGTATTTGTTTTCATGTATGAGACACATTTTTGCATACTGAATACTAATTCGCTGTTTTCCCTTTGGTTAAAAGTTAAATTGTGTTTTCACTGAGACAGTGAAACAGTTGGAGAGGCTGATTTCAGACTGGGGCTGCATTCCTTTCTGGAGCGTTGCAGCTCTGGCTAGAGACCAGTGGTACCCAATACTTTCCCTATCATGTTTAAATCTATATATCTACAGTATATCTGTGTGTGCTCTGCTTCCATCTTTACACTGTCTCAAGAAAGACATAGTGGAACTGGAAAAGGTGCAGAAGAGAGCGACTAAAATGATTACCGGGCTGGAGCACCTCCCTTATGAAGAAAGGCTAAAACATTTGGGCCTCTTTAGTCTGGAAAAAAGGCGCCTGAGGGGGGATATGATTGAGACGTACAAAATAATGCAGGGTATGAGTAAAGTGGATAGAGGGAAGCTCTTCTCTCTCTCCCAAAATACCAGAACTAGGGGACATACACTCAAATTGAGGGCTGGGAGAGTAAGAACAGACAAAAGAAAATATTTTTTCACCCAGCGCGTTGTAAGTCTATGGAACTCCCTGCCACAGGATGTGGTGATGGCATCTGGCCTGGATGCCTTCAAAAGGGGATTGGACAGATTCCTGGAGGAAAAGTCCATCACAGGTTACAAACCATGATGGAGATGTGGAGTCTCCAGGCTTTAAACCGGGTTACTTCAAGGGCCAGATGCAGGGGAGTGGTATCAGGAGACAGATATCTAGTCTCATGCACTCCCAAACGCACCTGGTGGGGCCGCTGTGAGATACAGGAAGCTGGACTAGATGGGCCTTTGGCCTGATCCAGCATGGCTCTTCTTATGTTCTTATGTTCTTATGTACACTTCACTCCCCTCTGTTCCCACCTGTCTCTTTGCTCACCAATAGAGTCTTCTAAAAATTGTAAGGGTGTGGTGGGTATGGTGGTCATAGCATCTGGGCTTTTCAGAAACTTAATAGCTGCATGGAAGATGGGGCTGTGTTGAAGTGGCTATATGCCAGCAGTATTCTATCCACAAATTAATGCCTGCCATTTTAAATGTTTTCTTAAAAGTTGTCAGTTAAAGCTATTGATTATTACTTTCTGAATCCAGATTTGTAATCTTCATTGGCAGGCTCTTACATTATTACATTATTCCTACTAAGAGATAATTTCTTAAGGAAGACATGTACATAATGTAGTGTAATGCAACCTGTATGAGCAGGAAAAGATTGAAAAGCATTTCTGCATATATGAAAAATGAAGTGTGTGTAGTAACAATAATGACACATCAAATATTTTACTTTCAATTGTTGCAGGAAGAAAAAATAATTGGCCTCCATTACCTGGAAATTTCCCAGTTGGTCCATGTTTTTACCAGGATTTCTCAGTAGACATCCCTGTAGAATTCCAGAAAACCGTAAAGATTATGTATTATTTGTGGATGTGTAAGTAAGCTTTGCAGCACTTCTATATCTACATCTGGTAGTTGAATCATGGCAACTGGACTTCTTTTCTGGAGAGATTGAAATATTTTGCTACTCACCCAAGCAGCTTCATCAGTCTGAGGGCGAGTCCTCCAATTTATAGTTCATCTTCATTTTGCATCATCCTGGACTAAATAGGCTCATAAGTAGGACAATGACCCAAATTAGGTAGACAATGGCCTGAATAGGTTTGTATGTGGACAGTGGTCTGAATAGGTTCATTAGGTGGACAATAGCCTAGGATGCGTGAAAATCCCACCTATGCAACCTTTCCCAACACCCATTAAGTATGGGTCGTTAGCTATGGCATTGCTGGTAGAGGGGCAATGTGCTTCTGACTTGTTTGGGGATTGATGAAAGTATCGCTTGATAATAGCAGACAGATTGTGTCTAAGTGCTCCAGCTCTGTTGAAGAGAGGGGTTTTCAATATGCACATGAATGGCTTCCCTGACTCCTCTCTCGAGCCAACTCTCTGTCTAATATGTGTACATCCTTATCTTTGAATGAGTGCCCTTTCTCCTTCAAATGGAGGTACACTGCTGATTCTGGTCCTGAGCTGTTGCCCCTCCTACAGTATGTTGAGCCATCTCCTGTTTAATTTAGTTTCTCCAATATAGAGGTCTGCACACTCCTCACTGCACTGGACCGCATATACTATATTGCTCCTTTTGTGTTTTGGTGTTGGGTCTTTTGGGTGGACGAGTCTCTGCCTTAGTGTGTTTGTGGGATTGAAGTAACCAGGGATGTGTTGTTTGCCGAAGCTGCTCGGATGAGTAGCTAAATGTTTCGATCTCTCAAGAAAAGAAGTCCAGTTGCCATGAGTCAACTTCCAAATATTTAAGGTAATGCATATATATAGGCATTTGTGGTTGTATATCTGTAATGCAGTTGTTTCAGAGAAACAGAGATGGTGTGGATAATGTTCAGTAACACACAACAAAATCTTCTCTCTCTGTCTCACTCAGGTGACTAAGCCTAGATGAACATGCATACCATCATGCACTGCTTTGCAAAAGCGATTTATCACATCAGTGATGATCTGGCAGATGCAAATAATAATTTCACTTCCTCCAACTCTCTGTGGAAGAACAGGAAATGTTCAATTTCTGGTATCCTGAACCAGCTCAGAATAGAGTTGTAACATTTGTGGAAACTTTGGGGGGGGGGATGGGGACAATGTGTTTCCCCCAATTGTTCTGTTTTTTTCAAAGTCCCCCCCCCAGCTTAAACATTTATGGAAAGTTTGTATCTTTAACTCAGAAGCAGCTTTAGGATACAGGAAAGAAGGAGATCCATGATCTAGTTTAGTCAATTCCAATTTGCTGGAACAGAGTAAACTGAAATAATAGAACACCCAGAGAGATTCATAGAGGTATTGGCTGGGGTGAGTTGGTTTGCTCCAGTGAGGCACACATGTGGATGCTGGAAGAAAGAGCAGACCAACTCAACCCATCAGCACACACAACAACAAATGCCCATGCAAACAGGCTGTACCTCCGCTTAAGGAAGTATCCAACTCAGAACCCTAAATAAATGAGTGGCTTTTTGCTGTTAAATTAACCTCTTTTGTGATGGTATATATGAAATTGGCCAAATTCCTTTTCACATAAATTTATGTGGAAGGAGCTAAATTTAATTTATAATAATTAAAAGCTTTCTATTACCCCATTTTAGGTTTTGAGGGTCTCTGGGAACCCTTTGGGAGTCTTGAGATAGAGTGTTAGCCTTTAAATACCAAATATTGCTGCTAGACATTTGTTTTTGTACAAATAAGAAGTAGATGTATTCTGAATTTGTTTGCCTAAGGCAGGCATGTCCAAACTTCAGCCCTCCTGATGTTTTGGACCGCAACTCCCAGAATTCTAAGCTTTGATTGAATGACAAAGGACTGTGGGAGTTGCGGTCCAAAACATCTGGAGGGCTGAAGTTTGGACATGCCTGCCCTGTGGACAGGGCGTCCTCAAATAATAGTTACATGATGCTGCTAAAAGATTGGTAGTAGAGATTGGATATTAAGTTTATATCATTGTTAAAATGCTTATTGGAAGTGTGGCAATTCAGTTCTAACATGCCTCTGTTCTTACAGTCCATGCAGTGACGCTGTTTCTTAACATTTTTGGATGTCTGGCCTGGTTTTGCCTTGACCCAAAACGAGGAGTTGACTTTGGACTGAGTATTCTCTGGTTCTTGCTTTTTACTCCTTGCTCATTTGTCTGCTGGTACAGACCACTTTATGGAGCTTTCAGGTAACTTTCTATCTCATGTCATCATCATCTTCATTTCCAAGAAATAAGCTTTCAACATAATTTTGTCTGTCTCTAGAGCCTAGTTGGACAGGTAAGTTCAAGGTGGTGGTGCAGTGGATATGGTAAAACAATCCCCCTTGTTGATTAGTGGCAACCCAGGGTCTCCATATGAATTCTGAGTTTTCCCTTCACATAGTTGCACTTCTAAATGTTGTTTTTAAGCATTAATCTTTTTAGAACAAAGGGACAAATAAGATTCCAAAATGATATGTAAGATAATACATGTCAGTTGAGATAGGAATAAGTTTACCATCCTTGCATAAGTGATCTGTCTAACTAAGTAAGTGATAATGGAGTAACCAACACTACTCAGAATATCATTAGGTTTAGGTGCCTAGGTTGCTATTTTTAATTTGTGGCTTTTTGTGTTGCATGTTGTTTCTGACATGACATCTGACACTTCAGAGGTGGCTGCTGTTCTTGAACTATTTAATTATTGTCCAACTGGATAGAGAGTTCAGATTTGGAAATACTTTTCTAGAAAGCGGGCAGGCATAAACAAACCATGTTTGTTTAACGTTCTGTATATTTTTGTTGATTATGCTTTCCTGCTAGAAATTCTGATGATTATCTGTGCTTATGACACCTTGGATTTCCCTTCCCCTTTCCTCTCTTTCAGGAGTGACAGTTCTTTTAGATTTTTTGTTTTCTTCTTTGTGTACATTTGTCAGTTTGCTGTCCACGTACTCCAGGCAGCAGGATTCCAGGGATGGGGCAACTGGTAAGTCGCCGGCTTTATCATTCACGGGAACATCAATATGCCACCTTTATAAAGATGCAGCAGCACACCGAGAAGAGCATGCTTGGGAATATTTTATGCAAGTAAAGCCTAGTCATTATGTTACAAATGTTTGGCCAGGTGCTTTGTACTGAAAGTTTCTTTAAGTGATTGCATTGATCCAGATGCCCATGGTAGTATTTACACTTTAGTTAAAGCATAAGACAATTTTAAGTCCAAAACTGCTTGCAGCTTAATCTTTGGTTTCTCATGTTTCTTACTCCCAAGCCCTCATTGTGTTGTGAAAAGTAGCTGTCTTGTCAATTAAGCACAGCTAGTAGAGAGATGAGTGAAAGGTGAGGACCCTTCCTGATGGGTTGCGGGCAAATAACCAATCAACTGCAAAAAGAGTGTTGCCTGAAAAAATAGGCACGGCTAGAGATGGGCACGAATCAAAAAATGGTGTTTCGTTTGTCGTTTGTTGTTTAGGGGGTCCGTTTCGGTTCGTTTCCGTTTTTCGCGAATTTTTGCAAAAAAATTGTTTTCATTTTCGTTCGTTTTGTTACCGTTTCGTTACCATTTATTTCAATTTTTTGTGATTTTTTTTAGCATTTAAAGCAATTCAATGTATTGCCGTAACAAAAACGAAACGGATGACAAAATTTCTGGTGTTTCTTTTCATTTCATTTCATTTTGGAGGCAAAATTCGTTTGTTGTTTCGTTATGTAACCAAAATGGAAACGAAAAATTGTTCGTTTCGTGCCCATCTCTAGGCACGGCCATCAGCCTTGTCGCACAACCGATAGAGACTTGTCATTGGCTTCCTGTCCACCATGAGAACATATATATTTCATACCCAATTACTGATGAAAAATGGAGAGGCTATTTTGCCTAGTAGTTTACGATCTACTGTAGAGGTAGGTAGGAAGAGGAACTCCGGCACAGAATTCAGAGGAAGGTATTTTCACTGCATGCCACATTGTACCTTCTGGAATTACTGATTTCTCTAGCCCAGCGGTTCTCAAACTGGGTGTTGTGAGCGTATGCCAGGGTGGCACAGAAATAATGAAAAATTCATCCAGTTTCATTTATCCAGTTTCATTTATCACATTAAAGACTACTGAACATTAAATTTGCACTGTTTTTCCTTCTTTTCCTAAGTATTCAAACTGCTTGAAGGGCAGCTGTGCCGAGAAATTTTTTTTAGCCCCACAAGGGTGCCATTGCAAAAAAAGTTTGAGAACCACTGCTCTAGCCCACACTTTCCAGTTGATTCCCCATCTCTTTCTGTGGAGGTTTCTTTGGTAGATCTCAGATGTAATTTATGGGTGCAGAATCCAGGAGGGAAATTTGGGAAGAGATGATAAAGAAAAGCTAACTATATTTTCTCAAAGATGCTAAACTTTTTGCTGTATAAATAAAGGTTTCTACAAGATCATTCAAGGAACAGTTGCAGTCATTTTAAAAGATAATTTCATAGTAAGTAGGCCCAATTCATATTTTTTTCTAGACAGAAGCTGCTTTCCAATGCATGTGCTCAAGGTTTTACATATTAGCAAGAATGCTAACTATACTGGATGTTGGACTGTGAATTTGGGAAAAGAAATATAGCTGCTGCAGGGTATTCATACTTAGTCCTGTACTGTGTTTTTGTGTTACTGTTTTTAATTTCCCTAGCATCTTTCACTTGCAGAATCTGATACTTTGGGAGATCTATGGTGTGCTCTAGGGACCTATACAAAAAATACATGCGTTTAGTTTCCAACATATATTGTTATGGATCTCCATGAAAATATGTGTAAATGGTGCAGACAGTCAAACCGCATGCTAATAAGTCTCCTGGAAAGGATTTAAAAACAAACAAATGAATTAGTGGCAAAACCAAATGCCTTCTCCACACCAGTAATAGAATGACTTTTTTATAAGTTATGTCATCATGGAACAGTCATATATTTTGGCACCTAGACATGTATGAGTCAGAATTTTGTAGTTTCTTACATCATGGATAGGGATTTGCTTCTGATTGCAGTATTTGCAGTATTCTGGTAATACTTAATATGTTCCACATTTACATTGGAGCTCAGATAATATTGTCAACCATTTTCTAACTCAGTTAAAGTAAATGTGCAAGGAGTAGAATGCAGTAACTCCCTCCCTTTCATTACTCCTCTCCTCATATGGTAAGTGATTGTCAAGAGGAAAGAAAAAGCTCCAGAGGTCTTAGGGACTCTCCATGTGCAGAGAAGGTTCTAAACAGGGGCTAACACATGCCTTATTTACAGATCACAGGTTTGGTGGAATTAGGGCATGGAAGTTCTGTTGGCAGATTTGAACCACTGTTTTAGGTACTCATGGGTTCAGTAGGCATTTGAAGTAAACCTGTTGCAGGTGATTTGCATACTTGGAATCCTCCTGTCAAAAGAGCTATGAATGCAGATCTTCATCTGTCTTCAGAACACAAGGAGTATCCACTATAGCAGTGGTGGCGAACCTTCAGCTTTCTAGATGTTTTGGACCACAACTCCCAGAATTCCAAGCCTAGATTGCCAGTGACAAAGGACTGTGGGAGTTGTTGTCCAAAACATCTGGAGTGCCGAAGGTTCACCACCACTGCACTATAGCATAGAATATTGTGTGCTTTAATATAATGCTCTGTGTTCCCAGTAATATTATATATGCACAAAACTGTGCTTAAGCATGTGGTAATGTAATTTAAATGTGCAGCATTTTAGGTCTGTCAACATTTGGTACAATCCTTGAAGCACATAGTATAGTTTTACTCTTTTAAAAATATTTTTATTTTATTTTTACCATAACATAAAAATAAAACTAACATCCACATTTACCTATTTCACTGTGCATCTCACCTCCCCCTTGGGTCTTATTATTAAAACCCTAAAGATGTTGAGATGTTCCGCCAAATCCTCCTGCTTCTTTCCTTATCCACCCAGCTCCTTAAGGCTGTTTCCTCCTTTTTTATACTCTGGGACTTTTCCCTTATTGATTTCTCCCCTTCTGGCCACTTTTTCCTCTTTCTGTGATTTTTCCTTCATTTTCACTCCCCCCTCTTCTACTACAGTGCTCTATTCCTTATGTTCACTTTTTAACTCTTTATTAGCCCCTGGAGAGAGGAGTGGTGCACCACCTCCTTCACTTTAAAAAAATTTTGTTTTTCCAAAAAATAAAATTTTATATTTATCTAAATGTGTAATTTTTTTGAAAATGTACAATTGCATCATGTTGTACAGTATATCAAGTCAAAGCCCTATTCATACCTTTAAAATGCCACCTGTTCCAGGTCTGTAGCTATCACAGGTATCTATTAAATGACATTTGAAATTATGGTGGTGAGTTAATTTTGGCATTTTTTTTTTGCAATTTTGAAAATGCAATATCTCAGAAATGGGTGGGTGGACCCAAAAATCTGAAAAAAATAATTTTTAAACATCTCATGGTAAGGTGCAAATGTAGCAAAAATGAACCAAATCCATGACATCAAGTTCCAAAATGGATTTTTAATTGGTTGATTAGACATGGAATTACCTGTAGGCAGTGGCACTTTTTACAACAGTCAACTTGTATTTTGAATATTCTAAAGCCCCCAGTTGTAAAACTGTTAATCTTTTCCTTGAGGCTCTACAGAAAACGAACAGTAGCAAGTTTCTACAAAGGATGCCATTTTAGACCATGCATATATAATAACATCCATGCATACATACAGGTATATTTGAAATTGGCCTCTCTCTCTTTTTCCTTTAGTGGATGGATTTCATCTCTTACAGGACTTAACAGTAATATTCCAGTGGGCATCATAATGATAATCATAGCAGCACTTTTCACAGCATCTGCAGTCATCTCACTAGTTATGTTTAAAAAGGTAGGTAATAAGACAATTGTGGCCTTCCAGATGTTTGTGGATCACTGCTCTCTTAATCACGTATCACTTAAGACTTGAACATTTTTAGTAGCTGTGGAAATTATTGGACGAACAGAATGCAGTGAGGTACCTGAGAATATTTAGGTCATATACATGTTTAACAAGAAAGGAAAGCAGTACGTTTAGGAGATGTCAAATATATCCTAAGTTGTCATGAATTTGAAATAACACTGGTGTTTGTACTTAAATCCTAGTTATTTCAAAGGAACAAAGGCACAATTAACTTTATTCTGAAGCTTAATTAGAGCAGATTTTTGGAGATGAAGAAAGCACTATGATTAGGATCCAGAAAAAGGGCAAGGTGGAGTTTATGTTGCCCAGTTTTATGCTATTGGGCAAGTCAGCTTTGAAGCAGGTTCTTTTAATGGCAGTTTGATTTATTTTATTGCATATTGCACGTATTAAAATGTAAAATATAATATGTCATGAAGAGAGAAGAAAAATCTATTTATCAATGTTGGCCTTTCTTCTACTGTATAAGAAGTTTCTTAATCCTAAATATTATGCTCTAAATCTAGTTACTAGCCCCATCTAGAGTAGAGCATTGAAATTATTCTGTTGGCCAACACATACATAAATTTTGTTCATTCAACAGTTGAACTGCTGTTGGGAATGCCAAGATAATGGTTTAGAAAAATTACCAATAGATAATTCTGATTGCAACCAGAAGAAGAATAAAACATATATGCATTCCAAATAGGTTACAGGACACATTTTTCTAATAGCAGTAAATTGGCAATAATGGCATAATGGTATTTCATTTGGAAAAACCCAATTGGAACGACCTGGGCATGGACAATTTGTATTTTTGCATCTTAGTAGGAAACAGAAATTCCTAACAGAATAGCTCATAAGGGATCCGCTTCCACGTCTTCACATAAACAGATTTAAGCCACTGTTGGTGAGATTGTGTCTGTGGTTTTTTGATATCCACTAGGGGTCACACGTCACATACAGTGAATACCTATCATAGCGTTCAAATCAGACAAGGCAGAAAGCTAGTTCAGTAAAAATATATTTGGTCCCCTTTTATTTTAGGGTGAAGATATTCCAAATTCTTTGCCTATATAGGGCTGACCTAGATTTGGTTTGGGACAATGAATAGCCTATACAATTTTATTTTTAAATTGGCTTTTCCAGACATGATCCAATCCATGAACATTATATGACAGATTTAGAATATTGACATAAGGAAGTACAGAATTTAAGCATAATTAAGAATTCTTCCTGAACTGTTCAGTGGGTTCTATATCAAGAATCTGGATCCTTACAGATTATCAGAAGTGTTTCAATGGGTTGTACTAATACTTTCTCTTGCATCTTTCATTTGGAAATAACCTTTTAAATACCTTTCTCTGATGTATCTTTGGATTTAGTAACATTATTTGGATATTTATTGCATTTTTTGAACTGGCATGATCTTAAATTGTCTTGTTTTGCCATTTTCATATGTTGCATAGTTGTATTTTATGTTTATTAAAAAGTTGAGTGAATCAAGGCTGGGGGCAGCCTTGACCTCTTTGTAAAGTACTTTGAAATCCTAGCACACATACTGAGTGTTGCTTTTGGTACCCACATAAGATTGACAGATATGTTTGCAATGGCTCCTTTTGAGTATCTGTTAAGGACTATAATAAGTCTATCAATAAAAGCATTAAATTATGTTTTTGAAAGGAGGTTAGCAGTTTATTTTTTTTTACAGTTACACCTGAGGCTTTTAAAGGAGGGTTGTTCCTTGTGCCTCTCTTTAGATTAGCAGTGTGCTATAAACAGAATGGATGGTTTAAGACTTGAATAGTTTAAAGCTGAATCAAATCTTACATTAATGAGAGATAAAGATACTGTATATGAGTTCAAGTTGTACATATTAACAAACAGGTGTGCTGAATTCTGAATTTCAGTGATGTGATGGGACTGGAAATTACACTAGCTTAAAATAACATTTTCTCTGGTTGGAATTATAATGCTATGAACAATGCACAGGACGCCAGCAAAAATCCTCACTTTGTCCTGTACAGTACTTCCTTGTAAGCCATACAGTCATTTAACCCTTTTTATATACAGTATTGTTGTACCATGACATTTATTGCCCTTGCTCTTGGTAATCAGTGAGGTGAGTTAAGGCTAGGAGAAGCAGAATGTGATGATTTCTCTCTGCTGAGGAGAGAGGCTTCTATATGGAAAGAATGGTTTCCACAGCATTAGCATGTGACCTGGGGGTCATGACATGTACAGGTGAAACTCAAAAAATTAGAATATTGTGCAAATGTTCATTTATTTTAGTAGGTCAACTCAAATGGTGAACCTAGTATGTGAGATAGACTCATGACATGCAAAGCGAGATATGTCAAGCCTTACTTTGGTATAATTGTGATGTTTATGGCGTACAGCTTATGAAAACCCCAAATTCACAATCTCAGAACATTAGAATAGTGTGAAAAGTTTCAATATTCTAGGCTCAAAGTGTCCTACTCTAATCAGCTAATGAATCCATAACACTGTAAAGGGTTCCTGGTCTCTCAGGCTGGTTCAGTAGGGCATCACAATCATGGGAAAGACTGCTGATCTGATAGTTGTGCAGAAAACCCTCATTGACACCCTCCAAAAGGAGGGAAAGCCAGAAAAGGTACAGAAGTTGGATGTTCCCAAAGTGCTGTATCAAAACACATCAATAGAAAGTTATGTGGAAGGGGAAAGTGTGGAAGAAAAAGGTGCAAAAGCAACAGGGATGACCACGGCCTGGAGAGGATCGTCAGGAAAAGGCCATTCAAAAGTGTTGTGGACTTTCACAAGGAGTGGACTGAGGCTGGAGTTTGTGCATCAAGAGCCATCATACACAGGAGGATCCGGTACATGGGCTTCAAATGTCATATTCCTCTTGTCAAGCTGCTCCTGAACACTGTTGATCAGTGGTCCAAAGTCCTCTTTTCTGATGAGAGCAACTTTTGCATCTCATTTGGGAACCAAGGACCCAGAGTCTGGAGGAAGAATTGAGAGGTACACAATGCAGGATGCTTGAAGTCCAGTGTGAAATTTCCAGTCTGTGTTGATTTGGGGAGCCATGTCATCTGCTGGTGTTTGCCCACTGTGCAAGAGTCAACGCAGCCATCTACTAGGAGATTTTGGAGGACCCCATGCTTCCTTCTGCAGACAACCTTTATGGGGATGCTGACTTCATTTTCCAGCAGGACTTGGCACCTGCCCACACTGCCAAAAGTACCAAAACCTGGTTCAGTGACCATGGGATTACTGTGCTTGATTGGCCAGCAAACTCACCTGACCTGAACCCCATAGAGAATCTATGGGGCATTGCCAAGAGAAAGATGATGGACATGAAACCGAACAATGCAGCAGAGCTGAAGGCCACTATTGACACATCCTGGTCTTCCATAACACCTCAGTAGTGCCACAGGCTGAAAGCATCCATGCCATGCTGCATCGAGGCAGTAATTGATGCAAAAGGGGCCCAAACCACGTACAGTACTGAGTACATATGCATGCTTATACTTTCCAGAGGTCCAATTTTGTTCTCTTTCCAGTCCTTGTGTTACTGATGTCTTGTAATCTAATTTTCTGAGATTGTGAATTTGGGGTTTTCATAAGCTATATGTCACCATCATCACAATTATACCAAAGTAAGGCTTGACATATCTTGCTTTGCATGTAATGACTCTATCTCATATATTAGTTTCACCTTTTGAGTTGACTTACTGAAATAAATGAACATTTGCACACTATTCTAATTTTTTGAGTTTTACCTTTAAACATAATTGATTTACAGTATTATTTAACCTGTTAGTTTAATGTCTTCAGAGTTTCCTCTGTTTTGCCTGTAAAATTCTGGGTGCCTGGAAAGAACAGTCTGTTAAATGTTGGGTGATATAGGAATAATTATTTTCTGTCTGAAAGTATCTCTCTCCACTTTGTGTCCCTTCAAAGGTTCATGGTTTGTACCGCACAACTGGAGCAAGCTTTGAGAAGGCCCAACAAGAATTTGCGACGGGTGTGATGTCCAACAAAACTGTACAGACTGCTGCAGCCAATGCTGCCTCCACAGCAGCTACCACTGCCGCTCAAAATGCTTTCAAGGGTAACCAAATATAGACAGGGGAGGGGGGGAGGATGAAAATCACTACAATTCTCTGGCTGTGTTTTATTTTCCAATCACTTATATTCCCTCAAGACTTGTGATAAAATGCACACACATGTATGTCTCTTCAGCTGTGCATGAGCTAAAACAAGAAAAAATATATCCTTCTTTCATTCCTTTCTACACATATTATTTATTCGGAAGTACTTCCGGCTACTACTCTAACTTAAAATGGTTCTAAGTATATTTTTCTCCATATTTTTGGTGGAAAAAAATTCAACTGTCGATCTGAAATTGAGATGACAGCTTCTGGGGTCACCTTACATGGATTTAGGTGCTTTCTGGTCAAAACCTCTCTCTAGGACTTTTCATTTTGACTTGAGAAAAGCACTTTGGATTAATTTCTTTTGTTCCTAGCACTTGCTTCTGGATTTTCTTACTTCTGAAACAGGGCAGCTGACAGTTTTGGATTTTGGCTGCTGCTTTATTGCTTCGGCAGCTGATGAAGGGTAAATGTAAGCTTAAAATAAGTATGATAGATAATGTAAATTCTTTTTTAGGACAATAGATCTTTTGATAAAAAGTATGAGTTTGCATGAAACCTTTTGCCATGCTGAGTTAGTGTTTTGGTTCAAAATTTATCATTGCCATGATGATTATATTTGTTGTGATCTGTTTTTTTCATGGTGTAAAGTGTTCTGTTTCAGAAATCTTGGAATACAATTATTGCCATCAAAAAGGTATACAAGGTGCATTGAAGATAAGATTACAATGTCTAGTTGAATCTGAGTGGTTCTGTTTGCCATTTGTTTCAGTATTCATGATTTGGGAAATCAAACTGATAAACAACTTTTCAACCAATATTTTGAACACTCTCTGCTAACTAGTTGTTTTTTTCATGTGTTAAAATGAAGTGAAATTTTTGTTTTTCTTAAGGATTATTTCTGACATTTACAAGTGTGCAATTGTGTTTACAATGGTACTGAATTTTAGCTTTCTCGATTCATTCAGTTTATTGTTCATATAAACATCTGACTACAAAAGATTGTGTGTAAATTTTAAGGACAACTTGAGTGTCTAATCAGGCTTCTAAAACTAGCATTTAATTGCATACATGAAATCTTTTAACATGCTTCAGCCTTCATGTGAGATTTAATCTGAATAATTGCATTTTATAAAATGCATCTTGAAGAATTTTTATAGTAGTATTGACCATATATATGACACAGTAGTTCCTGATTATTTTAATTCCTTGTCCCCCAAGTCTGAATCCTGCCTTTTCACATGAGATGTTTGTTCCATCTGACATTCTAAAGTATATTAATTTTAAATGGTAATGCAGAACATATTTAATTTATCAAATATTATACCATTTCTGTCATTAAGAGCTTTTAATTATAATAAATTGGATAGAAGTATTTCAACATAGGACTGCATATTAATGTATCTTGACCCAATATTTACTTAGAAAAATGATAATTTAGCATGTTTTAATAGTTGGATTTGGGGTATACTTGCATACCTTGAATTACAAGCATTACCTTATAGAAGTAAACAAGTAGGAAAAATATGACAGCTTAATCACAACAGCAAACACTAGAAAATGGGTAATGTATGTATTGTGTTTCATGAATTGCTTTTGATGTTTATAAAGTATGGAAAAATAAGATCATGGACATAGTGTGAATTTGGGGTATTTATTCTTTGATCAATACCACTGATTTTCTGTTTTTCATATTTTATTCATATGTGCTTCAACACCTGATCCTGCATCAGTAGCTTTAGAGCATTTTGTGTTAATTCCCTAAATTGTGTTGAAGGGAAAAGTGTATTAACATGTTTTTAAAATTAAATGGTTTTTGAATGAAATTTTCTTCCTCAGGGGATAAAACAGACTAAAACTTGAAATAGACAATTGCAGGGCTCATTTGCAATTGTCTTCTAGTTGTTTTGGTCCAGTGAAATGTTGGCTATTATGTCTATTAGACTCTTAGAAATCAAGATCTTGAGGATGCAAACAGACTGAAAGTATGTATCTGTGATAGGTCAAAAGCAGCAGAGTTAATTTTAATATAATCCTTCCTCAACATTTGATTGTTCACTTTTGGAGAAGGCTGTGGTATGTTAAACGTTTTAACACATTAATGGTATTAAAGAACCTCAGTAAGGAAATATGTGCCCATTATTTAAGTCATTTTATAGATTGCAGCTTTGGTTCAAAATACTGTACAGAGATTCAACACTGGAAAGTCAGTTGTCTGTGATCTATAATTTGACACTGGAGTTGTGTATCTGAGGGCTATCTGTATATTTTGTAAATTAGTAACAATGCTTTGTCATTCTGGTGAATGTCATGGTTCTGTACAAATGCACACAGATCTGTTGTTGCATGTCTGGGTAGAAGTTCTGTATATTTATTGTATTCATTCAGTGACATAAACATGATCATTTTTTCTGTATAGTTTTAAGATAGGGATTTTTTTTTAAGACGAGAGAAAATACAAGCACACATTGGTCCCAGTCCAGCTGTAGTCCTATATAGTTACACATAGGGAGAATATGGATGGGCATTAAATGATTATAATACAGTGCACAGTAAAGGAATTGGTACATCTTTTGTAATCTGAGATATATAGATATATAGAGAGAGAGACGACGTCTCAAGATGTACAAACGTCAAATGTAGTCTTTATTCTTGTCGTTAAAAAGCTCTAGCTCTAGTGTTTCAGCAAAGCCTTTATCAGGAGTGAGCTCTCTTTATTTTTTGGTCTGTAGAGCTGATACAGACCAAAAAATAAAGAGAGCTCGCTCCCTGAGGGAGCGTTTTGCCAAAACTTGTAGAGCTAGAGCTTTTTAACGACAAAGAATAAAGACTACATTTAATCTTTGTACATTTTGAGATGTCATCTCTCTGTGTATCTTGTAATACAGTGCAGACAGATGTCCACAGTTTGATGTTTATTCAAACACAATTGTCATTTGTTTGCATTGCATAACTTCAGGCTGATGTGCATCTCCGTGTGCAGCTCCCATCCACATTCTGCCCTAATCGTCAAAGGAACACGGTTCAGGGAGTTGTAGTTTTGTTTTGTTTTGTAATCTGTATATAAATCTGTAATCTGCTGCAATGGGGGAAAATATGTCAGCTACCGGAACAACTTACAGAATCACCCCATAACAGATGCAGTGTTTTGGCTCTGTGGTATAAATTGGAAACTTTTAAAAGAGAATGATTTGTTGGTACTCATGAAATCTGCAAGTATTTACATTTGTTCAGAAACTTGTTAGAAGTAAAGTGCTCTGAAAACTTTTTTTGCTGTCTTTTCTATTGGGATTATTTTGTCACTGCTATGAAGGATCAGTTTCACTATAGTAAATGTATACCATGTACAAATCTCTTTATTTCTTTACATGAATCCAGCAGCTCAATTATTAATAACCGCAGTCCATCCTAAGTAATGGGCTTATTCAGCATCTTGGATCTAGTAATGAACATTTTCCTTTTGTATTCTCAAAACACTGCATGTAAAACTACACAGTAATTGACATCCAGTTTTATAACTCTGGTCTCTCTGGCTGTGACAGGCTAGATACTGAAGAAAAGGGGGGCTGGGGAATCACAGATCATGTTGGAAAAATAATAGCTGTGGTGTGTATCTGGTAGCGGCTGATGTGTGTTCTGCAAGACATGGCACATGACTAAACTTTCTCTGCATGCAGTGACCTCACATAGCTATTTGCACAGCAGGGCAAGCATATAACATAGTCATCTTCCTATCTAGAAATGGAATATTGTGCTCCATTGGTATTTGTTTTCAAAAGCCACAAAAGATAAATAGTAGCCTGTGGCGAGTTTAGTGTAGACTACACATTTCTGCATACAGCTGACTCAGAATCTATAGCCCATGTGTTTAAATATCTTTTCACTTATTTGTTGGACTTGGATTTGGCTTAAATTAGACTGCATACCCAGTGTGGTGCAGAGGATAAAGTGACAGACTAGGGTCCAGGAGATCTGGGTTTGAATCCTTGCTTATCTATAGCACATTGGGGGCTAGAACTGGGGAAAAAATGCAAGCCCTATTGGGGTTGTGGTAAGTCACTTCTGACTTGATGGCACATAACACAGATTTGCATGCCATAGAAATCGCAAAAGTATCTTCTGATTTGAAAGGTACCACACAATGGAAAAACCTTGTTGTTCTGCAAGGGACAATGAAAAAAATCTCGTTCTGCACAGGACAATGACAATAAAGATCTATCTATCTATCTATCTATCTATCTATCTATCTATCTATCTATCAGAAAGCATGCAGAGGCTTTTCATATTTGAAAAGCATGCTCCAGAACATACCCTTATTGCAGTGTGTTCAAGCTCCTGAAACAGGTGTCTATGCATAGATTACTCTATTTGCCAGTGCTCTCCACATGGTAGCATCAACTGAAGTTGTTCACCTGCTGAACTCTATGGTTGCAGGCAGGTTGCCTAAGGTTGTTATCAGGGTATGGGGTATGTTATGACAGCATAATAGAATTCAAGGATGAACTGAAAAATTATATGCATACTTTTAGCTGATGTTCTGCAGCATATCCCTGTTGGTTGGGGGGAAAAAATCTGCCAATAGTTTGCAGAAAGCGAAGATTTAATTATTGCAGCTATTAACTGGCCTGCATAATTTCCTGCAGGGATTCACAGAGGTCATAAAACTAGCATCCATAAGACGTTGAAGTCCAGTGAGGCAGCTGAGTCCTCTTGGGAGGATTCAGGCTAGCAAGAATATGCTTGGGGGGAGGTAGGGCTAAAAGGGAGGCTCCTTCCAAATGTGTTTCTCTTGCTGATTCTAAGTGGACACTGCCTTACACAGAGGGAATGTATATCTGTCTATACAGAATTGTCATCTACTATAAAAAAAACCCTAAATGTTCCTGGATGACTTTATCATTAGCAAAGGAATTGTGAGGCAAAATGATGATTGTCAATGCAATACTACTTGATTGAGAAGAGGTATTATGCTTGGTCAGGACTTCATGCCAGTATTGTATCCTCTATGTAGTTCCTGTCCTCTGTTTCTCAGAGAATCTGGTCAGGGACTTTCAGACTGGTGGGTGTTAGTATTACCATTAATACCTGTGCAAAATTAGAAAGGATTGATCAGAAAACCTCACAGGTTAATAACTGTTTATTAGGCACAGAAAACATTACATTGTAGACAAATTAAATTAGCCATTCAGCTCAACAGCAGTGTTCTTCACTGTGTTTATCAGACCATAGCACATCAAAAATCCCTCCCTCCCCCTTTATTATTTCTTTTATGCTGATGAGCTCATTAGTTGCTAAATGTCACAAATACCCTTCACATTTTGAGTTCAGGCTATAAATAAAAAGCCTGGATTAGCCATCATTGTAGTTATTGTTAATTCTGCTTTATTTCCAAAGAGGGATTTTATAACATGTTTGGCACCTAATAAATGTTACATAGCATAATAGTAGCGTTATTTGTCAATATAATGTCCACCCTTCTTGTCCCTTTCAAAGAGTTTTTTCTGATCTTGTTATTGCACATCACACTCATGTGTATTTTTGCATATTCTCTTGGAAAGAACAATGGAACATAATATGAGAAATGTTTACAAAAGTGATTTGACAACATTTATTAAAGGTATATTAAAAATTTCTAGAACACAGGTTTAAAATACACCAATCATTCTTTGACACATTGAAATATGTGTCAAGAAGCAGTCACATATGAAATAGTACAACATCATGAAAGTGATGTACCATTTTGTAAGTTTTTTTTAGAAACAAAATTCAGATTAAGTTGCAAAATGTTAATTATTTAAAGACTTAACCAGAAGCACAGTAGATGGAATCAGAGTGGCTATAGAATTTATGGACTTTATAGAATTTTTAGAATATGAGTGGCAATAGAATTTACTTTCAAGCATGAATTTGGATTGATTATAACAGTGTAAGAGTGAACAAATCATGTCATAATCTTATTTCTGCAGCATGGTATACTACCTGGTTCTGGAGGCATGGGCTCATCTTAGAACCGGGGTAAAATGAAAAGGATACAATGTAACCTACATAGGAATGACTGGTTGTTTTAATATTTATTTGCATAGGATGTGGGACTGAAACACTTGAGAGGTCCAACTCTTGCCTTTGTAAATGCCGAGTTCTATAAATGTTCATGGCCTCTGTGACCTCTCCCACATGTAATATTGTGCCTATGCTTTTGTGGCAAGCATTCATATGGAGGGAATATTTATCCCAGTGTCTACTTCACTAGGCAAGGGCAGAGCCAGTACATTCCACTCATCTCTCTTTTAACCTTTTGTAGGTAAATAATACAGTGTTTAGACTATAACACATTTGTTGCATATGTTGGTGACTTGAATGCAAACACATTAAAGTAACATCTTAGGAACTGATAAAAGTCAACTGTTTTTTTTTCTTATACCAAGATCAACCTGGGCTACTCTTCATCATACCCTGCTTTCTTAGCTTCTGCACTTTCAAATCACTTTTCTGGAGAGCTCCCTTTGATTACAAATTCAGTAAGCTTATTGTCCAACATGTTAGACATAGTAGGTTGGATCCAGAATAACATGCAGAAAACTGGTCAATGCTGCCTTACATGTTCCACCAACCACCATGGCCTCTGCCTAATTCAAGATTCAAGGAGGCTTCTGCCCATCACCTGACTCATTCATGTAAGGTCCATTTATCAGTCCAACCACTTAATAATGAACCTTTGAACTGTAATCTTGGATCAAGGTTTTGCTACTCACCATACACATTATTCCTTTGTATTTGTATACTGTCACACAAGTTAAAGGTCTCTTAATAAAACTAAGTCTGCAAAATTGACTAGAATGGATGGGCAATCAAATTTGTGTATTAGCATAGATTCCAAGAGAAAGGAAACAACACTCTTCTTAGATGTGTGCATGCATCACAGCAATCACATTTGTGGTTGTCCTATTCACTGAAGAGGGAATGGCTTTTATAGTGGCGTATGTTTGTATTGGTTTATATTAATTGTGTATGTGTAATAAATGTAAATTTGCTGGTAAACTATTTTGAAGCACCTCGGTTTCTTTTGGGGGGGAAATTGCTGGAACTGATTGCTCAAGCGGTGTAACACCACCCATTTTGGAACGCTGGCCCATAAAAAAAAAGAGAGGAAGAAAGAAAAGGAAGAAGGAAACCAGAGAAAACAAGTACATTAAACAGTATTTTACTCAGTCTAAAAGTATTCTGAAACGAGTGGTTTTCAAGGTCACCCTATACCATAAAAAGGGCACCCTGTCCATAAGAGCTATTATTTCAACTGCTCAGTCCCTCTGGGTGGCTTCATACATTCATTTTTGATGTAAGAAACAGTCTTGGAGTGGTGGGATGGTGTTCTGCAACACATTTTGCTAGGGAAAGAGAGCATGCAATCTTCTAATGTAAACTGGAAGCCAGAATAATGAAAAATACAAATTTCCTCCTATGTTCATTTCCAGAAATGGTTTCCAATAAATAATGTTTCTTAAAAATTGTGCCTGAAAAAGCAGCTTGGAGGTTAAATTGCAAAAGTGTCTTAAATGGAAAGGCAGTTTCAGGGAGAGGAAAGAACACAGAATCTTTTCTCAGTTCCAGTTCTGCTTCCTCCTCTCAACGGCTGTTCTGAATGATCTCAGTGCCTGGGTTGGGGCCAAGAAAACGGGGAGATTCTGTTTGGAAACAGTACAGATTTAAGCTGAAATAAAAACACCCCTGGGTGTCAGCTCTATTTACAGCAACACTCATATGGAACAGTTTCATGCAAACACTTTGTGTGAAATCTGACAAAATCATATCCTGTAATGGTTTGGCCATACATCTAATGGTAAACATCTGAACAGCTCTACATTTTGTTACTCTAACTTCAACAGTTCAGTATTTCAAACACATTCCATGTGGTTGTGTATGAATTCTCATGCCAAAATAGGGTTCAATCTTTTTGTTAGCTCCTTCCTATAGACCCTGGGATAACATTGTTAAGCACCCTGTAGTGCAGAGTAGTAGGCTCTATTTTGGCATGGGACAAACATTGTTCTTCAGCCTTTGTGAAGAACGGAACAGTTGTTTGTTGCGGCCTCCAGCCTCCACGGAGTTTGACTTTCTTGTTTGTTCAACCTGAGCAACAATGTGGAAAAAACTTCCTTATTGCTCCTTTAATACTACACTCCACGATCTTCACTGTGTCTTAATACATCTTGGTATTTATCAAGTTGCAGGCATGTAATACAGCTTCTTTGTCATCCTATATTATGGGAGCATCCACAGTCTGAGCAACAGCAATGGTGTTAACCATGGCAACAGTTTTGCAGAACCGCTTCTGTTAGCCAAGCTTTCACCAGCATAGCTGTTAAGCAATGTATTAACAGAGAGGGTAACGCCCTAGAAAAAACCTTTTGTCGTTCTGACTAAATAATTGACAAATGGAGTACTTGTAGCAGTGGTTAAAGAAGCAGCAGGCACGCACAATAAACCTGAGTTAGAATGTAGACACTGAGTTACATTCTGTTTTACTCCAAACGTTTTAATTTTTTTTAGAAAATATGCTAAAATAAGTGGTTATCATTAGTGGTTTGCTATAGCACTTTGTTAGCAACTTAGCCTCCCAACTGCTGTGTTATTCCTTGACAATCAAAGGGTACAAGATAAAATATCATTGTTAATAAGGCTAATCTAATACTTCAAAATCTGGGTATTAGCCATTAGTTATCCCTTCATTTTTCTTATACAACTATCACTTCGGCATGTTGTTTTATTTTAATGTGTATGTTTTTCAAGTGTTTTTGTTTTTCAAACCCATACAAATTCACCTACTATCTAATGGGAAAGGATCACTAAACAATCATCTCCATCTCCTTTAATTACAACGGTAAGAAGAACTTTCAGAAGAGCTAGAACTTAATGTCGTACATCACTGCTGAATAGATCAATGGTTTAGGCAGAGGTTGGGAGTCTGATTCTCCACTGTGCTTCTCTGACAGAGGCTGGATGTGATGGTCCATGGGGTCCCTTCCAGCTCTGTAGTTCTAAGATGATGGTGGTGAAGATTAGGTAATATAGTGGCTTCTTTATGCACATGATACCTTTGGCAAGATTAAAAGGCAAAAAGAGGCAGTATCCTATCAGTACCAGTACTGGGTTTGCTACTCACCCTACGTTGGAAGGCTGAACATTTTAGGGTATGGTGTAATTAATTCCCCGATCTATGTTTAGACAGAAATCAATCATACATTGGCCGCCACAGCGGTCTGCCATGAGAACCAAAGTAATTTAGTTTAAATTCTGGCTATTCTTGCACATTACTTGTTTAGGCTTTGACATAATTCCTGGTCAACATATTACAGTATTGGAACAAGAATCTCTTCCCCACTAAGTTTAAATGGAATTTCTGACTGTTTGCTAGGTTCATTCTTTCCATGTGCTGCTACATACGTACAAAAGAAGCTGTTGTGCTTTCTTCTCTTTAAAATGAATTCTGCAATACTGAGATGGAGGATGTTGTCACTTTTGGTGCTTAAAACCCTTCCATGTCTGATTAGATTTTTTGTTCCATATATGTGCAAGAGATACTGATTTATTTTAAACTGTATACTTCACATGATTCCTTCACAGTCCTTCATGGTGATGAGCAGAAAGATGATGATTTCTTTATCTGCTAGGGGCTGTTCTTCAAAACTTGAAACCAACAGGTTGGTGTTGTAGCAGTCTGGTGATGGACTGCCTGTAAAGTGACTCTATCGTGCTGTTATCTCCTGAAGTCTTGAACCTCTGCAGTCTCCTATAGGAGTCCACTTTGTAAGCCACTCCACTTGGAAATCAATTCTTATGAAACCTAAAGATGTTCTTGGACCATTAAAGGAGGCAGATAAGGCTTTTCCCCTCTTCAATTTCCTCCTGTACTTTGTCACTGGATGTGGCAATTTCAGCTTGGGCAGAGAAGACGGCACAGATGAATGTCAGGACGGTACCACCAATGGCAGTATAGAAAGCCCAGCCCAAAGAACAGTCACCAAGTTTATAAGCTGAAGCATAAGGTCCACAATAGCTTATTGCCTTCTGACAACCCCAGCCAGCAGGGTACAAGATCAAGCCAAGAATAAGGAAGAGACCTATTAAAAAAAAACAACAGTTAGAACAAAACCACAATAAACATATGTAAATCAAAACATGGCAAAAAAGGGGGGGAGAACCTATTCTCAGAGGCACAAGGGGGTAGACCTTGTAGCATTACATAGAGTTAGGCATGTGTGAAGAAAGAAGATAGATGAGCCCTTTCTCTCTTTTATAACAGTATGCCCACAACACTCACTCATCCCAGGGTGGGCATTGAGAGTGCCAACACTGAGGGAGGCCCAGAAAATGTCAACAAGGAAGTTCCAACAATGGAACTTCTCATTTGTCACGCATCACCTGTGGAATCAGTTGCCGTCTGAAATCTGCCAGGCGCCCTCACTGCAAGCATTTAGACAGGCTTTTTCTCATTGATGGATAATTGCCATATTTTTCGCTCTATAAGACAACCCCCCCAAAAGTAAGAGGAAATGCCTGTGTGTCTTATAGAGCAAATACAGTAGTCCCCGCTACATATATATCACAGATTTTCATTTAGAGAGAAGTTACCTGCACAGAGTCTTTCCTGTCCCCTGCTGCAGCCAGTATTCCCCAATCAAAAATCACCTCATTTGCAAAGAGGTCTCCACAGAGTATCTGCCCTCCCCTTTTGCAGCCTGGATTTGACAGCTCCAAGTAACTTACTTGCAACCCTCCCCTTTTGCAGCCTGGATTCCCCAGTCCCAATCATCTCGTTTGCAACCCTCCTCTTTTGCAGCCTGGATTCCCCAGTCCCAAGCACCTTGTTTGCAACCGTCCTCTTTTGCAGCCTGGATTCCCCAGTCCCAGTCACCTCCTTTGCAAAGAGGCTTCCTCCAGGGAGCCTCTCCCCACCCCTTCCCTTCTGCAGCCAGGATTCCCCAGTTAAAAATCATCGTGTTTGCAAGGAGGTTTCCTCGACAGAGCCTCTGCCCTCCCCTTTTGCAGCCAGGATTCCCCCACCATGAAACCTTAGGCTAGGCTAAAAAAATATCTTGTTTTTCTCTAAAAATTGGGTGTGTCATGGTCAGCTGCGTCATATACAGCAAAAAATATGGTAAGTCGCTGGACAATTCTTAATCCACCTTTGGTTCTAATTTCTCACTGTTTACCTTATGATAGTTTCCCTTTTGATTGTCCAACTCTGATAGTTTAATTATTATTCACATTTTACATTTTATTGCCTTTTTGAGTTTTATTAATATGTTGTACTGTAAATAAATGATAAATTTACAGTTATTATTTTATACATCTGTTTTAAATTGTTGTGAACCACCCAGAGTGGCCTTCGAGCCAGATTGCTGTGTTATAGTATATAAATCAAATAATTAAATAAAATAGAGCTCCTGAGCTGAATTGCAGAACATTCAAGACAGACAAGAAATATTGGCTGACATCTTGTAGCTTTGTGTAGCAAGTCACACTGAAGTAGGCCAATTGAGTCAATGGGGATTTGGTAAATCAGATTCTGTGTTAGTTCCATTGATTCAAATAGGCTTACTCTAGTTGTTAGTTACTGCTAGTATCAGCACAGCCAGCTGGCTGGGGAACGTGTGATATAAAATACCAATAGATTTCAAGTGTGTACAAGTGTGTCCATTGGAACAGAATAATGGAGTAGATATGTTTTTGGACTGATCTGGTATGGCAGCTCTATGTTCTTATGAAGCTGCTGTGTGATTCAATTTTTAATTGTATCATGTAAAAGTAATACAAAACGAATATGCTGAATACTTACAGTATTAAATTAATTTCTATTATCCCCCTCTAAGCCTGGAGTTTTCATTTCGTTATAAATCATAGCCACTATCTGTTTGCTTCTCAGTAAATCTTCAGGGCAAGAACAGATGTGAGAACTAGTTTCTGTCTCACTGAAAGCAATTAAGATTTTACATGCTCCAATGCATTGCAGTTTTTTAATTATTGGGATAGAATATCAGCCAGCTGTGAAAAACAAACCAGCAGGCCACTTTATTTAAAGCAGTGCAGTGAAACAACAGTATACTGAAAATATGCCCGGTATGCCCTTAAACACATACACAAACAATCCTTTGGCAAGTATTTCTTAAATAAAGAGAAATCCAGTATTTATCATTTTGTTAGGTTACTGAAATCCCATGGCCTAGTCTTCCCTGTAAGAATTTCTCCGTGTTAAGTCAGGAACAATAAGAAACAGTGGATCATGTTTCCTGTCAAAATGCCTGTGTCACTAGGCTTATAAAATATCACTTCATCTAAGGTAGACAACATACCCTGGGCTTTGATCCTCATAAGCCCACCAACTGTGACAGACTAAACACCCTAATCCTCTTCCTGAAGCCATCAGAGGTTCCTCTGTCGTTAGGACATAGTGGTTCTCAACCTGTGGGTCCCCAGATGTTCCTGAACTGCAACTCCCAGAAATCCCTTCCAGCACAGCAAGTGGTGGAGGCTTCTGGGAGTTGCAGTCCAGGAACATCTGGGGACCCACAGGTTGAGAACCACTGACATAGAGTAAGGCTTTTGATTATGAGATGTCCTGTTTCTGCAGCCATAGGGGGAGACATGGTCTGAAAATGCCAATCCTCAGCTCCCACCATTTTCTCCTTTGAAATTTGTTTCCATCTCTCAGCTGTATACGAAGGCAGTTTCTTGAATCAGAAATTAGTGCAGGCTCTTGAGCCAGGAACAATTAATGTATGTACTGTACATCAGTGAAGGTGAATGACACACGAGGCTCTTTTATGCTAGTTCAATTGCCACAGATTTCTAGAAGGACTTTGTGGAGTCTTATAGCTAAAGAAGAATGGTAAATTTAAAATCTGTCTCAGAGAATGCCACTCTGGAAACAAAGGAAGGGTAATTAAACCTGTAATCCACAAACTCTGGTTTATTATGTAACTGCTTTGGGCAAGGGGTGCCTATTTTTTTAATCTCCTATTTTCGACTTACTACATATGCTTAAACAAACAGCACTGAGTCTAAGCAGCAGCAGCATTCTTCTAGTCCAGAAGGAATCAGGACTAGGAACCAGGAGGAATTATAAACAATGACTTTCCTTATTATGAACGTCTTTTGCTTCTAAGGATGTGTGTCCTATGGGATCCAGTTCAGCCCTATGTATAACAGGAGCAAGAAACTTCTGGCCTGCCAGTTCTTTGGGAGTCAGCTGTCTGAAGTTTGAACTCCCAGAAACCTCAGCTAGCATGGGCATTATTAAGGGACTATGGGAATTGTAGTTTTAAATATCTGGAGGATCAAAGGTTCTGTACCCTGTCCTGTACCCATCACTGGCAAAATCGAGTTGTAAGCTGGAACTAGTGGAGGTTCCTTGAATCAGGGTGTCACTAGTGTCTGAAAATGTGATTGATTTAAATGAGGGGAAATCAGAGATTGCAAACGTTACTGGTCATACCAGCTGGGGAATTCTGGGTGATGCCATATAGGAAAGCTCTGTGGGAAACTATGTTCAAGCCCTTTTCAGCTATTGAAACACATCAGCTGATTTGAGTCAAGTCATCCTCCACCTAATCTCCATGTTTACAAAAGAGTTGTAAAGAATGAAACAGGGTATCATGGGATGAAACAGGATTCAGGTTGCTCTTCTATGCAATTTTCCTTTTGTCTGGGTCCCAGTGAATGTGGGAGGGAATTTTACTCTGCATACTGTATAGAAATGAAGAAAGGACATGGGAAGTGTTTCGGTACTTCACACTACTGGAAAGTGTGAAGAAGACCATGACTCCTATTACCACCATTTTGAGAATGCGGGTTATTTTCCTGACTCCTTGATCACACTAGAACTAGCCTTCACCTCTGAACACTTTCCAACTTTACTGCTTGAGGTAGGCGGGGGAGATCTATCCTTGAAAAGTTCAATACATTTATTAGACTGTTTACAGCAGGTTTCAAGCTATCTATTGGTCTATTTATTTACTTATAATTTGTGTTCTGCCTTTTTTCCAGAAAGTGAAACTCAGGTTAGTTTCCAGTACAGTGGTACCTCTGCTTATGAATTTAATCAATTCCGAATGCATGCACCTAAGTTGAACAACTCGTGAGTAGAGCAGCTGTATGTAAAAAATAAATTGAAAAAATTGAAAAAAAAACCCTGTAAGCAGAGCAGACCACATCTAAAATTTGTAAGGGAGCAGTTAAAATGCCAATGGTTTTCCGTTCTTAAGTTGAATTGCTCAAAAGCAGAGCCGCTCGTAAGTAGAGGTACCACTGTACAATACTTTCATACTGCTACCTGTGCTGTTAGCTACCCTTTCTTCATGAAAATATGCACATGACTTATCTATGCACAAAATCTAACAAAAGAACTGCAGACACAAAACCTAAAAATGACTTATTTTGTCTTTTACAAATGTAAACAGGAAGTCACTGTATTCAATACTGGGGTGGTCTTGGGAGGACACCAAAGGCTACTAAAGTGAAAACAGAATTGGTTATTTGGCAAGAAAAAGGCACAAAAGCATTTTGCAATTTTAATGTTGAGGGGCTGTGTGGTGGCCTTAACCAGCTGCAAAAAAGCAGGGGTGGGAGGGTGGGTGCCACACCTAACCTGCAGAACTCAGGATGACAGGCCTGATGTAGATCCTAAGTCAAAATAGCCATTATGACTTCTGACCTCCAGTAAGAGAACAAATAGTAGCTGCATTACCCATCAATGGCAAACACTGGTTTCTTCCTTTCTAGCTTCTACACATTACAGTGGTCCCTCATCCTTTTGCAGTTTTAAAAGGTTTTAAAAGCCTGGGGTTTTTAAGCCTCCCCTCTCCCACAAGCCCCTGGCTCCAACTGATTGGCACGGGGGGGGAGGTTTTTCTCCCCCACCCCAGCACCAATCAGCTGGAGCCTAGGGCATGCCTCCATGGAGGCATTGCATGCCATTAACCCGTGTGTGTGTGTGTGTCGGGTGAAGTGGAATGCAATGTTTAAAATGTCTTTAAGCAATGGAGCCAAGTGCTTCGTTCTGTTGCTTAAAGACATTTTAAACAGCCCAACCTGACCTGCATCCACATATGGCAGATTTTCAATGATTGTGGGTTGGGTTGGGTCCCTAACCCCCGCGATAGATAGGGGGTTACTGTAGTTTATCTCTCTAAATTAATTGAGGCCTGTGAAATCACAGCTCCTTCAATAAAGAAGCATATTAAAGTCTCCCATACTTAATGATCCCTGTTAAAGTCTTGCATGATACAATCTGTAAGAAATGGAGTAGTTAATTAGTGCAAGATCTTTAATGAAACAGCTTCTCAGTGGTTAGTGCCACTATATCTAAATGGCTGTTACTAATCCTTAAGAATAAGACAAGATTTTTTAAATAAATGTCCACTATTGCAGGAACAAAAGAGGGAGAATTAAAATACAGTGTGCTCCAATAATTAACAACCAAGAACTGCTACCCATAAAGTGACTTAGATGAGCAGAAGCATTGGAAAATAATACATTTATTGTATTTTATTTTTTTAAAAAATAAGTAGTACAACTCCCTAGATGTCTTTGGCCACAATGAAGGCTCTGGAAGTTATAGTCCAAAGAATTAACATTTCTACCTTTTTATACAGGGGACAAGGAAACAATCCTCTTATGTTTGTTCAGCCCTCACATGATGTTCAGGATTACATTGACTCATAACCCTGGAGGGGGCATAAGGAAAGACATCAGTGTTGAAAACTGGGGACTTAATTAATAAAGTTTAGTACTGAAATCCATCACCACACACGGGTACCAAAGCCTGCCAACTATGGAGTCTCTTTGAGCAATGCCAGAACAGCAGCTCGGCTGTGACATAAAGCAGACCCCTTACCCTCCACTTGGAAAGAGGCCCTTCAAACCAGAGTTGCACAGTCTATTTGTTTGGATAAGCAGAACTGGGCTGTTTCATTACTGTTGTTCCCCCCCTCCCCCTCCAGCTTTTTGTTCTACCATGTTAAGCAGCAGAGCACACCAGCTCTGCTTTAATTCTTATGGCAAAGTCAGAAATGATCCCTTCCGTTTCTGATCTAAGCCAGGCACTCTTTGCCTTTTCCAAACACCACTGTACAAAAGAGAAACTAGCCAAATATGGTCCATGGGTCAGATGGGCTATAACCTATTGAACAAACTATGAGGACTGTGCATTGTAAACCAGGTACTGCATAAATGACTCTACCACGATAAATGGTGTCCGGGTGTGCTACCCTGCCCTCTCCATTTAGAAGAACAATTGCAAGGTTAATTACACACCTCGCCTCACAACAGGCAGTGCAAGAGGAATAAAAAATGCTTGTGCAATTATCTTTAGGCATACAGGTCTCTTCAACACAATTTTGGCTATGAAACAGAAGTTCCTCTGATTCAGAATCCCCTTATCCCACACTATATAACTGTTCTGTTTCAAGCAGAGTTTGGGCCAAATTAAAAAAAAGATGGTTCATGATTAGTGGCTGACAAATTGATGAATTTCCAGTGACAAATTGATGACTTGATTCATCTCCCCTTAAAAATGCTGTAAAAAAACCAACAGCTAGCATCTCAAGATCTCAAATGTGCAGAGTGTTCCTCTGATTCTTCTCTTCAAGCCCTGAAAGTTTGGTCACATCTGAAATATGCACCCCCAAAGAGGTCCTCCAGGGAGGTGCTCCTCAGATACCTAGCAATGCCAAACTTGGAGAGAGACTTCTCCCAGCTCTGCTAGTTTGGTCCAAGCTTGGTTAAGATTAGGTTTCCGACACCTAAGTTATACACCCACAAAGTGCAGCCTCCCAGGAAAGTATTCTTTAGCAACAGGGTTGGGGAAACCCAATCTTCACTAACTCTAGGTGCTTTGGGGGCCATTTTATAGGCCAGCACATTGATGAATGAAAAATTGCTAGGATTCATCCATTCATATTTGTTGTGGGACTCCATTTATAACAAATATGAATTGATGAATTTTGATGAGTCAGCTAAATTCATCAGAAAACATGATTCCTTTTTCAATTCATCCCTATTTCTTGTTTAGAGAAACAATGCAACCTGGCTATATAAACTTTGACTTGTTCATCACAGCTTTTCTGCTTTCTAACACAGTATACAGTAAATTAACCAGATAACATTTAAAAAAAAAATCATTCAAACAGAGAAAGCATGTCCCTTCATGTGCATGCATGCACACTCACAGAGAAGGAAAAACAAACAAACAAAAACCACAAACAGCACCCTCTCTTAGAAACTGAGAAAAGTAAACAAGCAGAAAATGGGGAGATTTCTCTCCCCTACCACTTGATGCCTTCTCTTTTCTCTTCTCTAAAAATATTTATAGGTCTAACCAGCAGAAAGAAATGAAACAAGTCTGAAAGGATCTGAAACTAAAAATCACATGAATAGATGGCAACATCAACGTTTTCCCAAGCCTTCCTAATTTAGTTATATTTTACAGAAGTTTTCCGAGGAGCTTTTTTAAACATGTACAACAAAGCCAAAAACAATAGACCAAAAACGTCACACTGTGGCACCTTGAAGACTTGTTCATTAATTGCAATTTGAGTGTTTATTGCTGGCAATCTACTTTCTTATGCTGATCTGTCTTTTACAAACACCACATCTGCCCTGTTTTGAACATTCCCAACAGCAGAAAAAGAATAGCTCAGATTTTAAAAGGGATACAGTAACCCCCCGCCGATTGTGGGGGTTAGGGACCCCCACAACCCGCCATGGCTGAAAATCCGCAATATGTGGATGCGGGTCGGGTGGGGCCTGGGGAGTGAGGGACCACCCTCGCCACCGCTGCCGGGTTCTGCCCAGAGCCGACATCACTCCCCACGCGCCCGCTACCCCAGGGGAGAGCGGGAGGACGGGCGGAGAGCAATCCTTGGAGAGGGCACCGGCTGCAGAGGCAAGTGCTTGCCTCCGCAGCCAGAGCCATTTCCAAAGACCGCTCCCCGCACGCCTGCAACCCCCAGGAAAGGGCGGGCAGGCAGGCGGGCAGAGAGCGATTGGAGGGGGTCGGGGGATGGTGGGGAGCCGTGGGATGGCTCACCGCAACCCTTCCGGGCGGCTCTGACAAGCCTCAGAGGGGTCGAGGAGAGGGTGGGGAGACATGCGATGGCTCTCCGCCACCCTCCCAGGCGACTCCGAAGCTTCTCGGAGGGGCCCAGGGGGGTGGCAGGGAGCAATGTGATGGCTCCCCACCACCCTCCTGGGCGGCTCCAACAAGCCTCGGAGGGGGAGGGGGGAAGGGAGGGAGCAATTCGATGGCTCCCCGTCACTCTCCTGGGCGGCTCTGAGGCTTCTCGGAGGGGGCAGGGGTGGTGGGGAGCGACCTGATCACACACACCCCAGCGGTGCAGGTACTGCGATCCCGCGATATAGTGGGACCGTGGGACCTGAACCACGAAATGGCGGGGGAGGGGTGACTGTACTCTTATCTATTCTGTGCATACTGATTGGCAGTGAGTTTCCAACAATATTGTCGCAGGAAGGCCAGAAAGAGTTTACAGGTTTCCTGAAAGGCAGCTTGGACACTACTAACAACTTTCCCCAGCAGGGCACATGATTGGGGAGAAGATCTCTTCTAGCTGGCTCAGCTTAAAAGGGTTATCAATGATTCCCAAACAGCCTTACAAGGAGGCTGCTCATTTGGCTGACACTGCCCTTAAAAATGCCACTTGCCCTTCTGCAACACACAGGAAGTCTGTGGCTCAATGTTTCTCAGTTCATAGACAAAAAGTGAAAGCCCCAGCATAACAGGTTTTATTCCCTACATCAGGGGTGTCCAAACTTTTTGCAAGGAGGGCCAGATTTGGTGAGGTGAAAATGTGTGGGGGCCGACCATTCAGCCGCATTTGGCCCCCGGGCAGGACTCTGGACAAGTCTCTATAACATGCAAGGAGGAAGGGAGGATGCTGCAGCAATGGAGCCAGGGGCGGGTAGGCTGGGAAGGTGGCTGGGTTGGGGGTGGACAGAGGCAGGGAAGACAGGCAAAACATAAAACTGCAAGCTGATGCCTCCATCCGGTATGGGGAAGGGCCAGCTGGTGGGGATGCATGACAGGCTGAGCCAGTGGCAAGAAGAGGCCGCGGGCCACTCAAAATTTGTAAACGGGCTGCATTTGGCCCCCGGGCCTGACTTTGGACATGCCTGCCCTACATCAAGGGTACAAAACTTATTGACACTCAGCAACTTTCCCTCTGAGGCAGGCATGCATACACCCACGAGAACCTCTGCCACCTTCTGTGAAAGATCTTTCCTCCTCTGCACACCCACAGCGACTGTTCTTGTTCTGATTGTGACAGAACTTATGTGGAAGTGCATGCGAGGGGCAGAGTCCTGCTCAACAAGGCGGAAATTAGAGGAGACATTTCCCCTGAAATATTTCAGGCAACAATTCCCACTAGTCCCTTCAACGTGGTCAACTTTATTACAAGCATCTGTGGGAACTGTAGGCCAAAATATATAAAGGATCCAAGGCACCCCATTAGCAGCCATATAAGAAGAGCCATGCTGGATCAGGCCAAAGGCCAATCTAGTTTTTAGGGTTTTAAAATATAATACTGTACTCACTACTGTACTCTGAAACAAATGGGATACACTCATCTGTAACTTCCTTTACTTTAAAGCTGATGAAGTTTTCTGGCTTTTCCATGAAGATGCATTTATACCAAGCACCTCCAATCTCACCTGACTTTGGAAGCTAAGCAGGGTCGGCCCTGGTTAGTAGTTGGATGGGAGACAACCAGGGAATACCAGGGGCTGTAGGCAATTGGAGTAGGAACTGGCAAGCCACTCCAGTATTCCTTGCCAAGAAAACTCCCGGTCACGAAGAGTCGGTCACGACTGTAACGACACAACACACACACGTACACACACGTACACACACGTACACACACACACACACACACACACACACACACACACACACAAGTAAAACTACAGCATTCCCCTTTCAAGCCTAGTGCTGCTTTTGCTAATGGGAAGTGTGCCTTCCTAAAATCCCAGGCAGAGATTTCTCACATTATCATATACCTGAGAACCTTTTTAATGGGAGACGCAAAGTACTGAACCTGGGATCTCCTGTGTACAAAACACAGATAACAATCCAGGTTAGCTACAGGGAAAACAGTGTAGAATTGTGGATTTGCTGTGTTGCCTTTCAATGCCCTTTTGCAACAACTGGAATTCATTCTGCTTGCTTACCACAGAGTTGTTACTCAGTTAATTGCTGGCAAGTCATATTTTAAAGTACCGTATCTCCAACAAAATATGCCAGTTTCACAAGGCTCCATCAACTTGACTACTGTATGTAATTCTGGGCTGCACTTGTTCATGTGGGAAAGAGTTAAGGTACTAAATATCCATGGCCTTTTATCACCCAATTCACTGAAAAGAAACAAAAGCCTGTATTTCACTCATCCCATTCAATTTTTAAAAAATTATTCAGCTGAAGTCATGACCTACTGAAATCAATAATATCTTATGTGCAGAGTTAGTTATGACTGTACTGTAAAACCATAAAAGAAAATGAAGGAAGTAAAAAAACCATATTTCACAACCCTTGACACAATTCCATATAGGCCTGGTGTATGATGTGTCCATGACTATCAACTATACAAGTTCAGTCTTGCTGCGCCTTAAAATGAAAAACACATGCAGATTGTAGAAAAGGTTAGTGGTTAACTTTCCTGCATGATTTCATTCCAGCAGATCGGTTGTCTGATCTTGTACTGTACAGTACTTCTAAAATCCTTCCAAAAATTGCTATCAGAAACATTCCAGATACTCTTGCATAGAGATGTGAAGGCCCAGGAAAAACCCCCCAGAAAATTTCTTTTTCTTTTCCCCTGAAGCCTTTTGGTGTTTTTCTCTTCTTTTTTTTGAAAAATTGGAAAAATTGAAAAAAATATTATGAAATGTTTTATTTTAACATGATAAATAAAATATTTTAAGTCTCCAAATCATTTGTAAAAAATATGCACAGTGTCAGATTATTCTAATTTCTGTGCATTGAGAACAAGCAAGTCCTAGGTTACAAACTGAACTCTTTTCTCCAATGCAAGAACAGGATGCATGTCTTCCTTTAGGAGGTGCTGCTACTGTCACAAGAAAAAGGTTTCACTTTTGTTTTTGCATGTGGGTGGGTATGTTTGGTTCTGTTCTGTCCTCTTCACCAGGCCTCAAAGCAATGGAAGAAAATACATTTCTATGATTCTGATTAAGTTTCATGCCCATTCATTGAAACTTAGTTCTATACATTTTCAATTCTTTTTATGACAATAAGGTTTTTATTTTATTTTTATTTAATACTGTGGAGAGGAAATATAAATAATAGTTAATTCTGGATTTTTAAACATTTTGTAGACGATTTCTTTTGTCCCACATGAACTAGTAATCAGTTCAGGATACTGTTACTCCATTTGTTACTTACAATTACAAATAAATATTATTTAAAAAGTAAATTCTGTTTGTAATAATTGCTTGGATATATTTTAATATGCTAGTTGTGATAATTGTATGCCAAGTCAAATTGTCCATAGTAGAGATGGGTATGAACCAAAAAAATGGCGATTCATTTCATTTCAGTTCGTTTTAGGCTTTGGTTCGGTTCAGTTCATTTTTAACAAATATTTCCTGAAAAATTTGTTTCATTGGTTCATTGATTCATTATTCATTTTTGCCCGCATTGTGCGATTTAATCAATTTGACAGCGCGAGGGCAGGAAAAACATTTTTTAAAAAAACAAAAAAACAGATGTTGCAACTGTACAAACTGGATTGGAAGCATTCTATAATTATCATCCACATCATCATCATAATCTTACCGGGGTGGCAGCGGGGGAACTATCCTTTTATTTTATTTTATTATTATTTTTTACTTCCAGGTTCCTGGCCTGTGCTACAGCTGTAGCACGGGACTTCGTTTTGTTTTTTTCCCTTCAAACACTGACTGTGTGGGCCCTGGGGCCCGGTTGGTGCTGGTTTTATTTTTTTCTTCATTTTAGGGTGCCAATCCGACCACCCCTGGGGCCGGCTCAGCGCCTTTATTTTATTTTATTCTTATTTTACTTTATTTTTATTTTTATTTACTTCTGATCACGTGGCCCGCGCTACAGCTGTAGCGTGGGCCAGTGGGCTTTTCCCTGCAGCCAGGAAGACCAAAGACCAGCACCAGGTAGGAGAAATCGCTGCCATTAACTAACCGAACTGAACCAATTTTTTTCATTTCATTTCGTTTTGTTCTAAATTCACTTGGTTTCGTTATTCATTTCGTTAGGTAACAAAACAAGTAACGAATAACAAAATGAACTAAAAGTTCATTTCGTGTCCATCTCTACTCCAAAGTCACATTTTATGTTCCTAAAGTAGCAGAATGACAAGCTGTAATGGGGGGGGGAGTGCTAATGCAGCATTTTTTCAATTTTTCTGAAAATTTCCGGGTTTTTTTTGGGGGGGGGAACAGTTCCCCCCCCCCAAGCTTGAAACTTTCCAGCCATTTTACATCTCTAATCTTGCAAAGTATTGCTCCATTGTTATTTTACTAGTATTCAAAAGCTGTGCTGGGCTTGCCTGGAAATTTTAGAACGGAACAAGAATGGTCTTAGTGGATTTTTAAATGATGTACTGCAACAGAGGAAAAAACATGAAAAGTTAACAGGGAAATAGCAACAATCCAGCTGTGCAGGCCATATACTTAAAGACATACTGTATTTAGAGCTTAGCACAAAACCACGTGCATCCTATGCAGTTTGAGATGGTGAGAATGAAATGTTCTCACCCAAGATAAGGAATGTGTGGCCCTCCAGATGTTAGAAAGAACTCCCATTATGCCTAATTAAAAGTCAATGGGAATGTCAGTCCAATAACATCTGTAGGGTCACACAGTGTGAAGCTGCTCGTTCGCTTAGGCCAAAATGGAAAACAAATTAGAAGGGTTCAGGTGTAAGCAACTGGCCTGTAGAGCTTGAAACCAAAGTTAGGGATGAAGTTGCTGATTGGAGGGTTCAAGGCCCTTTTCAAACTCTGGTGCCTTGTAATAATACACTTATTTCAATGTCTATCTAGCATGTAGCAAACGTCTTAGCAAACTCACTCTGTACCCAGAGTGCAGAGAGAACTCCTAGTTCCCTGAGCTCCTTGCCCCCTGAAGATGCCAGCCATAGAGTTTGGCGAAACATCCGGAAGAAAAACTTCCAGAACACGGCCAAACAGCCGAAAAAACTCACAACAGCTATCAGATCCCAGCCATGAAAGCCTTCAAGAGTACATCAAACTTCTATATCTTCTGTCAAACATTTTCCTGAACTTTCACTTTCAGCAGGTATATTGGCATGCAGCCATTGAAATACTGGAACTCCAGATTCGTGCTGTTCAGTGAGCTTAAAGTACTTGAGGCAGTGTCAGGAATTCCACTATAAAACATATTTCTGTTTTCCCAGAAACGGAGAAGGCTGGTATCAGTGGACCTCAAAAACAACTGCCTTGTGAAATTTAACACAGAAGTACTATAGAAGATTGTACTGCCCTTCTCCATGTACATGACACATTCCAGAACAACATAATAGGAAACAGCCAGATCTGTGCTCTCAGTCCTGACGTTGAAATTGGCTGGGAGAAACATGGCTTTTCTGATTTTGTTGGAAAGTCACGTGTTACCTATTCCTGGTTGCAAAACACAGCGGGAAGAAGAAGAAGAAAACGAAGCTAGGACTTTCCCAGATTTTATGCTAGTCCCTATTTGGGTTGTCTTTTAGCCCTAGAGATCGTACTGCAAGTACAATTTAATGGCCTTCGGAGCATGAAAGAGAATTTCAAAAATAGTCAATTTGTGCCTCTAAATTACAGTGGACCCTTTGACTGTGTGGATTACGAAAATATGTGTATTATCCTAAAAGAAATAAGTATGCCAGGACATCTGACTGCCCCAATGTGTGAATTATACTCTAAACAAGTTACAGTGAAGACAGAATATGGAAAGTTGCCTGAGGTCCTGGGGTGTGCGGAATGGTGTGGGCAAACTGGATGACCCAGCAGACCAATTCCCTGGGATCCTGTGGGGGGAGAGCAGAATGGGGTGCACCACTGGCGTGACCCAGCATGACATTTCCCCGACTCCCAGGGAATTTTGAAAGGCATGTATTCCACCCTTCCAAGGCCCTCAGGCAACTGATCTGGCAGATCCTTCCACTCATGCATGGCACTGCGCACACCCTGGGACCTCGGGGAACTGATCTTCCAGGTCAGGCCACAGATGTGACTTGGCAAATGGTGTGTGAGCGGCATGACCTGGAGGATCAGTTCACCAAGGTCCCAGGGTGTGTGCAATGGCACTGGGCGTGGGATACAACCTGGCACATCAGTTTCCGGAGGTGCAGGGGTATGGAGAAAGACCAGAGCCTGCAACATGAATGAGTTCGCCCACACATCCCCACACCGCGGATTTTCCTATATTGCGGGTTGTTTAAGGAACGTAACCACTGCAATAAACTGGGGACTACTGTACTGTATTTGCAAAGCTCTCCTCCAGCTCTACATTTTCAAGGTGCGATGTCATAACTGGCCACTAGATGGTACAGTATATAAAAAAATATATCTTGGCCCATGTAAAGCGTGCCTTTTGAAATACTGTCCATATACAGTGGTACCTTGTATAAAGGAATTAATTCGTTCCGAATGAAATTATGTTCAGCAAATTTTCCTTTATACAAATTTCCCATAGAAATGCATTGAAAACGGAGTAGTCCCATTTTTATGTTGTACAGATTTGCCCCATAGGCAATTATGTTAAGCAAATTTCCCCTATCTCCAGAATGTTTTATGTTGTACAGATTTTATGTTATACAAACTGTTTGTTATACAAGGGTCCACTGTACCATTTCAAGCTCCAAGGAAGGCCAGAGTGAATGAATGCATATAAAAACCTTATTTAGGGCTTCATGAACCGCATCCAGGGAGACAATGCAGAGGTGGATTGTAACTACTTTCAGCTTGACAATCCCCTTCTGAGTTGGAATTCTATGCAATCACCAACCCTCCTCAACTTCTGGAATGTCTTCCCAAAGTGATGGCTATAGTACTGAAATTGCAATCTTCCTGGTGTTTAAGACTTTTTTGATTTGTCAGAGCCACTGGATTGCATCATTGTCTAGGACCCTTCTGTTATTTTTGTAACTTGAATTACTTGCTGTTTAGTCTAGTTATTACCATTGTTTTGTCCTACTCTACTAACAAGCCACCCCAGAGTCCTTGATGAAAGTTAGTTTGGAAAGCTGGCTGGCTAATACTGTAGATAGAGTGTGCCTGCTTGCCTGGTGGTGGGGAAAATCTTTTGATTCTGTTTCTGAAGTTATTTTGGGTGGTGCCTAGTTTCAAGATAAGCAGACTTGCTATCTGTTAGCTCACAGTTAAGATAAGACCAACATATTTTTTCTGGTGCTGTTGTTTGATTGTTACAGTTCTGGGTTGAGTATTCTCCCCAGAGGGTACTGGGGGCTTTTGGAGACAAATAAAAACTACCCCCAAAGAAATCTACAAACTACTATCCCTTTATTCTCATCATGCCATCTGCACCCTGCCTCCAAACAGACACACTTGCATAAGAGCTGTCTCTCTTTGGCTCAGCTTGAGGTGTCTCTGCATTGGATTTTTTTTTTTTTTTGGCCTTAAGAAGTTGAAACGCCAGTACAAAGAATATGGCCCCAGTATCAATGTTAGGATGGCAATTGGGATCTGTACGAATAAAAAGAGAGGCATAATGAATTTACAAGTACATAGTTTCCTTCGACTGATTATCTATATCTTCCCTCACACTCATATGAATTTGTGGCACAATATCCTTGCTTAACTACTAGTTATTTTTTCCCATTTGTTCTTATTTTGAATTGAAAAATCATCTCGATATATTGTATTTGTGCTTATTTGCTTATTTGTTCTTATTATGATGATTTGATTATTTGGTCTGATTGATTCGGTTTTATTTACTATTTTAAGTTGTTTAATCTGTTTTTGTATTTTGTATATGTTTGTAAACCGCCCAGAGTAGCTTTTTTGCTAGATGGTTGTGGTATATAAATCAAATAAATCAAATAAATAAATAAATAAATAAATAAATAAATAAATAAATAAATTTTTATTAATTTTATTTGCATAGTACTGCATTTCTATTTCTTTTAATAAATGTCCTTCAACTCACTGAACTGCAGGTTTGTAAAGCTATTATCTTGTATAATTTTATTTATTTTGCTCTGTTTTTTTCGGTTTTGTCTTGGTTGTTTCTCTTCTCTTCTGGTGAATATAGGTAACTACCTAAAGCCAGAATCCTATTGCATAAGTTGATGTCAAACAATTGTGGTATCATCAACTGTGGCTGTTAGGGGGTGATGCAATTAAAAACTTCTTTTCCCCACCCCTTTGGGAGCTGTGGGATAGGGACGGGAACTGTGAAATATAGCTATACAGTACTCTTCATTTTTAAAATGTATTTCTTTAAAAAGAGCTGCCTCACCTGATAGCTCACAGAAAAGGGGTGCCTTGCCTCTCCATGCACAACTCTAGGGAATGGGCTCTCCATGACTGGACAAAAAACTGCCCCCTGTGATAAGGCAGATGTCAACTCCAGTCCCCAGCCATCTGTAATGCCCCACTATCCACAATTGTAGAAAAATACAGGGTGTGTGAAATGCCATCTAATATCTTTTAGTCTTGCATACAGGCACACTCTTACACCTCTGTACTAGTTCCGTCTGTGGCTTTGCAAACATCTGTTTTCTGACTGAGAGTAGGGACAAAACATGAAATAACTGAAAGAAAGGGGACTAGGAGGAAGAAAGGCCAAGGCAAATGGGCACTAATTCTTAGGTACAGAACTCTTTGGGGCTGGGAGGAGACCAACCGCCAGTCAATGAATGAGCTAGGCAGGGTTTTCCTTAATCATTGTGTCCCCCTCTACCAATGTCCTAGTAGTTTTATGACTGCTCCTTTAATTTAGGGAGGGGTAAACTGTGGTTCTGCACATGTCGCTAGACTGCAACAACCATAATTTATCAGCCCTGCCTATGCTGGCTAAGACTAATGGGAATCTCTATTCAACAGCATCTGGAAGATGCCATGTTGCCTATCCTTATCTTAGCTACTTTTTAAACACACACACACACACACACACACACACACACACACACACGTGTGTGTGTGTGTGTGTGTTTCATTACACCCTACCAACCACCCCCCATCCCTTCCTATCCATATTTTAGGCAAAAACCTTTGGGTATGATATCTAGTCTCAAGCGCTCCCAAACGCATCCGGTGGGGCCACTGTGAGATACAGGAAGCTGGACTAGATGGGCCTTTGGCCTGATCCAGCATGGCTCTTCTTATGTTCTTATGTTTAACTGCATTTGCCTGTTTCCTCTATAACTGGTATCACTCCTAGGAAGGAAAATACTATTCAGTGGGCAAACTGAAAAGAACCAAATGATCCACACCACTTCCAAGGAATGGTACCGTAGTGAGGCAATTCTCATGCTTTGCAGTATGCACAGACCAATGTTTTCTTGGAAAATTGGTAATGTGGAATTAGGGGCTGGATAATGAGGCTTAGATGTGTCTGAATGGACACAGTTATGACCACAGAGGCTTTCTAGTTTCTCATGAAATATCCAGGGATATCAACAATGTCTACCCCTTTCTTGTGCTCCGCGGCAGATCAACAGATATAGAACTTTAGAATATGATACCCCAATACAGCCATTATTAGCACAAGTACTGTAATGTCTAAAAATCTTAGTCACAGATTGTTCATCTACTCATCATAGGTCCTACATTGAAGGTGCAATTTCAGTGGTAAACCTATCAACTAAACAAATGGGGATCCAAACCTACTCCAATCACTGCTGAAATGTATTGGGTGAAAAGAAGAACCTACAATTACAGCCAATTAGTTTTAAATTAATACAGTATTGGTGTTTTAAGAACAAAATTACTTTTGCCCAGATTTGCAGCCTTCTTTAAAATATCTCATGCACTACCAAAAGATGCTCAAAGAAAGCCAATACTGTCTTTTGTCTGTAAGGCAGCAATTATGGATGTAATTATATGGTTTTATGGCTCTTGGGTCCTTTAAAGCTGTCCCCCCACCCCCAGGTTTGAGATGTTTACAAAATGAAGATTACCACTTCACCTCCTTTAATGACAACAACAATGAAAGGAACCAGGGCCATCAGAAGACAGAAACTGATAAAAGAACATTTAAATTGGGAGACAGATTATTTGCAGACAGACTCAGATTTTCTTTGCACTAAGGCATGTGTGGGCTGACAGTGACCTGGAAAAATTACATGGCTGTTATCCATATATGTCTTAAACTACAACTCTAAAAGTACAGAAACATCTGTACAGAACAGAAGTTCTGGACATTTAAAGAACACTTAAGTCACGACCATAAAAATGGACATCAACCAATGCCTGGTTTTCATTTCTTATCTGATAGTTCCAGGAAGTAATTAAACATTCATCACAACACTAGATTCAAAAGTATCAAGATCACCTGGACTGCAATTGTATTCATACTTACTAGAGTATTATCATTCTGCTCTGTGGGACTTACATGAACACTATGGATCTGTCAATCAAGCAGGTCCCAAGTTCTTAGAAATGCTCCTATCTGATGACATGATCAACTGTAAGAGGATTGAGTTTCAAGAAAAAGAGTACCATGTTGCCAAGACATATTAAAATAAAATAAAACCAAAACTAATTTGTGAAATAGCTGCATTTCAACAGAATCAGCTCTAAAGAAGAGAACTTCTTAGTATAATGGATGTGATTAACTGGTCTTCCACTAAAATGTAAGAAAATGATTTTATTGCAGCATCTGATTGCCACACCAAAAAACTGTTTGAATGAGTGCTTCAGTCATCTGCAAGTTTAGGGTTGAAAAAAAATGGTGCGTCAAAGTGAAGGCACATCATCAAAGTTGCCCTGACAAGGGCCTAATGAACTCAAGTCAAGAGTCATATGAGGTTTACTCATAATCCAGCCATGATGCAATTCATAAGAAGCAGACATTTTTAAAAATGCATGATTGATTTCCATTCATGAAAAGCTGCACTTTCAGATATTAAGAGTTGGAGATTGATTGGGGGGGATCAGTATGCAATCAGATGTGTTCTGAATTATACCAGAAAGCAACAGTCCTTAGAGGACAGGGAAAAAAAGAGAGGAAGAATAATTCTCAAATTCACCTCCTCTTCCCAGTGGGGTTTGTCCAAACCGGTAAACTCTATTTTTCAGTAGTCTTGCAACCAAGGGTTGGAACCAAGATGAAACTGTGGTTCCTATAACACAGAACACCCTTTCTTGGTTTGTAGGATGGACAAAATGAAGGATCCCAAGTCCCAGGACTGAAAAGTTTTTTTTAAGAAACAAAACTTCTGCTGTTGTTGAGGTTACCCTTAAAAGAAACTAGCAAAGGAAACATGCTACTAGGAAAATTATAAATTATTTAAGATTCCCCGTTTTTCCTAAGAATCTTTTATGCATATTTTAAGTGAGCCAGTAAAACACAGTACAGCAGACCCTCGTATCACAAGTGGTTTAACAGAAAATAATCCGCTTATAGGAAAAAATTTCCAAAGATAAGGGGAAAACGCTTAACAGAATTGCCTATGGGGCAAATCCGTACAACAGAAAAATGGTCGTGATTAGGGATTAATTCATTTTCAATGCATGGGAAATTTGTACAAAGGAAAATATGCTTAACAGAATCTCATTTGGAATGAATTAATTCCTTTATACAAGGTACCACTGTATATGCATTTTTTTCTGACTTGTGCCACATATTTGCTGACTGGTTATACAGTGGACACAGAGAGTAAGCCAAGAGAAAAACGATCTGTTTTTATCCCCTTTAATATACCTATGAGCGGGAGGATTGAATGGAAGAAGTGACATCTCTTTACAAATAATATCTCTCCAACACCAACAAGCTCTTCTTTGCCTTAAGGAGGTTCAAACTCTTTCTTGGTTTAGAGGAGAAGAAAAGAAAACTTTAGAGAGAAATGCTTCCCTGTCCACATAGCACAAATATATCAAAGTGTTCTTGCTTTTTCTTACCTGCAATCCCTTGTAGCAGCCCACAAACATTAAAAATACTTTTCTTCATAATACTCTGTATACACATGGTGAAGACAGAGACAAAGGCAACAGCACAGAGTATCACAATCCCCACAGCAAGGAAAATAGCAGTAGCTTGCCAGAATCCACTGGCGATCTCGCTGAAGGTCTCTGCGTAGGGGCCACAGAGTGTATCAGGCATGGAAGACTGCATATGCGGGATTCTGGTGCAACGTCCATAGATCCCTAAGGTGGGACGATACGGTTCCATTGATCCTCCTGTCCTGTTGTCTAGATCCTCGAAACGCCCGGGTTTGGCCTTGCCAACCAACCAATCAGCACTCATGAAGGCTATGAGTTCGGCAAACGCCACGACGATACTCAGGAGTGTCCACAGCATTGAGCGGCAAGTGACAATGACATGACACATATTGCTGTCCAGTGCTTGCGGCTACTGAAGCTCAGAGCGTGAAATCCAAGACAAAAAAGAAACTGTAAAACAGATGTGTATATTTTTTTTAAAGAAAGGAGGAGGAAAAAAAATCAGGAGTGGGAGAAATATCTTGTTTCTGGCTCAGCTCTTCTCCAACACCAAAAATTGTTTTGCTAGCAATGCAGTCATTGATTCCAAACATTTAGTTCTTCTTCTTCTTTTCTTGGGTTGCAGAGCAATGAAGGGTGTGTGTCTGTGTTAATATTCATACTGGCACAATATGTTTCAGTTGCATGTGGGAGGCTACAGAGAGGACTGCCTACTGATTTGACATCACATACCTAAAAGAGAAGAAAGGCGGGGAGACAACATGTTAGCACTGAAGGAAAAAGTTTCTAAGGTGGTCCAAGCTTTTAAACAGAGCTTTAAATCAATACAACATCCAAGAGTTTTAACACTGGCTTGCCTACTGGAGAGTTTGCAGACTCTTAACCTCAGCAGGGTGATTACTCTCATGTAGCCCTGCTGTTGTAATTACAGTATCAATCCCACGCCATCTAACTCAGCAGTTGTTTGTCAAAAGCTCCACAAATTTCATGGAAACGCCCAAGCACATCCATTCAAACCCTTGCTTGAAAACTCAAACTAATGATGGCTTGTCTGCATTAATGAAGATGAGGTAAAAACAGGAACTCGTTTTAAAATCCGACTTATATTTCCCTAAGAATAACTGATTCTGCATAAATGCATCTAAGATTGCAATGTAAGTGAACGTTTTGTTTTGGAGAATAAAGACAAGATCAACTGGAAAATCATTGTGTGTCTTTAAACAGAATATTTTATTTAAGCCTGTCGATTTTCAGAATGACTTACAATTAATATTTAATAATGAAAAGAAAAGTAGTGTAAGAATAGATCAACAGGGGGCAGGATAAAACCACCATAACAATGTAATTTAAAAGGCTTGGGCAAACTGATTTACCTGCCACCAGAAAAGTGCTCCCCTCTTTCAGAAAGCATTTCACAGACTGAGCATAAAACTGAAAAAGAGTTTTCTATGGATACTACACATCGAAATCACAAAGATGATGTCTGTGAAGATTCTCAGTCATCCAGGTGAATTTATCTGGAAGTTGAGTCATGGCTACTGGACTTCTTTTTCTTGAGAGATTGAAACATTCGCTGCTTATCCAGACTTGATGAAGCTGTTTGGATGAGCAGCAAAATGTTTCTATCTCTCAAGAAAAAGAAGTCCAGTAGCCATGACTCAACTTCCACACAAAGATGATGCGATGTACAAAATGACCCGAGTCTGAGAAATACATTTTGGGATAAATTCCCAGACTCTCCCAAATATCACTGGTACTGTCCAGAAAAAAAATCACCACCAATATCACTAAATGAGGCACAAAGTGGAGGTATGGGGAAAGAGAAGTGGGGGTGGGGTGTGATAAACAAGGCACTTTGGGATATTGGCAAATTGAACATATCCCCTGCTCCTTGGCAGAGGGTCAGGGAAACTAAAATACCTATCTATCTATCTATCTATCTATCTATCTATCTATCTATCTATCTATCTATCTATCTATCTATCTATCTATCTATCTATCTATCTATCTATCTATCTATCATCTTCTTCATTTTGTCTGAAGTCCTGGCATTTTTTTATTAATGATCTGGATCACAGGGGTGCAGGGAATACTAATCAAATTTGTGGTGGACACAAAACAGCTAATATCCTGGAAGAAAGAAACAAAATTTTGTTCTTAATGGGCTGAAAACAACCAAATCCAATTCAACAGGGATAAATGCAAACATCTGCACCCAGGAAAAAGAACCCAAATCTACAGCTACAAAATAGGAGATACAGTGGACCCTTGTATAACAAACAGTTTGTATAACATACAATTTGTACAACATAAAAAATTCCGGAGATAGGAGAAATTTGCTTAACATAATTGCCTATGGGGCGAATCTATACAACATAAAAATGGGATCACTCTGTTTTCAATGCATTCCTATGGGAAATTTGTATAAAGGAAAATTTGCTTAACATAATTTCATTTGGAACGAATTAATTCCTTTATACAAGGTACCACTGTACTTAGTTCAGCAATACTACAAGCAAGAAGGATCTGGAACCATTGTAGATCACAAGCTGAATCTGAGTCAACAGTGTGATATGGCTACCAAAAAGGCAAATGCTATTTTAGGTTTAATTAACAGACGTTTACTTTCCAAATCCTACGAGGTATCAGTTCCCCTCTATTCCGCATGGATTAGGCCAGATCATGAGTACTGTGTTCAGTTCAAGAAGGATGCTGACAAATCAGAACAAGTTCAGAGGACAGCAACATATTAGGGAACTGGAAATGAAGTCTTATGAAGGAAGACTGAAAGAACTGGGCAAGTTTAACTTTGAGAAAAGGATACTGGAGGGAATTATGTTAGCACTTTTCAAATACTTCAAAAGATATCATGAAGAGAAGGGGCAGAATCTGGTCTCGATCAACCCAGAAAGCAGGAGATGCAACAATGGGCTCAAGTTACAAGAAGCCAGATTTCAGTGGAATCTCAGGAACAACTTCCTAACTGTTAAAGTGGTAGGACAATGGAACAAATTACCTCGAGAGGTGGTGAGTGATCCAACATTGGAGGCATTCAAAAGAAATTTAGACAACCACCTGGGAGATATCCTGTGATTTGTGTTCCTGCCTTGAGCAGGGAGTTGGACTCAGCGGCCTTGTAGGCCCCTTCCAAGTTCATGATTCTTTGATCCTACGATCAAAATGCCTGCAATAAGAAGAGAAATTCAAAAGAGAATTTCAACAGGCATAATTTGCTATTTCTATCCTTCCTCTAGATCAGTCCTTTACAGCAGATTTGGAAAGTTTCAGCTGTCAGCAGTAGGGACGTCAGACAAGGCAAAGTATTTTTAAAAATTTAATCTAAGTGACACAGAGCTTCACTGATGGTCTAGCACAGGGCTGTCCAACTTTGAACAGGCCAAGGTCTACTTTTTTCTGGCCCAAACTGCCTGAGGACTACTACATAAAAACTAAGGTGAAAATAGTTTCAAATTAGAATGTAACCCAATAAAGTTGGAGGATTCCCTTCCCCCATTTTTATGAACACCCCCCCCCGCAGTGCAATGCAAACATGGACAAAAGGTACCAACAAGACTACCTCAGCCTCTCTTCCCAAACTCCAGAGTTTTCACTCTGTACACACCCGCTTGCCGCTTAGGAATCACTGCTGCACCGAGGGATTAAAATGGGGAGGGGCAGAGGAAAGGAACAGAGGCTCCCGCTGGCAAAATAGATCTCAATTTGTTCCCCCGGGAGGCAAGAAGTGATGCTACTCAAAAGGGAGGGAGGGGATTCTTTTTGGTGCCTGGTGTTTGGAGAAGAGGCAGCCCAGCGGAGACAGGACCCCTCACCATCCTTGCTCTCTCTCTCTCCATTCTCCCTCTTGCACTGGAGATGCCCCAAGGTGTGCTCTGCCTCACCAGCCAGGGTGCATGCCACTCAAGCAAGGAATTTGATGCTTCTCTGGCTCACCTTGCGAGCCCAAGGGCAGTGGCAGGAGCCCTCCCTTTTCTGTCCACTTCTTGCTGCTGCTGCTTGATGGTGCCCGTTGGCCCTGGGCCTGCCCGCCTGCTCTAGGCTGACCGGGAAGGCGTGCAGCTGGTGCACTCTTTCTTTGAACTGCCCCACTCTTTGCAGATGAGAGAAGGGAAGAAGGTGGGCTACCTTTTTTAACCCTTCACGGAAGAGAGGGGGAGGCAGGAGTGGAGCTCCCATTGTGGGGGTCGGAGGGGAGACGGCAGTGGCCTCGTCCTTCCCCCTCCTCCCCCTCCTCTTTCCTGGGCAGGGGCTCTGGCTCCAACTCCATGGGGGTCAGGAGGAGGAGGAGGAGGGCAGTGGGAGCAGCAGCCCGCCAGGACCCTCCAGCGCCTGCCGCCCCAAGTGTCCATCATTCCCACCACTACCACCACTCAAGCTCTTCCCTCGTCTGTCTCCTCCCTCCCTCCCTCCCTTGGCTGGCTGACCCTCCTACTGCTGCTGCTGCTGCCTCTGTTGCTGCTGTCCCTGTTGGTGGCCGCTTGCCTCTCCGGTGCTCCGGATCGGGAGGGTGGCAGGGACCTCGCGGGCTACTTCAAACAGCCCCTCGGGCTACTCGTTGCCCGCAGTCAATGCATTGGGCAGGCGAGGTCTAGCAGAATCAAAAATAATAATTTCCCCTGCTGAGAAGTAGGAGAAGTGTACAATTTGCTGATATCCTGAAGTAGCTAGTTTATTAAGCTACTTCACAATGTAAGAAATTGATACCGGAAAATGCTAGACTAAACAGAGTCATTTGGATGTGAGAATAGCATCAAATGGCATACTGCACCTCCACCTGACATCAAGCAATCCTGAAAGGGCCAGCACAGATAGTTCATGAGTTTATGAATGTCACCCAAAGGAGGCAAAATCTACACAAAGGGGAAATTCAGAAATGTGTGTGGCCACTCCTTAATTTTATGCTAGCTGAACGAAAGCAAAGCTTTATTAAGAAGAAGACTGGCATGTTTTCTTAATTTAAAAAGGCAATAAAATGGCTCAACCTTCAGATACAGTAAAGAGAACAAGGCAAAGAGCTAGTTCAGTTCACAACTTGACTTCTGGCAGAGATTAAAAGACAAGAAGCATCCTTGTCAGAAAGGCTGATGGGCATGCGGTGCAAACACACCCTCTGTAAATAACAAAAGTTCAGTATCAGTTGCCAGAACAGCAAATCCTCTCAGCATGTCCACTTTCAATAATAAACTGGAAGAAAGGAAAGAGAATAATAGTTCTTTTATCAGGGAGGTGAAGAGTTTAATAGAAACATCCAAGTGGAACATAAAGGGTTAAATCCAATTTTGCACAAGAAAATTTCTTCTGACACAACTTGATTTCCCCTTTCTACCCTCCTTTCTGTAGAGCGGTCCCTTAGAGCAGATTTGGAGGATGCACAGGTACCTTGTGTGTGGAGGAAGGGGAATATCCCTCTCTACCCAGTTGAACTGACAGAATAACACCTTTTGATCCTTGACAAACCCATTACTGGACCAAGTTGTGAAAAAAACACTTATGTAGCTACTGAAAATCATTTGCAGGCAGGGTGGATTTGATTTGATTCAAACTGATTTAAATCACAATTTAAATTGCTATTTAAAAATCAAGAGTTTTTGATGATTAAATAAAAAAACATTTTAATTTTTTTTATTTAACCTGTTTGCAAGTAAGCAGGGGCAAAAATAAGCTCCAGAAAAAGGAACAGTTTCGGAAGGGGGAGATGTGTCAGTCTGCAGTAGAATATCAGCCAAAAGGAAAAGGAAAAGGAAAAGCTATCTAGTGCAATGAAATTACTCCCAGAAATAAAAGAGAAAGCAAGGACTGTATTTTTTAAAAACAGTGGAGATCATCTGAAAGGAAAAGCAATTGCAACGTGACAGTCCAGTGACCTGAAATCTGAGTCAGAAGGAAACATCACTATAACTGTCAGCTTCTTCTATTTCAAAATCTCAGAACTCGGGTGTTTCCAGGCAGAATTCGCGATTCACAGTGTGCAGAAGTTTTGGGTGCAGACGTTTTGTGTACAAGCGTACAGGGCGTCCAAAGCCAGTATTTAGATCCCAACTGCCACCCCTGCTTTACACATCTCTTGTCCCATCCCAGAGCCACAAAGGCACTGGGCAGGTTCTTCCTTATTCCTAGTTGTGGGAAGGAAACAGCATTGCTCTGTATATTCAAGCAGGGCATTTAGTGGCCAAAACTTGAACCCTAATTTATACTTTTCCTCTGCCCTCTGATTCAGCAGAATCTGAATGTGAATATTATACAGATGGCATGTGAAGTTGCTAGGGTCCTGGAACAGCTTTCTTTGGGCTGTGTATTATTACCACACTGCAATACACATAGCTGCAAGTCATCATCATCATGTTCATTATGAAAGGTGCTTGGATTAAAGGAGGATACTTGTTTTCACTCAAAATTGTCTTAAGGCTATCCACAGTAACAATATCTATTATATCACATAAATACAGTATTCATTTCCAGAAAGAGACTCATGTTTTAACCTGGATAATCTATAGTTATAATTATCATAAATGTTTGCCCAATTGACTGCTCCCCAGGTTGTCAGTTGCACTTTCAACCAAAATCTAACTGGAGCAGAAGAGCCAAAGTGCCTATGAAAGATATTCCACACTACTGTATCTCATTCAGAAACAATTCAAAAATTGAACCCACTGTATGATGTCACTAATGTTTAGGATTAAGAACATGCTGGATAATTTATTCAATGTAAATCAAATTTGCTCATTGCCATTATTTGGACGGTTTCCTTTCAGAACTTTCTACTTTTCTGAGCAAGTACCAGAATTCATCTTTGCACATGAAAGAAGGATGGACAACAGCATTTTCCTAGAAAAAATAAAAGATGTAAGGAGGTAACTTCAAGAAACATGGAGCATAATGTTTTGCTCCCACAGTCCTCCAGGTGGTGGGGTGGGGGAACAATATGCCAAACGTTTTTACAAAATGAAACTAAAAGTGGGTAGTGTTGTAAAGGGGGTATTTGTGTTATATGGTATAATAAGGTGGCTTTCTCTGTGTGTTTTATATGTGCCATCAAGTCAGAACCAACTTACATGAGACCTAATAGAGCTTCCCAGTTAAGTGAGATGCTTAAGGTGTTTTTTTCTACCAGTATTACCACTCCCAGTGAGTTTCCATTGCTAAATGAGGATCCAAACCTTCAGTTCTAGTGTGCCACTCTATCCATAGCACCACACTGGGTAAACACTCTACAACTCACTTAAAAAGCAAATCACAACTTCTGGAGGCTACCAAGAAATACTAATTAAGTGTTAATTTTTTTAAATAAAATGTTCTTTTAGTAGCTTTTCAGGCTGAGTCTGTGAGCCGTGAGGAAGCTGGAGGCAGACTTGAACCCTAATTTATACTTTTCCTCTGCCCTCTGATTCAGCAGAATCTGAATGTGAATATTATACAGATGGCATGTGAAGTTGCTAGGGTCCTGGAACAGCTTTCTTTGGGCTGTGTATTATTACCCACACTGCAATACACATAGCTGCAAGTCATCATCATCTTGGACTCTGAGACTTGGCTTGGAGCAAAAAAAGAAAAGAAAAAGAAAGAGCTGTGAGATAGACTGCCCAGTGATTCCTTCCCTCTTTTATTTTTTAACTCCAGGGTACCGAGAGCTTGCTTAAGCCATCTGTGTTTATTTTACTAATGCTCCTTGCACCGCAGAGATCCTTCTATCATGAATCACCTTGGCCATTTCTCATTGCTTGCACTGGCAGTGCATTTTACTCAGGAGGATGTGTAGGAAAATTAAATTGTAAGGGAAGAGGAATGGCTGGGAAACTTCCAGCCCCTTTTGAGTTTCACAGACTCTGATTTCTTGTTTCTTTTGAAAGAAAGAATAAGGCTGAAAGCATTCCTTCATCAGCCTCCCCAAACTTCTCTCCTTTGCATCCTGTTTCGTCAACTAACCTTTATAAAAGTGCCTTTTGGTTCAATGTAAACAAATAGTTGGGAGGGCCACACAAGACAGCTGAAATGAGACCATGAAAAGAGAAGCAAAGCAGCAGCTGCAGACACAGTCAGAACTTTTCATCTTCAGAACAGTCTGCAAGCAATGAAAACCATGCAGGAATATGTATATTTTTTGTTATCCAAACACAAAGTTAACATTATGTGTCTAAAATAAAGGAAAGGAGTGCCGAACCCTTGGCATCTATTCCCTAAACTGTTATTCATTACTGTATCTCTTGGAGAATGCCTTGAACAATGAACAGAAGAAGTAGCAGCTATTTATATGTCAATGATTTTAAAGTGTTGCCATATAAAGACAAGCATATGAGCTCATACTATTTACACATGTGAAACTTGACTGAAGTATCCCTTTCAGCATCCCTTGGACTGAAAAACTGCAACAGCTCTTGCTTTATAAAAGGACATCAGAACTGATAAAGCCAATGGAGGCTCATGAATCTGAGTGTGATAACTGCTATTTCTTGGTTAACGTCAACAAAGTTTCATTGTGTTTTCCATACATACAGGGATGATGAGCAACAAAATCATGATCTCTCAGCCTTTTCAGAATATACTGTACTTATCCAAAGTTTTACCAGTGTTATTCTCTCTACCTTTCCCCTCCATTGTTCCTTGGTAGAATGCGTACCAAGCTTGAAGTTTTAAGAAAGCTGAAAAATCTAAATTCTTATTCAGGTAGAGAACATTCACATAATCAAAATCTTCTCTTCAAACAGGCCTTTTGCAGACTGCCAATTACAGCTATTTCCATCTAAGATGGTTCTAACAATGGCAATGAGGCTGCAGACTTTTTTAAAAAACATAGAATTTTGCAGCTACCCAGAAGAACTGGGTGCACAACTGAAGAAGTTTAATTATAGTTGAAAACTCAGTTTGTTTATTGTTTTGCTTTTTTTCAAGTTGCCTAAAAAAGGTATCACTTTTCCTGCCTTTGCATTATTTAGGAGAACACGCAGCCTTTTCCTGATGGTTTTTTCAAACCTGTTTGTCACTGCATGAGTGAAGTGACAATGGATGGCTTTCAGGCAGTGGTTCCCAACCTTGGGTCCTCAGATGTTTTTGGACTGCAAATTCTAGAAGCCTTTGCCATTAGCTCTGCCTCGTGGTGCAGTGGTTAAACAGCTGCACTGCAGCTAAAACTGTGCTCACGACCTGGGGTTCAATCCCAGGTAGCCGGCTCATGGTTGACTCAGCCTTCCATCCTTCTGAGGTCAGTAAAATGAGTGCCCAGCTTGCTGGGGGGGGGCAATGTGTAGCCTGCACACTGTAATTACAAACTGTAAGCTGCCCAGAGACTACTTGAAGTGGTTTGGGGCAGTATATAAGCAGAACACTTTGCTTTGTTATCCAAGAATGTTTGGGAACCCAAGGTTGGAAACCACTAGCGTAAAAGAATGCTTTCTCCTTGCGTACAAAATTCTCTGATGTTGATACAATGGTACCTCTTAAAACAAATTTTATTGGTTCTAAGGGTCAATTTGTTTTAAGAAAATTTTGTCTTACGAAATGTGGTTTCCCATAGGAATGCATTTTAAATGGATTAATCTGTTCCAGAGGCTATGGGTAGCTGTTTTATGAAAAGTTTGTCTTATGAAACATGGTTCCCCATAGGAATGCTTAGGGAATGGAGTAATACATTCCAGAAGCTAGAATAAAGAAAAAAAATAACAAAAAAAATTCCCCCAGGGTACATGAGGAGTGGCTTTTCTTCTTGTGAAGCATCCCATAGGGAATTTTTTTGTCATGCAAAGCACGCTTTTTCCTGGATTTTTTTTCCTTCCTACGAGTTGTTTTACAAGGCATTTGTCCTAAGAGGTACCACTGTACCTGCAAAGATAAATAAGGTAAGGTATGGTCTTATTGTCCCTGGAAAGATGTCCCCAAAGATGATGGACCTTCCTCTCCAAGCAAGCAGAGGTGGAGGTACATGGACAAGAAATTTTTTTCTTCAGAAGCCTTCTTATATAGCAAGGATGAGTCTCTCATACTGGGATTCTGACAGACATAATATCATCCTCACGAGAGCCATCATTATCATTGACATTGTACACTGTTACTACTGCTGGAGGCCTCAGCTAAAGGTTTTTAAATCAATTTTCATCATTCTTTTCTTTTGGCACTATGTCAATCCAAATCCCCAGGTAATCAAACACTATTTGCTCTAATTACAAATGTTACACTGCCTTTCCTTCCTTCTTTCCTTTCCTTTCCTTCCCTCCTTCGGTTCCCCTCAGAAATGGACAATGGATTCAGACAATAAGAAGCCACACTATAACTCAGGCATGTCCAAAATTCAGCCCTCCTGATGTTTTGGACCACAACTCCCAGAATTCTAAGCTTAGCTTGCCATTGACAAAGGACTGTGGGTGTTGTGGTCCAAAACATCTGGAGGGCTGAAGTTTGGACATGCCTGTTCTAACTGCTTAAACCCTAGGTGTTAACTACATTTTTAACAAAGGTCATCACCTACGTCTATTATTTCCCAAACAGAATAGGTCTACTGGATGAATGAAAATTTTTAAATAAACCCTTTGAACCTAAAGAATTTTTCAAGGAGGCAGCTATTCCAGTCTATTGCAGAAAAAAAAAGATCCTTATGGCAGATTTGATGCCAGCATAATTTATTTCACATATTTTTTTGTGGGATGCCCTTTAGAATCTATGTTCCCAATGGCCCTATGGATTCAAGGAGTGTAATTTAACCCCAATTTTTTAAAAATGAACTAAATAATGTAATAATCAGCAGTCCTGGCCCTATTCCATGCTGCAAAATCTGTGGTACAGGTGAAGAGTTTTAAAATCCTCTCCTTGTCCATCTAAACACAAACCTTACCATGTACCTAAAACTCAATTCAATTCAATTTCAATTTCAATCTGCTCACAGACAAGACTCTCTCTCAAATATTTGACACCACCAAATATGGCTCTATCAGGTTCTTTTTATTCTTCAGTTTGCCACTGCTTCAACATGCACAGATGCATAAACAGATACAGTGGTACCTTGTATAACATAATTAATTCGTTCCAAATGAAATTATATTAAGCAAATTTTCCTTTATACAAATTCCCATAGGAATACATTGTAAACGGAGTGATCCCATTTTTATGTTGTACGGATCCTCCCCATAGGCAATTATGTTAAGCAAATTTCCCCTATCTTCAGAATTGTTTATGTTGTACAAATTTTATGTTATACAAGCTGTTTGTTATACAAGGGTCCACTGTAGTATACATAATCAATGGGGCTACAATCCTTAGAACCAGGCACTGTACAAATATGAGTGATGGGAAATTCCTGCAGGCTAGACTGATTCAACAGATCAATCTTCGCTTGTGTCTGGATGCAGCACAACTGGGTGGCTGTATCTATCCATCAACTACCCAAGTTGCTAACTCTAATATTTCCACCTTGCTGCTTCTCTGAATTTCTATAAGGTTGTGACGAGATGCCAATACAGCAGGGTAGAATGGTTTGTATCCAAAAAATCATGATGTTATTCCCCATATACATGTACTGATACTTCTTAAAGCTGGAAAGGAAATATTCTACCCTGACTTGTAATATGAAAAGTAAAATGCAAATCAACATGAAACTTCACATCCATTAATCTGCTTATACCATGATGACTCTTAAACTGAGAAATGGGACACGTTTTGTTTTTGCTTTTGTGTTTGGGAGCCACAGTCCAAAAAAAGAAGCAGCATAGTTTCCCATCACTAGTATAATCTTACTTCAACAAAACATGACACATTGTGCTTTAGTAGTAAAAAGGTCAAACTCCTAATGTTTTTCAACATTATCAAAATTTCAATTTCCTACACTGTGGATTTCTTTGAATTATTCTTTGTTATTACATTTCAAATTCCTTGGGTCTCCAGCCATAGCACTGTGTTTTGAAAACTTATTGAAGATTTGCTATAGTTCCAAAACTTTGGCCACAATCACTGGGATAACATAACCATTCAAGAATTTATATGTGGGAGGGAAATTAGGAATGTTGCCTCTTTTGTTCCAGATGAAACCATTCCAAATGAAATCATTATTCAACAATCGAGGTTCCCAGATGAAATCCCCTTTCTTGTATGTCTACGTTATCTCTTCAGACATAGCCAAACACAGAGTCTACTCTATCTAGTACAACCTTGGAATTTTGCTCCCAAGTAGAACTCCATATCTCAACTTCAAAAGGTAACAGTGATGTAGGACATAATTAATCATTATTTTTCCCACTACTTGTTAAACCAAACTGTTAATCAGTAAAGACCACAGGATAACTTCTGCTAGACAGGGTTGGAAGTATTTATAAGGATTTATAAGTAATGAGTTACCTATAATTTCTTTCCTTCTACATATACATCATAATAGTAACTGATCAAGAGATGATTTTACTGCTTCTGGGGCACAACTTCAATGTTTTAGTTACCTCTACAGTTATTAAGGGTTGGGCTTATAAAATGCTGGAAGAGAGATATTGCATGGCTCTCATTCTGTGCCTCCTGACAATGAACCAAAAATATAAATACTGTAATTAAAATACAGGTCTTTCAATTATTTTGGTAAATCAGAAAGCAAAAAGTAACTCCAAATTCTAACCCTTGGGTGATAAGGATTAATATAAAGTCTAGATTCATATAAAAAGGAAAGGGTGAACTTTGTAATTTTACTTTACAGACCAAACATTTGAAATGCAAGACAGTAATAAATCTAATTTAGTGTTTAATCTTTATAAATTTAACACAGTGCCCTGAAGTATCATATCATAATGTATCATATAAGAGTCTAACATTTATTGTATTGCAGCTAAAGAATGTGTGGTTGAAACATTTGTATACTCTTTATTCAAATATTCCATACTTGCATTTTGGTGCTTCCCTATATGTTTTAGAAAGCAGACGTCTTGGACTAGAGACCTGTCACATCTGTTCTTTATAAAGTTACATGCCCATAGCAGGTAATGGTCAAAATCCTGTTAGCATTTATGTGTCATTTAACGTGTGTAATTTAACTCACCATTGCAAATTGCTGTTAAGTCAACAAAACAACCAGTCACATTACTGGTATGTGCTTGGTGTTGCACAATCAAGTGTGCACCCTATAATATGACCAGAACATTGTTAATTAGTAGCAATTCTCTACTGTAAGTTATGCAATTTCATTTGTGTACAATTAAATCTACCAAGAGGATTCTGGTCAATTATTACCATAACAACTGTGGACTTGTCAGAAAAATCACAATGTATGAAGATTATAGTCAATAGTAATTTTTATGAGTTGGTGCACCAGGTACCAGAAGACACATTTAACTACCACTGCTTACGCATCAGAAAGTGCTGTATGTAAGGCTGGTATGGAAGATGGCCTGGCATTTTCAGCTCGTCTAGTGCTTGCAGCTGCCTGTTATGTGGTGCAGGTAGAGCTGAACACGTTACAGAAGGCTTGATTATTGAGTTGCTTTGGTTGTGTTCTCCATGCAGTACAGGAATGATGTGTCTGTTTTGCTTCTTGGACATGTACACACCCAATCACACCTTCCCAACAAGAATGAAAACATCTGCAACTTGCGCTGAGGCTCAGCGAAACATGAACACAATTAAGAGACTGAATAAGCAGAACAGAATCAGTTAGCTAAGCTTCAATAAGAAGAGGATCCTGCTTTCACCTCCAAACACAGGGCTTGCTTTCTTTGTGTCAGATGCACCACAGTACGAGTAATAAATACAGTATTATGAGATACCTTTCACCAGCAACAGGCAACATCAAGCAGCTACCATCAAGTTTTCCATACTATGTATTGACCAGCATATAGTTTACTGATGTGTGAAATCTCCACACTGGTAAACAACTGCCATATGTAGATCACAAGTCAATATATGTTTTACTGTGCCTGTCAAGTCATTCGTACAAGCAAGGAGATTCATGCATGAACTGGCCCTTGACAACTATATCAAATCAGAATCAATCAGTAGCACCAATCATCAGGAAGGGTATTCCTCTCAAGTTTCCAATGATCCGTCTTCAGCCCCGTGTTTGCTGCTTCCGGAATGCTGAGCTGGAGAAGCAACTGGTAATATGGCATTAACCACAACCTCTAAGATCAAATTCAGCATCGTAATAAGAAAAGGTAAGAGTGATAAAATATAGAAAAATCCCATTTCTAACTTCCACTTATCCATGAAGCTGACTGTGGCTGTAAGGCAGACACTCTCTATCTAATGTACTTCAAAGGTTTGTTGTAGAAAAATAAACTATGGTTTACATTTTAGTTTTTCTTCATAAAGCAGAAGAGAACAGTGCATCTCTCACCTGGGGATTCTGAGGTGTCCTTGGCTCAGAGATATAAGGCATCTATGTTAGTTATTAGAGATGGACATGAATCAGAAAAATTGTGGTTTGTGGTTTGTAGATAGCCTGGAAAATGAACCAGTTCATGGTTTGTGGTGGTTCAGGCCCATCTCTGCCCCCCCACCGCCACTGGCACCTGGCCTACCTGGCATTGCCCCCACTTCTGCCATCAAGCATCCATCCAGGAAAAGCAGTACCAGGGAAGCCCAGTTTTGATACTTCCCTGGCAACAAGGTGGATGGCAAACACATGTAGAAAGGCAGCCATCCAGCTCTTCTGTCTGGCTTCTCTGCCACCACCATCACTTTGGGTAGTCCAGGAAGGCAATAGTGGCAATGAAGCCAGCTGGAGGAGCCAGTTGGTTGCATCTGCACATGTGCCCACCAGCTAGAACATTGCCAGGGAAGCCTGGCACTGGGGGCTTCCCTGGCAACAATCTGGCAGGCAGCAAAACTGGCAAGCAAAGCAAAAACAAAAAGTGTTCCGCTTATATACCACCCCATTGTACTTAAAGAACTCTCTGGGTGGTTTACAATTTATTTATGCAGGCTACACAATTCCACTCCCCCCAGCAAGCTGGGTACTCATTTTACCGACCTCGGAAAGATAGAAGGCTAAGTCAACCATGAGCCAGCTCTACCTGGGATTGAACCCCAGGTTGTGAGCACAGTTATAGCTGCAGTACAGCAGTTTAACCACTGCGCCATATGGCACATATACTGAGGCAGCTACTTGGGTTGTCCAGGTGGGTTTGGCATGATCAGCTGGGAGGCAAGCATATGCTCAGAGGAAGGAGTCCAGCTTTTCTTCCAGGGCTGCTGCCTCTGAGGATGGCACCTGGAATTCCAGGCACCCTGCCTGGTAAAGGTGGGGCAGCAGCAGGAAGTCGGCCAAGGTGACCTGGGGTGGGGGTGGGGAGAACAGGAAGGGGGCAGGCGGGTGATGGGGCTGGGGGAAGAGTTCCATGTTTAGTTTTACTTTGGCAAAATGGGATTCTCAAACCGTGTTGTAAAGCAAACCATGAACTAACCCAATTCATTGGAGGTTCTGGTTTTTGGTTCATTTTGTGCCCATCTCTACTAGTTTACTAACCAGAAGTATGTCCTAGGTGGATGAAGTGCCCCTTTACAATTGACATGTCACTGTCAGTTCCCCACCCCTCTGCAAGTGCTTCTTTTTTTTTCTTGGTCGCTGTAAATTATGGAGTGGCTCTAAGTAAAGTTCTGACAGTCTCCTAGAACAGTGTTGGCGAACCTATGGCACGGGTGCCAAAGGTGGCACTTGGAGCCCTTTCTGAGGGCACCCGACACCACCCCTTCACAGCCACCTGGATTCAGATTAAGTTGCTGTACTGGCACTTTGCGAAAAATTATTGGGTTTTTGAATCGCAGTTTGGGCACTTGGTCTCTAAAAGGTTCGCCATCACTGTCCTAGAACATTTATGGAAATGTTGGTTCTTGGAGCCAAGTATAAACTCAGTAATTGAGGTCTGTCAGTTTGTGTGATCATGACAGATCAGGAGATACATTCTGCAGGAAATGAAACCAGCTAAACCCCACGAGAAAGGTGGCCTATAAATAAAACAAATAAATAAAATAAATGAAAGTATCACTTGTGACAGACAGCTTCTAACTCAAAATCCTTTGTGGAGAGGATAAACTTGTGACCAACTGATTTACAGCTGACGCATGCATTATAATTTTAATGCACAGGCAAACAGACTGTTTTCTCCTTCTCTTTTTTTTTTAGCTTTTCAGATATTGCTCACATGATTTCGTCTAAATGCACTCGAGAGTATTTTGACCGTTATGAACCCTAGGACGCATGCATTGCTTTTGCAGTCTATGGAACACTGTTTAAACAGAGAACAAAAGAAAAAAATCTTGCTCTTCTGCTGCCTCAGCCAATTTCACTGCTTCCTTTCCAATTCTGTTGCTGTTTCTTCCTCTTTTGATTTCTGTTGCTTCTTTGTCTCATTTCTCTTGTGCTTCCTCCTGCCAACGGTCTTGGCTCTGTCCTAATCTCCTCTATCTCAGTTCCTGCACATAAGCCCCCAGAGTGACTTTTATTCTCTCACAGCTGTAGCTTTCTGTTGTGTTCCATTCTTTTCATCCCGCCTTATCTCCAGCAAGGCAACTTTACTTCCCCATCCTTAACCTAGTTATGTTCCTATGCTTATTGTCACTCAACTCTTCTCCACATATGCCTGGAAATTCTCCTGGCCCCATCAGTGTGCCTTGATAACCAGCTGGTGACAATAGCCAGGAGTCCTTTTGTACTGCATAAGGTAGTAGCGTGCTGCTGGAGTCTTTTCCTGGGAAAAGGCAGATCTTGACTTAGCTAACACATAGAACACATGAAAGGGCCTTATTTATTTATTTTTGAGAGCTTTTTAATCCCACTGTCCTCCCTGGAAAAGAACCCAAGGCGGCTTACAGAAAGGAGAGACAATATGCAGTCCATTACAATTAAGACACATTCAGTTTGAGAAACTGGGAATTGAGGGGTATCTTACAGCATTAGAAGGCAACGTTAAACCCAACAATTGATAACATAGTGTCAATGCAATCATACAAGGAGAGATATAAACACAAAGTTATAAGCGGCCATAAAGACAAGGTCTGTGTGGCCATGTATGGTAGATTCATAAAAAAACACATGATAGGTAGTCCATCATTCAGGAAAAGCTTGCTTGAAGAGAAAGGTCTTTGCCTGTTTCCAGAAAGACAGCAGAGATGGGGCAGTCCGGGCCTCCACTGGGAGGGAGTTCCAGAGTCTGGGCGCAACAGCCGAGAAGGCCCTTTCATGTGTGTTCATTTCCATTTTCTTCCAATGTCAATTTTTCTTCTTCCACTTCTGTTTGTCTTGTGGCCTCCCTGTAAGATCTGCTTTTGCCATTTTCTTCTCTGCGTTCCTGCTCTGTACTCAGCTGTTTGTTCTTTAACTGCAGCTATTATTCATGAAATTAACATTAGAAGGTATTTTAAGGAGAGAACTGTTATTTTACCTTTTTAAAAATGCTTTTGAACTTATGAGGATTTCATAAGTTCATTCCTGAAATAAGCAGGAATTCTCAACAAGATCAGGTCCATTCAATCAAGGAACTTTTAAACGGAAATTACTTAAAAATGAATTCTATGTGGGGCTATCCTTGAAGATGACATGGATGCTACAGATGGTGCGATATGCAGCAGCTAGATTGCTAAAATAAACATTTTCAGGACTCATATGACTCGCTCCCAATATACTTCTGGTCTATGTTCATAATGTTGACAATGATTTATAAACCCCTAAATGGCTTGGTACCTGGATATTTGAAATTGTGACTCTGCCTATATAAACAGGTCCAATTATTAAGATCTATTGGAGAGGGCCTCCTCCATATCCTATAATTAAAAACTGTTCATTATGTGGAGACATGAGGAATGGCTTCTTCTGCCATGCACCCCCAAAAGTGGGATGCCCTCCCCTTGAAGAGTCAATTGTAGTCAATATTTCTGTTTATATACCACCCCATAGCACATCAAGCACTCTCTGGACATTTTACAATTTTAATTATGCAGGTTACACATTGCTCCCACCAGCAGGCAGGGTAGTCATTTTACCAACCTTGGAAGGATGGAAGGTGGAGTCAACCTGAGCCTGCTACCTGGAATTGAAACCTAGGTCATGAGCACAGTTTTACCTGCAGGTACAGGCATTTAACCACTGCACCACAAGGCTTGCCAAGCCAAAACATCTTTATTAGAGAATTTGAGAGTTAAGGATTGTGGCTTGTGCAGGTTTTAGTGTAATGGTTGAATCTCTGAATTTTGTGCTGTTCAGTTCTAAATTCTTTTAAAGTGTTCATGTTTTAAATTGGTTTTATACAGCTTTGCAACCTACCCTGAGATCCTGTGATATAAGTAAAAGGTAAAGGTTCCCCCTATACATGTGTGCTAGTCGAGTCCGACTCTAGGGGCAGTGCTCATCTCCGCATTCAAGCTGAAGAGCCAGTGTTGTGCAAGTCTGGGGCTACATGGCTGGCATGGCTGCAAGGAAACACTGTTTTACCTTCCAACATGGTATCTATCTACTTGCATTTACATGCTTTCGAACTGCGAGGTTGGCAGGAGCTGGGGTTATCAGTGGGAGCTCGCTCCGCTGTGTGACACCCGGGATTCGAACTGCCAAGCAGCCGACTTTGCAGCAAACAGTTTTCGGAGCCTTAGTCCACTGAGCCACCACGCCCCTCCTGTGATATAGGGTGGACCCTAAATGTTTTAATACATATGTTTGTATTTAATGTGTGCAATTCATAATGCTAAATGGTTGTTTATTCGGTGGTTTATTCTGTTAGTGTCATTTTGTACTATGATTTATGCGCTATTGCTGTAAACTGCCTAGAGTAGCCTTGCAGGCAAATGGGCTATGTAGAAATCAGTCAAACAAACAAACAACTACTGATTCAATGTGCCTACTCAAGTTGTGAATTACAACTGGATTTCAGTCAATATGCTTAATTGCTTTTAAGAATGTAATACATTGGTACCCTGACTTAAGAGCAGCTCGACTTAAGAACAATTCGACTTAAGAGTGGAAAACTGTTGGCGTTTTAACTGTCGCATTACAAGTGTTAATATGGTCTGCTTTTTGGATTTTAAAACTTATTTTTTTCAATTTTTTAGATATGTACCCCAACTTGAGAGTAGTTCGACTTAAGAGCATTCATTCAGAATGAATTAAATTCATAAGTTGAGGTACCACTGTATTTTTACATTATTGATTATTTTTATGTATTTGTGTTTTTATAAAATTGTAAACCATCTTGAGTTCCTCTGTTGGGAGAAAGGCAGGGTAAAATGTAAACAAATAAATAAAATAGCTTTTGGAAAAAAATATGCTGCTGATCTTGATGTCCCTTTTCTGTTGTCTACTGAACTCCTTTGGGACGTTGTATCTACTATAAACAAGCATCTCCACCTGTTTTGGGATTTTAAATGCTTCCAGGAAAGCTTCTTCTCAGACCCTCTCTCTTCCTGTCTTTTCTAACTCTTTTGCATCATGTTCATATGTCTTGGTTTGACTTTGTATAGGGATAAACCTAAGACCAGTCCCAACTAGAATCTGCCCACTGACAAGAGTAGCTGCAGTTTACTTACATCCCATTGATTTCAGGAGGTTTGTTCTAGTTGGTACTCACACCGGTTTTAGTCCTTGCACTGAAAAAAAATAGGTGTTGGTGATTTTTTTTTGTAATGTATGTAAAAGAGTTTATTTTTGATAATGGCTGAATTTATGTAGGACTTCCAACTGGACGTTTGGGCTGAAGAGAGTTAAGGAATCAGAAGCATTGCTGGAGCTTTCCTTAATGGTCTTCAGCCAAGTACAGTTGGCAACTGTCCTCTTTTGTTATGGTGAGTTAGAAGTAACACATTTTGTATTCTATTTCTTCTACAAGATGCAGAGGCTACATTCAAGTTTTTTTAAAAAAAAATGATAGAGAGACTTTGGGCTTATTTCTTTTAAAATAATCATCTCCAAAAAGAAGATTCCAAGGGTTTATGATAAAGCTTTTCATAGAATCATAGAGTTGGAAGAGACCCCAAGGGCCATCTAGTCCAACCCCCTGCCATGCAGGAACCACCATCACAGTGCTCCTGACATCGAGCATGTGCTTAAAAACCTCCAAGGAAGACTCCGCCACCCTCCATGGCAGCATATTCCGCTGCTAAACAGCTCTAACCGTCAGGAAGTTCTTCCTAATGATCAAATAATAGAATATCTTTTCCTGTAGTTTGAAATCATTGTTCCGAGTCCTAGTCTTGAAGCCCTGGAAAACAAACCAGTCCCTTCTTCAATGTGACATCCTTTCAAATATTTGAAGTGCCATTATGAGAAAGGGAACCTGGCTGTTATCTCGTAAGTGTCATTCATTATGGGATAAGGAACCTGCAGGATCACATCTAGATTCATTAGGCTCACCAGTGGTCCTGTGCTGGAAGACTACTGTATGATACCACCTCCGAGTTCTGATGCAGCTGTGATGGAACCCACCTCCCAATCAATCCCTCTCCAAGTTATTTATTCAGCCCATATGCCAATAAGTCTTTAAACAAAATCTTTACCCTAATAAGAAATATGTTTTAATATGTCATCCAGGGAAATCATCTATAAGGAATAGCTGCCGGGGGTGGGGTGGGGGGATGACACAGGAAAAGTAGAACATCTGATTATTAAATACAAAGATTAGCATTTGGATTTGAAGTCCACATCTGGACTTCTTATTTTCATCTCAGTGTGGCCTTGGGGTTCTTTTGCTAAAAAAAAGTGCACACAGGACTCTAAGAAAGAAACAATACACAGGAAGCAATTAAAGACCAGCCAGGTTTGCAGAGCAGAGAGAACTGTAAATAAGAGACACAGCTGTGTGGACACCAGAGGAACAGTTAATGTCTGTAGCTAATTCTTCATAAGTTGGAAAAAAAATAAAAGGAACAGGGGATAAAACACTTATGATAGCTACTACTGTATCAAATCTAACAGATGGTTGAGAATGATTACTAAAGAAAAATCATAATCCTAGCATGGACCAAATGATACAGAACTGAATACATATTCATATAATGAAGGGAAGAGTTAAAAATAAAAGCTTGAGGAAGGGGACTATTTGCCAATACTCCTGTCACCCTCCACCATGTGAAGGCAATGTTACTACAAGAGACCTCTGACCATAAATCCAACGAATTAGGGCAGGTGCAACATCATTATCTTCTAATGACTTTAATTGTTCTGTTTGAAGTTCAACTTATTGACCATCATAGATTGCCCACCATTCTCACTGTGGCGTGTTCAGAATTAGCAGAACCTAAACAAGCTATTATGGAAAATGGTAAGAAGACATACAGTATACTTAATCATCACTGACTTCAAAATAGAATTACAAAATCATTACAAACAGTAGAAATACTGTATAGTGGTACCTCTACTTACGAGCGGCTCTCCTTATGAGCAATCGACTTAAGAGCGGAAAACCATTGGTGTTTTAACTGCTGCCTTATAAATTTTAGATGTGGTCTGCTCTACTTACAATTTTTAAAAATTATTTATTTATATTAATTTTTTAGATACGGCTGCTCTATTTGCGAGTTGTTTGACTCATGAGGTTGCATTCAGAATGGATTAAACTCGTAAGTAGAGGTACCACGGTGTACTGTATAGTACGGAGCCCCGTGGCACAGTGGTTAAATGCCTATACCTGCAGGTAAAACTGTGCTCGTGACGTGGGGTTCAATCTCAGGTAGCCGGCCCATGGTTGACTCAGCCTTCCATCCTTCCGAGGTCGGTAAAATGAGTACCCAGCTTGCTGGGGGTGGGGGGATGTGTAGCCTGCATACTGTAATTAAACTGTAAAACGCCCAGAGACTACTTGAAGTGGTATGGGGCAGTATATAATAAGCAGAAAACTTTGCTTTACTGAAATAACAGAATCATGCTCTCGTTGGTACAGTACTGTTATTTCAAAGATGGCAGGAAACTTACAAAACATTAACTTCTCATCCAAGTTCTTTAATCAAAGGGCATGTTGCAAGAGTCAGAACTGTATCCCACTCAGAAGAGGCCCGCTCCTCTTTTACAGTGAGTGTTGGCTCAGATTAAAGGAAGTGCATCCTATCCAGAAGACCACCCAGAGGGTTATAACAAAGCACAACAGAATGCTGCCCTTTTACAATGCAGAAATGCAAAATGTGAATGTCTAACGAGAAACGAGGTAAATATCAGATGGAAGGAATAATAAGGAAAAAGAAGGATAAAGTGTTGGAGGATTTTGTTGGAGTGACCAGCAGAAAAGGAAAGGGGAAAAAAATACTCAGTTCAGGTGACCACCTTAAAAGAGGTAGAGGTGCACTCACTTTGGGATAGGTAGCCAGGCTATACAAAAACATGCATGCCCAAGTGCAGAAAAGAAAGGGAAGGAGTGCACACAGAAACACATTCCACTTTGCTAAACATGGAAGAGTTTTATTTTATTACAGCTGGAATTAAGCAAAATTAAAGTCTAATCCTCACTGACATTCCCCAGGATTTTGGAGAGAAAGTCTCTAATTATGTCTTCTCCCAAGTACAGTGGTAAACAAATTTAATTTGTGCTACGGTCAATTTGTTTTACGAAAATTTTGTCTTACGAAACACGGTTCCCCATAGGAATGCATTGAAAATGGATTAATCCGTTCCAGAGGCTAGAATAAAGACAAAAATAATGGGGGTTTTCCCCTGGGTACATGCAGAATGTTTTTTTTTGACTTGTGAAGCACCCCATCAGAAAAAAAAAATTGTCATGCAAAACACACTCTAACAGATTCCATATCAGAAACAATCAGGCAAGAATGTATTAAAGTGGTGCCTCTTAAGAGAAATTTAATTTGTCCTATGGATCAATTAATTTTACAAATAAAATGTCCTATGAAACATGGTTTAAAGTAGTTCCCATAGGAATGCATTGCATTCGTCTTGCAAGGCATCCCATAGGAAAAATTCATTTTACAAGGTTTTCCTATTCCTGTAAATTTCATTTGTCTTATGAGTTTTTCATATTAAGGGGCATTCGTCTTCCGAGGTGCTACTGTATTTCAAGAGGCAGAGAGTAATCTGAGCAACCTTTTAACATATATAAACCTCAGGTTTTGTGAAACAGAATTCAGACTAAAATTATAGATTAGATTATATTAGATACTTCAAAACGTAATTTGCAATTAGGTACTTCATGATACATTATGTATATGCAGACCTCAAGCCAAAGGTAATGCTTATTGTTTTCATATTTTATCCTCAAATTTTTTCCCTTTTAAAGAAGATAGGAAGCATTTTTCTGCATTTCAACAAATAATTCTCATTTCCTAACTGCCTAGCAACCCACCCACAAAGTTCCTGCAATTTACCCTTGAGGGATCAAAATATAATGGACCACTCCTAATCCTAATAAAACAGCCTCTCTCTGAGTATGTTTTATGTCCACCTGTTGGTCCCACCACATCCCCTTATGAAAAATTATAGACTCTATTATACCATCTGCTTTGTACAGAAAATTCAAGCACTCCCATCAGGGCAAATAGGCATCATTGCTATATCTTGTGAAAATGATTTCCATAAATCAATAAAGTGAATGTGCGTATTCTGAAAATATATTTAAGTTAAATCATAAAGGTCTGCTCCTGTCCTGCCCAAAGCAATTCTAGAACCTGGGCATTGTGCATTGTGGAGAGCTTACAAATAATGTGTTACATGCATTGTAACTGCCTATAATGTGTTACACATTTTAATACTGATGGCATAACTAATTCAAATTTCAAGCAGATGGGAACAAAAATGTTTTACTGGTACAAGTACTTTTTGTGGGCATTTAGCAGGGCACTATGAGGGGCTTGGTGGCTCAGCAGGCTACAGTACTGAAAACTGTTGGCTACAAGATCGGCAGCTCAGCTGTTCGAATCCTGGGTGTCACACAGTGGAATGAGCTCCCGCTGTTAACCCCAGCTCCTGCCAACCTAGCAGTTCGAAAGCATGTAAATGCAAGTCGATAAATAGATACTGCCATAAAAAGTGGTAAGGTACAAGTGTTTCCTTGCAGCCATGCTGATCACATGGCCACAGACTTGCTCAACACTGGCTCTTCGGCTTGAATACAGAGATGAGCATCGCCCCTAGAGTCGGACACAACTAGCACGCATGTGCGGCCGGGGGGGGGGGGGAACCATTACCTTTTATACTTAGGTTCCGACCTGATGCCACATAAGAACAAAACAACAAAGAGATTCGGACATAGATATTTGGACTTTGGTTTTTCAATGTTTTGGCTATTCTTTTATTCATTCTAAAGTCACACACACCCAAACACAAAAATAACAGAGAATAACAAAATGAAATAAGCAAAAGGATACACAACACCACCAATTTGTTTTTAAAACACTCTAAATGTAATGACAATGAACAACTTTTTTATAAACACTATAATGAGTAGTGGAAAATAATTACTTTTAAAAGTAACTTTGAAGTTCCACAAATGAAAACAGGAATTGTATTTTCTTCTTCCAAACATTGCAAATCTTCAGATACAAGTTGGCAGTTTCTCAAATCCCAACACAGAGATTTACAATACAAAGGTTAAATTGGATCATGTTGGAAAGAATATGCTTTCAACTTAACATTTTGTAATTTGTGCATGTGGGCTTATGTTAAGCAGAAAGATAACCAGAAAGATATGATTTGTGGGGAAAAGGACCAGCAACAGACTTCAAAGCCTCTATTTTTCAAGTCCTCATTCCGGTAAGAAGATTCTCATTGTTAAGACTGAGTAATAATCCTTTCTTGAGGATTAGCATACAGATATAATGAATGTGTGTCTTGGAAACCAAACAAACTCTTCTCTGTTACTAAGGATCTTTTAGCTCAGCTTGTCTGGTATTCAGGAAGTGAGACCCTGATTCGTTATCTTCTGAAAAAGTACTTAAGATGATGAGTGACTGATTTCCCCCGCCCCCAACTGGACTGGGAAACAGCTTATTTGGTTAAAACAAAAGCCTCATTAACGTGAAAAGACACTATGGACTAAGGCAGCAGTTTTCCAGACCTTGGAAAAGTTACCCCCTCCCTTTTTTTTATATTACAACTTTCAGAAACCCTAGCCAGCATGGCTGGAAGAACTGAGTCATGGGAAGGATCCAATATACATTTGGAGCACAGGTCAATCCGTAGTCAGAAAGAGTAATTTCAGGGCATCCCTAACTATGAGTGAGAACTTGATGCGTAGGAAACCTGTCAAGACAATCTAGAGTCCCCTGGCTCTCCTCTACAGTTCCGTTAAGTGTGATGGAGATTGAACTTTTGATGCTTGAGTTATGTCCTTCCAAATAGCCCCTTGCCAAGCAAGTTCTTCCACAGGCACCTAGAGACTCCTAACTTGATGAGCAGTTTCTTCTAATTTTCCTCTACAACCCTTGGAGGTTTAGCGATGATTGAGTTTTCCCAACCCAGTTGATAAAGGACAGTTTTTTGGGGGGGCACTCTGTGGGTGCATAACCTAGATCTCTGATGTCTAAAACCCAATTTTCACCAAATTTAGGATTGTAGGGGAGAGTCAGACAAGCTTCTCTCCAAGTTTGGAGTCTCTAGGTTCCTGGGAGGATCTTTCCTTGGTATCCCCTATTTGGGGTCGTATAACTCAGATGTCTGAACCAGGGGAGTCTTTTTATAGCATTTTAAATGGGAGACGAACTGATTCATTGATCCATCGATTCATCGCTGGAAATGTATTGATTTGTCAGCCCTGAAAAATCACGATGAATCACCTTTTCTTAATTCATCCCCATCTCTAATACTAATAATTTAGTCATCAGCTTTGTAAAAGCTGCTGAGATTGTTAATACTGGTTTTATGGGAGCTGGTGTATTTTAGGAAGAAGGACATTCTGACTTAAGAACGTAAGCCAATAGTCCACAGTGAACACAGCTGCTCTGTTTAGAACAGCTTTAGATAGAAACCAGTTCAGGCTACTGATTGCCAACGTTCTATGAGGATATGGCACTTGAAGAAGAAGAATTGAACCCCTGGCAAGCACACACTGCCTTACAGCTTAACATTTGTTAGGGGTAAATGGATCCTAGCAAAGACTCACAACCTTCCCAACATCTGTTCACTCTAAGCAGCCCCACTCGTAAAAAGTGGAAGGTAGCATGGAAGAATGGTTCTAGTGAGGAGTCTGGCTGGTGGGGTCCCATGACTGTATTAACTGTTGAACATCTTTAGGGGAATTGATATTAGTGTGAATGCTGAGAGCCAGTCTGGTGTACCAGATTGTGCTGGACATGGACTTGGAACATTTATTTTCAAATCCTCCTTTTACCATGGAAACGTCTTGACAAGTGGAAATAGGAAATAATTCCTCAAACATTTTATATGCCTTAGAAACTGTGTTAGGGTTATCTTAATTCAGAAATTATTTTAAAGCATATAGCATCAACAGTGTGATGCCCATCAAAAGGCTGGGATTATGGTACATATTTATTCTACTTATAACAGAAATAATTGTAATGCTTTCTGGTAAAATTTGCCCCCAAAAGCTAAGAGCAAAGTAAAAATCACTAAAAGCAAAAGAATCCATCAATCAATAAGAGACCAGTGAGACTTTTCCGAGCACTGGGAGTAGCCCTAGAAAAGGCCCTCTCCCACATCTCAAGCACATTTCAGATATCAGGACACACAGGAGGATCTCTCAAGATTTTAAATGACAAAGGGATGGTTATTTACAAATCCTGGTACTGAAATCGCCCGAGCATTTATATCAGAAGTCTGAACTGAGAATAGATTCGACATAAATAAAGCTATCCAAATCACACCATGTGTCTCCTTAATAGCCAGTTCAAGTTAAGAGCCTACTCATAACATTTAAAAGTCAGTTTTAAATCAGTGCTGGCCCTAAGCCTCGCCCACCAGAGCTTCTATCGCACTCTCGCTCCAGGTGGCCACCCCTAGGGAGGCCCGTAAGGTTGCTACTCGCAATCGGGCATTCTTGGTGGCTGGCCTACCACTTGGAATAAATTGCCAAGCGAATTTTGCCAAGCTCCATCTATAGAAGCCTTCAAAAAAGCTGCTAAAACTTTGCTTTTCACAGAAGCATTCGGCGATCGCTAATGTTTGTGTTGTGTTCCCCAGTGCTTGACATTCTTGTTATTATTTGGTTTCTGCCTCTTGCCGGGCTACTTGTTTGCATTTGTTTGTGTTTACTGGGTTATCTTTTCTGGATTAGTGGTTTTTTTATTTATGCATTATTCATGTGCTGGTTTTACTGTAGTTGTACTGCTCTCTATGTAAACCGTCCAGAGTTCCCATTGGGAAAATAGGATGCAGTATACAAACAAACAAACAAACAAACAAACAAATTTGTGGTCAAGCAATGTCTCCAGAAATTCTTTTCATTACCAGACCCTTTATACAGCACATTGTGACAGTTCAATCAAATACCTTATCCACTGTACTCATTGCCTTGCAGCTAGAAGGATCTTGTGTTCATGAAGTACAATGCTTGCACTTATTAAATTAATAGCATATAGTCCTTTTGCAGAGAGGCTTGATGTGCAGTTAATTATCAGGTTGTCACGAACATGTTGAGCATTTTTATAAAATCTATGTAAAGCACTACTTGAGTTTAAGAAACCGGGACCTTTAACAACAATTCAGGAAAAGAGTTCCTAAAATCCATTTATATAGAGAATCAGATTCATCATGATATATTTGCTATAGTGCAATTTTAATTTCCATAGAAACAGTTTCAATAACACCATGTCTCCAGAGAAAGTCAGTAGGAAATTGAATACTGCAGAAGCAAAAGATGATGGAGCTGAATTGGTTTTCATAGAGGAACATGGCTTCTAAAAGGAAGAAAAGCTCAAAATAACTACTTGTAATTATTATGAGCAAACAGATTCAGCTAAAACACAAGGATTTTAAGAGATTTACTTCCTGATCCTAAAACACGTACAGCCAAAAAGTAAGTTTTACAGTTGGGTGCTGATAAACTGCACTGCCAGGGTAATCTCACAAAAATATGTTACAATGACAGTGCAAATATTTTATCAACACATTATAGTCAGATACTGTATATCAATCAGAGATAATTTAGGGAGCATGTGCCAAACCTGTGGGAGTATTCCAGTTTAAACAGCTGTGGGCTGCAGCCAATACAGCTAAAATATTTGGGAGCCTTCAACACTTGCAGATCCCAAAGTAAGCATAATCTGAATGAATGATATTGGATCATCCAACCACTCAATTGTTCTACTGAACACACACTAATATTTTAAGCTGGGCATCTATGATTGCAAGGCATTTCCTATGATTCTCAAGCAGATGTTTTTACATTGGACCAAACATACAGTATTTTGCATTATTTTATATTTGCAAATGTGTGTTGTCGCTGAAAAGATGCAGCATCTGGATGGTTAAAAGTACTGCAAGTAGTGACATAATGACAACCTCTACAAATGCAACTGCCATGTGTGTATGTTGTGTCGTGGCCGACTCTTTGTGACCCCATGACCATAGTCCAGTCCAAAATGCCTCAAAGGGAGGAGAGAGAAATGAAGAGGTTGCATTGCAAGCCTTTTACCTCCAAACCCTGTCCATGTACATCCTCTTATCAGCTTTCACAGCCAGGAGGATATGCATGCTTGCTCCAAAAGAAGCACAGAAAAGGGTGACTTTATAAGTGTATTATCTTGGAGATGAGATTTGTGTATTTTCTTTTAAGTTTGACACATAATTTTGTTCAGTTTTCCAGTTGCAATGGAAAAGTTTATATAATAACAATCTATTGAGATGCCTTGACAGCTCTCACATGGATGAAGGAGCTGATATGTTTTTAAGCTTGCTCAACATGACCTGAATCTATGCTTCAAATTATAAGATCTTAAAATAAGAATTAAAAAGAACTTCCCGGTGGCACAATTCTACATTGAAACAGTCTATCATACAGGAACAGATGCTTTAAATATTTATCCAGAATCCATGTGACCACATAACACAGATGCTATAATAATAGTGGGTTTCCTGCATCACCTTGGTGTTGAACATTTGATGGCAGTGTGATCATTTCCAAATATATGACTTCATGTTTCCATGCAATGAATTCTAGAATCAGTCGAATCAGTCAACATCCACACACAAAATATGAGTCAGTAGTAGTACAAGGCTCAGAATAAGATAGCACTTGAATCAACTGGCATTTGCCCCAAACCATAACTTAAATTAAATTACAGTTGATTTAAAATTAAATTACAGTTACAATGTAAAAGGAATAAAGCTACCCCCCTCATCAAATTACAATCATCATGAAATGAGGTTCTTTCTTCACCATGGGCAAAAAGATGTTCATTACCAGCAACTAGTTATTTGTATCTACTGGCTACTTCCAAGCTCTAACAAGAAAATCCCAGAACTGGGCAACAAAACTGTACTTGAATGAAAAACTGCTTAGTAGAGCAAACTATCATTCTTTGGCACTAATGAAATTAACAGTGAAGTGATAAAAAAATAGTACTATGAAAATAATATATATCCAGCTCAACCTAGAAGTGGAATGATTCTCTCCAAATCTGCTTTTTAAATCATCCCCACTCACACTTATTCCTCAGAGGCATAAATGGAATTTAGATATGAACAACGTTTTGGTTTAAAATGCAGATGTTTCTGAAATTGTTGAAAAGGGCCAGGCTTTAGCACCAATATTTTTCCAGGTATTTCATGCAAAAGAAATATGAAATGTTTCTGATCAATCTGGTAAAGACTGCCACTGTGATGACACTCGCAAGATTATAAATTGTATTTTTATATACAGTGGTACCGCAACTTATGAATTTAATCTGTTCCGAATGCATGCTCTTAAGTCGAACTACTCTTAAATCGGGGTACCTATCTAAAAAATTGGGGGGGGGAATAAGTGGGGAAAAAAGGAAAAAATGTAAGTCGAGCAGACCATATCTAAAATTTGTAAGGCGGCAGTTAAAACGCCAACAGTTTTCCGCTCTTAAGTCGAATTGCTCTTAAGTCCAGCTGCTCTTAAGTTGGGGAACCACTGTACTGTATTTCTATTCCAGTTACCATTATAGTCAATATAGCACTGATTCAAATTGCTTACTGTGTCTTGTCAATTTAGCACTGTTTTGCAGGTACTTGCTTGTGTGTGTGTGTGCACGTGTGTGTGTAATCGTGGGGACCACACAGCCCTTCCCCTGTTCTTTGTGGAATATATACAATGCCATTAATGGCCATGTGCAGCACCACAAGTCAATCTGGATTCTCAATCCCAGCCCTTTGTATTCTTCACTTCTGCCAGATGTGACTGCAACCTGAAGTGACATTTCCTTGTGCTTACCAGGTAAAAACAATAATTTGGCACAATTGGTTATATCTACCTGAGGAATAAACCAAATTATAACCCCCAACTTGTGCAAGACTAGAGGCTGCTATAAAAACTTTTCCGCTTTCTTTGAGCAATCTTAAAAGGGTGTAGAGTACACCCATCCCAATCAACAGACTAAAAAGACCTAGAAAACATCATGAGTTTAGCTTCCAAGCAAAAATCTTTTAGTACCATAAAAGCTATGTCTCTGTGCTTTTTCTTCTCTCTCCAGTAAACTCCATGTTTCAAGCAGGTAATGTGAGATGCCTCCACTCCCCCAATCAAAAAATAACTGGCAATGTTTTGATCTTAAGAGCAGGAGTCTAAAAATTACAAGCTGCTCAAGACAGCTGTCTCAAGAGATGTCTGTGAAGATTCTCAGTCATCCAGGTGAGTTTATCTGGAAGTTGAGTCATGGCTACTGGACTTCTTTTTTGAGAGATAGAAACGTTTCGCTGTTCATCCAAACAGCTTCATCGGTCTGTCTCAAGAGATAGCTGTTGTAAGTTTTTCAGGCTGTTTGGCTGTGTTCTGGAAGTTTTTATAACCAGAAAAATCAGCAGTAGCTGAACACACCATGGAACAAAATGAACATGAAATCCTCTTTCAGGACACAGAGGTACTGGATAACACTACCAATCACTATGTTAGACTACATAGGGAAGCCATTGAAATCCACAAACATAAGCACAGTTTCAACAAAAAAGTCTAAAAATCAACAAAGCCTGGCTTCCAGTACTGAAAACTACAGAGTGCAAAACGTCAAAGCTCAATGATTCCCACCCAGCCACAAGCAACAATGATCAGCTCACTCAATAGAAAAGCTAACGACACCTATCAACATAGAAGGATCGCTGCTACCCCTGATTGTATTGAAACTTCTTAATCCCTTCATCACAATACAATGACTAGCACCTATTCTCCTGCATAGGACATGCTTCCTCTTTCCCAAACTTTAAAAATCCACAGTCTCACTCACTCTATACTCTAGAGCACAGAGAGAACTCCTAGTTTCCTGAGGTACTTGCCTTCTAAAAATTCCAGCCACAGAGTCAGGAACGTCAGGAAGAAAAACTTCCAGAACACAGCCAAACAGCCTGAAAAACTCACAACAGCTATCAGACACTGGCCGTGAAAGCCTTTGAGAATAAACTGTCTCAAGAGAACTTATATCACTTCTCATTGACACATAACATCAATTTATCTTTTATCTATACTTTTTCCTGGAAGAGTTGTGCTAAGCCTGAAGAAGTGGAATTTTATCCATGAAAGCCTACAATTTGTTTCATTTTTAGAGGTCCAATAAAAGGTATCACCCATTTTCATATTTGCATAATCTTGGGAATCACACAATCTTTTCCTTATTTTTGCTAGTTTAATAATTGGTTATTAAACACATGTAAACATCTAACACAATGCTGGCTCTTCTGAGTAATGCTCATCATGAAGTGCCGCCCAGAGAACTTTACAAGGTGTATATTTATTTATAAGCTGTATAAATAAAATAAATAAAAATTGTATCCAGGATTATTATGCAAAATTTTCTGCTGTACAGAGTTGAATAATTCAATGGCTACCAGCTTGGAAAGAGAGGCACCTCAAACTGGGCTACATCTCAAATAAGGACATGGTTTCTACAATTGGAAGACTCTTGATACACTGAAATAAAGAAGTGAGGAGCAAAACCCTCTTCTCCAATTATGCCAACATCATACAATAAAGTGTTGATTTTTGGAGATGAATTGCCTCATGTTATTTAATCACCATGCCCCATCATCAGTTGTGCATAACTCAGTGTTGCACAAATATTCATGGTGATATGTTAACTCAGAGCAATTTGATTCTCAATGTTATGCTGTTCTGCACTATGCAAAACTATGCATAACTACACAAGAAGAATCTGGCCTGTGAATTACTAAAGAAACTGAAAAGGAAAAACCAAAAATTGCTTGACCAAAAGCTGCACAAGAAATTGGAGGTGGCGGGGTATGTAAGTGGCCTTCCTAACACCTTAGCCAGGATACACTTTTAATTGCAGGACAGGTTAGGTTTTGGGGAGGTGTATTAACATACGGTTAAAGAAAACTGTCCTCAAGGATGTCTCAGAAGGAAATAAAAGGGGTTAAGCACACATTTCCTGTTCTTATCTGTTCAATGTGATATTGATCCACTGAGAAATAGTTTAAAAGACTGGTGGTACTATGCCTAAGAAGACAGACCCTCACAGACTTTCGGTGTAATTTAGAACAAGACCTGGTCAAAACAGAAAATAAAATGAAGAAAATTCATCCTAATTCACAAGAAATATTGAACATTACTTTCTGAACATAAATCATCCCCAACAATGTACTCAATGAACAAGTCTTTAGCAAAAGGCACAAGTAACAAAACCCTGCTAAAATGCCCCTTTCTTCTTTAATTTCGATGGCGTATGTAAATCTACATACAATAACGGAGGGGAATATAAATGCAGCTGGTGTGCCTTGTGTTAGGGAGGGCTGATTATACTTTGTCTTTATTTGCTTATGGGAAGAACAGCCTTCCAGCTGTACAAATGGCACTCTGGCTGCTCTCCACATAAACATTTCCACCTGGTCTCGGAATGGGGAGGGAGTGTGGAAATGATGTAATTTCCAAAGCACTGGCAGAGCTAAAGCCAGGCAACCCATCAATCAGACCTTAGCAAGCCCATACACTAGACCTCTCAAATTACCTCTTCACACCAAGAACCTGCTGAAAGCGTCCCCTCTTAACATCTGCTAATCAGATTGCTTCTTAGAAGCCTGCGACAATTAAACCTGTTATTGTAGGGAGCAATGTAGGAAGAAGTGGGATGTCACATATCTACAGCTGGGCATTTAACAAAACAGATGGACTGTATCTGAAGCAATGACTCTCTTTGAAATCCAATTATTAGACAGTGAGAATGAGGCCTAAATGAAACTGGCTGAAAAGTGTAAGCCTTGTCCCCCTGATCAACAGCGCCTGCAGAACAGTCATCTGGAACAAGCATTAATGCCTGATGAAACTCTGGTCGGTCCAGTTCAACCCCTGAGAGGAAATCCGCAGTGGCAAGCAGGAATAGCACATACAGTCACTCCTTAGCTTTGAGGAGGAATATAAAATGTGAAGCAGAAGCAAAAGACTGATGCAGATTTCACCCATAAGAACATAAGAAGAGCCATGCTGGATCAGGCCAAAGGTCCATCTAGCCCAGCTTCCTGTACCTCACAGTGGCCCCAACAAATGCATCTAGGAGTGAACGAGACTAGATATCTGTCTCCTGATACCACTCCCCTGCATCTGGCCCTTGAAGTACCCCGGTTTGAAGCCTGGAAATTACACATCTTCATCATGGTTTGTAACCTGTGATGGACTTCTCCTCCAGAAATCTGTCCAATCCCCTTTTGAAGGCATCCAGGCTAGATGCCATCACCACATCTTGTGGCAGGGAGTTCCACAGACTAACAACACACTGGGTAAAAAAATATTTTCTTTTGTCTGTTCTCACTCTCCCAGCCCTCAATTTGAGTGCATGTCCCCTAGTTCTGGTATTTTGTGAGAGGGAAAAGAGCGTCCCTCTATCCACTTTACTCATGCCCCGCCTTATTTTGTACATCTCAATCATATCCCTTCTCAATCATATCCCACTAGACTTTCTCTCAAAACTGAGACCAAAGGTGGCTCACAGCATGATTAAAAAACAGGGTGGATCAGGTAGAGTAGTATCTCCATTGAACACAATCCACATCTGTTCAAAAGTGATTCTCAACCTTTTCACCCCCACACCTTCATCTGATGCTGCCACAAGCGTCAGGATCCATATGCACAAGCAGACAGATGTCCATGCATGTGTGTCCACCCGTACACACACCCTGGGATCCTTCTTTCTCACCAAGAGGGAGTATAGAGACTTCTACTCTTCCCTTCTTATCCCTTCTTATCCATTATCCCTTCCCTTCTTACCCCTTCCACATCTTATAACTTCCTCTTGATCATCAACAAGCCAGTGGGTAGCGCTTAGTTGCACCCCAAGGGGGCTGCATATCCCACCCACCCCTTGGTGGGTGGGATATACAGCCCCCTGTTCTATAGAGATCCTTAAACAGATTCATATTGCCAAGATATATTCAGAGTTTCTGGCACAGACTACAGTCTGCACAGAACAACAACCTACAGCTTTCTGTGCTGCTGTCAAAATAGCACCCTGTAGCAAAACTGGGCAACTCTACACCCAGCAAGGTGCAGAGAAGCTTCAAGGTACCAAGGCTCAATGTCCATGGGCTGCACAGCTGCAGACACCGTTGTTGTCCATTTGGTTCTGGTCATGGCACACACAGGGCAGCTCCCCACCCAGTACAGTAGGATTCCCATATCCACTGACTCACCATCCACACATTCACTTATCCACAGAGGGGGAAGGGAGGGCCCTACTGGTGGCTGAAGTGGGGGGAACTCCCTGTCAGCATGACCACCCTGTCTGCAACACGAGCTGGTGGGAGCGCCCTGCCGGCGGACGCATGGCACCACCACTGTCACCCCTCCCACTCACACCACTGCTGTTGCTGCCCCTCCTCACTGCTAGCATTCACTCTTATCTATGGATTTCCATATCCACAGGCTGGTCTGGAACCAATCCCCCGCAGATACAGGGGTCCTAATGTACTGTACTGTACTGTACTGTACTGGTAGAAAATTAAAGGGAAGGTTGGCTACTATGTCAACTAAAAGTGTAAACCAGTAATGTTTTCAGGAACAGAATGCACTGAAGCTTCCTATGGGTTCTTGTCTTAACCATACACTTTGGGAGAAAAATACTTCTACAGACCAGAACTGGTCATGCTGGCTAGAGAATACTGGGTGGCTTTGTTTTTTCCTGAGAATAACTTTGCTGAGCTCTGATCCTAAGGCCCAGTAGAGCATCCCCATGTCCATGTCTGATCCAGGAGAAAATATGTACTTAAAAAGAATGCTTGAATGTTTATTGGATTGCACTGGATTGCGGTGTGTGTGAGATGTGATCGTTGCTTGCTTGCTTTTTACTATGCCTTTGAATTGGATTGGATTGTGGGGGGAGGTGTGATCTGATCGTCCCTTGTTGGCTTTTCGTGTTCCACATTGTTGGGGTTTCTACTGTGCAAGGCTATCTTTTTCTGACCTCCAGTGAGACTGGGCTGCTTACTGGCCCCCTCATTGTTCAATTTTTACATAAATGACATAGTAGAACATCTCAGCTCTTCCAGTCTTCACCCTCCAAAGCTACAGCAAAGACATATTTCTATTCTTCTATATGTTGATGATGCCGTGCTTTTAGCGAGAACACCTGTTGGTCTCAAGAGAGCCCTTAAGAAATTTGCAAGCTTCTGCAAAATGAAGGAACTAGAAACAAACTACCAAAAGACCAAAATCATGGCCTCTGGAAGAAGACAAAAGAAAAGGTCTTGGATCATTAATGGGCAATCCCTGGAACAGGTTTCCTGTTTTAAATACCTAGGTATGGCCCTTCAATCGACTGGGTCTAGAAATGCCCATATCCAATATGCAGCTAACCAGGGTGAAAGAACAGCAAATGCCATCTTAAGGTTCTACCACTCCAAAGGGGGTCGTTATATCCCAGCAGCCCTAAAACTCTTTCAGGCAAAGGTGGTCAGCCAGATGCTCTATGGCACCTTCATTGGGCCTGCATTTTGTAGTTTTGACCCTATAGAGCGGGTCCAATCTAAATTCCTTAGAGCAATTCTTGAAGTCCCAAGATGTGTAACAGACGCATACATTCGTTTAGAGACAGGTATGCTATCAATGATAGCTAAAATTACATTAACTTCCCTACAGTATTGGCTTAAGATAAACTTCCAACCGCAGGGATTAACCCATCTACTTTTAGTGGACAACTTCCAATCTAAGTGGTTAAAATCAGTCCTAAATAAATTACAAACTATGGGTCTTTCTTCCCAAGCAATCTTGAGCATGCAATGGGATGAAGCAAAATCAGCCCTTAAACAGAGAATAATGGATATGGAGAGACAAGCAGATCTCAGTAGTTGCCCCAATTTTAGAGTCCTAGATACACATAAACATCACTCACTCCCCATGGCCTATCTGTCACAGCTGGAGACGTACAAGTTTAGGAAAGCTTTTACTCTGGCCAGGTGTGAGGCTTTCCCTTCTGCAGTGCTGGAAGGCAGATTTAAGAGCATCCCGAGGGAACAGAGACTCTGCCCTTGTGGCTCTAATGAGATAGAATCCACTGAGCATATGATGCTCAGATGCAGTAGGCATAAAAAGACCAGGGCAAAATACATCACACCACTCTTAAAAGATATGGCAGGCCAATCGGACTCAGACTATTGTAATCAATTGCTAATTGACAAAAGTCGGACTACTACTGAACTGGTGGCAAAATTCTGGGTGGCATGTCACAGCAACAGATAGATAGCTGAGCTCTTAAACCTTGTTTTATATTGTTATATCTGTTGTCTTAAAGGCTTTTAAAAATAACTTTTTGTTTTATATATTGATCACTGTAATGTTTGCCAGTTTTTAAACTTTCTAGCTAATGTTTTTATATTGTATCTTATTCTGCTCTATTCTATTTTATCTTATGTCTGGCTTGATGCCGTAACAATAAACCTTATAAGTCTGACCTCCAGAACGGATTGATTAATTTCCCATTCATTCCTATGGGAAACTGCGTTTAGAGATACAAAATGTTCATAATACAAAATTCCCACAGAATGGATTAATTTCGTATCTCGAGGTACGGCTGTAGTTAAATCATGACATGAAATAAACCCAAAAAGCAGTCACTAGAGAACATACTTAAAAGTATGCCACTGAAGTGAAATCTATGAATGTTCAAATTAAAAAACAGTTCTGTCCCCAACAAAAACCTTTTACTGGCACGTTTCATAATGAATTTAACAGTCTCATGAAGTGACCTGAAATGCATCCAATCTCCAGGAAGGAAAATGGAAAACCAATTTGATTTCCATAGCTGTTTTTAAGCTCCAAAGTATTGAATTTCCTTTTGTTCTTCCTTGTCCCAACAAGCAAATAAAAACATATCTGCTGGAGACGAATGTTTCTCACATTTAGCAAATGTTTCAAATTCTTTAACGCTACTAAACTTCAGTTGAGTTTTGAAGTGCAATATCCCTCAGCACACACTTGCAAAAGCATACAGACAAATCTTTCAATAAAACATTTTGTCTTGAACTACTGTTTTTCTATGATACTGATTGGAAAAAGGTCTAGTGAAAGTACAATTGAATTGAAGGACTCTGGGGAAAGACCTGTTTCAGGTCTCCTGTACTTACCCCAGGACTGGCGCTGCCCTGAACGGGCCTGTGAGGGCCTTCCTGGGCCTGTTGGAAGCCTGTTGGAAGCCCCAAAATGGCTTCCATGCAAACTGGAAGTGACCTCCGGATTGTTGAAAAGCATTTCTGAATGGGGGGCAATCTATGCTGGGAATAGAACCCTTCTGCAATTTTTTTTGTATCTCAAGGTGTTTCAATTTGTACCTCAATTTTTGTATCTTGGGGTTTTCGAGGAAGAATTCAATTCCCAGGGTGCATTGTGCCCCTGACAGATTTCCCTTCATAATTGAAAATTCACGATTATGGGCATTCGTGATTCGAGGTACCACTGTATTTGTTTTTTAAATATTAATACCTGTATTGGCCTTGTAATGTAGAAAATCGAATAAGTAAATACCGTAAGTCTTTTCCACTATTTCATAGATGAGTACCTTAAGTTGCAGTTCTGATGGTTAACAAATGATGATGGGTATGGTACCATCTTCCCTTATTATAACTTGCCACTAAAGTGCCCACACACAGTGCAAGGTATGCCTCAACTTCTGCCCGTGCTTATTTGTTCCAGAAGACTGGGAGATGTCCTGGAATACTTTTTAGGGAGCTGAAGAGTGAAGGGGGGTGTTCTATAGGATAAACATAAGGCCATCATTATCTAATGCTGCATGAAGCCTGAAAGCTTTCTACAAATACACAGTACATGATTTCAGTGTTTTAAACTGAGTCCATCTATATCTTTTCAATTTCAGTGAGAACTCTGGAGCTCATCTCTGTTTTACAGCTGTTATCTATCTGTGATTGAGAAAAGGCAGAAGGGGGTATGGTTTCTTAGTGTCTGCCTTTGAGAAATGTTTCATATTTGCTTTTGGCAAGCACTTAGTGTATCATTGTACATTTCACAACAAACCACCGTGGTCTATGATTTTTTCATATTGCTTTTAAACCAACAACATGACAGGAGAAATTAATTTAGTGTGCACTATTTCAGGTATTTGGCATTTGGTTTCCTTTTGCACTCTGTCTCCGAAGTGGGATGGGACTGCTGTGCTTCAGGTTTTATAGTGATATGCTTCATATCTGTCCCCAATGGATGTTGTCATATTTGCAAACCAAGTCTTTTTTATCCTCCGCATCTCCCTGACGGCTTTTTCTCCTGCTCCATTAATGGAGCCTTCTTTTCATTTCACTGCAGCTAAATCCTGCTATGTCATGCTTAATATAAGTACACCTCCACTAGGACTGCATTCTTATTCTATTTGGCATTGACTATGCCTGGCATCATGACAGCATATTGGTAAAACAATATGAAAACCATGATGAACTCTTGGCATACAGCTTGAGGTGTTGATGGTAGGCTTTGGCTGGATTATGTTTGCTGGCTGTGTGCCATGACGTGAGGGAAAGGGACATTGTACTACCACGAATTACTGTATAGTGTGTGTATAGCACACCCACACCCACACACCCACACCAGTATCGGTATTAAAAAGTGAGTGTGGCATGTGCCACATGCAAGTGGGTGAGAGGTTATGTTACTCACAGGTGTGGCTTTACCTACTGTGTCATTTAAATCCCCTACCCAATGCAGTGTGTGTGTGTGTGTGTGTGAGTGAGTGAGTGAGAGAGACTGCAACTATTTATTTATTTATTTATTTATTTATTTATTTGTCTCACCTTTCTCCCTAAAAAGAACCCAAGGTGGCAGCAATTCTCAAAAGAAGTGATGGGAGCATGATTAATGTGGATGGGGCATGTAATAAATTGTGTTAAGAATCACAATGGAGAATAAGCATATAGCAGGAATCATCATAAATAAAGTACCAGCATCTGCTTTTCTTTATTGTCTTAGAAGATGAAAATAATAAAAATATGTTTCTTTAAATTCTCTGTTATTTCCCAGATCTTTGAAATGTTGCTTTGATGGGAGGCATGGTTCCACAGAAGCCCATTAGATCAATAAATCTTGCCACATTTGTGATCTCCTTTTGTGTCTCCTCAGTCATTAGGATAGCCTTAAAATAAGCTGAAAGTAACACCAGAGGGAAGCTCAAATAATTGGCAGTTGTTGATACTTGAATATTATTAATACCTAACAATGAGAATAACAGCATTTGATGATAACAATTTAGACCCATGTACATGTAAGCACACAGCTATGGGTCTAAATTAGGTGAGGAGAAATAGTTCCTTCTGTGTGTAATATGGCCTGCAAATGTTAAGCCATTCAGCAGATGGAAGGCCCCTTCATTGTTCTCCCAAGCTACACGCAGTGTGTCTAGGAAGGTTCCTCTTCCCATGCTTCTGGCATTTCTAGTTGGTCTGCAGATCTGCTCTGGATGGCTTCACAGCAGTCTTGAACAGGTTTTGAGAATATATAAGGGCTAGCAGCAAGTTGTAGAACCACCACCTGGCCTGGTCCTTCTATCAAGGTCAAAAGCATGGCACTCAAACAATGACCTCCGAGTACCATAAAATTTTCTTATAGTTTTAATCTGAGATGGTCCAATACAGTCAACATTTATCTCTGAAAGGGGTTCTCTGCATGTGAAATTAAATAACCATTTCAAGGTACAGTGGTGCCCTGAATTAGAAATGCCCCTAGTTTCGAAAAATTTGAAATGTGAAGGGAACCCTCTCAGGGGCGCAACACACCCTGGGAATGGAAGTCTTCCACGAAAACCCCGAGATACAAAAATTTCCCATAGGATGCCTCGAGATATGAAAAATTTGCAGAAAGCTTCTGTTCCCAAGGTGCACTGCACCACATTTGATTTTGAATTACAAAAAAAATCTAAATCCGAAGCGACACGACGAACAGATTAACTTCGTAATTGGAGGTACCACTTTAAGTATTTTTAAACAAACAAATAAAAATTTCATAAGACAGATGCCAGTGGTTGTTCTGGATCCCTCTACATAAAGTTAAAATATACATCAAGCATTTTGCATTATCACCTGGTATTTGTCAATTTCTCATAGTCTAAGCATTATTCGTGATTCTGGCTACACGGTGAAAAGGTTTTTTTGTTTTTGTTTTGTTTTAGAAAACCTGCCCTGATTTATTGTTAGTAATTAAGTAGTAATTTTCTGCAGGATGCAAGATGCTGATCTCATCTCACACAGCAGAGCCTGAAATATACCCTGGAGGAAACCTCGGCGCTTAAAATATTAAGAGTTATAGGCTACAGTGGCTGGATACCATCCAGTGCTGAGATCACTTCTATCCAGTATTGCTTAGGTCATTCCTTACCAAATATCAAAATGTTTTCTCCTGTGACATGAGATACACAGGTTTTTCTAAATACAGTACTTTCAAATACAAGAAATCAATGAACCACTATGGAGATTTAAAAAACAAACTATAATAGAGGAATTAAAAGCCTTTATTGTGTCTTACCTTCAAAAAAAAAAAAGAGGACCCTAAATGAGTACACCAACACTTAAGGAACAAGTGCTGAAACTGACGCAACTCTGTTCCAAGTAAACATACTGTATTTAGAATCAGGGTTAATTTTTCAGAAGTCTCATTTCCATTTACAATTAACAATGCTACGAAGAACAGCTCATTTTTATAATGGCAATTCACCTTACTAATCTCTGCCTTGAGCAACAGAAAGCAGCTTAATTATCTTTAGATTGTGGTAGTCATTGCTAATTAGTGGTAGGTAAATCAGGCTGTTTTAAGTTCCCGTCAGTTTTTCCTAAGTTCATCCAACAATCCATTTTCATCTTCACAACAGACTGCACATATCTTATCCTAAGGCACACATTTTTATATGCATTTTGGGATACGGTTAACTTATGAGTAATATGTTTGCAGCTGATTATTTGATACCAAGGGAGAGCAGTCCAAGGGACATCATTAGAAGTGGAGCAGGCAGACTCCATCTTCAAGTGACTGGACAATTGTAGTTTTGCAGCAGGCATGGCTGAGGAGACCCAGAAGCTATGGCTGGACCCAGATGGTGCGGGCAGAAGGTTTCCCATACTAACAGCTGTACGGCTTTGTTTCAAGGGTCTTGCACATCAGATTAAGGGCTGATGCAAAACTAGAGGTGTTCACTATTATTCAAATAATAAAATACTGACATTTCTCATTTGTTCATATATACCATGTTATTGCTATAGATTGAAGAGGAAAAATGAGAGAAGTAGAAAGTTCAACACAAAATCCTAAAAGTATGTGATCTCAGTAGGCAGGGTGTCAGGCCAATAATACTAATTAAGTACCATCACACTGATTTTGACTTACAGTAATCCTTCTAGAGTTTTCCAGGTACAGAGCACTCAGAAGCAAATCTAACACTAGAACTACAAATCTGCAAAAAGCTGAAGGAAACACATTGATTGTGGGTTAGCTGCAAATATTCAGAAGGTTGGTTGTAACACACACCCAAGTTGCAGCACTTTGTTCCTTTGTTTTAGCCTGTTGTAGGCGGGAATGCACACTGTCAATATTTTGTGTATTTTTAACAAAAATATTACACATCTCACAGTAAAACTGTGGCTTGCTCACATTACCTTGTGTAAAAAATGCCCACAGTTACCTTACAATAGGGGTGGGGAACCTTCAGTCCTCCAGCTATTTTGGACTACATCTCCCACGGTCCTTTATCACTGGCAATATAGGCTCAGAATTCTGGGAGTTGCAGTACAAAACATCTGGAGGGCCAAAGGTTCCCCATCCCTGCCTTAAAACATCCTGCCCAGGGCTTTAACTGAAGGAAGGGAAGGTATGCATCCCAGAAAACCCAGTACCAGGGTGGTGCCAGAAGAGAATGGTAAACCACTTCTGAGTAATTTCTACCATTAAAAAAACCCCGAAAAGGGGTCACCACAAGTCAGAATTGATTTGATGGTATACAATTATGATAATGATGATCTTCATTTGTACACTTGACCCACATTTACTAAAATAACCCTCAATTCAACCTATTTTCAAATGAATGTACCCCTCTTTTTTGTTCTATTCACAACAATTTTTATCTGCTGTCTTTAATCCCAGTCAAAAAGAAAGAAATTAATCACCAAGCTGTTAATTAAATCAGTAATATACTATTCCTGAAGCACAGAGATAAAATAAGTACACTATCAACACGAATATCCTTGGATATCTGGATGGACAGGCTGCAGATTCATTTTTAAGAGAAATGAAGGAAAAGAAGGCAACTCAGTAAAAGGACAGTGTCAGGATTTCTGCCAAACTGGTTATATCCTTTTTGTTGTCTGCTGTTTGGTTGTCAGACTAAGCAATTTCCAATTTGTCCATATGTAGAAAATTGAGAACCAAGGGTTTTCAGAAAGAATAAAAAGTGAATGTTATTGTAGCTTTTAGTAAACAAACTTTATGACCACCGAGAGACTTTAACATATAGTACATTAATTTGTCCAAGTTTCACTGCTGTTCACATAATCTAACAGACTGTTTATCACCAGTCCTACAGAAAGGGTTGAAAAGATTTTGCATCTCCTTCAGAGTAATTTAGCACAAGAAAAAATATACAACATTCCACTTGCCTGTTTTGTAAATCAGATTTTTTCCTTTCCAGGAAAATGTGGGGACCAGGAATACCTGTAAAAATCATTTAAACATACTGTAAAAATGCATCCATCCATCAACAAACCAGTCTACTCTAGCTTCAAATTTCATAGTGCATGCTAATAAAATAAAATAAAATATTTTGCCAAGGCTTTTCCTTCACTAAAAATTAGCTTTCTGGATGATTACTAAGAGGTTGGGCACTCAACTCATACAAGTAGTTTAACATTATACTATTCTTCCCTTTCAACATACCAGTACTTGATTTTAACAATGAGAACCTAATTTTAAGAAAAATTTTCTGATGCTTGCTTCGTAGACTTTGAAGACCAGAACCTGAGCACTTGGCAACCAAGTAAAAGAATCCAAGTTTTGGCAATAAGACTGGAATGACTGACTGTATCTTCAGGCAAAGAATGAAAAAGAGAGTGAAAATATCAGAAAACTTACTTTTTGGACCATAACTGTCCAAATTTATCATTTATTTAACATTTTTTTCTGCACCTTTCTCCTTAAGAAGGATCTCAGACGGCTTGTATTATTAAAGGATAACATTTAAAAAATGAGTATACAAAGGGTGGCTTACACTTACATGATTAAAAGACCAAATTTAATGCTGAAAACAAGAAGTATACAGATATGAAAAGAATCAAACAAATGTCACTCTGAGAAATAGTTGTAAACAATGCTAAAAACACAATTCAAAGCTGTAAGGCACAGCAATCCATTTAAAAATCTCACACCTGCAGCCCATCACTCAGGGAAAGCTTGCCTGAAGAGAAAGGTCTTTGACTGCTTGCAGAGTGGGAGCAAAGATAGGACCAGCCTAGCCTTCCATAGAAGGGAGCTCCAAAGAATTAATTGCCTGGCTAGTATAATAACCTTACTTGCTTCTCAGAGTTGTAGTCCAAAAAATGGAAACTGGAGGGTGTGAACTTGAAGCACAGTGATATTCTTCAACAATAGGCTACTAGAGAGAGGGGACTTAAAACTAACTGTGTTCACTCCATTATATATATAATGTAGTTTTTCTAAAACAATGACAATAAATAAATGTCTTACTTTAAAATTACTAAAAACAAACTGAAAATAAAAACTATTAATTGTTTAGTCTGAAAACATAAGTTGGTTTAGACTCTTGGTTTTTCACATTCGCCTAAAAAATCTATGAAGACATAATGCCGCTGTATCAAGTGACTACATGTTTTTATTATACAGAAACCAGTGCAAAAACAAACAAGGGGAACGTTCATATCAAATGTCCCCTTTTCTTTCACACAGTTTGCTTCCTACATGTCCTGAAATAAAATAAGACTGTTGTATCAAAGCTTAAGATACTGCAATCCCTATTACTAAAGAATCAGAGAAATCCCACACACCACAGAAGCCCCACATTAAATAAGCATTATTTGCATGGGCAAATGATTCACAGCTCAGCATACAACATACCTCATGTTGTATTATGGGGAAAAAAGGCAACACTCAGCTTCTATGTTTATAAAAATCATATGCCTGAAATGTTTTACCTACTCACATCAGACTAAACATTTTTTTCATCTACCAGGAGGCATGGCAAGTCAACTTTTGGGCTACTTAACAAACAAGGATATAAATAGAATTCTGTAACCCCTGCAGAACAAGACTACAATGAAAGACAATATAAATGCAAACAATCAAGTAAGGGCTATCAATATACCAACCAGAACACACAGAGTGAAAAACTTTGCCTTTCCTGTATAGCTTAAAACATGCAGGGGCCACAACAAGAGCAAGAAATAGGGTATGATAATGATTCTTCAAGCTGAAACTCTCCCTATCATAAGGCACAAGGGAATCTTGCAGCAGGTCCTTATGTCTTATTCTTTGTGGTACCTGGGTAGTTTCTGGGCACAGATCAAATGGCTTGATTTAGAAATGGAAGAAGGGAATCCCCTTTTTTGATTACAACTCTCAGAAAAGCACAACAACCTAGAGTCCTAGACAGAACCAGTGACAGCTAGATTATTCCGAGTATTGTAGTCGAAAAAATATGCTTTCCCCTTTTCAGTTAATGCAAACTATCACATACTGTATATACTTGAGTATAAGCTGAGTTTTTCAGCCCTTATTTTTGGCTGGGGGGGGGGGAACGCCCTCTGCTTATACTCGAGTGAATAAGTTTCCCAGTTTTGGGGGGTAAAATTAGGTGCTCAGAGGGCTTGGGGAGGGAGGCAGAGGGCAAGTCCTTGGAACTCCAAAGTAGCAGGGGTACCTTCAGAAAATGATTTTAGGGAACACCCTGAAATTTGGTAACATTTGGGAGTAAGGGGGTGAGTTATGAAGCTACAAAGAGGTGGCCCTAGGAAAAAGCTTTCTACTCCAAAGCTGATTGGGCAGGAGATAAGGCTGCTGCCGCTTCCCATATGATTTCAATAAGTTATTTTTCCTAGGGGTACCCCCTTTGGAGCTTCCTAACTCAGCCCCCTTACCCCAAAATGTTTCCAAAGTTCAGGGGGTTCCCTAAAATCCCATTCTTAAGGTACCCCTGCTACTTTGGTGCCCCCAAAGTAAGTAATTTTTAGTGCATGTTTTTAAAAAATATGCACTCAATTATTTTAACAATATGCAATCAAAATTTACTTACCTTGGGACTCCAAAGTAGTAGGGTTACATTCCCTGAAATCTGGATTTAGGGGAAAGGGGACTTAGTTATGAAGCTCTAAAGGAGCTGAGGGTAGTATTGGCAACTGTGCAGGGACTGCGGAGGCAACCAGGGAGTTTACTCTATGGTATTAACTCCCTAATTGCCTCCACACTCCCACCACAATTGCCAATTACTACCCTCAGCCCCTTTAGAGCTCAGCTGGTATACCATATACAGTGGTACCTTGTATAAAGGAATTAATTTGTTCCAAATGAAACTATGTTAAACAAATTTTCCTTTATACAAATTCCCATAGGAATGCATTGAAAACAGAGTGATCCCATTTTTATGTTGTACGGATTCTCCCCATAGGCAATTATGTTAAGCAAATTTTCCCTATCTCTGGAATTTTTTATGTTGTACAAATTTTATGTTATACAAGCTGTCTGTTATACAAGGGTCCACTGTATACTCGAGTATAATGAAAATAATGCCATCGGCTTATACTTGATTCAATAGGTTTTCCCAGCTTTTTTTGGGGGGGGGTAAAATGGCTTATACTCGGGTAGGCTTATACTCAAGTATATATGGGTACATGGTTTTCTTCATTAGTTGTTGAAGTCCTCAGATAACAAGCTAGTTTACGCGAGTCTTTGAAACTATTCATTCTTCTATTCATTAAGCAGATTGAACAAACATTTCCAACTGATGCCCTCCAGACGTGTTGGACTACACATAGTTACATACTTGGCTGGATTTTTATGGAAGCTGTAGCCCAATATTCTGAACTAAGGGCAGCACACTGTTATGAAGAATCACAGAATCATAGTCGGAAGAGGCCTCAAGGGCCATCCAGACCAACCCCCTGCCATGCAGGAACCCCCATCAAAGTACTCTGAACAGATAACTATCCAGCCTCTGCTTAAAAACCTCCAAGGAAGGAGACTCCACCACCCTCAGTGGCAGCATATTCCACTGCTGAACAGTTCTAACTATGAGGAAGTTCTTTCTAATGTTCAAATGGAATCTCTTTTCCTGTAGTTTGAAACCATTACTCCAAGTCCTAGGTTCTGAAGCCATGGAAAACAAATCTGTCCCCTCTTCGATATGATCTCCTTTCAAATATTTAAACATAGCTATCAGTTTAATTTGCACCATTGGTAAGAGATGCAAACATTAATAACAAGCTGAAAAATGTGTCACTTTTTTGATGAATTTGGTGAATTCGTTAAAATTCATCGAGTCACATTCATCTTAAATCAAGTTCCCCAATTAATAAGGATTAATGAATTTTTAGCAATTTTTGATTCATTAATTTGTTGGTCTATAAAATGCCCTCTCTAGGCACCTTGAGATACCAAATTTGGAGGGAAGCATCCCCTGACTCCCCTCTACAATCCAGTTGACCCCCCCACACACACTGTGGGCATATAACTAAGATGTCTGAAATCCAATCTTCACTAAATATGGAGGAATTGTAGAGGAGAGTTGGGAGATGTCTCTCTACTAGAAGGCACTTTCATAGGGATGCTTAGATGTCTGAACCCCAATCCTCACCAACCTTTCAGGACTTGTAGAGGAGAATCAGAGGACACATCTCTATAAGTTTGGGCCTCTGGATGCCAGGGGGATCTCTCTATTGCATTTTAAAGGGAAGACAAATCAATTGATCAGCCCTGATGAATCACAAATCATCACAAAATTCCCATCTCTACTGTTGGCATTAAATAAAATAGTATTGCAACCAGGGTGGATTTGATTTAAATCATGATTTAAATCACTCTAATCAGTAAGGCTCAATTTAAATCATGATTTTCTACATAAAGACTGATTTTTGCTGGAGTTGATTTAATCTTAATATTTACAACCCCTCCCTCGTGACCCACGTCCGGCAAAGCAGAGAGTGGTGACACAGCATCATCTTGCGAAAATAAACTTTTACTATACAACATTGGAGTTTCAGTATCCTCATTAGCAAAGTCCCCTTGTTCTCTTAATAAAGGCTCTGCCTCAGACCTACCTTTCCTCCAAGTGCTCTAAAGAGACATTAGGTTGCACAGTCCACCTCTGGCAAGGTAACACTGCCTTGGTGAACAAGCCCGGGCTCAACTTTAATTCCCCAAGCACTTTAACCAATGGTTTTGCCTCACCTGTGCCTGCTTCAACTGCGGAATCTGTCATGTCCATCTGTCCCGGTTCGCTCACTCCGCCACCGGGTTCCTCCCAGGGACACTGCCACATTCCTTCCAGCGGGCTCTCAGCTCCATTTGAGTCTCCCGCCTATGTGCCTGCCACTCAAAGTATTCCCTTGCTTCTCTCTTTTGTTCGTGCCAAGCCATTTGCCCCCAAAAGGGTGCTTTTACTGCCTTTCTTTCCTTCCACTCCTGTTCCGCCACTTCTCACGCGAGTGAAAATGTAACCCAGTCCCCAGTCCAGGGGTCCTCCTTTATCTACTAAATCTTCCTGATTTGGGCTTTCTCTTATTCCAATCTCATTCCCTTCCATCTCCCTTCCCCAATCCGTAATTTCCTTTTTATCCTCCCTTCCTCTTTCTAACACCCCTGCATTCCCCTCTGTTTCAAGAGTAGTGCACTCTCCCCGTGTCTGCGCTGTGTGCAGGGTCTTGGGAAGAGGAGGGCACACTCTCCTCCTCACACAAATAAAGGTTTCATTTTTAAAATAATAACTTTTCAGATTTATTTTACAGTTATATCAGAAAATTACTGATTTGGTTGTTATATACCATTAGAAATACATAGCTAGATAATTGTGAAATTATTGCAAGATGACTATCTCCAGTTCAATAGGTTAATCTTACTTAAAATGTAACACTTAAGAGGTAAGGAGGTTGATTCTGTGTACATAGATTTGCAGAGGAACAATGGGATTAAGGTCTTTTCCTCAATTCTGATGTTTATTTTATAACATTTTTTCTATGAAGGAGGCATGTTATCATTGCAAACCCATATGCACAGTTTTGAAAACAGCAAAACCAAGCATCTTTGGTAGTATCTTCTAGATAGAAAAATTGCCCCAAATAATCAGAAACCTCTGGGAGAACATGGCATTGTGAATGGATTAATACAGCCTTATGCTACATAATTCAAAACTAATTTCATGATGAATAACCTTTGGACTATAATGTATCTTGGTTGGAACATGATCTTTAGAGAGATTTTTCCTCAAAAAGCATTTAAACCTAAATTTTAAAAAACTGATTTAAATTAAAAAATCTAATTTAAATTAAAAAATCCAATATAATAAAATAATCTGATTTTTTAATTTTTTTTAAACAAAATCACTGGTTTTTGTCCACCTTGCTTGCAAAAGACTGTTTGCACATCCCAGGTCCTCTAGATTAGAACACAGAAACTTCTCCAGTGCTAACCTAACAATTAAAATTAAATTAATTGCCTTTCTGCAGATAAGCAGCACTGCAGTGTAATTAAATAACCGAAATATTCAAGTTGCAATTAACCATAGAAACAGATTCAAAACACAGTTAAAAAGATAGCCACAACAACTATTAAAATCCCATATCCAGTATATTGCAATGCTGTTCTATATATCTGTATAGGCATGTTTTAACTATTTTAGAGAATCCATTATGGAATTGATGAGATACCACTTAGTTCACAAACATTTAAATGAATGGGGATTTCAAGATGCTTTACTCCAAATGGATCATTCCCAACGGGAAAAGGAATGGATTATATGGAGCTTAGAAATGTTGCTTTTCACACTATAACTCCCAGATTCTTAACATAAGAACATAAGAAGAGCCATGCTGGATCAGGCCAAAGGCCCATCTAGTCCAGCTTCCTGTATCTCACAGCGGCCCCACCAGGTGCGTTTGGGAGTGCATGAGACTAGATATCTGTCTCCTGATACCACTCCCCTGCATCTGGCCCTTGAAGTAACCCGGTTTAAAGCCTGGAGACTCCACATCTCCATCATGGTTTGTAACCTGTGATGGACTTTTCCTCCAGGAATCTGTCCAATCCCCTTTTGAAGGCATCCAGGCCAGATGCCATCACCACATCCTGTGGCAGGGAGTTCCATAGACTTACAACGCGCTGGGTGAAAAAATATTTTCTTTTGTCTGTTCTTACTCTCCCAGCCCTCAATTTGAGTGTATGTCCCCTAGTTCTGGTATTTGGGGAGAGAGAGAAGAGCTTCCCTCTATCCACTTTACTCATACCCTGCATTATTTTGTACGTCTCAATCATATCCCCCCTCAAGCGCCTTTTTTCCAGACTAAAGAGGCCCAAATGTTTTAGCCTTTCTTCATAAGGGAGGTGCTCCAGCCCGGTAATCATTTTAGTCGCTCTCTTCTGCACCTTTTCCAGTTCCACTATGTCTTTCTTGAGATGCAGTGACCAGAATTGTACACAATACTCCAGGTGGGGCCTTACTATTGTTTTGTATAATGGCATTATAATGTTGGCTGTTTTATTTTCAATCCCCTTTTTGATAATCCCTAGCATGGAAATGGCCTTCTTCACCGCTGCCGCACATTGGGGAGACACCTTCATGGAGCTGTCCACCAACACACCAAGATCTCTTTCCTGATCCGTCACGGATAACTCAGAGCCCATGAGTTGATAAACGAAGTTTGGGTTTTTTGCCCCCATATGCATTACTTTACATTTGGTTACATTAAAACGCATTTGCCATTTCTCAGCCCACTCCCCAAGTTTGGAGAGATCCTTCCAGAGCTCTTCACAATCTTCTCTGGTATTTACCACACGGAAAAGTTTTGTGTCATCTGCAAACTTGGCCACCTCACTGTTTATCCCTGTCTCCAGGTCATTTATGAACAGATTGAAAAGCACCGGTCCCAGGACCGAGCCCTGGGGCACACCGCTTTTCACTTCTCTCCATTGCGAAAATTTCCCATTGACACCTACTCTTTGTTTCCGGGATTTCAACCAGTTCTCAATCCATAAGAGGACCTGCCCTCTTATCCCCTGACTGTGCAATTTTCTCAGCAGCCTTTGGTGAGGGACTGTGTCAAAAGCTTTTTGAAAATCCAGATAGACTATATCAACCGGTTCACCCAAATCCACGTGCCTGTTGACCTTTTCAAAAAATTCTAAGAGGTTTGTCAGACAAGATTTACCCTTACAGAAGCCATGCTGATTTTCTCTCAGCAAGGTTTGTTCTTTTATGTGTTTTAAGATTTTCTCTTGGATGAGGCTTTCCACCATCTTCCCTGGGACAGATGTAAGGCTAACCGGCCTGTAGTTTCCCGGGTCCCCCCTCCTTCCTTTTTTAAAAATTGGTGTGACATCTGCTATCCTCCAGTCCCCCGGCACTGTGGCCGTTTTAAGAGACAAGTTGCATATAACCGTTAAGAGATCTGCAATTTCATTTCTCAGTTCCCTAATAACCCTTGGGTGGATGCCATCTGGGCCCGGTGACTTGTTAATCCTCAATTTATCAATTAGTCCTAAAACCTCCTCTCTTTTAACCTGTATTTGATTTAATTCTTTAGTCAAGAGGGGCGGCTGAGGCAGCGGAATCCGCTCAAGGTCCTCTGTCGTGAAGACAGACGCAAAGAACTCATTCAATTTCTCTGCAATGTCCAAGTCTTCCTTAACCTCCCCTTTTCCTCCCTCACCATCCAGAGGGCCAACTGGTTCTCTGGCAGGTTTTTTACTTCTAACATATTTAAAGAAGCTTTTATTATTACCCTTTATATTGCTAGCCATTCGTTCCTCAAAGTCTTTCTTTGCCTCCCTTATCATCTTCTTACATTTCTTTTGCCAGAGTTTGTGTTCTTCAAGTCAAATATGGCAGCTTTTCAAAGTTTGCATTTTAAATAACATTTCCCCCATAACTTATCATGTAATACTTTGAATGTTATCTAAAACCGAAATACAAAATGAAAATGAACTTACAGTACTAGGAAAAATGGACAGTCATACAACTTAATAACATATTATTATGATTAGATTTAACAAATAAAAGCAGTATGTTATGTTTTACCTTAAAAAAAAATCCCTGTTTCTGCTGCTAAAGAGCCTCCCTTGATTTTCCCAGGTCTCCAAACGGGATGAGCAAAGACTTCCACCGTTGAACTGGATTGCTTTTCTGAAAAACTCTTTAAAATGGCGTTCTCCAGTGCCAATAAGAGAAAATAGAACTGGTTTGCCACTGTTCTGAAGGAGTTATTAACTCAATTTATTTTTGTAGATGGAGAAATATCCAGCCCCAGGGAAAGCAGGAATGTTAACCGTGGTTTAGAGCTTACCACAAAGAACCTTTTCTTTCATTTTAATTTTGTATGTGTGTCATTCCAAGCTTGTATGTAGAGTCTGAATACTGTTAGTCTCTATTCTGTACTTTTCAAAAAAAATCACAGTCCTCTCTTCTTTTAGTAAAACAAACATAATGTTTGAAGTTTCATTGGTCCTTTGTTATAAGCTTTACAAAACTGATACAGATAAATGTTGTTCTTTCAAAAGATATGGTGGGACACTTTGCTAAGCCAAATATTTTTCTCTATGAATTTGAATTGTTTAGAGGCTTTTTTTCTAGATAAGACAATTTTACACAATGAAAAACAGCCTATAAGAAGTTTGCCAGATGAGGAAATGCTATTTACCTCAGATATTATTTTTCCCTTTTGCCTATCCTGTTCTTCTAGAAAACTTAATAGTTTACTTTATAAACTACTGGTTACCACTTATGCACACCAGGTATACGATAGTTTATGTTCCGTTTTGTATTCTATATAAGTTACTATCAAAAACACAACCTACAGAGTGCTTGCATACTTTACAATAAAATGGTTTCTTCAAAATAGCCTTTACCTGCAAATTAATTCTACAATGTTTGTTCCTCAAGTATACTCTGACATTTTCCATTCATGGTAATTTTAACCAACATTCACAGATGCAAAAACAACAACAAAAAAACCTTAATATTTATGCACAAAGTCTGGGCCTGTTGATTAAACTATTTTGTTCAGAGATTGCATCCTCATAACCAAAAATACCTTATTGCAAGATGCTACATATTTTGTAGATACTGCAAAAAGCTTACACGCTGCTATGTAATATTTAAGCCCCACTGCACTGTGTAAATGTGATTTTGCCTTTGGGAAAAATCATTGCTCCTTCCCCCACTTTTTTCTTTAAAACAAGGAAATTCCAAACAGCCCTAACAGTATGTAGGAAGTCACTCTGGGCCTTTTGGAATTTTTCATTAGAACACAAAAGGAGATGTTTACCTGACCTTACAAAGACTTTTATGAAATGAAAACTGCTGTTTTAAGTGCTCTGTAATTAACATTTTTAAACATTTTAAATAAAAATAATGAAACAAAAGTCTATCACAATCCATTAAAGCTAACTATAACTTCCATTCCTCACAGTTTTACATACATAACACTTGCAAATAATTTCTCCGAAACCCTCTGATAATATACCAGTTTAGTTACTAACCTGATATTCTGGATACCATTAAACAAAAAATCCTCATCTTTTTGTACTGCCTTCTCTCCCTAAGCTTGGGCGTAAGATTAGATATAATCATTTCTCTGTGCTTAGCCTGCAAGTGCACTGGGAAAAAGTGTAGCAAATATTACAAGTTTGAGACCGGTTGATGTGCATTTTTTTCTTGTTGACTATATGATGAAAAGGGGAAAGGGAATCATCCTGCAATTTGCTACCTCAACGCTGATTTTTTCCCCTCTTAAAAACAAACAAATCGATTTCCACCTGTTCAATACAAGTGCTTGCTTGAAGTGATGCCGCAGACTCTCTTTTTCCAAAGAATGGAAGAGGAAATGAAGAGGCTTTCCCTCAATAGGGGAAATAAAAAGGCTGGAGAGGGGAGATCCAGTGCAGGTGAGCTGGATACTTCCAAATGATACCCTTCCATCTTTCCTTTCCTTTCTGAAGCTGTACCACCTGTTGGCTACAAGACAGCTGCAATAACAAGTGACAAACAAGCTACTAAAAAGCTTTCCTGTGTGGCCGTTTAGTTTGAACTGACCCAAGGAAATCCAGTGCAACTTCATAGCGGGCAAATGTGAATTTGCAGTTCTTTTGCTGTGAATTCGCACATTTATAAAACTGAAAGGCCTTCCTAGTGAAACCTCTACATAAAATCTCTAAACATATTGGCTAGTCCAGATCATTGTCATAATGGGAAGACCACTTGGAATTAATCAAGTTAAAACTGTGATAATCCAGATGAAATCTACACTTGTTTCAGTAATCTAGAACAAATGGGAAAATGTTGAAAATAACAATGTACCTGACTGGGATGCAGAAGAGTGTGCGGCACTGCAGCATCTTGTCACAGATAACACAGTACTACTGATACTACACTAGCAGAAAATAACACATGCGTTCTGTGAATATGCCAAATAAGTACAGAGTGTTGAAGTCAACTTAAAATGTTTCTTATGCCAAGTCATCTAACGCTCTACTCTCCACATGAGAAGCAGGAAACATCTTTCTGTTGAAAGCTGATTTCTGTCAGAGGAAATTGGTCAGGGAGTTCATGCTGCTGATGAGATAGGCTGGAACAAACAAGCCAACTCAGAACTCAAGTCACAGTCCAAAAGGAGCGCTGACTGAAGAGAAAGGAAGAATGGACAGTGGTGATCCTGATAAAGCATCCTGCCTTCAGACTTTTCCCAGTTCTTTATTGCTTATCTCTCCCCGTGTTCTACAGTGTCACACACACATCCTTGTATCATCTATCCTTGTTTCCTTCATGTTGACCTTGCAAGCTGTGGGCATGGTCAACTTCCAGCACTACAGGGTGGCAGTAGCTTAGTTCTCTGTCACAAACCCCATAGGTTCAACTACAGTTATAAAACACGTGGTCAATTGATTCCACATTGAGAGATATTAACCAGTCAGTCCTTGGGTACTACCCTCTCCCTCACAGGGGCTTCTCAGTTAACCTCACTGTCTGCTGCCGCCATTATCATCTATCAGAGTAAGGCTTCACTCGGCTTAAAGATGGTTTGCACTGTACTTGATAGAGGCTCTGGTTGACAGGCCTGACCCTTCTCATTGAACCTTTCCAAACCAGGATGATGACCAGGGAAGGGTCCACTGTCAGAAGTTGTCTTCCAATGCAAGGAGATTATATTGCTCTCCAGTAGATATGAGCATGAAACTGAAAAATGGTGTTCCGTTTCCGTTCTGTTTCGTGGCCCATCTCCCTTTGTTTCCGGTTTACAGGACGATTTTTTAAAAAAAAAAAAGTTCCACTTTTTTGTTGTTTCAGAAACGGGGGTCTCGCCTTCCCCACACCGGATGACAGCGCCGGGCGCCCTGTCATCCGGCGCAGGGAAGATCCCTTTGAGACCCCTGCTCACCCTTCTGAATGCAGAGGGGCGAACGGGGGTCTTGCCTTCCCCGCGCCGGATGACAGCACTGGGCACCCTGACATCCAGCACAGGGAAGATCCCTCTCGCCGCCCTCCGCCTCAGTGCATGACAGCCTGCTTGGCTGTCACGCACGGGGGCGGAGATAGGTGGAGAGGGGGCTGCGATCCCGCCTCCGTGATCACCGCCCTTCCGCCTTGGTGCATGACCAGATCACAGCCCCTTCTCCAGTGATCTCCGCCCCAGTGCATGACAGCCCGGTGGGGCGGAGGGCGGCGAGAGGGGGCTGCGATCCGGCCTCCGCATGTGGAGGCGGGATCACAGCCCCCTCTCCAGCAATCCCTTGGGAGAAAGTTGCGGCCTTGGCTCCGCTTGCGGAGATGAAACCACGGCCCTCTCCCGACCGCCCTCTGCCGAGCCGGCTGTCATCCCCTCGCTGTGGAGATCGGAGATTGAGATAGCTGCGGCTTCACTTCCGCTTGCGGCAGTGAGACCGTGGTCCTCAGTTTGAGTCTGGACTTAGGACTGATCTCCACAGCGGGGAGGTGACAGCTGAGCCGGCTGTCACCTCCCTGCGGCGGAGATGTGTTTAGAGGCGGGAACGGGGCTCTCACAGTCCTCCCCCACTGGCGATGACAGCCAGGTTGTCATCGCCAGCAGGGAAGAACGAACCAAACTTAACCAAACTAATTTGTTCTGGTTCTGTTCTGTTCGTTCCTAAATTACTCTGGGCTTCATAATTCATTCAGTTACGTAACGGAACGGATAACGAAACGATTTTTTTTTGTTTCATGCCCATCTCTACTCTCCAGCCTTTTTCTTTCTCCTCCTCCTTCTGTTAACCAGCAGCCTCCTAAAGGCCTGTCTTCTGTCCCTTGTATCTGGCTCCTGGCTGCCTTGGGCTGATGTTCTTTGTTAAGCTGCTGTGCCTTCCCTAGTTGTCTTTGCTCCCTCTTTCCCTCTGGCTTAGCCTTTCCTCCTGGCTGACCTCTGAACCAATGTTAAAGGAGCTTGGCAGCTCTCCTGGCACAGCTCACCATCTCTTTCACATACTCATGTCTACATAGCTCTCCCCTTAGAATATAGCAGAGACAGAGTTCCAGAATGAAAATAGGAAATCACTGCTGGGTGAGGTTTGCAAATGAGAATAAAACATGGGCAAAGCTGCATAAACAACACAATGGAGACACCTGGATCAGATGATAAAAAGTAAATTATTTTGACAGCTCTGCGGCTGAGATCTAGTGCAAGACTGGAAGACAGAAAGGCCCTGCTAGGAAGCATCTGATCATACAACTGGCAGAGCTGGCAGTGAAGGTAGGCTGGCACCATGCCCAAGATCAATAAAATATTTAGGCTATGCCAGTCTTTATACCATTGTAACATACACCTTTTATTTCAGCTGTTTTGCTTGTTTTGGTTTTATTGATTGCCCATGTTTTATAGGCCTAGTTCACTCCAAGGGCATTGCCAGTAGTGAAATACTTTAAATGAATGAATTAAAATTACATTTGGGTGCTGCGAGAGGATAAAATTCTGACTCCCCCACCTCCTATGCTAAAGAGTACTGAAAATTCACACCCAATTAATAAGGAAATTCTGAAATACTTAGTCTCAGATCAGAAAGAATATGGAATAAAAAAATTCAGAAAGGAGATCTAAATATATTCTACTGGCAACCCCTTATTATTACTATAGACAAGTCTTCGTCACCTTGCCTTCCAGCTTCCACCACAATGTGTTTTTTTAAAAAAAACTCTAAATGAAACTCAGTATATACAGTGGTCCCATAGGCACTGTCCACTCTGCAACAAGCCCTGTCTGGAATCTTTCTCGGAGTAGCTAGAGCTGACTGTTTTTTTAAAATCTGATTAGGTAAACAAAGGATCACTCTTTCTTCTTTGCCAATACAGTACAAGGAATGATTTAATGCACCACTAGGGACGAGAACTGAAACACAATCCAATATTTTAATAAAATAATTCACAGACTTACATTTTTAAAGCAGAATATAACTCCTTAAGGAAAATGTAAGTTGAAGATGGGTATATTATATTTATATAAATCTCCTCCCTGCCCCCTTTTTGCTGGCGTTTCTTGTTAGTTATCTAAAACTTCTCCAAAGATACATAAATCTGAATTTGTCATCCTTCATTTTTAACCACCTGAAACTAGCAGAAAAAATAGGTTACAGACAGGAAAAACAGGAAAATTTTGGTTCAAACCACGAGCGCACTCGCTTCGGGTCGCCACTCCCCGTGAAGCCCGTAGAACATCGACACGGAACCGGGCTTTCTCAGTGGCGGCCCCCTCCCTTTGGAACATTCTCCCAAGCGAAGTGCGCTCTGAAGAGTCCCTGCAGGCCTTCCGTAAACCTTTAAAGACTCTGCTGTTTCGGGAGGCCTTTGGCGACCTGTTGTAGTAGTTCCCCCCCCCCGCCGTTCATATCTTGAACCCTAGGAAAGTCTTCCTTGGGAACTGTATGTACCGTCAGGGCGCTTTGCCGATCAGTATAGTTTGTCATCGTTCTATTTTGATGTCTGATTTTATTGTATTGTTTCTATTCATTGTAAGCCACCCAGAGTTCCTACAGGAAGATGGGTGGGGTATAAATGCAATAATAAATAAATAAATAAATAATAAAACACATCATACAGCATGAGAAGCATGAATTCTGGTAGTCTTCTAGAGATGTGATTCTGGCGAATTTTCAGATATCAGAAAACACACTTCCAAATGAGGCAAGCTAATTGAGAAACTATTGGGGCTGTGATAAGTTGTAGTTGTGAGAATCAAATGCCTTTCAACATGTAAGGAGTCTGTAGTATCTACTTCAAACCTTAGATATGCTCCTTTTTTGGATGATGTCTTCACTCCACTATAAAATAATACAAACTTCTCCTATAAATCCATAATGCAATTGGTTAAGTAAACATATGCATTCACATAGCCAGAAATCATGACTTTGTAGGGCATTTTTCCTTATAAAATGAATGGCCCTCATACAATGTAGCTGTAGCCAACTGATGAGATCTTAAATTGTTCCAATATTGAAACATACACATTACAGCCTCTTGGCCTTTCCTGGCCCTTGGCCTCATCCTGCATCTCCTCCTGTCTTTGGACATGACAGAACTGGAAGTGGTTCAACTCACTTTATCCAGTCTTCATCATGGTTGATTCTTTCCAGTTTTCTAAATGATGGAGATGCCAGGCCTGGCATCTGCAACTCTACCATCTCTTCTAAGGTTGGGTGGAGTAGAATTGCTATCACATAGGATCTGGGCTATCATTTAGTTCAGTACATTCTGCATGGCTTCATATCAAGGCAAGTCAACAATGGTGTAGTTGATTTCCCACAGGGCCCCAGTCGAGCCAATCTCTTGGCTCACTTCTCTGTACATCTCTTTGCCATCCGCATCATATCCTTCTTCGCTCCCTGGAATAATCTTCGTCTTTTGTACCCAAGGCCCCATGCTCATCAGGCTCTTTCCTCTCACCCAGTACCTTCATGTGCCCCACATGTGCAGCAGGTGACTCCTCCCCCTGAACAGCCACATGGGATTTCCATAACTGGTCATAGACCACTTCATGGTAAATGTTGTGGGATTGAATCACAGAATCATAGAGTTGGAAGAGACCTCAAGGGATATCCAGTCCAAACCCATACCAAGTAGGAACCCTTATCAAAGCACTCCCAACAGATGGACATCCAGCCTCTGCTTAAAAACCTACAAAGAAGGAGACTCCACCACCCTCCGTGGCAGCATATTCCACTGCTGAACAGATATGTCATGAAGTTCTTCCTAACAGGGATGGGTTATTCATTTTGAAAGCTATCAGTTCCAGAACAACACATGTGAGCCCAGCTGTTCAGAAGCTTCCAAAACGCAATCAGCCAATCCCTTACCTCGCTCTGCGCCCGTGCAGTGCTGAGCCCCAATGAGGAAGAAGCCTCCAACATTATCATTCCTTCTTCCTGGCACTGGCCAATCAGGAGCTGTGCAGGGAAATGCATCAGCCAGCCTCCCTGTCTGATTGGCCAACATCAGGGAGAAGGAATGATGATGTCGGAGGCTTCTTCCTCGTTGGAGCTCAGCCCAGCACCAAAGTAGGACAAACTCAGCTTCAACATTTTTGCCTCCAGAGATTTATTTATTTAGTTATTTAGTTACAAGATTTTTTTTAGCCATCCCAATACCAGATAGCTCAGGCTTAATTTGATCTCGGACCCATTTGTTTGCCTTTCTAGCAGTCCAGCGTATCAACCAAGTTCTTCTCCAGCACTACATTTCAAACAAATCATTTCCCCCCTCTCAGCTTTCTTAACTGTGTACAAGGGTATGGATGGTCTTGGTCTCCAGAGACACATGCTTACACTTGATGATATTTTCTAATTCCTTCAGTGCTCCCCATCTGAGTCTCAATCTTCTTCTGATTTCATGGTTGCAGTTTCCATTTGGATTAATGATTGAAAAAAACTATATGAAATCTCTATTTCCATTTCATGATTGCCAACACTAAAGTTCTGCCGTTCTTCTGTAGTCCTGATTTGTAGTCATGATTATCATAATAGTTAGTCAACATCAAATCATGAAAGGCAGATCAAATAAATGCTAATACAAGTAGTTTCAATGTGACCTATATCCCTTTGAAAGAACAAAGAATTTTGGAAAGGGGCAAGGAAATTTGGAAAAGAAATGAAAAGTTTGGGATGGATTCTTCAATCTCCATATATAGACAGTATGCCTTGTGGAGGGGATGTCAAGCCTATGTATTTTAGCTATAATTTTAGCAATGCCTTTGATACATACGTCTCTTTTTCTTCTTCTCTATGTATTTAATTATTTGATTCTGTTTAATTTTATAATTGTGTTTCACTTTTTGAAACATGTGGTTATGTGATGCTCTACTTGGCCCACACCTCATCCAAATATAAAGTAGAGAGCAACTTGCTTAAGAAGGGCGAAACTAAGGCCAGGAAAACATCTCAAGTTTTCAGCTACCAAACTATCCCAGAAGCAGAGACTGGTCTTAGAAATGAACCTACCGTGTTTAGGACAATCAGAGGTGGCTATACAGGAGCTGCAAGTAACAGCACCATTAGCTCTAAGGAGCAGAACAGATTGCCATTTGCATAATGTGTAGTGAGCAAAATGAAGCTGAAGAGTGCCATGTTTTCTTTTTAACTAATGTAGATCTAGCCATGAGCAATTCAATGAAAAAAGAACCTCTTGACCCTAAAAAACTGTCAATGGCTTCAGGTGTTAAACAGAGAAGCGGGAAGGCAGTTGGGCATTCTTAAGAGCAGAACATATTATTCATTCATTGGCATCCTTCAGTCTCGAAAGACTATGGTATCATGCCTGGAGTAGAGATCCTAAAAACAACACCTAGTGTGACTAAATAGACCAATTCGGGAATGGCAGTCTCTACCGCACTGGGGGCAGATGTATTCTGTTTCTTGCCCGGTCCTCGAGTTTCGTTCTTTCTGTGCCTGCCTCTTTTCCTCTGCCTGTTGGACAAATGCCTCTTCAAATTTATGTAGACCATGCTGTATCTCTTGCCTCCAAACAGTCCGATCGGAGGTCAGGGTTTCCCAACTGTTGAGGTCCATTCCCAAGGCCTTCAGGTCCCTCTTACAGGTATCCTTATACCGCAGCTGTGGTCTCCCTCTGGGGAGCTTTCCCTGCATTAGTTCTCCATATAGAAGATCTTTTGGGATCCGACCGTCATCCATTCTCACAACGTGTCCCAGCCAGCGTAGGCGTCACTGTTTCAATAAAGTGTACATGCTAGGGATTCCAGCTCAATTCAGGACTATGCTATTTGGAACTTTGTTGTGCCAGATAATGTTGAATATTCGTCTAAGACAGCTACATTAACTAATGTAGATCTAGCCATGAGCAATTCAATGAACAAAGAACCTCTTGACCCTAAAAAACTGCCAATGGCTTCAGGCGTTAAACAGAGAAGCGGGAAGGCAGTTGGGCATTCTTAAGAGCAGAGCTTATTATATCAGCCGAACAAAGGTGGGATCCCATGCCAAGGTGAATAATGCTACCAGTCAAGCTAAAGTCAATATATACCATAGTCTGCTTTAGCCTTTTTGCGTCATGTAAGCCTGAACTCATGCCAGTTGATGTTTAACATTGCAGACCTGCTCCTATTTGTTTTAGACTGGTACAGTATGTATATGATGTTTCACATGACTACACACCCTCATTTCTTACTTTGTTCTTGTGTCATTACAACTCAGCTTGCACTACTTTGACTTGACTCCCACTTCTTCCTCTTTACAGACACTTCAAAAAAAGCAAGCAAGCAAAGAAGGAAGGAAGGAAGGAAGGAAGGAAGGAAGGAAGGAAGGAAGGAAGGAAGGAAGGGGAGCAAGAGAGAGAGAGAGAGAGAGAGAAAGAAAGAAAGAAAGAAAGAAAGAAAGAAAGAAAGAAAGAAAGAAAGAAAGAAAGAAAGAAAGAAAGAAAGAAAG